>OX637901.1:7026250-7665000 GCA_951802745.1 Nomada flava
ATAAAGTCTCAACATGTATGGAAAAGGGCTGTCCCCTGGGTTCAATTCTGGGGCCTATGGCTTGGAATTGGTGCAAGGATGAACTTCTAAATAAAATAACAAGTAATTATGACGAGGAAGAAGTCGAACTAACGGCATACGCGGACGATTTAGCAATCCTAATAAAGAACGACACGAGGAAGGCCATAGAAAACGTCGGCAAAAATATTATTAAGTTGATAGCGGATTGATGCTCAACCTATAAATTGACCATCTCCAAAAATAAAACGATAGCAATGATCATGAAAGGTTCCTATCGAGGAAGACCCCCAATCATTAAATTAGGAACAAACAATATTGTTCGGGATTCGCAACAGAGGTACATTGCTCCTCTTACTCGCACCGGTGGTCGACCGTCGTCGTGCTTGTTGTCACGACAGACCACCGGCGCAGTAAGCCTAATTTCGGCTAATTGTCAGCCCCACCGTCGCCAGGCCCAACGGCCCGCCGATCCGCGAGCCTTCCGGGTCGGCGTAATAAATCAGATTAACGACACCGGTCGCAGTATACGAAAACAAGTACCGAGTAAATCCGTAGCACGTAGTCAACCGAGCACGCATTCCGAGTCGCAAGAGACCATTGCAACCGACTCCTCGAAACCGAGTCTTGTGCTTCTACCATTGTCGTGTCCACCGTTTGTGCCGTGCGTGTTACTACTCGTTTTGGTTTGTAACTGTGGAGAGTTTCTGTGTTCCAATAAAGTGCCGTCTCAGTTTCATTGTTCCACAACTCAGACTTTTTCATTTACGAAGTATTGGACGACCAAATCCCCAGTCCTTCGCTTAACTACCAGCAAACAACCGAACAAATATCAATTACTGTTCGGAAGTCAAATACCTAGGAGTTGTAATGGACAAACACATTTCGTGTGAAAATACCTCCATAAATCGGAAACTTGATCACATTTTTGAGCAGGAAAATTTGAGAACAATTTCAAGAATCTACTTGATACATAAATATAATAAAATGGGCTAAAATGTTATGTGGCTGGATGTAAAGAAATATTTTCAAAATAGTACTATTAGCACCGACGAGATATAGGAATAGACACGACATGCAATGTATTTTTTCGGTCACGATTTCTGGTACGCCGCGTCCCATTACCATTTCCGTGTCACTCGCAACGTTACCCACAGATTATTGAAAACGATGCGAAAATTAAATAATTTTAAAGAATTCTTTTGTTCTTTGCCGCAATGAAAGGCAACAAAGAATATGAAATATTTAATGTTAATTAAAAATCTTTTAATTAAAGAAACACATGATAACAAGTTTTCTTATTTCAATTGTACTATCAATAAATGAAATAATTTTTAAAGTTATACTTTACATTATTTTCTGATAAATGAGCAAACAAAAATTGAGATAAGAGATGTATATGTAAGAGATTTCGGACTACGTACGCTCTACCTGGTCATATGGCTAACGTCAGCGCGGGCCCCGAAAGCGTACGTACCCAGCGGACACCATGGGCCACAGGACGCACGTGCCAAGGCCCTTGAAGTCATGGCGCCGGGAAAAACCGAGACAGCACGTCGTTGGCGATCACTATGCAGCGAAGGGCATTCTTGCATCGATCGCCGTTCGGTGTAGTCCAGACTAGATTTGCGGAATATAAATAATGGAATAGCTCGAGTCGAGCGTTTTGAGATATAACTATCGTCTTTGCGTTTTCCTTAAACACCTCACGTATAAGCCTTTACTGTTCTACTCTTACATATCAGAAGTGGGATTACCAATTGTTTAGTGCACATTGTGACGACATACGTATATACTCGCGTACTATGTGCAAAAACAATTATTGAGTGCCGTGTACAGACAAAGTGAGTAATCGTTATCGAACTACAGACTGTGCAGTTAGTGTGGAGTTTAGTTTATTGAAACTAAGTGTATAATTAGTAACAGTGATTTACTAATCGTTTCGATTGACACTTTTGTGCGATATTTTATACTATTTTGAACAATATGAGTCGTGATTCGATCATCCGTGAGGTTCAGCCGATGGAAGGTACGAACCGTGATACAACGGAGTCGCGACTCGGAAAAGTGGAATCGATGGTGGAGGAATTTTTACATCGATCGCGATCTCGCGCGCGATCATATCGACGATCGCATTCCCGGTCGCGATCTCGCTCGCATTCACCCTCGTACCGTCGAGTACACCATCGTTCGCGGACCCATTACCGAACGGGTTCGAGTTCGCGTTCGCGTACTCCATATTGCAAATCGGGTACGGAAAAGGTGCGCGACGATGTGCAACAGGAGCGTACGGAGCAAGGAGCGGGAAGCGTGAATACGCACGATACTTCCACGTCGCGGGCAAGATCGCCTGGTCGTGTACGCATCGGGGACGAAAATTTGGTGCCGAAATACGATCCAGCGAAGGAGAACATCTCGATAGAAAACTGGGTACGTCACGTGGACGAACTGGCTGTGCGATTTTCGTGGGACGATCTGAGCATCACGCGTCTCATCGCGACGAGGTTGCGAGGACATGCACACCAGTGGTACGAAACCACAATGCGCAGTGTAACCACATGGGCGCAAATGAAGGTGTACCTCGTTGCACAGTTCCGTCGGACGATGCAATTTTCGCAGCAGCTTCGAGAAGCGGTTTTGTACGAGGCAAAACCGGGACAATCTCTTGGAGACTACTGTTTCCAAAAACTAGATTTAATCCGACGGTTGGATATAAATCTATCCGACGAGCGGATCGCCGACATGATTATTTATGGAATCGCGGATGAAGCTATCGCCAGGACAGTGCGGTCAGCGAAGCATACCGACCCCAAATAATTGTACGCCTTCATGCGAGCAATGGGTAGTATGCCGCGCAAAGGGGAAAAGAAGATGGGAGCGATGCCGACGGAAAGTACGGAGGAAAGAAAGTCAGCAACGCAGTCGACGGAAAGACGACATGCAGCATCGGCGTCGCCAGGAACATCGGATGTGGAACCGCGGGCAATGGAGAAGATGGCGACGTACACGGGAAGGGTTCAACGAGCGCCTCCCATTTGCTACAATTGTGACCGAGAGGGACACGTTGGTCGTCAGTGCACGCAGCCACGGGTTACCTGCATAACTTGCAAGAGGGTAGGACACCTTGGCAAGTTTTGCGCGCGGGTACGGCGCCCCGTACCCGCGCCGCGGCACACAGTGGTTCGAAACTGAGAAATACTAGGCATACATCAAAAAATAAAATTTTTGCTTCTGCATTCTTATGTTAATTTTTTAAATCTTCTACTATTATACTATATATATTTAGTCAAATTTTATGAATTTATTTCCTATTTTTCTCATAATTAGCCAAACATTACCTTAACCTCTCGAAAGTGTTCTACAATATTTTGTATTTTTATGTTTCCAGAAAGTAGTTAGCGGTTCAATTTTTGTTGGAATGGTTTTAGTTAGCTTTCTTCTTATAATGAAAATTATAAACATTTACATCGTTAATATTTTCCTACCAAATTATCATTTTTTTTTTCTTTTCCTTTTTTGTAAATAAAAAAAATTGTTTGTATTTGTTTGTAATTTCACGCATATCCCATCATTCTAGACAGTTTCAGGTATGCAAAATTTAAAAAGTTGCATCCGTCCGCGTCCGTCCCTTTGAGAAATTGATGTTTTTCTTGCAACAAAAATAGGTGCGAGATAGGTAAAATGACACGAAAGTGTTCTACAATATTTTATATTTTTATGTTTCCAGAAAGTAGTTGGCGGTACAATTTTTATTGGAATGGTTTTAGTTAGCTTTCTTTTTATAATGAAAATTATAAACATTTACATAGTCAATATTTTCCTACCAAATTATCATTTTTTTTTTTTCTTTTCCTTTCTTGTAAGTACAAAAAATTGTTTGTATTTGTTTGTAATTTCACGCATATCCCATCATTCTAGACAGTTTCAGGTATGCAAAATTTAAAAAGCTGCATCCGTTCGCGTCCGTCCCTTTGAGAAATTGATGTTTTTCTTGCAACAAAAATAGGTGCGAGATAGGTAAAATGACACGAAAGTGTTCTACAATATTTTGTATTTTTATGTTTCCAGAAAGTAGTTAGCGGTTCAATTTTTGTTGGAATGGTTTTAGTTAGCTTTCTTCTTATAATGAAAATTATAAACATTTACATAGTCAATATTTTCCTACCAAATTATCATTTTTTTTTTTTCTTTTCCTTTCTTGTAAGTACAAAAAATTGTTTGTATTTGTTTGTAATTTCACGCATATCCCATCATTCTAGACAGTTTCAGGTATGCAAAATTTAAGAAGCTGCATCCGTCCGCGTCCGTCCCTTTGAGAAATTGATGTTTTTCTTGCAACAAAAATAGGTGCGAGATAGGTAAAATGACACGAAAGTGTTCTACAATATTTTATATTTTTATGTTTCCAGAAAGTAGTTGGCGGTACAATTTTTATTGGAATGGTTTTAGTTAGCTTTCTTCTTATAATGAAAATTATAAACATTTACATACTTAATATTTTCCTACCAAATTATCATTTTTTGTTTTCTTTTCCTTTCTTGTAAGTAAAAAAAAATGTTTGTATTTGTTTGTAATTTCACGCATATCCCATCATTCTAGACAGTTTCAGGTATGCAAAATTTAAAAAGTTGCATCCGTCCGCGTCTGTCCCTTTGAGAAATTGATGTTTTTCTTGCAACAAAAATAGGTGCGAGATAGGTAAAATGACTCGAAAGTGTTCTACAATATTTTATATTTTTATGTTTCCAGAAAGTAGTTGGCGGTTCAATTTTTATTGGAATGGTTTTAGTTAGCTTTCTTCTTATAATGAAAATTATAAACATTTACATAGTTAATATTTTCCTACCAAATTATCATTTTTTTTTCTTTTCCTTTCTTGTAAATAAAAACAATTGTTTTTATTTCTTTGTAATTTCACGCATATCCCATCATTCTAGACAGTTTCAGGTATGCAAAATTTAAAAAGCTGCATCCGTTCGCGTCCGTCCCTTTGAGAAATTGATGTTTTTCTTGCAACAAAAATAGGTGCGAGATAGGTAAAATGACACGAAAGTGTTCTACAATATTTTATATTTTTATGTTTCCAGAAAGTAGTTGGCGGTTCAATTTTTATTGGAATGGTTTTAGTTAGCTTTCTTTTTATAATGAAAATTATAAACATTTACATAGTCAATATTTTCCTACCAAATTATCATTTTTTTTTTTTCTTTTCCTTTCTTGTAAGTACAAAAAATTGTTTGTATTTGTTTGTAATTTCACGCATATCCCATCATTCTAGACAGTTTCAGGTATGCAAAATTTAAAAAGCTGCATCCGTTCGCGTCCGTCCCTTTGAGAAATTGATGTTTTTCTTGCAACAAAAATAGGTGCGAGATAGGTAAAATGACTCGAAAGTGTTCTACAATATTTTATATTTTTATGTTTCCAGAAAGTAGTTGGCGGTTCAATTTTTATTGGAATGGTTTTAGTTAGCTTTCTTCTTATAATGAAAATTATAAACATTTACATACTTAATATTTTCCTACCAAATTATCATTTTTTGTTTTCTTTTCCTTTCTTGTAAGTAAAAAAAAATGTTTGTATTTGTTTGTAATTTCACGCATATCCCATCATTCTAGACAGTTTCAGGTATGCAAAATTTAAAAAGTTGCATCCGTCCGCGTCTGTCCCTTTGAGAAATTGATGTTTTTCTTGCAACAAAAATAGGTGCGAGATAGGTAAAATGACTCGAAAGTGTTCTACAATATTTTATATTTTTATGTTTCCAGAAAGTAGTTGGCGGTTCAATTTTTATTGGAATGGTTTTAGTTAGCTTTCTTCTTATAATGAAAATTATAAACATTTACATAGTTAATATTTTCCTACCAAATTATCATTTTTTTTTCTTTTCCTTTCTTGTAAATAAAAACAATTGTTTTTATTTCTTTGTAATTTCACGCATATCCCATCATTCTAGACAGTTTCAGGTATGCAAAATTTAAAAAGTTGCATCCGTCCGCGTCCGTCCCTTTGAGAAATTGATGTTTTTCTTGCAACAAAAATAGGTGCGAGATAAGTAAAATGACTCGAAAGTGTTCTACAATATTTTATATTTTTATGTTTCCAGAAAGTAGTTGGCGGTTCAATTTTTATTGGAATGGTTATAGCTACCCTTCTTCTTACAATAAAAATTAGAAAAATTTACATGGCCACTATTTTGCCGTTGAACCCTTTTGGTCACGTTTATGACATGGCCAAAAGGAACGCTCTTATTGAAGAATAGTTTTTAACGCTATATTGTTATACATTTTTACATGCATTTTACGACTCTGTCATAAACCTTGACCTAGTTAACGGGTTTTTCATTAACCACCTGGAATTTCCTAACTCCTCGCGGTTCACCCCCACAACTGGGGACTGTTCCTTTCAAAGACACAACACGCTAAGGGCATAATGGGACGGAGGACACGAGGTATTAAAAACCATTAACACAAAACTTTTTATTGAGAAATTACTTGGAACTGAAGCAGAACTCAAGTAAATCTCTTACAAAATATAATCAAGTTGATATATTTCAAAGCAATGGATTCATTCAATACGAATATGGATATTTTCCATCTATGTAGAAGGGATGGAAAAATAGTGAGAGACCATATGTCATTAATGGAAGATTTTTTACATCGTGGTTATCGATTAAAGCAAAATCAGTTAAGTGAAGTGGAAAATCAAGTTCGACTGTTTTGTGTTCGATTAAAAGAGCGATGGGTGAAATCAAGCTACAATGAAAGGCGTTTTCTGATCAACAACAAGGATTGGTTAGATCGTAAGTACAATTTGCCAAGTTTTGTAATTAACAGTGAAAATAATGCATCGTGTTCGAATGATGAACCATCAACGTCCACTACAAAACAGTTCGTTGAATGTTCTTTGCGAACAAAGAAAAGGAAAACTGCATCCATGAGAAGTATGTATAGTGTTGAAGAATTAACTTTCGCAACTCAAATGAAGTTGAGAGCGGACGGAAAGGCGGGTATTTGCAAAATTATTGATTTTTTATTGGAAAACCCAGACAGAATAAAAGACGTTGAAGATTTTTGTAAAAATACAGTTAAACAAGTGAAATCAAGGGAAATTTCAAGGGAAAAGGGTCTTTCTCTTTTCACAACAGCGAAATTGTCTAAAGGACAGTATAATTTGATAAGGGAAACTGCCCTTAAAGAAGTAGCCAATATTTATCCGTCTTATATTAGAATTATAGAAGCAAAAGAAGATTGCTATCCACCAAAAAATTTAATATCGCTTGACGAACAAATGGCAAAGGTAAATTTACAGGCACTACTTGACCATACGTCTTCACGGATTTTTAACATTGTAAGAGGACTGAACCCAACATTGGAGCACACCAATCAGCACTTGGTATTGTATACAAAATGGGGTTGCGATGGGACATCTGGACAGTCCCAATATAAACAAAAAGTAATTAGTGGATGTTGCGTCGCGAACGAGCAACAATTTCGATTCTGTGCCTTACCTGCGAACGACGCTATAAAAACGTACCTTGCCGGAAAAGGCGGCTAATAATCTGCATAAGGAACAACCGTCAATGTGCAGATAGCTAGCACGTTTATGACGCGCAAGTAGCAAAGCTGTTTTTGAGGAAATCATTTTATTTCCTATGCCAATAAACTATAAGCGTCGATTCTGTACACGACCTCAACAGCTAATTGCATGCGTCGTAAACGTGGATTTCCAAAGGGTCTTCGGAGCTGGGCCTAACAGACATCTGGCAGGTCAAGTTTGGACACCCTGATGGAAATTCCGCTGCGTTGTCAAACCGATGACAACGTTTGAAGTCGCACCCCCTCCTCCAAGGAAACGCGCTTTGGGCGCTAAGGAAGGGTGCGGCTACACATTACAAAACATGCTGATTGGTATTTAGACATTTTTCTAAATGACCAATCAGCATGCACAAACCCTCTTCCGAGTCGACGTTTGAGGAAACGCTCGATGAGGAAGCCAGTTCAAGCACTAACATCAAGCAGGAGACAACCTCCTCCAACAAGTAGCAACGATTCTCATCGGAGTCCCATTCGAAGTTGACAGTCCAATTCGTAACATCAAGCAGGAGGCAACCTCCTCCAACCATTGTCAACGAATCTCATCGGAGGTTCAAGCATTAACATCAAGCAGGAGACAACCTCCTCCAACAAGTAGCAACGATTCTCAACGGAGTCTCAGTCAACCATTCGCATCGTAATAATCAAACAACCGTAGTTTGACAGAAACCAACCGACTCTTGGTTTTCTCGTATATCAGTAGTGACTCGTTATAATTTATATTTGTAACGAGACGGTGTATCGAACATATTAGCGTATTTTCTCGGAGTGTCGCATACCACGGCGCTCAACAGTGGACAAGATTTCAATGACTCTAATGTATTTATAGCGAGTCTTGTACCACTAACAAGGAGAGGACACGCTCGACGTGAAAGGGATTTTCCTCAAACTTGCAGGACTTGAAGATGACATATCTAAAGGTAATTTGGCAAAGCAGTAGCCCGCGCTTTTCAGAATTTTCCGAGAAAATTGCATTTGAAAATTCCTATACTTGTATATAAGCAGTTCGCGTTAAGTATTCAACAAGAAGGTGAGTAGCTGAGGCCATAACGAGAAATACTGGTAGTAGGAAGGTTGCTGGTTCGAGTCTCGATATCGATAATTTTTTTTTTTTAATTGATATTTTTTGGCCTAAAATGTATGAAATCTGTGCCAAGGAACAGTTACTTTTACTTTTGAAATAGAAAATGCATCTTTTTTCTTTATGCTATGGTTGTGTTTTATGGCACCGTTGGGTTTTCCGGTTGCCCTTTACCTGGAAGATCCAAGTCTACCTGGTAAGAACATGCACATTTGCCTGCCGTTTTTACCTTTTTCTACCTTTTTTACCTACAAATTTGAGTAAGTGGGGGGTACTAGCATGATGGTTACAGTAATAATTGAAGAAACGGCACCTCATAGTCGTATTTCGACAGCAGCTATCGCAGCATTATTCCAAGTGTATAGAAAGTTAAAAGAAATTATAATGTCTGACGAAGAAAATGTGCACAGTGAAGTTAACAAGAAGTTACAGCTGAAGGATGCAGTGGTGTATTATGAAGGGCTGCTTGCTCAAGAAGACATGATTGCATCACAAGCTTCATCAGTTATTAATGACGAAGCCATTCTCATGGGAGAAGAAATTTACCAGCGGACGCTTGAAATGTTGAGTGAGAAAAAACTCATCGAATACGAAGAGCTTTTCCTGGAGGATGAAGTCGACGAGGAGAAGGCGGTAGGAGAAGTTGCAGGATCGAGCTCGTCCGAAGACTACCAACCACAAACGAAGAGAGCAAAAACGGAATATATTCCATTAGAATATAAAATTAAAGTAGTAAACATTGCAAAAGCACATCCATCTTGGACACTCAAGAACTTGCAGAAGAAAGGGTGCTCCCGCTTGAAACGGCTCCAGGATCTGGCACAGTGGGAAGAGCATATTAAAAGTGGTGGTACCATATACGACAAATATGCTATCATCGATTCCTGGACGAATGACCGTTTCCAGGAAGCTCGGAACCACTTTCAGCAAGTGACGACGCGAAACCTGCAGCAGTGGGCTCTAGCTGCTGCAAGCCAATTCAGCGACTTGGGATTTAAAGCGTCCGATTCGTGGGTGAAGGCTTTCAAAGAAAAACATGGCATCCGGCAACGCAAGATCACACGATACGTGTCAGAAACTGAAGCCTCAACCATGGAGGAAACCTGGGCTGTGGCAGAGAATTTCCGGGCACAGGCTCGTGCCCTCATACCGAATTTTAATTCTGATTTGGTTATTAACACGGACCAAACAGGATGCCAGTATCAATCCACATACGACAGGACGCTCGCCCACGGAGGAACAAAAATAGTTACCGTGCAAAGGCAGAGCATGAATAAGGTAACACATTCTTATACCGCCCAGTACGCTCTGTCTTTGTCGGGGACATTATTACCCCTCGTTTTCGTGTGCCTGCAAGAGGTATCCAGTACATTTGGACCGAGGGTTCAAAAGTCGGTTGATGAGTTTTCTGCTAAATACCCAAATGTATTGTTGTGACCTGTTGTGACCTGTTGTGACCTGCTCCAAATCAGGCAAACTCACAACGGCATTATACAAAACTTTTTTAAGGCAATGTTTGAAACCATACGTGGAAAGACAAAAGTTTCTATTACTTATAGATTCTTGGGGGGGGGGGGGCAGACTAATCCGGTTATATATGATGAACTATTCCAGGATGACGGGGGTATGCCAACCTGTACTATTAAAGTGATACCTCCGAAATGCACGCCTCTAGTTCAGCCATGCGATGTATACTTTTACAGGCAGGTCAAAAATTTCATAAAGAGACTACAAAATAGTTCCGTTTTAATTGAACAGAAGCGGGAAATAAATTCCCGCGAAGATTGCATAAAAATTCAAGCCACTGTACATCATCAATTGTCTTCCCCAATATTTTTAAATATGATTAAATATGCATGGTTTGCATCTAAATTATCTGATAGCAGGGAAATATTTATGAATGTTAATCAAGTTTGTTTCCCGATAGAAATTCTGTCTAAAAACGCGTGCTCTTGCACGAACGCGGCGTTTATAGTGTGTGCAAGATGCCGTAGAAATTTTTGCTTTTTCTGCTTTTATGATGAATATCACCCAGGCTCGTGTCTTATTAGCACGTAATTAATAAAAATAATACAATAATAAAGTAAATATAACATTCTGTATTTTTTTATGTTCCATTTCTTTCCCAATCCCCACAAAGAAACAAGATGCATTTTCTATTTCAAAAGTAAAAGTAACTGTTCCTTGGCACAGATTTCATACATTTTAGGCCAAAAAATATCATTAAAAAAAAAAAATTATCGATACCGAGACTCGAACACCAGCAACCTTCCTACTACCAGTATTTCTCGTTATGCCCTCAGCTACTCACCTTCTTGTTGAATACTTAACGCGAACTGCTTATATACAAGTATAGGAATTTTCAAATGCAATTTTCTCGGAAAATTCTGAAAAGCGCGCGCTACTGCTTTGCCAAATTACCTTTAGATATGTCATCTTCAAGTCCTGCAAGTTTGAGGAAAATCCCTTTCACGTCGAGCGTGTCCTCTCCTTGTAAGATTAATAAATTACGAAAATGGAGATGTACTGTGGAAAAACGATACACCATCTTCCACCCGATTCGGCCGACCAATATTTTTCCGGTTTGTTAAAGAAACAAGCGGAGTCATTTCTAACGTAGTAAGAGAAATTAAAAAAGAAATCGACTTATTACAAACGACAAATTTAAATGATGCCATGCGAATAAAGCATCATCTTGTTATGACAATGGTAGACGGCAAAATATGTTCCACATTGTCGGAAACCTCTTCAATGAGGTGCTACATATGCGAAGCTAAACCGACAGAAATGAACAATCTTGAAGCAGTGCTAAAGAAGCCTATAAAGGAAGAAACATTAAACTTTGGAATGAGTTCACTTCATGCATGGATTCGATGTATGGAGTGCCTCTTGCACATTGCTTACAGATTAGATTTTAAAAAGTGGAGTGCTTCAACAGCGGAGACAAAAATTTTATTGCAAACTAGGAAAGAAAAAATCCAAAAAGAATTTAGGAGCAACCTTGGCCTGAATATAGATATTATTAAGCAGGGTTACGGAACATCTAATGATGGCAATACTGCTAGGAGATTTTTCGAAAATCCGGCAATAACTGCGAAAATTACCGGATTAGATATGGACCTTATAAAAAATTTTGCAATTCTTCTTCAAGCTATAGCTTCCGGATTGAAAATAAATGAGCAAAAATTCGCAGAATTTTCATTTAAGGTAGCAGAGCTATACATTAAATTGTATGGGTGGTATTACATGCCACCCACTGTACACAAAATATTAATTCATGGCCAAGTAATCTTGAAACATGCCATCTTACCAATCGGTCTGTTAGAGTTAGTTTAATTCGCGCGCCACGCTTTATGCTGGCCTGATGTCACGACGCACAGTGGTGCCATTTCCCGAAAAGCTGGCCAAAATTCAATTTTTGAAGTATATAGCAGCTGTTTTTTAGTATAGCAGATTTGTTCTATATATATTAATGCATCAAATGCCGCTTAAATTTTTTAAATATATTGATTGGTTACTGAGATATAGGCCGTCAAAGTTGATGAAATTTCAAGCTCCTGCATATCTTGAAAATTGGAGCTTGTTTAATGCGTGAGGGAAAGTTTATCTTAAAAAAAATTATATGTGAAACATTTTATTATTAAAGTGGGTGTTATAGACATACATTTTCCACAGAAATAAAGAAACATATCTTTGAATTTATCCTTGTAATTCCGTTCTCAATATATCATAAATATTACCCATATCTTAATGAACCGGAAGGAAAATAAACATGTTATTCACCGAAATTCACGCTGAGACAAGTTTCTTGATATAAAGTGGCATGTCAACTATGATATCCAGTTGAGAAACTTTGCGCCTTTTTGCGCCTTTTTGCGCATTTGTGCCTTTTTAAGATATTTAAATTTTAAAGTATCAATTTGGGGTATTTAGGGTCTGTCCCATTAGAGCGTAGTGGCGATATCTCGTGCAAAGGTTTGAATATGGAAAATTGAATATGATATAAAAAAATGTCACAAGCCAACACTTCAGTTTTGCTATGATTTCACGTTGCCAGCCTTCCTGAGTAAGCGCCACCTCATCACCACTACCTGAACTAAATTTGTGACGTCACGTGCTCTGTTTTAACGGCAATACTAAAAGCGGACGACGAAACTCGTCTGTGGGAATGCAATTAGAACCATGCAACGTTTGTCCTAATATGAGAAGCTTTTGAGCTCGGTAAGGGCTCATTCGAAAGAGGAAGACTCAACGCGGAGCACTGCACGCCCCGTTTGTGTCGCAAAACTCTTTTAGTGACCTAAAAATGCTTGTATTCTGCGGGTGTATTTTGTCGATTTTTGCTTACACTTTGAACACTCATATTATTAGATATCAACACAATCTTGTTGAAACATTTGTGCAGCGCTCCGCGTTGAATCCTCCTCTTTCGAATGAGCCCTCACCGAGCTCAAAAGCTTCTCATATAAGGACAAACGTTGCATGCTTCTAATTCATGTTTTCGGGCCATATTGTGTCGATATACAGCTCGCTGCATTACCCGTGTCTACCCCCTTAATTCGTGGACGAATGGGTAAGTTTAACTAGCTTTTTCTAACATTGGTTGTGCAAATCGTTTTTCTGAAAACATAATTTATCCACCTGAAAACGTGCCGTTAAAAAAATATTTTTTTCATAAGTAATAAAACACTTTATTCCTTTTGGATAATGAATAAACGTATCGAACACGGTTCTTAAACGACTTATTAGTTTCATAAGTATAAACGAATTATTCCACATTATTCTTAATTAAGGGGGTAGACACGGGTAATGCAGCGAGCTGTATATCGACATAATATGGGCCAAAACATGGGTGTAAGAGGCCTCGCTTAATTTCCTTATATGAGCATATTTTGAGCTGGGTGAGGGCTCATTCGAAAGAGGAAGGTTAAACACGGCGCGCGGCAGAGGAGTTTCAACGAAATTGTGTTGATATCTAATAATATGAGTGTTCAAAGTGTAACAAAAAATCGAAAAAATTTACTCGCAGAATACAAGCATTTTTAGGTCACTAAAAGAGTTTTGTGACACAATCGGGGCCTGGTGCGCGCTTCGTTTAACCTTCCTCTATCGAATGAGCCCTCACCCAGCTCAAAATATTCTCATATAAGGAAATTAAGCGAGGCCTCCTGACTGCACTCGCATAGACGAGTTTCGCCGTCCGCTTTTAGTATTGCCGTTAAAACAGAGCACGTGGCGTCACAAATTTAGTTCAGGTAGTGGTGATGAGGTGGCGCCTACTCAGGAGGGCTGGCAACGTGAAATCATAGCAAAACTGAAGCCTTGGCTTGTGACATGTGCTACAGTAGTAACAGCGTGATGCAGTCAATGCATATATTTTCGTACGATTATAGGTTAGGTCATATGCATTTTAGGTATTGACTGGGAACTGTGTACAATTACTAAACGCTTTTACTGTAACACATGCTTGACTTGATATCGCTGTCGAATTTATGTTATAATTATATGGTTATATTATTTAAAATAAAAAAGAAGAGATTGGAACTTTTTTACGGAGGTTGGAAGTATTGATGTACTGATATCATATTTTCAGAATGTGGTAGTTACGTCAAATATTTAAAATTATTGCATTGCTCTTATTGTTATTCTATTTCATTCATTGGATTATTTTGTATAAAACATATAATAAGGAAATGTCTCCAAATCAGTCAACAGTTGACACCCTGATTTTTTATAACCGTTACGCTCCTATGCATACAGGGTGTCTCTTAACTTCTGTCCTTCCCGGAAATGGGGGGTAGCTGGGGTGATTCTGAACAACTTTTTCCTTGACCAAAATGTGGTTTGTAGCTTCATTTTTGAGTTATTAATGAAAAACACGGGCCAATCAGGGCGTTCGTAGAGCGCGCGCTCAAGCGCATGGCTCTCAAACGCGCTCGGTCGTGGCGTGAGCCAACGCGTTTCTTCGTGACCACAACCGAGTGCGGTTGAGAGCCACGCGCCCGAGCGCTCTGATTGGCCAGTGTTTTTCGTTAATAACTTAAAAATGAAGCTGCAAACCACACATTGGTCAAGGAAAAAGTTGTTCAGAATCACCCCAGCTACCCCCCATTTCCGGGAAGGACAGAAGTTAAGAGACACCCTGTATAGTATCGAACGCCGATTCAGACGTGCATACGTGATACGTGAATACAGACACAGTAAGGCATACATAGTTGTCGCAACTTATCAAGACTTCTATCGCGCTGTTGCCATATCTGTTACAAATGTAATCATCAGCTAAGTAAATGAATCGGCTCGAGCGGAGATTTTGTCTCGAGCCGCCGCAAACTTTTCTGTAGGTTCGAGTCCCAACCTGGCTCATTTGTTTTTACATTAATTTTTTTTAATTATTAATTCTATGACAATGATCAATATTTGTTGACAAATGTTTTAATAATATTTGGTAAATATTTTAAAATGAACTCAGGGCGCTTTTTGTGGTATCGTTTTTCTTGCCATATCTTGCCAATTATGGTACGAATTATGGAAAGCGAATTTCAGTACAATGAAAAGAAAATTTAATTATAAAATTGAAACCAATGATAATTATATTATTTTTATCTAAAAACAAGTCGGAGAAGCAGTAAGAAACACGCGGACACTCAAACAATCACAGTTGACACAATAAATTCTAAGCAAAAAAGTGAAAAAATACTATGACGGTATTATGTCAGTTATTGTGAAAGTGGCGTTAGTCGAAATTAAAAAAAAAATTTATGTTTATTATGTATGATGTTGATATAATACGTAAAAAATAAATGAAATGTAATAAACGAAGAATTTGTACTTAGATCACTTTCATAATAACCGGCACATATAGCGAAAAAGACAGGGATAGTAAACGTAAAGGTACTTACGATGTGTTTTACTCAGCAGTCACTGTTTTTCTGACGATCGAACCTTTTCTAGTCTCAAGGGTGGACAGGGCCCAAACTGCCCTTCTCACTTACTCAATACTGTGTATTTCACTTGCACCACTTGTCTATGGGAAAGCTATTCAACCACGTGTACGAAATTGACTTGTGAACAGTACCTACGAGAAACTGCTGGCAAAAAATATTTCCATAAAACGAAATACCACCCTACAGCCCCTCGTTGAATTTTAAGAGATACAACGTTCTAAATATGATAATGATTTATCATATCATGATGATATGATATGATATGATAAAATTTGCAGAAGGAAGTAGCTAACAAAAAGAAGTTTTATAGTTGCATTAGTGTTGTCTCACCGATACGTAGGTATCGGATCTTTCTTTCACTCTCTGTCCCTTTCAGCGGCCGTCGATGTCGGTGGTAATTATCGCAAATTACAAACTTTCCCGAACGATAGGAGTGGGGAAAGCGGAAAAATTTGTGAATTTACTTTTAGGGGCTACTTTATGACAAGTTCGAAAGCCTTCCGTCATCTGGTCGACACGTAGCCCGAGTCAACAAAATTCCGATCATAAAACAGCTTGCCAGGTATCGAAGGCCGTCGATATGTTCGGTTTTTGCGACTAAACAGTTACTGTATGCATCGAGCATCTACATCGAATTCAAGCAGATACGAAACTGTTTGGAGAATGAGATAAGAATGCATTTGTTTCTAGGCATAAAATAAATGTGTCGGGACAAAAAAACAATTGTCCGGAAGAAAAAAACAGCGTATAACCGAAACGCGTTGTTCGAAACCTGTTGTGCACTGTTCGAGGGATTACTGTATACATATATAATATATGTAATGTAGAATAATTATTGGAGTTGGTAATAATATAATTGACTTGGTACAATATTGTATGCGACACACAGGACCACATTTCTAGTAAATTATTATCAGGAGTCATAAAAGTATTCCTAATCAAACATTTCGTCCTTTTGCACATTCAGACAATGCGGTACAGAAAGGATAGACCGGCAATCCAAATCATTATCATATTTAGAACGTTGTATCTCTTAAAATTCAACGAGGGGCTGTAGGGTGGTATTTCGTTTTATGGAAAGTTATAAAATAATGAAGAAACGAAGGGTACGGTAAACACGTGTCGTCTGCCTTTTGTGAAGTAAACTCTACTTGATCGCGCCAGAAACAGAAAGCAGACGCACTCAATTGTTAGAAATATTTTTTGCCAGCAGTTTCTCGTAGGTACTGTTCACAAGTCAATTTCGTACACATGGTTGAATAGCTTTCCCATAGACAGCCGAACGTAGAAAAGGGACAGCGAATAAAAAGAAAAGGACCGTGCGTCCAAGGCAAAACAAAATCCAGCGCATCTGTACGAGAATTCTAATGCAACGATTATTTTTTTCATTTTTTATTTTTTTTTAAATGAAACTTTTACCAACAGATTTGTGACCTTTTGCTAATTAAAATAACACTAAACACTTTATCATTTGGATCATATTTACTGTTCACTATGCATTATACAGCACTTATTAAATAATGTACATCTGATCCAAATTTTACCTTATTTGGACTAATTTTAATCAGAAAAATGTCACTAATGTCTAGGTGAAAGTTTTATAAGAAAAGAATGACAAATAGCAAAGTTTATATTGTTGAATTAGTATTATTTCACCGATATACCCGATCCAGGATCGAAATATCATCCTGTGACACCTCAATAAAATAATATACCGTTGTAGCGCGGCGCTTAAGGGAGGTAATGCACCGGGCGGCCGCCAGACTAGCGCCCCCGTCACCCGGGTTACCTGCACCCCCACTACCTGACCAACCCTTATGCGGCTGCGCGCTGACTTCCCCCTCCACCAATCGCACTGGCCCAAGACCTCCCGCAAAGAATAAAAAGGGCCCCAGCGATAACTTTTTATGGACAAGTGAGTTCACTGATCCTAAGACGCTCCCTTGTGCGGACCTCTAAAGATCAAGAACTAGCCCGGCTTCGGCATTGCTCCCTTGTGTGGACATAACCGAACCACACGGCACGCTTGCTCCTAACGTTTCGCACACGTCAAACCATACAGCCTAACAGTCTGGCTCCGAACTTGCTCCCTTGTGTGGACATAACCGGACCACAAGACAGTACCGGCTTCTTACGTCGATCTCTAAGCGGATCAAGTGTATAATAATTGTTCAAGTGAAATATATAATCATTGTTTGTTACTATTCAAGTAGTTTTCATTTGTGGTCAGCCCGAACCTTACGTAACAACCACCAACCACGTTACACCGTTTTATTACCAAAAAATAACTCAGTACCAGTAAAGAGGGTAGAACCGCTCATTTATGGTTATACACGTCTAACTGGCGGATTCGCTTTGCATGTAGTAGCGTGTATTTTCTGCCGCTTTTCAAATGAAAAATAAATGCTGCATTTGTACGCAACTGGCCGCGTAGAGCGAAAAAATGCGTGGGAAAATAATCCGCGTATAATCGAAACCGCGTTCTTCGAGGGATTACTGTAAACTCATGTTCAAATCGCAAACTTGACCGTTCGATAATTGCACCGTGGTCGGTAATGACCATTGCAGTTGATGCGGCTATAAACACTGACAATAAAGTTTCGACCGCAGAGAAGGATAGCGAATGAAAAAGGCGGAGACAATCGGCAGTCCTTTCTTTTACTCGCTTTCTTCTCCTACGTCCGAGGTTGTCGACAAAGTTCTAAAAATGTTCATTTCGATCCCCCCTACTTGGTTCTTCGTTTATAAAATTTTTACTAACATATTTCTGACGATTTTCTGATTAAAATGACAACAAACACGATATGGTTTGGACATTTATAAAAATATAATTCTTTACGTACAAGCGACGGTTGAAGAACGCAGTATGCCTCACGGTAGGTCAGAGTACCGTCACGCAAGCAAATACTTGTGCAGGTAGGTATGATTCATTTCCAAGCACATCTGCTGCGGATGACAATAATAATAAGAAGACAGAAATAATAGAAGAAGAATATTGGGAAGAAATAATGCAATCAGCGCCGGAAACTAATGAGGAAACATCAGACATCAACGAAGAAACAAATTATACTGATGATAACTGTAACTGGGTGGTAGAAGCAGCAGATCCACAGAAGTCAGAAGAACCAATTACAGAAGGAATAGACTTCATTGATTTTGCATATGTTTTCGAGCAAATCAAGAAGCTTCCAAAGCATTCGGTTATTGGCTGTGACATCGAACATTTTGATATAGTTGGATGTCAACAGTATGGCTTGGGAAAAGTGTATAATGTACAGTGCCGAATGTGCAATAACGTAGAGCACATATCCTGTCTTCGGAAGAGTCATGGTATTATGGATATCAACCATGCCGCTACTTCCGCAACAATGATGACGGGCGGCGGATACAACCAACTGGAGGAATTATTGTCTAGCATGGACGTATCCTGTATGTCGAAAAGGATATATGAAAAATGTCAATGACATAATCGATGCCTTCGAAGTGGCCGCACAACTCGAAATGGAAGAAGCTGGAAAAGAGGAAAGATCTTTGGCTCTCGAAAGAGGCGATGTACTGCCAGGATCGAATACACCGTGGATCGCAGGTGTCGCAGATGGCAGCTGGATGAAGCGATCATACCGCGGTGGAGATTATAATTCTCTTTCGGGCGTAGGAGCCATTGTGGGATACCGTACGAAAAAAGTACTGTACATCAGCGTTAAAAATAAATTCTGCATGATTTGCCAAACAGCAGCTAAGAAGAAGGAAGAAGAACGCGAGCATCGGTGCTTCAAAAACTGGGGTCGCAATCAGAGTTCGACTGGACTGGAAAGTGCTGCTATTGTAGAAGGCTTCAAATGCAGCATAGAAATGCACGGCCTAGTATATTGCATATTAGTTGCTGATGGCGATAGCAGCGTGTACAAAAAGATATTGGACAATGATCCATATAGAGAATATATGGTGCATGTCCGGAAAATAGAATGCACCAATCACCTGCTACGCAATTTCAGTAAAAAAATAAATGATATCGTAACGTAAGGCCGCTACAAAGATCTAAGAGCCATCGTAAACCAGAATGCTCTACGCCTGCGAACGGGTATAAAGAAAGCTGCAGAGTACCGCTTCAAAGAAACAACAAGACTCGTTGAACAAATCCAAAACTTGACGGAAGATATGAAAAATGTACCGAGTCACGTTTTCGGAGAACACAAGGAGTGTAAGAAGTTAGCGTACTTTTGTAACAAATACTCTGATCCCAACAGAGTGAATTACATTCCAAAGCTCAAAGAAGCTGGCATTTACCAGAATATCGAAGAAGCGATGCAACCACTTTTCGCTCAAGCTGAAAGTTTGCTGCACGGCCTAAATAACAATGCTGTTGAAAGCTTCAATAATATCATTGCAAAATTAATCGGAGGCAAAAGGATAAACTTTGGACGAAGTGGCTCGTACCAGGGTAGAGTCTCCGCTGCTGTCGTCCAATATAATACAAAAGAGGCGTTTAGCAGATTGAGTATGGCAATGAATAAAGAGCCGACAACCATCGTAAGGAAGATGGAAGAACGTCGGAAGCGTGCAGCAGAAATGGCATTGACATATAAGGCAGAAGCGAAAGCATCCTCCTACCGAAATGAGAAACAATCATGCGACCAGGATTACGGCCCAGTGCAGAAAAGCCGGATATGGAAGAGACAGCATACTCTTCCGAGTGCGAAAGGCACGCGGCAATACTCCATGAGTGGCAAACGATGCGATGCACGATCGAAGCGGAAACTCGCGATCAAGCGAATAGCGAAAAGTGGATAGCATATAGAAAAAAACTATTAACTGCATCCAATTTCGGCAAGATATGCCGATTGCGAAAGGATACACCACGAGCTAATACATTGAAGAGCATAATGTATCCGCAACTCCAAAATTTACGTGCTCTGGAATACGGAAGGGAAAATGAGGCAAACGCCTTGAGACAATTGGAAGAATTAGGCATCCATATTGTACCGTGTGGCCTCTTCATCGATGCCGTTGCGCCTTACTTAGGTGCAACTCCTGACGGCCTCGTGGACGATGATACCATCGTCGAGGTAAAATGTCCCGAATCGGCGAAGGATTTATCGCCTGGCGAAGCAATACAGCAACTTCCTGCTATACGGCGTATTTTCCGAGGTGGTGAATTGAATAAAATTCATCACTATTATTATCAAGTGCAAGGGCAATTGCACATAACGAATAGGCAAAATGCTTTATTCTGTTTATGGACGCCGAAAGGAATAAAAGTTGTAAAAGTACCAAGGGATGATACATTCTGGGCAACAGAGATGGAGGAAAACCTGAGAAAGTTCTATGAGGACTGCATGTTGCCAGAAATTATAGACAGTAGATTCAATCGGCATCAACCGATTAGAGAACCTCCGTACATAAAAACAGGAGGAGCATGTACCAGTACAGCTAGTACCGTACCTAGTAATAATAATAAATTGCAATCTAAAGCCAATGATGCACCCGCGAGTGCATCGAGCGCATAGAACCAGCTGAGTAATAATAATAAATTGCAATCTAATGCCAATGATGCACCCGCGAGTGCATCGAGCGCATATTTCCAGCAACCAATATCAACGGCAACAATTATGCTCTATGAAGCAAGGAAATGAAGCAAGTCTTCGCAATGCATGCAAAGATAAGTAAATTACATATATACATTTACATTTTTATTGCATACATATCAATTACAACTTGTTGTAACTTTTTATCACAGGTTCTATGACAACTAACTGTAATCGAAAGGGATCACTGCCATTGCAAGGAAATATTTCTGACAAATAGGAAACAATAATAATGGATTCTACAGGTCTCAGTTTTTACATTCAAGTCAAAAAGTAATTTTTCTAAAACTTATTTTTTTTTGCAGATCAAACCAGGGTATACAGCATGATAATTAACGAGATGCAGTATCGTCGCCTATACATTCCAATCAACATCAAACACAATTTTATATATAATTTTATTCAATAACTGCTTTCTGCATAGGACGATTAATTCTTATAATAAGTGTATAACTTTTTCTAACAAAAAAATGTTTAACCTAACAAATTTCGTTTTTTGGAATATCCCATGCCCCTCATCTAGTTTTTCAGTTCACTTTTCTTTCACGTAACATATTGCAGCATAACCACATTTCACGTAATTCAAATGTACAATGAATTTTCTACGCTTGCACTACCAGCAGACTTTCCGTTTAAATCCTTTCAAGTACAAACGCAACAGCTGACAATTTCTTTCCACATTCGGATTAGAATATCGAAATAACAAGCAGCTCCCTCACGCCTGTCGGTATTACCATTTCTGTGCAGGAAAAAGCTGCTGTAATACCGACCTTCCAAATCGGAGAGGTCACGTGCCGTGTCCCCCCCCCTTAATCAGATTCCTTTATTTTTGTATAGTAATTGTAATTGTAAACGAATAAGAAGTGAAGGCGTGGTAGAAATGGTGCCTGAAATTGGACTAGAAAAATATAATACAAAATAAAATACATAAAATATACTACAAAAATATAATCGACAGCTAATCAAACTCGAACGTTCACAAAGTAAGCGTGTTAAAATAAAATAATTTTTCGAACATAATAGCATAATACGAACATAATAAAAAACATCAAAATCGGGGGTAGATCATTTGTTGAAAACGTATATGCTATAATTCTATTCTAAATCTGATAGGGAGAAATATTATTATTATAATAGTGTTAATAATATTATTTGTAGTAAAAAATGTATACTCGTTCAGTTATTTTTCAAACGAGAAACATAATAAATAAATATTTTCGGGTAAAAGTAGAAGAATAAAACAATAGCATCTAATAATGTTTCAAATCAAAAGGTGATTCTATTAACCCACTCCTGTTTCAACTTAGTTTTGCAACATTGTAAATAAAATAATAAATTTATATTAATTTTCAGTAGAATAACAATATACAGTCTGTATATTATTATCCAACGCAATTCATATATTGTGAAACAAATATAAATTGTACATAAATTATAATTGCAATTCAATTAAAAGGCAACAGTAAATAAACAAATATAAATAGTGCCGGGTCTCCTTTTATGCGGTAGATATGTTCCACAGAAAAACTCATAAATAAAATCGACTCATCTTCAATGACCTTACTTTGCACGTGTAATTTTGGTTTATGTTACCGCTTCGACTCGTTGGACAGATTATAGAAACAGACGATACAAATGAGTTCCACATAACTCTTAAATGTGTATCATATAACTACTTGTATATGTAAGCATCGTGCAATACGTATTAATATACGTATATTCAAAGGGGAAATCCCGAATTTGCATGAAATGTACACCGCATAACCGCATACAAAAAGATCCGATTACATACATATAAATACATAGATACATCAGATATACGGCAAATTTTAATTAGGATAGGTATATTAAATCTTACCAATCGCCCAGAAAATGAATCAAGAGTCGCAGTAATTAAATATCCATACTGTATTGCTTCTATCCCGATGTGTTATTCAGCATCAACCAGGAAAGTATTAGGCTGTAATAAACCAAAAGATTAAATTATCGGTATCGAAGCTCGCCAGCAAGTACGAAAAAGAAACATATATTTTACAACAGAGAGAATAGAAAACGCCAAGAAAGTGACTAAATGTATCCCATGATGTTAAACAAGATACATCCCTTTAATCAAATATTATACTATAATTATAATTACAATTTCATAGAAGTCGAAGCTAGTGATTCTATGATGGCGCGGTGGTGCCAGACCGTTTGATAGCGATGGCGTCAATGAAGCAAAGAAACTGAATAGGCTGAAATAATACTTCATGTACAACCTAAGATGTCCAAAAGCACTCTGTTAAGTGAAATTGATTAATTAATAGTAGAAAATGAAGCTAATAATTGAGTGCCGCGACATTAACGTAAGGGATAATGCGACTGCGTCTTTATGAATTTTCACTAACCTGAGGCACGAAGCAACAACAAGTTCAAACACTACACTACCCAAAGTGCGACTGACTGATCGCAGCGAGGCTCATCCAATAATTCTCGGTAACGCTCGGGCGCCCGATCTGCGCACGCAGCTTGATTTTCGTGATTTCGGCACGTGTTTCTACGTAAACTCGTAACGGTCCGGCCAGAGGACAATGCCTTTACGTCATCGCGTGTGTCGCGCGACTATTTCACGGATATCTTACGATCCCGAGCACGGCCGACCCTTAGCTGCTTGGCACCTTTCTGCAAGGATTTACAAATGCAAAATAATATTTACATCCTTATAACATAATTATTGCTAAAAATATTAATAAAATATGTAGAAGTTATTTTTCGTAGACCTCACGTAGGTTGGAATAGAGGGCAGGTAGGGTAATAAGATATCAGTCTGCTTCAATTAAACACTAACTTTACTATTATTATTAAACGTCGACACACGACAACTCTCACACGATACTCACAATACTCTCTATTCAACACTCTCTGCTCACGATACGTCTCTCTCAAACTCTCCCTTAGCTCTGCCTTGCACACGCATCATTCACTCTATATATTCTTCCACTCTTAGTTACTCTCTCATTCTATTCCTCATTTGCTCTCACTCAATCAGGATACACGCTGCAGACATTCCTTGGCGACAGTCAGTCGCGTCCACCCGAATCCTTGGGCCGCTGTACCCTCCATTCACACGATCTTCTCAAGTACTCAGCTGCAAACATATCTTTCACACCTCGGGATCATTCTAAACAGTCACGCAGTATTTCCAATCGCCCAAATATAAAATATAATTATAATTATAATTATTGATAATTATAATAATAAACCCGAATCGGAACTCTCGAGGATTATGACAGGGTCGCTGTTATTAAATAAAAAGAATGTAGTCAAAACAAGCATAGTTATTCATGAATGGATTTACTTCTACGTAGTACACTTCGTAAAAGCGGGGCGCGCGTTCTCCGCATCGAACTATTTTATAAAAAATAAAATAATTTGTTCAGCTGCTGCTGTCTGCAGCCAAATTTGATAATACATAAACTATAGACCCAATTCTACATGTGTATATAAAAATTAGCGCGAATTCAGGTGAATATCGGAAGTATTTCAGAAAAGAAAGTTTAGAAAATTGGTGTTGTCGCGCAGTGGATTGTGGTAGAGGGATTTCAGTGTGTAAATGTCAACACGTTGCACTTTCTTTATGCTAATATGACTTTTAATTATATTGAGAATAACGATAAGTATAAAACAAAAGTGAACTTATACATCTTAAACCTCTTACATAAAGATAAATTTTTTAGCTCGCTGTATTGCGTACTTCTTAGCACACACCTCGCCATACGTCATGCGCATTGCGACGAATCATAACAATCTTTCATTCCCCCACTTTACAATTCATTGCAATCGCATAATCGAATTTTGTTATTTACATTTCTAAGTAACACTTTTCCTAACGGTTTGGTAAATGCATCGCCTATGTTGTTCACGCTTGCAACGTACTCTAACCTGATTGTACCGTCAGCCACCTTTTCGCCCGTAATATGGAACGCAATCTCTATATGTTTGGTTCTGCATTTCTCCACGCGATTTTTCGGAGAATCAATAGCCGCTCGATTATCACATAACACTGTACACGGTTGTGTTATCCATTCGTCTAGGTCCATTTCTCGAAACAGCGGCTTGGGCCAGATCGCTTCCTTTACCACATTAGACTAAATTGCTTTTTGTTTTGATGCCTTCCACTCAACGATATTATTTCCTATAGCCACGACCATTCCACTGTATAAATGACGGTCATCAATATCGCCTCCCCAATCTGCGTCACTCCAAAACGTAATCTCTGGCTTCCCTGGTGCATAGTGCAACTTAAATTCCAAGGTACTACTCAAGTACCTTAGTACTCGTTTTGCCTCAACCCAGTGCTTCCTTCCAGGGTTAGTGTTAAACTGCGACAACTTCGACACTGCTAGTGCAATATGTGGTCTAGTACAGTGTGCTATATAATTAAGAGATCCAATTATTTCTCTATATGGTACCCTTCGTACGTATTTCAATTTGTTTGTTCAAACTTGCGTGAAATACATTATTTAAACATTTTCGAAAAATGTATCTTTTGAATTTTATACATTCCTAATCCTTGTTGATGCAGTTTCTGCAAATAGAACTACCATTAAGGTCCTAAGCATTAGATAACAGGTGAAAATAACATTCTTCATCTTTCTGCCATCTTTGATTTTTAACTTTTGTATCCCTTGCTATGCTTAAAAACAATGGATCTGAGAAATGAAAATGTCGTTTTTAGCTCCTACGGACATCTATATTGATATTGGAAATAGCATCAAGGACCTACTCCGTGTTTCGTTTTTTAATTTTGCAACCCTAAGTTGGCGTGTTGCCCCACTGTGCGTACCAGCGATTGTTGGACTTCGTCGGCGTTTGTCGCGGATGTGTGGCCCCGGTGCTACTGCGACTTCTTTGTAATATATCTTGCTCTCACAAGTGGACTAGCGGGCTCGCTTGACAACTTTGAATAACAATAACTTTCAAGGTAGGACGTCGTAGGATATGATTCTTGTGCCAGTTTGTAGGGAAAAGTATCCTGAAAAGAATGCACTTTGTCTGGTTGTGGAACTCTTTGGAACTTTTAAGATATTCCATGTTAATTGTGAAGGAAATTGAAAATTATCATTAGTTCATTAAGCATTATTTTTATATTAAATTAGGAACAATATGTCTTAACACAAAGTGCGCTTCTTATCAGAAAAGGATACCGAACATTTTAAAAAAAGAACCAAGCGAAAATATTAAATAGGATCGTCAAGGCATTGCATTAAAGAGAAGCAATTTTTGTCGTGAAATATAGTGTGCTTAAAATGTCCAACTTTCAATGCTTATTACAACTATAATATTTATTAAACTGGACTGATTTTTTCATTTCCGAGGCCTATGGACATTAAGGAACCAATGTTCATTGATTAGATATCGATACGAGAAAGTTCGCTTTTGGGCAAAATGTCACCTTTCTCGATCCAGCCACTGTGCGGCGCCACGTCTCCGCCTTATGTTTAAGTTAAAACCGTAGTGTGACAGGAAGTATCAAATGTAGCGTGAGGTGCGAATGAAGAGTGTTAGTTGAAACGCCGAGCGAATGGTTACTTCTAGGAAAGAGCGAATGCTTTCTGGGAATGCACGAGAAGCCTTGAGTGAATGGTGACTCGTGGTCGACCTGTGACACGTGGCAAGGGTGTGTGTGTCGGTGTGGGGCCTAATGAGTGAGAACGAATGAGGAATGGAATGAGAGGCAAGCTGCAAGTGAGGGAATATATGGAGTGGATGATGAGTGCGCGAATCAGAACGTAAGCAGAGTGAATCCAGAGTCGTCGTAAGAATATCGAGTACGAGCTGTCGCGGGTATCGCGAGCCTGTACCACGACGTGTTAATAAAGACAAGTACAAATATTGAAGTGCAAGTTATTCCACTCTCTTTTCGTAACTCCCATCACCATATCCCACAATATTGTTTTATCGATCTGGTTTTTTCAACTTGACCTTTGAATCTCCTCTTTCATTTGCAGTAATCTCTTTTATCTTCGGCAAAAATCAAAATCTCAACTTGAGTCGAATCCGTAATATATATGACAATATCAACTATGTCTGCGTATCTTCCGTTTGTCATTCTACACAATGACCAAAGCAATGCGAAAAAGCGACTGAAATGAATTAAAAGTTATCAATATATGCATATTCGGTACTCGCATAAAATTTCTAAAAATAAATATTTTCCTTTATTTCTAATGGTATAATTGCATTCGCACCAATAATTATTTGTAAAGAAGAAATAATTGTGTGGTCTAAAAGAAAGGCGAAATAGTAGTTGTTCGCGATCGTCTTTCGCGTGTGATGTAGTAATACCCGACTCACACCAATTCGACAAACGCGGACCTGATGCGCTGCTGAATGCTCTCTCTCTTCAAGTTGTTAATTCGTTCAAAGGCGAATTTGAATTGAAGCACTCGATCCAAGCGGCGACGATCCTTCGGTTGTCACCGCTTCTTATGCTGTCTGCCAGGTCGCAAATATGTTAGTTTCGCTCTGGCGGACGCCATGTAGGGTACGAGGAGTGAGGAGGTGGCAATTTGGCCGTTACTTGTTTCCGCATTTGACAATACCGATGCCCGCTGCCGACGACTCCACTTGCTTCCGTACAGCTACTTTTTGTGTTTCATTCACAAAGGATTGGGCTAATATAAAATAATTTTTTCAACCTCGATAATTAACTTTATAATGTCGAAACATATAAACAAATACCTTTTTTGTGTTTTTTTCGATGATGGGGCTCACGGACTTAAACCTTGAAAAAAATATGTCCATATTCCTTGTCCACATCCCTTCAAAATGATTGAGATTGAAAATTGGCGTCACAATGAGCTGGAAAAGGACGCGGCGCACAGTGGGCCGACCCTATTGTTCCGTTGGACATTGGGGCAAAAAAAAAAATTCGAATTTGTAAATTTAACTTTATAGGCAAGAAACTATGAACCTTTTACAATTATGTGCCACAATTTTTTTTCATTTTTTCTCACTAGATAATCCAGGGTAGCCAATAATAAATACCTATGTAATATATTTTTTTGTCTTTATTTGTTGTTTAGTACGTCTACTTAACGATTTTACTTAAAACTTTTGTGCAGTACATAATCTTGCAGGTATAATAATTTCAAAACTAAAAAGAAAAAGAAGAAAACCTAACCACCGTTGGTAAAACAACCGTGGTGATTCAGACTGAGGAGGTGACTGCGGAACTCGATCTTCTTGTGGTTCCCGAAAATACTATGTCTTATGATGTCATAATCGGGAAAAACATCGTGGCGCAGGGCATTGAAATCGTTACAACTTCCGACGGGGAGACAAGGCTACGACGATGTCCGCTCGCTCTGCAAGGAATCCAGCAGAATTCAACACCGCGCTGCCTCACCTTTCAAGTTGGCGACGAAGGTGTGCGTGGAGAGGTGTAAAAACTGTTGGACCAATACAGCCGCATGATTGCAACCGGAAACAAGGTTCGTTGCGTGAGTACAGGTGAGCTGACGGTCAAACTCAAGGAAGACAAGGTAATCAATTATCATCCTTATCGTTTGTCCTTTTCTGAGCGCGAAAAGGTGCGGGAGATAATTGACGATTTATTGGCGAACAATATTATACGCGAAAGTGCTTCGCCGTTTGCGAGCCCTATACTCTTAGTGAAGAAAAAGAATGGTAAAGATCGTATGTCTGTTGACTTTCGTGCACTGAATAGAATTACCATCAAGGATCGGTATCCGTTACCCTTGATAGAAGATCAGTTTGACCGTTTGGGAAAGGGAAAATATTATTCGATTTTGGATATGACATCCGGGTTTTACCAGATTCCGATCGCCGAGGACTCTATAGAAAGGACGGCCTTTGTGACCCCGGATGGTCATTATGAATTTTTGCGAATGCCATTTGGACTGGCCAATGCACCCGCCGTTTTCCAGAGGGCCATAAACACTGCTTTAGGAACGTTACGGAATAAGGTAGCTTTGGTGTACATGGACGATGTACATATCCCGTCGCAAACGATAGAGAAAGGATTGGAATATTTACAAGTAGTATTACAAGCACTGGATACCGCGGGATTCTCGTTAAATGTTGGGAAATGTAAATTTTTTCAAGAAACGATTGAGTACTTAGGTAGGGAAGTGTCTGCTGAGGGTATTCGACCGGGAAAGGATAAGGTCCGTGCCTTATTAGAATCACCCGTTCCATGTAATGCGAAGCAGGTCGGACAATTTATGGGTTTGGCTAGCTATTTTCGGAAGTTTGTTAATGAATTTGCTGTCCGAACAGCCTGTATTACCAAGTTGACAAAAAAAAACGAACAGTGGCATTGGGGCGAGGAACAAGAGAAGGCACGGTGTTATATTCTAGAGAAATTAACCTCCAGCCCTTTACTTGTAATCTTTGATCCAGAGAGAGAAACAGAGTTGCATACGGATGCAAGTGCAATTGGCTTCGGGGCTATACTTTTTCAGAAAGTAAACGGTGATTCTAGGGTAGTGGCATATTTTAGCCAACGCACAGCGCCGGAGGAGTCTCGTTATCACTCATATGAGTTGGAAACGCTTGCAATCGTGAACGCGCTGAGGCACTTCCGCGTATATTTGCTGGGTATCAATTTTAAAATTGTAACCGATTGTAACGCTATCAAAGCTACTAGCACTAAGAAGGATTTATTGCCGCGTGTTGCAAAATGGTGGATCTTTTTGCAAGATTATAACTTCCAAATAGAATACCGTAAAGGGAAATTCGTGGAACACGCGGATTATTTAAGCCGAAATCCGCCTGTAAACTACCGTGTCGATACTACAGTAATGTCTTGCACTGTGTCCAAAATCGTGATTCGATGGCTGTCCATTTCTATCCCCCCTACTTGGGGCCGCGACCCTTGGATTCGGGGAAGCGTCTTTCGGATCACTTTTGATGTTGTGATTTTCGAGAACCGAGGCAGCCCAGCGCAAAGTACGAGGAAGGGGCAAATTTAAATGCCCGTGTACGTGTGAGACAATACTAACGCAATCAAAATTTAATATTAAAACTTGCTTATTTTTGTCCGTTTTAAATGAAAGTTTACAAACATATTTGTTACAATCTCCTGATTAAAATGACACCAAACACGACATAGTTTGGACAATTTTTACTTATCATGGTATTAATAATTGTATTCCCCTTCATTATTGTGAGATTATGAATTTGGAAAAATTAGAATTTGATGTCTAATTACACTAAATTTAAATTTTTTATTATGTTTACTTAATATGTTGTATAGACGATAATTTTGATTGCGTTAGTATTGTCTCACACGTACAAAGGGATTTAAACGTGCAAGTACGCATTCGGTCCCTGGCGAAGTGCATTCGAGACACTGGAATCGAGATTTTACTTCCAAATTTATAATCTCACTACTAATTACCTTATTCTTAACAACTAATATACACATTCCGGTTGTTATCCGTAACAGTAGCAATGATTCGCACTGTGTCCATCGCTCGGGACCGAATGTGGACAGCCATCGTGTACAGACACGATTCTCGAGCGTCAGGTCACCTTCAATGTTGTGGCAACAGAGACCGAGGCAGCTCCCAATAAAGAAATCAGGCAAGTTTAAATACCCGTGTACGTGAGACAATACTAACGCGATCAAAATTTAAGAATAAAACTTCTTCATTTTTGGTCCGTTTTAAATGAAACTTTCCAACATGTTCGTTGCAATCTCCTGATTACAATGACACCAAACACGACATAGATTGGTGCCATGGGACTGATTGTTTCGAAGACCATTATTACTACCATGACAACTAAAAATTGTCCAAACCATGTCGTGTTTAGTGTCATTTTAATCAGGAGATTGTAACAAACATGTTGGTAAAATTTCATTGAAAACGGACCAAAAATGAAGAAGTTTTGTTCTTAAATTTTGATCGCGTTAGTATTGTCTCACGTACACGGGTATTTAAACTTGCCTCTTTCCTCGAACGCTGCCTCGAGCCTCGACTGCCACAACATCAAAGGTGATCCGAACTCGCTCGAGAATCGTGTCTGTACACGATGGCTGTCCACATTCGGTCCCGAGCGATGGACACAGTGCGAATCATTACTGTATTTGCGAAGGTTCGTGGTTGGAAATCGCCCAGCGAAAGGATGGGGAAACGGGGTCTATCATAGAACGTATAGAAGCGAATGATACTGTGAGTAACGATTTCAAAGTTCGATAAGGCGTGTTGTGTAGAAAAATACAAAGGGTATCGGGGCGGACGGTCTATCGTAGTTTTGTTCCGAAAGGCAGTAGAATTGGTTTACTGCGTTTGTACCATGATGAAAATTGTCATGTGAGGCCTGAAAAAACATATGAGTGTGTAACGCAGAAATATTGGTTTCCGAAGATGTGTAAGTTCGTAAATAAGTATATTGAACATTATATTACTTGTATTGTATCGAAGCGTCACACGGGTCCAAAACAGGGACTGTTGCATTCTATTAATAAGAAAGGAATACCTTTTTATATGCTACATTCTGATTGTGTAGGGCCATTTGAACGATCAAAGGACGGCTACCAACACATTTTAATTATCGTAGATGCTTTTACGAAATATGTGCAACTCATTCCGTTAAAGTCATTGTCTGGTCCGGAAATGTTGCAAATGTTTAAGGAGCGTTTAACATTATTCGGTACATCTAGAGTCGTTGTAATGGATCGAGCAACAAATTTTACGTTTAAACCGCTGCACTATGGTCTGGAAACCCCGAAAAAGTGGCCAAAAGTCAATTTTTCAACGTTAACATTTTGACAAAATTTTTTTTCCTACCTTCAAACCTTCAAAATCCAAAATAGTATTCGTTTCAAATGCTTTAAAGTCAACGGGTTTGCCAAAGTTCTTTGCACCCTTTTTTGTCAACTCCTACCCCCACAGAGCTTCAGTTACCAATTCAATCCTAAAGAAAGTGTTGTGTGAATCGACTACAATAGAATTTTTATTTTTAGAGTTATTTGTTATTTGTTATTTGTTATTATCAATTTACATTTAGTTGTTATTTAGTTATTAATTTAATATCAAAAATTTTATATAATAATGGCGCAAACGGTATCAGGTAAGTTGTCTTTCAGTCGTTAAAATATAATCTAATAATGTCGTTTTCAAATGTTCGTCTCGCTGTATCTAAATTTTAATTTTTTTAGGCGTGTACTATTTCACCAATAAAGATCTTTTTAACATGTGGCATACTGAAAATGTTAAAACCAGGAAGATAAGTATTATTTCTAGTTTCATTTTCAATACAATGCAAGAAGTTGATGTCAGTGACCAGTATCGAAAAGCAGTTGAGAAAAAAGTTGGAACATTTTGCTTCAATGCATCCACAAAGTGGAAAAAATGTCACCGATCACTCCACACTTTGGAAAATAAATATTCGGGATGGATGGAAGGACATTTTACAATTCCGGAATATACAAATGTACGTGTACGCCCAGAACCTTCGGCATCTACAGGACGTCCTCGTTTGTCATACGGCGACAAGTCAACGCGGTCACGAAGACGAGAAGCATCAGCCTTTTCCCAAGAAATGCCGGAAGATTTGAGCTTGGTCCTTAACGCAACATCTGTATCAGCACGCAAGAGAGGTAAGAAAGACCTTGCTGTTGTTTTAAAAGAAACAACAAAAAGCCCTGAACGGGCGCAGAAAAAAAAAAAATACTTTTTGAGGATAAGGTTAAAGCACCAATGCCACTTTCCCTTGATGACGCAATAGCTTTTTTATTCGATAATAACTTAAGTAAACGGCAATACGTAAATATTCGATTAGAGAATAAATCTAGAAATTGTGATATATATCTAAAGTACGATTCTATTATAGGAGCAAAACAAGCTTGCGTACCCGTTGGTATTTCTATAACTGAAACAGTTGCCACAGTCCCCTTACAAAATCTTTTAGAACATACAGTAAGAAGAATAATACTGCTACAGGAGGAAGTGATCGACAGTGTAATTTCCCAAAGTAATGATAACATAATTGACACGGAAATTATATTTAGTTATGGCTTCGATGGTAGCAGTGGTCATCCAGCATACCAACAAAGATTTGAGGGATCGGGAAATTTAGCTGAATCGGATTGCAATCTTTTCGCCACTACATTAATATCGTTAAGATTCTGTACAGGCGACATCATTTTGTGGAACAATATCATGTCTCATTCTGTCCGATTTTGTAGACCGTTAAAATTAGAATACGCGAGAGAAACCTCCCAACAAATACTACTCGAAAAAGAAAATATTGACCATCAAATTAATAGATTAGTGCCTCTGAATTTGCCACACGGAAATAAAATTCTAAAGATAAATTTCAAATTGCTTATGACTTTAATTGATGGCAAAGTTTTAAGCACAATTACCAAAACAAGTTCATATCAGCGATGTCCTATATGTGGAGCAACACCAACTCACATTTTGAACATAAATGATTGTCGGGCAGAAGAATTTGCTCCTAAGAAAGATAATCTACTGTACGGAATCAGTCCCCTTCACGCGTGGATTCGCCTCTTCGAATGCATCATTCACATCGGATACAGGATAGAAATTAAAAAATGGCAGGTCAAGGGGATAGATAATAAAGAAAAATTGCTTTCTCGCAAAAAAACAATGCAGTCATTATTTTGGGAATATCTGGGATTACACGTAGATAAACCGAAACCTGGAAGCGGTAATACAAATGACGGTAATACTGCTCGCCGAGCTTTTGAAAACCCAGAAACATTAGCAGAAATAACAGGTGTAGATATTACTGTCATTAAGAATTTAAAAATAATATTATTAACGATTTCATGCCGATTCCCAATAAATTTGGAGAAGTTCGAAAGATTTTGTTTTCAGACAGCAGCACTATACAAGGAAAATTATCCTTGGTATCCGATGCCACCAACTCTTCATAAAATACTGATACACGGAAAACAAATTCTCGAACAGTCTATCTTGCCTCCAGGATATTTAGCAGAAGATGCAGCGGAAAGCAGGAATAAATTATACAGATACGACAGAGAATTTCATGCAAGAAAGAACAGTCGGAAAAATAATCTACTAGATGTGTTCAGAAGGTATAATTTATTGATTGTTTTTTACTCGATAAACATAAATTATTGTAATGGCTTTCACTTCTTTTTAGTCAATTTTTGATTTATTTGGTGATTTTTAACAGGGCTATGGAAACGTCAGACCCATTCATATCCAGCAAAAGTTTAAGAAACAGAAGGCACAACCGTTATTCGCGAAAACCGAAACTGCCTTCTGAATAAAGGAATAGCAAAACTATTAGACGATTAGTCACAACTGTTGATACCAATAATATGTACCTGCGCAAACAGAATTCGTTACCAGTTAACTAAGACCAAGGAACTAGAATTAGATTTATTAACATGTTATGGTAGGATATCAAAATACGCAAAACAGAGTTAGAAGAGGCCTGAATAATTTTATAGGAGAAGGTCTATAGATTTTGTTTGAAATAATCTCACAAAGCGACGCGGATTATTATAATGAACAGCTAGATAAATTAAGATAAGATAACTTACACATAGCGCATTATATAAAAAAACTCGGCTACCTTTACGTTAACTATACTTTGTATTTTAAATAAACTTGGCCTCATCCAACTTTGTTGGAAACTAATTAAATTATGTTGTACACCATGTAAACATTGTTACTTCTTGGAACATTGCACTTTTGGATCGAAAAGGAATATAATAGATAGAGTACATTTCGATACACCAAGTAATACTTTACAAATAATGAGACGAAGTGATAATAATGTACAAGAAATAATCTCCATAGATGATCGAGATTCAGATATTATGTACCAAGACTATACCATAGTATTAGAAGTATAGAACTCGCCGAGTAGGACACACATGTGCTTGCTATGGTCTTATAATTACCAATGTACCATTACTATATTATTATAAATAAATCCTTTTGAGTGCAAAAACCCAACACATAGAAACCAACAAACAACCTCCCTGATGTAAATAGAACAACTCTTACGTAATAGACAATGTATTTTCTAAGGAATAATGGGAGTAAAGCACCCGCTACAACCACAAATTGTATATGAAAATGAACAAGGACCAATCAACGGAGAAATTCCGAGGTTGCATCCGAACACATATCAACCACTATTTCATTTTACTTGCAATACCATTAACCAAAATAATTTAGGAAGCATCAGGCAATCACTAATGCACACATTATTTGTTCGCAATGCTTTGAAGACAATGATTTTAATTATTTTCAAATTAATACAAATCATACCATGAGCGATATACGAAATATTACTAAAGTAACGAGATGTCATAGATGTGATACAATTGTAACAGATGTACAATCAGCAATGGATTGTAGAGAATGTGTAGGATGCAAGAATTCGAGGAAATGATATGAAAGGGTTTTGTATGGATCGTGTGACGAGAAGTATCGGATGAGCCGCGAGGTGTGAATGAAGAGTGTTAGTGGAAACGTCGAATGTGGATCGAGTGAATGTTTATATCTTCGAAGGAGCGAACGGTTTCGGGGAATGCATGTGGAGTCTTGAGTGCATGGTGACCCGTAGTCGAATTGTGACACGTGGCAAGGATGTGTGTGTCGGTGTGTGCCTTAATGAGTGAGAGCGAATGAAGGATAGAATGAGATGAAAGCTAAGAGTGTACGAATATATTGAATGGACGTTGCGTGCGAGAAGCAGAGTTGAATCAGAGAGCGTAGTAGAGTTGAGTCTGTCATTGTTGAGAAGAGTATTGTGCGGTGATATGCTATATGAATAAAATAGTTAAGAGTCTAGATACAGTTTAATTACCAACACAATTCCCATAAAAATAATCCTACAAATGTATTGTAGAAGTTATTTTCAGTAAGCCTCACGTAGATTAGAATAGAGGGTAGGTGGGGTAATAAGATTTCAGTCTCCTTCAATTATCAACTAACTTTATTATTATAAAACGTCGACACACGACAATTCTCAACGAACTACGACTCTCACACGATACTCACAATATTCACGTCTGCTCTCGATACGACCCTCTTAAACTCTTCAAACTATTCCTCATTTGCTCTCACTCATTTAGGATGGGATTTCCCTACACACAGTGGGGAAAAACGCCAATTTAGGAGTGCAAAAGTCGAAAAACAAAACACGGAGTAGACCTATAATATTTTATATCCAATATCAAGATAGATGTCCGTAGCAGCTAAAAACGACATCTTCTTAATAGTAAATAGAATAGTAAAGGAATCCAAAATGTAGGGCTATTTGTAGGAACTGCATCAACAAGGATTAGGGATGTATAAAAATAAAAATAATTTTTTTTCGCAAATTTTTAAATAATTAATTTCAAGAAAGTTTCAATGAACCAATTTTCTACGCGTTCTTTTATGAAATACTTTTGATATCCGCCCATATCCGCGCTAATTTTTATATACACATTAAGAATGGGATGTATACTTTATGCTCTACAAAATTTGGCTGCGGGCAGCTGCGGGTGCAAAAGTTATTGTATTTTTTATAGAATAGTTCGATGCCGAGAATGTTCGCGCTGATGCTACCTACGGTAGACGGTAGATGATCGGGTCCCCCTTTTTCATTTATAAACATGTATTATTTCCAGAAATAAAATTTACAATAAAAACAATAACAATATATATAAAAACAAAATAATATTTACATCATAATTATTACTAAAAATATTAATAACATATAAACTAAATTTAATTTCCTACGAAAGTTAAAAACATTAAATTACAAAAGATTTATAAAAAATTATCAGTTCGAAGTTAGTGATCCTCTACTTCGAGCAGAGCTCTTATCAATAACGCGCAGTATATACACCCTAGAGAGAAAGACGTCCGGAATCCACTACACAAAAATTTAGTATCCATAAAAAATAAAATTAGTAAGAGAAAGACTATTTAAACAATGACAAACGTGACAAAAGATAAACAAGGATGGAATATGTCAATCAATTTTCTTCTTGTCAATTGTTTTCATATCAACAAAAAAAGCGGGGCCCGATCATCGGGAGTCTACCGTAGGTCGCATCAGCGCGAACGTTCTCGGCATCGAACTATTCCATAAAAAATGCAATAAGTTTTGCACCCGCAGCCAAATTTTATAGCGCGTAAAGTATACATCCCATTCTTAATGTGTATCTAAAAATTAGTGCGGATACGGCCGGATATCAAAAATCTTTCATGAAGAAGGACTTTTGCACTCCTAAAATGCCGTTTTGCCCCACTGTCAGCGACAGTCCGTCGCGTCCACCCGAATCCTTGGGCCGCTCTACCCTCCGTTCACATGATCTTCTTAAGTACTCACAAGGGAAGGATCCAATTGCCCGACTTCGAATTTAACGAGCTTTTGTAAGGTGATAGTATATAGGCTCCTAATGATAGGCTCCTAATGATAGGTGTCATGTGTTAGCTTCAGTTATTCAATAGTTTTAATGATATCAACAATTAAAAGTACGTACGACTTTTGTGCCATGAGTATAAACATATTTTATAGAAGGCGCTATGGTGGCGCAGTGTGATAGTTCGGTGACTCGAACAAATAAAGGCTGTACCCGAATAAGAGGGTCAAATGTGGCCCTAAACCAAATTTGACTTGTGAGGTGTCATTCCATAGCTTATCAAGAAAAACCAATTCGTACCCAGATTCAGCCCTGTAGCTCGACTGGGAAGGGTAGTTACAGGGACAAAACCAATATACAGTTTTTCCGCAATATCTCCCATTTTAGCATATAACAAATTTTGAAAAAAATGAGGTATTTCCATTATGGAAGCACATATTGTAGAAGTTTTGCAGATTTTTAAATTGGTCACCGGAGCTGAAAAAAATAAAGAACGTAAATATATGCTGAAAAATGCCGATTTTGTATTGAACGAATCGGGATTCTATAATTATACATTTTGTCTAGGTACATATTGTTGATACTACTACTCTCAATATTTTTCAGATTGTTTAATTGGGTGCGCCGCAGTTACAAAAATTAAAAACCGATTTTGTCGTCGTTTTTTGCGTGTCACAGTAACTTATACGGCGAACTTTCGTCAATTCTCTGTCAAATAAGTGTTTTATGCATTGTTCAATATTTTTACATACAGCAAACCAACATAGAAATTGTCAAAACTAGATAAACCGAACCAATTCAAATTACGTCTGTGGGACGCGGAAAATAAGTTGAACGCTGGTACTTGTATGTATTAACTGTTTATTCGCAAGCTCGTGCTGATCGCTCACTCCTCTCGACTTACTGTTAGATCCTCGTGCCCGCTCCCAAGATGTAACCTCGAGAGGGGGTGCGTTTTCCGAGAATGCACTCGTGGTCTCGGAAAACCAAATGCGTTCGAGGAATCCTCGCTCGACGCTATCCGCCCGATAATCCAAACAGTGGATCAATCGTCGGGCGGATACTTGTCTCGCTGTGGCGACGCGGAATTTTAGGATATCATGTAAATCTTTGCAGAAAGGTGCCAAGCAGCCAAGGGTCGGCCCTGCTCGGGATCATAACATATCCGTGAAATAGTCGCGCAACAAACGCGATGACGTAGCAGGCATTGTCCTCTGGCCGGCCCGTTACGAGTTTACGTAGTAACAGGTGCCGAGGTCGCCCGAACGTTACCGAAAATTGTTACATCAGCCTCGCTGCGACCAGTCATTCGCACTTTGGGTGGTGTAGTGTTTGAACGTGTTGTTGCTTCGTGCCTCAGGTTAGTGAAAATTTATAAACACGCAGTGGCATTATCCCTTACGTTAATGTCGCAGTACTCACTTACACTGTTCAACACGGGTCTGATTTTGCAACCTTCAATATGCGTTTCTTATAGTCTTTAATGTGCTGAATACGAATCTGTAATCCGTTTTTCTCCAGAACGTACCATTTTTGAAAAAATCAATTTTGAAAATAATCGCAAATTTTCAACTTTGGAAGTGTTTTGTACTTTTGCGGTAATAGTTATTCAGTTGCGCTTGGTGCCAAATGATTCTTTGAAGTCTCACGAATAAAATGGTATATGGTGTTATTAGACTATAAACATTTAAATGAGTTGAAATAATGATCAAAGTGAAAGGGACACCGAAAATACACCCATTTTGGCTGATATCTTTCAGTTTATTTCAAAAACTAAGGGTCCAGGAGAAAATCTAACTGTGCCACACGATAGAGCAGACCTTTCTGCAACGGAAAGCATCAACGTAAGTTACAAAATCATTTTCGTTTTCAATATCAAAGCGAAACAGTTTGGCAAAACACGTGGCGGCGACAGTGGTGCTTTATGACGGCGGCTCCCCGCTTATCGCTCAGCGTAGCGGAATCACTAAACACGCAGTATTTCTGCTGAGTGTCACTGTTGCTGCCGCGTGTTTTACCAAACTATTTCGCTTGTATATTGAATACAGAAATGATTTTGTAACTTCCGTTGATGCTTTCCTTTGCAGAAAGGTCTGCTCTATCGTGTGGCATAGTTAGATTTTCTCCTGGACCCTTAGTTTTTTAAATAAACTGAAAGATTTCAGCTAAAATGGGTGTATTTTCGGTGTCCCTTTCACTTTGATCATTATTTAAACACATTTAAATGTTTATAGTCTAATAACAACATATAACATTTTATTCGTGAAACTTCAAAGAATCATTTGGCACCAAGCGCAACTGAATAACTATTACCGCAAAAGTACAAAACACTTCCAAAGTTGAAAATTTGCGATTATTTTCAAAATTGATTTTATCAAAAATGGTACGTTCTGGAGAAAAACGGATTGCAGATTCGTATTCAGCACATTAAAGTCTATAAGAAACGCATATTGAAGGATACAAAATCAAAAAAAAATTGAAATTTGTCGAACAGTGTTATTAGCTCCATTTGCTACTATTAATTACTAAATTTCACTTAATAGAGTCATTTTGGACATCTTAGGTTGTACACGAAGTATTATAATATTTCAATTATAATAGCCTATTCAGTTCCTTTGCTTTATCGACGCCATCGCTTTCAAACGGTCTTGCTCCACTGCGCCATCATTGAATCACTAGCTTTGACTTCTATGAAATTATAATTATAATTATAATATAATAATATTTGATTAATTGGATGTATCTTGTTTAACATCATGGGATACATTTAGTCACTTTCTTGGCGTTTTCTATTCTCTCTGTTATAAAAGATATTTTACTTTTTCGTACTTGCTGGCGAGCTTCGATACCGATACTTTAATCTTTTGGTTTATTACAGCCTTATAGTTGCCTGGTTAATGCTGAATAACACATCGGGATAGAAGGAATACAGTATGGATATTTAATTACTGCGACTCTTGATTCATTTGCTACGCGATTGGTAAGATTTAATATACCTATCCTAATTAAAATTTGCCGTATATCTGATGTATCTATGTATTTATATGTATGTAATCGGATCTTTTTGTATGCGGTTATGCGGTGTACATTTCATGCAAATATAAAAATTCGTACCTATTGCACGATGCTTACATATACAAGTAGTGATATAATACACATTTAAGCGTTATGTGGAACTCATTTGTATCTTCTGTTTCTATAATCTGACCAACGAGACGAGGCGGTAACATAAACCAAACTTACACGTGCAAAGTAAGGTCATTTCAAGATGAGTCGACTTTTTCTGTGGAACACATCTACCGCATAAAAAGAGACCCGGCAGTATTTATATTTGTTTATTTACTGTTGCCTCTTAATTGAATTGCAATTATAATTTATGCACAATTTATATTTGTTTCACAATATATGAATTGCGTTGGATAATAATATACAGACTGTATATTGTTATTCTACTAAAAAATTAATATAAATTTATTATTTTATTTACAATGTTGCAAAACATAGGTAAAACAGTAGTGGATTAATGGAATCGTCTTTTGATTTGAAACATTATTAGATGCTATTCTTCTTTTATACTTCCACTTTTACCAGAAAATATTTATTTATTTTGTTTCTGATTCGAATAAATTACTGAACGAGTATACATTTTTTGCTACAAATAATATTAATAATACTATAGTATAATAATATTTCTCCCCATCAGATTTAGAATAGAATTATAGCATAAACGTTTTCAACAAATGTTCTACCCCCGATTTTTATCATTTTTATTATGTTGGCGGGGTTATTACCCTGACAAGGGAAGGCTCTTAAGTGGTCGACTCGGATTTTAATGTACTTTTGCAGGTACATATTACACATGTCCCTGATGGTCTACGTAAAATATTAGGTGTAGTTATTCAGAAACTTTAAAGATATTAACAATTAAAGTTTCACACCTTTATGTGCCGTACATATCTTCTAGAAATAGAAAATAATCTTCAAGAAGATTGGTAGCCAAGTGACATGGTGTGTGGCTTGTATTGTAGAGGTCCTGGGTTCGAATCCCGGTTAAATTCATATTTTTTTTTTATTCATGATTTCATTTTGGCGACATTTTCGCACAATGTCCATAAATCACAAAAATTAAAACTCGAAAACTCTTTAGTTTGTATATATTAAGATAAATAATAGAGATCGACGTGTGTGGGGAGTTGAGCCTATGCGTGAAATTGGGAACGTACTCCAGTTTATCTCTAATCTGATCATAAACAGTGTGAACCGCATCTTCACTACAACGAACGCATTGTAAAGAAATACTGTTTCAACGTTATTACTATTTGAAATGAACTATGTAGTTATAAGCCAGAAATGTGCACAGTGTCGCCAAAATGATATCATAAATAAAAAAAAAATCAATTTAACCGGGATTCGAACCCGGGACCTCTACAATACAAGCCACACACCATGTCACTTGGCTACCAATCTTCTTGAAGATTATTTTCTATTTCTAGAAGATATGTACGGCACATAAAGGTGTGAAACTTTAATTGTTAATATCTTTAAAGTTTCTGAATAACTACACCTAATATTTTACGTAGACCATCAGGGACATGTGTAATATGTACCTGCAAAAGTACATTAAAATCCGAGTCGACCACTTAAGAGCCTTCCCTTGTGAGTAGTATAGCGGTCGTTTAGTTGGGAGTCGCAGTTGATTGAAAAGTTATTTTATTTTAACACGTTTACTTTGTAAACGTTCGAGTTTGATTAGCTGTCTATCATATTTTTGCAGTATATTTTATGTATTTTATTTTGTATTATATTTTTTGAGTCCAATTTCAGGCACCATTACTCCCACGCCCTTGCTTCTTATTCGTTTGCAATTACAATTACTATACATAAATAAAGGAATCTGATTAGGTACTATAGGAAGACAACTCGCGGATAGAGCGTGGTCAGGTTGGTGTTCAATGAGTGACAAGAATAAGATTAAAATAGAGAGCTTTATTCTCACGGGACGGTTCCTCTCGCCAACCTACTCTACGCACTCAGGTCCCCCCCCCCTCCGGGCCACCTGAATTACATTAATTCCGTCGCTCATACGCCATTGACGGTCGCTTGTTTTATGGCACGGCCCGTGACCTTGCCCCTAAACCAACCTCCGCTCGTGACGGTCTGCCGATCGTCGGGCGACGATACCAAATGCCATCAGTTTAGTGTTTGTCGCTGAAGATGGAAGACGAAGCAGCTCTGATTATAGCTAGTAGTCCAGTGGTAATTGTGGCTTATAATGAGTTATAAGGGTCAAAAAAAAGGAAGAGAAGGCAGCGAAGATGGTGGCATACAGATCTATATTGTAAACGAAACAGGCACAAATTAATGCGGTATTTAAAATTGCAAGAAATTAGTGGACATTATAAAAATTTTATCCGAATGAGTTCGTCGTCTTTCGAAGATTTATTGAACAAAATTGCACCGCACATCACAAAGAAAGATACTAATATGCGAGAAGCAATTCCGGTTCAAGACAGGTTGGTACATTTCAAAATATTTATTTCAACTTTGAGCTAATTGCCTGACTCAGGTGGAAATGTCAAAACTGGTCTGTTGATAATTTATAATAATTTACATTGCAGATTAGCTGTGACATTACGATTTTTCGCAAAAGGGGACTCATATTCAAGCCTTCAGTATACTTTTGGTATTTCCAAACAAAGTGTTTCACAGATAGTTCTGGAAGTCTGCGCAGCACTCATTGAAGAACTGAAGGAAAACATCAAGGTAAATACGAATCACTATCGCACTTCATTTATATTTATTTTGGACAAATTTATTTTTGACACAATTTACCTTTTCCGCTTACTCTTTCCTGTTCCCATGGACAACTGTTGGATATGGTGTGTTAAATTAAATAACTATTATATTTTTCTCAATCCGTGTATTTAAATGAGCTCTGAAGGAATGTCTTCTCTCTATGAAATGCTCTTTAGAACTGAACGAAAATACCCAAAGAACTGGGATCCACTTATACCTACGAATGCGCATTGACTCATTTTACAACCTAGGCCCTTTTGACTTTCCAAGTCCAGACCCATCTGGTTCTCTTACTATCTGTGTTAGTAAGACATTTCTAAGAATGTTGAGACAATTTTGCTACAGCATGATATATTATATTTACCATCATTAGTAAATATCCAACACGCCCCCTCAAAAATGAATCAACCGTTCTCAAATAAAACAATGATCACTATACACATTCGTTAGTATTATAATATTATAATAACATAAAAAAAAAATACATAAACATTCCTTCTTTATCATCCCTTGGGAAATTACACATGACCCAACATTTGTTGCAATGGATTAGGGAAACCTAAGAAAACCTAATCAGGCCATATCAAATGCTTAACATTTTGAAATCACTATTATATTTTCATATATTTATATTGCAATTACTCCAGACCCATCCTTGTCTTGAATTCTATAAATTTTGCTGCTGGTAACGGTTTGGTCACCATATCAGCTACTTGACTCTCTGTAGAAGCAAACTCAAGTTTAATAACATTCTTTTCGATTTGCTCCCTCGAAAAATGATACTTGATATCTATATGTTTCGATCTCTTGTGATTGCTAGGATTATTTGCAATGCTTATGCGGATGTCGTTATCTTCATATAGGATTATAATCGGCTTTGAAATATCTATATTAATGCTCACTTCTAATGACTTTAACCATAAAGCTTCTCTTACAGCTTCAAAAAGTGCCATATACTCTGCTTCAGTAGATGAAGCAGCTACCGATGCTTGTCTCCTCGTAGACCAACATATTGTGCATCGTTCAAACAATTTAAACAGATAACCTGTTGTACTTTTCCTATCATTGATATCATTACCGCCCCAATCGGAATCAACATATCCGTTTAAAATATTATTATAGTCGTCCTTTACGTAAGTTAATTTAATATCTTTCGAACCCTTTAAATATCTCAATACTCGTTTTAAATTCTGTCACAATTCTGTATTGTTCTTATTTGTATATCTACTTAAAATATTAACTGCTGTACTTAAATCAGGACGCGTACACAGCATTATATACATTAAGCATCCAATCAAATTCCGACATGGTGCTTCACACCTTTCATCAGAATTTAAGGCTAAATAATCTAATTTACTTGGCAAAGGTGTACTAACGGGGTTACATACATTCATATTAAATTTTTCTAAGACGGTTTTAATATAAGCACTTTGATCTATGGTTATCTTATGATTCTCTCGTTTAACTTTTATTCCTAAGAAAAAACTTATATCATTCAAATCTGTCATTTTAAATTTGTTCATTAAATAACTTTTAAAATTATTCATAGTCTTTATATTAGCAGAAGCGATCACAAGATCATCCACATACAGTACGACATATATATTTTCAGCTATATTTTTCTTATTGTTCCGCGGCGCACCCGCAGAACCAACATATTTCTAACATCGGTACCCTCATAAAAAGGCGTCTAGGTATCCGCACAAGGAATCACCTTCAACGTGCAGATGGCTAGGGCGTTTATGACGCGCAAGTAATACATATAACTGTTTTTGAGGAAGTCGTTTTGCACTCTAATTTGCCATGGTAGCAGAAATTAGGCATGCACGACCTCAGCAGTTCATTGCATGCGACGTAAACTTCGTCATACACGCCACGTCGAACACTCACTTACTTAATACGTTTGAATAATTAAGTTTTGTTACAAATATAACGCATTGTTACTTGAATAATTCGTTAACCTCATTGATTATCCACTTACATCAATAATCATCCTATTCGAAATAAGAATAGGAACGCCTAACGCATCGAGCGACGCGACCCTAGTCGGAACGAAGATTTACGACCTTCGTTTTACATGCTCGGTCCTGTCCACACGGTACGTCGCACAGTAGTCCGAAACCGTAAAAACACGAACTAAATTCATAGCACTGTTATTTGCACATTATTCAGTATGAATAGAAAGATTTTAGGTAGTTCTTGAGTTATAGAATATAATTGCAATTAAAAATTCTCTTATTATAACTAATTTAACAATAATATTTTGTTGGGAATATGTCTTTGAGCAATTCGCGCGCGTTTGGCAGAGGCGTTTCCGCTTGCCGGTCGCCTGCAGCGCCATTACTAGAATGATAGTTTGTCTATAGATCCCAGCGTGATTGTAATGTATCGTGATCTTTTTCTTCTAAATATAAGTGTAATAAATACCATAGCTCTAACAGGTTATGGGCCCAGAGCGAAAGTGATTAGTTCAAGAACAGAAAGAAAGTAAGGGCAAAGTATAAAAAGAGATTAGAAGAAAGAAAAAAGAAAAAAATTGAGAAGTGCAAGTTTGAGGTTAGGCAAACACGTGGCAAGATGGCGGCTAGTATTGGAAAATCGAATCGGATCGAGTTATTGACAAGGGATAACTACGATACGTGGTGCATCCGGGCAGAAGCCCTGCTGATAAAAAATGACGGATGGGAATATGCGAATGGACAAAAACCTAGGCCCGCAGAAACGGATGCGGCCTCGGAAGTAGCGGCGCGTGCATGGGACGCCGCCGATCAGAAGGCAAAATCTGATATCATACTTGCGGTAAGCAGTAATGAACTAAAACAAATTAAAGGATGCAAAACTGCGCATGAGGTATGGGAAAAGCTGAAATCCATATATGCGTCAAAAGGTCCGGCCAAAAAGGCTGCCTTGCTGAAAAGGCTAACTAGCCACCGCATGGCGCATGGTGCCGATGTGCGTGAGCATGTCAATAATTTCATGGAAGTTGTAGACAAGCTCGGCGATATGGAGATAGAAATCCATAAGGATCTGCAGAGTGCAATGCTGCTAAATAGTCTATCTGATACGTACGAGAATTTTAGATGTGCAATGGAATCTCGTGACGAGCTTCCAGATCTTGAGATGCTGAAGATTAAGATTTTGGAAGAATTTGAAACCAGAAGACAAAAACATGGTGATGAACCGGGTGCAATGGCAGCTAAGCAGAACGAGCAAGGAAAGGCAACAAGGTGGAAACATAATAAGTACGACAATAACAAGTATGACAAAAATATCAATAATAGTAGAGTGCCCATGAAATGTTTCCAATGCGGTAAGTTGGGGCACAAGGCAATTAACTGTTACGCAAGAAGAGGTGCTACCAATAGACCAAGGGCAGGTTCGGTGCAAGAAATGTTTTATGTAAGCCACGTAGAAGGGGAGAAAGCATGTGCAATTACAATGGCTCCAGAGAACGACAATTGGTGCTTGGATAGTGGTTGTACTAAACATTTATGTAAAGATAAAGAAAAATTTGTTGAGTTGCACCCATCAGAACACAAGAAATTGAATTTAGCCAGTCACATGTCAGCAAATGTAGAAGCCAAAGGGAATGTACAAATTCAAACATATCTAGATAACGATATTAAAGATATAGAATTTCAGGATACCTTATATGTTCCTGATCTAAGAGTAAATTTAGCATCAGTAGCAAGGATTACTGAAAAGGACAACGTAGTAATATTTACAAAGAATGGAGCTGTTATAAAGGGAAGAGACGGAAGAATAAAAGCCAAAGCAAATAGAGTTGGAAATTTGTATTACATAGAAGAATGTAGAGAGCATGCTAGAAGTATGGAGTGTCGGGAAGGAAATTCTAACCTAAAACTGTGGCATGAACGTCTCGGACATTTGAACTTAAAGGATTTAACATATATGGTAAGGACGGAGAAGGCAATGGGAATTAAAATTCAAGGTAAAAATACTATTCCATCATGTGAAAAATGCATACAAGGTAAGCTGACTTCAACACCGTTTCCAAAAGAATCTAAAAGAAGTACAAGATTATTAGAAATAGTACACTCTGATTTATGTGGACCTATGAAAACAGAATCAATAGGTGGATCAAAATATATATTGACATTCATTGATGATTATTCAAGATGGTGCCATGTATATTTTTTAAAATCAAAAGATGAAGTGTTACAGCTATTCAAGGAATTTAAGAAATATGCCGAGACGCTGACCGAGAAGAAAATAAAGTACTTGCAAACAGACAATGGTCGAGAGTATTGCAATATAAGATTTGACGAATTTCTAAAAGAGAATGGAATTCGAAGGCGGTTAACAGTACCGCACACGCCGCAACAAAATGGTTTAGCTGAACGGAAGAATCGCACGCTAATAGAGACGGCGAGATGTATGTTGTTGCAGGCAGGACTATCATATGGATATTGGGCGGAAGCAGTTTCAACTGCTAATTATATTAGAAATAGATGCCCGGTCAGAGCATTGAATGGCAAAACTCCATTCCAACTATGGACGGGAAGATTGCCGAGTTTATCACATTTGCGAATATTTGGAATGAAGGCATACATTCTAAATAAAGATCCAAAAAAGAAAAAATTTGAAGATAGGACGAAAACAGGAATTTTTATAGGTTACTGCGAACGATCCAAAGCATACAGAGTGTGGCTACCAGCAGAAAGGAAAGTAATAGTATCGAGGGACATCAGAGTCATCGAACATGAATACGAGGAACACGAAAAACATGCCCATCATGAGGAGAGGAAGCAAGAGGAAGTTCAAAACGTAATACAATTTCAGCGAGAAATTGGTCATACTAATGTCGACCCTGAAGTGGCGAGTGATGACCAAGCTACCGGTGAGAGTAGAGAGGAAGAAAATGTAATCAGTGCATTGCAAAGGGCACCTGGGAGGCCAAAAATCGAGAGGACAGGTATGAGGGGCCGTCCTAGAAAATTATTTCACTACAGAGATACCCGAAATGAGGATTACACACAAAATCCAATGCAAAATGATGAAGTGGCTGAAGAAAATGGAAGTAACCAGATTGCAGAGGCCAACTTGGTTATGTTAGCTGCTAACATGGCCGACATATCAGTGAAAGATGCACTGCAAGGAGATGACCAAGAAGAGTGGAAAGGAGCCATAAGAACAGAGGTAAAATGTTTAATTAAGAATGATACCTTTGACATTATTGAGAAGCCAGAGAACGGAAAGGTAATAGGATGTCGCACAGTTCTCGCGAATAAATACCGCGCGGATGGATCGTTAGAAAAACGAAAGGCGAGGATAGTGGCCAAGGGGTTTACACAACGCCCAGGGATTGATTTCGGAGATACGTTTGCACCAGTCGCTAGGTTGGACTCCATAAGATTACTGTTAGCCTTGGCGGTTAAATTGAACATGAGGGTGGAACAACTAGATGTAACAAGTGCATATCTTAACGGGATTTTAAAAGAAGATATTTATATGGACGTGCCTGAAGGGTTTGAAGAAAGTCTAGCTGAAATAGCAGAGGATACGAGAGAAGAGAAAAAGATACAGCAAAAGGCGATAGGCATATTAGGACAAATAAAGTCCCGGAATCGTCCTGTATGTTATTTGAAGAAAGCGTTATATGGCCTGAAACAATCCGGGAAACAGTGGAATGAAAAGTTGGACGAGAAATTGAAGAATTTAGGATTAAGTCCTACGGTTTCTGATCCATGCGTATATAGTGGCCAAAGAGGAAACACCAGGATGTTCATAGCCGTGTATGTAGATGACATCATAATTGTGTCAGATGATTATAAATGGATCAGAAACGTAAAAACTGAATTGGCCAAGGATTTTGATATAAAAGATCTAGGAAAAATTGGGTATTGCCTGGGTATTAATATTAAACAAGATGTTGAGGGAATAAGCATGACGCAAGAAAAATATGTTACCGATTTATTACGAAGATTTGGAATGGATGACTGTAACCCAGTATGTACACCAATGGATAAAGAAGCAACATTCGAGAGCAATAAGGGTGTGGAAAACCAGAGGAGGCCTTATCGTGAATTGGTTGGTTCGCTAATGTATTTGGCTGTGGCAACCAGGCCTGATATTGCTCACGCGGTGAGCGTCCTGGCCCAGTTCAACGATTGTAATACGGAGGCTCATTGGCAAGCAGCTAAGAGGGTGCTACGATACCTTAAGAGAACAAGTAATTACGGTATTATTTTCAGGAGATCGGACGCCGAGATATCGGCTTATGTAGATGCCGATTGGGGAAGGTGTAAGCTCGACAGGAAGTCGTACACCGGATACGTATTTAATATGTCGATGGGTCCAATCTGCTGGAAGTCACAAAAGCAACGAACAGTTGCCATGTCCTCAACCGAGGCAGAATATGTGGCAATCGCGGAAGCTGTTAAACACGCGTTATATATATCTAAGTTTCTGAGAGAATTAAATATAAGTGATTTGGGTAATGTTGTGCTGTATAACGATAATAAGGGAGCGCAATTATTGTCAAGGAATGCGATTGTACATCCGAGGACAAAGCATATAGATATTAAGTTTCATTTTATAAGAGATGCCTTGCGAAACGAAAAGTTGAGTCTACAGTATATGTCAACGGATAGTATGCCTGCGGATGTACTCACCAAACCGTTGTCAAGAGACAAGCATTATTTTTGTATGAGTGAGATGAATGTAAAAGAGGTTGGTTCGCTTTCGTCTTGAGAGGAGGTGTTTATGTATAGGTGTGTGTAATGCGTGCGCGTCTTGAGAGGAGGTGTTGGGAATATGTCTTTGAGCAATTCGCGCGCGTTTGGCAGAGGCGTTTCCGCTTGCCGGTCGCCTGCAGCGCCATTACTAGAATGATAGTTTGTCTATAGATCCCAGCGTGATTGTAATGTATCGTGATCTTTTTCTTCTAAATATAAGTGTAATAAATACCATAGCTCTAACATATTTGATAAAATGTTGTTTGGTCGAAATGATTCTGATATTTTCTGTGGTGTGTAGTTATCTCTCAGGTAGCAGTAAATAAAATTTGTTACAGCCGATATAACGACTCTTACAATACTGATTTCATCATTGAGATTCATAATCTGTAAAAAACTTAATTGAAATTATATAGTTAATACGGAAATAGTTCGACAATGGGATATAGAACCTACACATCCAAATGCGCGTTTATGATGTTATTTAATCGAACGAACATGTTAGCAAAAGATTTAAAATAAAAAATATATATAAAATTATTTAAAAAATTTAAATTAAATAACAAAATTTTGCAAAAAATAAAAAAATTTATGACTAGATGTACATTACCCTACACTTCATCTTCTGATGAGGTCATATCACTTTCCGGTTCCGTTTCACTCTCTGACACATTCGTTATATTCACCGCAGGAGGTACAACTATTAAGTTCACTATGTCTTTGTCCACTTTTTTCTTCTTATGTGTCACGTGTTTAAATGCACTTAAATATGGATCCGAACTTAATAATAGCCTGTGAAATAAATCTTTGTTTGCCTTCACTCTTGATGTTTTCCTTGTATGGTGCTCCCTGAAGTACCTAATATCTTTGTTTTTTGCCTCTTGAGCTTCTTCGGAGACTTCTCCTATTGGTATTATGGCATTCTTGATACCACTTGATCCGTGTATCAGCACTTTATGCAGAGTTACAGGCATGTAGTACCATCCATAGAGTTCCATGTATTTTTCGGCTGTTACTAAACAGTAGCTATCAAATTCTTCGGTACTTATTTCATACCCACTATTAATCATTCGAAGTATCACACTTAATCTGGTAATCAGATTCTCATCTATCCCGGTTACACTTGATGAGATCTGCGGATTTGCGAAAATTTTTCTTGCCGTATTACCATCATTCGTTATACCATATCCTGGCTTTGGTATGTCGACTAATAGGCCCATTTCTTGTCGAAATCTTGCTTGTACAATTTTCTTCCTTTCTTCGAGCATAGATCGTTTATCCTTCGAGACTTTCCACGTTTTTAGATCTAATCTGTAAGATATATGCAACATGCATTCGAAAAATCGAATATGAGAGTGCAATACCGACAGACCGAATCTATACAACTCTGGATCACTAGGTCTTTCCCGCATTGGCTGAATTAAATTCAATTCTGAAATTGTAGCCTTGCATATGTAGCACCAGCCAATGCATTGCATACTTTCCCATCTACCATAGTTAAAAAAAGTGAAAAGTTAATACGTCCCACTCTTGATTGAAATGTTTCTAAGGCCTCTATTTGATCGTTCATATATATTTCTTCATTCCTGGAAATTTCATTCGTTTCTTGAAGCCACTGTATCCTAATGGGTCTGCAAAACCGTGTTGACGGAGGCGTATCGTTCTTCCATATAATTTCGTCGGTCTTATTATTCACCAACCGAAGCGGAACCAAAGAGGTAACAAAGATACTCCCATCTTTGTCTTCATTTGGGTCAGACTTTTGTTTATAGTGTTACGAGCCGAGGGCTAAGGGGCACGGCTGCGGAGCCGAGGATCGGGTGTTTAAGAGTTTTCTGTTAGTTAAACGGTCGAGCCGTTTGATGGGAAGTGCGTGGACGAACCAGTGCCTATTTCATCACCGGGAGCCACAGGAAGGTCAAGGTTTTCGTGGATGTACCAGTGCCTATTTCATCACTGGGTGCCACAGGAGGGTTAGAGTTTGTGGATGTGCCAATGCTTATTTCATCAATGGGTGCCACTGGAAGGTAGTTGTGGATGTGCCAATGCTTAGTTCATCAATGGGTGCCACTGGAAGGTTGTCGTGGATGTACCAGTGCCTATTTCATCACCGGGTGCCACAGGAATGTTAGTAATTGTAGCCTCGTAACTATCGATACACCTCGAGCGGTTAAGATATATCTATTCGGTGGATTGAATATACTGCTTATGATTGGTATAGGAAACGAAATGAATTAAATACGTCTATAATCAAATAATAAAATGTCTATATTCAATTTCTTCAATGAATTACAATACGTAATAATCGCGGAGTTAAAACCCACGCTTGCAGTCTTTAACGTTTATAAATACGAAGAATGTTCTAAAGGGAATTTAACCCGATCTCACTGAGCTTTAGCAGAACTTTTGACGATTTCGTGCCCTTTTTATACCCGAAATCCGGACCAAAAATATGGTGGGGGTACAGAATCTTCCAAGGGAGTCCGGAAGATTCCCCCGAAGGGTTAGGTCATCGCGACATCGCGGAAGGGACAGATCCGACTGCATGCACTCTCGATTTCCAAATAAGGGCATCGTAGACGAGACGAAGGAAACAATCCTTCCTACGTAACATCTCCCCCCTTAGATGAAACATCATTTATTATGTTCATTTTTATCCCTTTTGGGAATCGCGAGTGCAGATATAAAATGCAGTCGGCCACTTACGCAACGATGAGAATGTCTCAAACTAGTCAGGCGCTACCGCAGGTGATTGAAGGTTTGACGTGGCTCATCCCCGTCCTCGTCCTCGAAGATATCACCGGAGGATGTTTGAATCCGGATGCGGCCCGTCCTCATCCCCGAAGATGTTGCGGATCCTCAATCCGACTCTGCGGCAGCGTTGAACGGCAGCCTCACCCGGCATCCAATCCCTGATATTGTCGTCGGTGATATGCAAAAGGTCGAGCCCGTTGACCTTATTACAAGGGAACGTTCTCTTCCTGCTCGGTTTTGGAGGTTCGGTATTCTGAACCCCCTGATCCCTGGTCCTTGGAACGCTCGTCTGCGTTCTCTTGCCCAGCTTGTAACTTCCCTCGGCAGCGACGAATCGTCCCGTGGGGTGTATTATCGTGCCGGTCCTGTACTCTCGTAGCCAGGAACCCTGCTCCCCCGTCTGGATTGATATCGTTCCAGTGCCCTCGCTCTTCTCCGTTTGTGTCTCGGCTTTGAATTGCATTCTTTGGTTTTTCGGTTTAAACTATGGGGTTTCCGAGTTTGCAAGAACTTATATATGGAACGGAGACTTCTTCAAGTTGCACATTCAAATGTTCCTTGAATGGGAAATGTGTGAAATCCAGACTCGACTCCAGAGCAGATATCCCTTCGAGATGGTGTAGTGGTTGCACATGGCCGTGCACTCTGTGCCCTGTAGGTCCCATCGGAAACAATGCCAATCACCATAGTAGGTTTTTCCTTCACCCATAAAGATTCCAATTTATTACAGTGAATATTGTGCTGTATTTTTGTCCTAAGTGGATGACTATTTTCAAAGAAGTAACCGTATTCTATTGAGTTCGATGAAGCTTGAAGAGTTGGAGTTTCGCATAACTGAGACCGGTGTTGAATATCATTATTTAATGTTTTCTTTTTTTTTTCCAAATAATAATAATAACCCCTATGAACAGAAGGATGGAATATAGGCGTGCTTTAATTTGTCTTGATGTTTCTGAATTGTTTTATGACTATCTATTTCCAAAACCACATTATTCAAATCTGTGGTATTTAGTATTTTATATGGCCCAATATAATGAGGGTCAAACTTATTTATACGGGGTTCCTTCTGCACATAAACGTACTCTCCAGGTTTAAATTCTCGTGGTCTTCTATGGCGGTCGTAGTAGCGTTTGGACGTTTCCTTTGCTTTGTTCAATTTATCCGCTGCTTGGTTTCGAATTTCAGTCATCTGTCCAATAAGGTCAGTGAGGTAGGTTCCATATGTTTTTAGCTGTCGTCCGGACGGAAAGGCACTCGGTATTCTTGCTTGTTTACCGAAGATCAGTTCATGGGGCGTGAAATTGGTGGCCTCGTGAACGGAGGTGTTGTATGACATCATAGCAAAGGGAATAAGCAGGTTCCATTCTTCATGCGATTCCATATAATGTCTCAAGTATTCTGCGAGAACAGCATAACTTCTCTCCAAAGAGCCGTTCGTTTGAGGTCTGTATCCTGATGTAGTAATTTGTTTAATTTTGAAGATGCCGGCAAGGTGTTTCATTACTTTTCCGATAAAGCTGGTAATATTCTGATAATATTACACGTGGCGTTCCATAAATTGCTATGAAATGCCGAGCAAAAGCGTCTGCTATGGTTGTAGCTCGTATGTTCGGTATGGCAACTGCAATACAATATTTTGTAAGATTATCTTGCATGGTTAAAATGTATCTATTTCCACCAGGTGTTTCCGGAAGAGGTCCGACTGTGTCCATAGCAAGTTTGTCGAAAGGTTCCAGAGGTGTATCAGTAATGATCATCGATTGACGAGTTTTTGCTCTTACTAATTTCTGTTCCTGACAGCTCTTGCATTTCCTGATGAAGTCTTGTATGTCGCTCCTCATATTCTGCCAATGGTATTTGGTCTTCAAGCGGTTGTATGTCTTCGTGACACCCTTGTGTCCTCCTATTAAGCTGCTATGTGCCTCTTCAATCAGTTGATTCCTAGTTTCTTCAAGTGGTGCTAGAATGGTTCCAGTCGATTGTACTATGCTTCTCCTCCAACGTTTGTAGTAAAACATAGCATGATTCGTCGTAGTTGCGGACCGAAGCTTCATCGACGTAAATATTTTTCGGCTTTTAAACGATGGTGTAAATAACTTTCTTCATATTACGGTTGGCTACCCGGAATCCAAGACTCCGTTATCTGCTTGGAAAGGCTAGCACGCTCCTCCACTTGAGGAAAATTCGTGAAATGAATCGGCCTAATGGGCTGACGTCACAAGTGTCCCTTGGTGGTAAGAGATCTATTGATTCCGGAACATTGACTATGGTACGTGATGTTGATGATTTCTTGACGATTCTTCGCTCTTCTGTCGCGGAATGGATTTTTCTTCTTTTGACAATTTCTTTTTAGGAAACGCTTAACAAATCGCCTGCGCGGTAAGAGTTTAAAGGCTTGGGAGAACAAATCCCTAGAAGATTTTGCTCTTCGTCGAAAATTCGGGTTTTTGAAGTGTAAACATTTTAGAATATTGTCCTTTATAATCTTTACAATTGAAGATGGATCAAAATTGCCAATTCGACGATGAATTGAAACGAAAAATGGAATTAGCTAATGCGCGCAGGAGAGAACACCGTAAAAGAAAGCGGCAAGAAGCTCAACAGCAAAATTTAGTCTCGCAGAATAAAAAAAGCAAAGTAAGGAACAAGTTGAACAAAATAAATGAGAAAGTCAGAGAGATTTAACAAGAAAGCGCTCTTGACAATATTGTGATAAGAAGCGACTCTGTATTATGAAAACTTTGAACATACGTTTCACGATTCACAGATTATCAATCGACCTACAGTTCTTATAAAAAACACAGCAGTGTCCATACAGAACTTCACAAAGAATTTACGCAGAATAGTTTTAGACATGCTTGCAAAATAGTGTCTGCTCTACCCAATCAGAACTTGCACCAATTACCTATGATCCTGAGTGGAGATTTCAATGTTAATTTCTCAAACAAAAAATCAAAGCCTTTAATTTAAGTTTCCTTTAAAAACAACATTGGATTTAAATACGTCGAATGACCCAAATGAGAGTACAACAAAATATGGAACTACAATTGACGGAGTTATTTTTATATATTCAGATATTTCAATCAAAACTATTTATATCGTATTTCAATTATCATAAGTCCATTGCTTCTTTCTTAGATTATAGTAATTTTGAAGTTTATATTTAATATTGATTTAAAAAAATCAACAGCAAAATCAAATAGATAATGGATACTTAGTTATAACCGCACACATTGCAGGTCTAATCATAAAACGAGTAAAAGTAAATGGTCTTACACATATAATTTTAAATTTATGACTTATTGCTGATTCGTTCAAGCAATAAGCTCCACAATAATATTCCTATACTATATGTTACTTAGAATAGATTACAAGCACCACCGAAGTTTACACGTCGATCATGCGGTCTCAAACACAACAAATTTTTTCTAACGTTGCTATTTCCAACGTAAACGATCTAATAGTTTCACGAGGAATTTTCCAACGCGTCCTTCTCTATTTCCCGAACGATTTACGCGACGTGAGCATCGTATCGGTCGTGAATTACCGTCCGTGTACAGTGGATTGAATGACTGACGCGATCGATGTACTTTTAACGTCTTATCATTACGGTTACAAAGCCGCGATATTTCCTCTTGGAAGTACGTCAGGTTGCATCCCAAAGCGTACCTTTCGTACAACAACAACAAAAATTCACTTAAGGCCTGTTACACTTGTGAACGATTCAAGTTTTTGAATACCCGTTCTCACAGGGTCCGTGAATTTATTAAAACTATCGCTAACTACTCCTGCTCTGAGTTTTTCGGGGTTAAAGCTAGCCTAATTTCTACACTTTGCGCAAGACCTGACAAAGGTGGATTTCTCCGTCGAAAAAATAGGTATCGTAGCTGCCGCATACTGTATGCAGTTAAACCGTACTAACACAGTCACAAAATTGGTGATAAAAACAGTTGAATTTACTAATTCTTCAGGCAAAACTGAAGCCATAACTTGAGAATTATTTAGCGATCAACCAAATTAATAAATAGATTTCTTCCTTAGAATACTGTCCGCAATTGTATGCGGATGAGTGTGATTGTGTTTATTTACGTTTGAATGTGGCGCGTGAATGCGTAAAATGCGACGCCTCTCGGCGAAAAGAAAACAGAAGAAGAATAAAAGAAATGGACGACGCAACGAGGTGTGAAGAACGTGTACTGTGCTCTAATAAAATTGATAAAGAAAGAACTGAAAAGTTATTAAGTACGAAACACCACATATAATCAACAAATTATATAGAAATTCTAATTATTAATTTGTTGAGAGCTTTCTTCTTTAGAATACTTTGGATTCTAATTGTTAAATAAATAAAAGTTTCTTCCTCAGAACCGCAGGTTCCAATTGTTATCTAACGGTGAAATTACCGCGCACTGTGTGCAGACCTTGGTACCGTTCTCTAAGGTGGTTGTCCAAGCCCTACTGCACAGATTTAATAAATAAGCCGGATCCACCATGGAAATTGGAGCTTTTCACCGGTACTGAACTCCCGTTTTATTATTGAAACACATTTAAAACTTTAAATTTTCTATCCAATCAAATAATATGCAGTATCCCACCGCTGTCACCAATTTGTTACGAGCCGAGGGCTAAGGGGCACGGCTGCGGAGCCGAGGATCGGTTGTTTAAGAGTTTTCTGTTAGTTAAACGGTCGAGCCGTTTGATGGGAAGTGCGTGGACGAACCAGTGCCTAGTTCATCACTGGGTGCCACAGGAATGTTAGTAATTGTAGCCTCGTAACTATCGATACACCTCGAGCGGTTAAGATATATCTGTTCGGTGGATTGAATATACTGCTTATGATTGGTATAGGAAACGAAATGAATTAAATACGTCTATAATCAAATAATAAAATGTCTATATTCTATTTCTTCAATGAATTACAATACGTAATAATCGCGGAGTTAAAACCCACGCTTACAGTCTTTAACGTTTATAAATACGAAGAATGTTCAAAAGGGAATTTAACCCGATCTCACTGAGCTTTAGCAGAACTTTTGACGATCAATTACGGCGTAAACGCGTAGCTTGACTATTCAGAACTAAGCCACTGAGGGCAGATTTCGTGCCCTTTTTATACCCGAAATCCGGACCAAAAATATGGTGGGCGTACAGAATCTTACAAGGGAGTCCGGAAGATTCCCCCGAAGGGTTAGGTCATCGCGTCGTCGCGGAAGGGGCAGATCCGACTGCATGCACTCTCGATTTCCAAATAAGGGCATCATAGACGAGACGAAGGAAACAATCCTTCCTACGTAACAATAGCATGAAGAGCCGGAACTTCCATCAAATCCCCACTTGCAAAGTAATGTTAAATCGTTCTCACTGTCATTTGTATCACACGCTGGTGTCACATTCACTATACTTTTACACGTTTTATATAATAAATTTTGTAACGACACTTCACATTTTTGTTCACTCACGATTATTTCATCCGGATAAAATTGTTCTTTCACTTGCAATATTTTAAAGTACGATGGGTATAAGCGATGCCCATGTGTATTCGCTGCCAAACGCAGTGTTTTGTATGTCTCTTTGGACAAATTAGAAGTAATTATTAGCGACGAAGCTTCTTCAGGTGATAATTGTGTTGGAATGGCTTCAGGCTTTTTCCATTTACTCAAAATCCTGGAAGATCTAGTAGGTGAAGACGTGGTACATTCAGTTAATAATTTTGCCGTTGATTTGTCTCCGTCTTCTCGAAGCTTCATTGCAATTGCACAAATCAGTTCTGCCGAAGATTGAGATTGTCGAAGTTCCTCCGTTTTTCTTCGTTTCACAGTTGCACAACACTCCTCAAAGCTTTTCGATTGTCGCCCCCTTTTTCTGGCGATTTTCCAATTGTTCGATGATTGACCTCTTGATAAGGAACTGAGAAATATAAGCTCTTTAGAGAGCCACTCACTGTATTTTACTGACAAATATGAATTCGATCTGTGACATAAATTCCAACGCTTAAAATAGATGCAGAAGAAGTTGTCCTGGATGAATTTTTTCAGTTCCTCCCTTGCGTTTTCATCTTCTTTGATCAAAAAAGTTTGTACTGAAAAACTTAGTACAAGGTCCTTTTTGTTTTCTACTGACTTATCTGAGTGCTTCATCACCAGATCGTGTAGCGTATATCTCGTAACTTTCCTATCCGCCATTGTTTAGTACAATCACTCCAACGATGTTACAAGATAAATGAAATTGTGTGCTTGCCTGCTCAAAAAGACTTCGATACCAAATGGCACTGAACTCTTTGGGTGTTTGTAAAGAACTGAAGTACCGTTCTTTCACAAAATAGAATTCATAGGATTCGCCAATTTGCCCGAATATATGGAAAATCCCACAACGCGACAATAGTTTCATGAAACTGTAAGAACTAATTAAAATTTTTAAAAAGGGTTCACTACTAGTAACCTTGTTTCCTGCAACCCAACAAGTTTTATAATTTTATTGCTTTCAACCGATCTATGCCGAATATATGAATTATATATCAATCTTTGTTTCGGTCAATTTGGATATTTGCGAATTAATATAATTCACTTCGTCCTTTGCGACATGAATCGATTATTTTAAAAATCGAACCCGAATCGGTCGGCAATAACGTGGGGATGATGGCACACGATTTTGCCAAATGACAGTGTGCTCATTCGATTTTAATGAAAGTTGCAGTGGTACTAGCGAGCTTTGAAAAATATTTTCATCCGAACTGCAACTTTTAACGAATGTTTGTTTAAATTGTGCTTGCTTTGAGCCATCACAACCCCATTTTGTTATTAAGTCCAATTCCAAGTCACTTTCTGGCAAGCTTTCTAACATCTCTGCTAACAAGGGAACATATTCAGATGTTAATCTCCGATTTTGATGAAACTTATGTGAGATATAGTTCTTTGAAAAATATTTGACACGTATTTTTTTTTATCGGCAACCATCCACTTTGAAGGGGTGAAAACAGCCCTTAAAGTTGGGGGTCAAAACCATATTTTTTGAGATATCTCGGAAACCAGAGGTCGACTACATTTCCCATTGAAAAACACACAATTTAAAAAAAAAATTAGTTTTTTCGACCTCTGGTTTCCGAGATATCTCAAAAAATATGGTTTTGACCCCTAACTTTGAGGGCTGTTTTCACCCCTTCAAAGTAGATGGTTGCCGATAAAAAAAAATACGTGTCAAATATTTTTCAAAGAACTATATCTCACATAAGTTTCATCAAAATCGGAGATTAACATCTGAATATGTTCCCTTGTAAGTATTGTACTGTTACGAGCCGAGGGCTAAAGGGCACGGCTGCGGAGCCGAGGATCGGTTGTTTATGGTTTTTCGTTAGTTGTTAAACGGGCCGGTGCTTATTTCATCACCGGGATCCGTTTAAGAAAGGAAAATGCGTGGACGAACCAGAGCGTATTTCAGAACTGGGAGCCACTAGGAAATGTTAGTAATTGTTGCCTCGTAACTATCGATATATCTCGAGCGGTTGAGATATATCTATTCGGTGGATTCTATATACTACTTGTTAGGGGGCGTAACTTCCCTGGATATTTGCACAAAGGTGCCGTCTATGTTTCTGCTCGAAGGACCACCCAAGTTTTGTACGGCTTGTGACCGTGATGATGGTAATTGAATGTAACACGTGTTAATACAACAACTGGTTGTTTATTATATCGTTTGTTAAAGTATCGCGAATGTGTGGTTGCTATATTGTCAGTATTTCTACTGACTTCAAACTGTTATGTTCTACGGTTTTCTAAATTCTGCCCTTTTTTCCAAGTTCCCTTGGTTTTAAGACATCGTGTTCTCCCCTTCCATTACGCCCTTGGCGTGGTGTTGATTAGGAAGGGGCACGGTGAATTTCCACAGGGGAACTTGGGGGTGAGCGACGCATTGGCAGTGCCGGGGTATTTCCCAGATTCTGCCAGGTGACGAGTTGCTGCCGCGGACACCGTAAAGTGTGTGGGCCGAGTCATGCCTTGGTGCGGCGATGTTTATGGCAGGGTCTTGTTTAACCTTTTTCATTGCGCCCTTTTGCACATCTGCTGAAAAACTAAACAGTCACGTACACCGTGACTGTTGTCAATTGCCCTGCCATAAACCTTGCCTTCTCGCACCTTAACACTACTTATGATTGGTATAGGAAACAGAAAGAAATGAATATATCTATGATCAAATAATAAAATGTCTATATTCTATATATCAAGTAAATTACAATATGTAATAATCGTGGACTCAAAAAACCCACGTTTACAGTCTTTAACGTTTATAAATATAATGCTCGAAAGGGAATGCGACCCGATCTTCCTGTCTTTCGACGAATGCGAACTTTGAAATAAATATTGATGATCGAAAGGGAATTTAACCCGATCTCACTAACTTTCGACGAATGCGAACTTTATAAATATCGGTTGATGATCGAAAGGGAATTTAACCCGATCTCACTGAGCTAGAGTATTCAAACAGCCTAAGTCGCAACGTATCACGAAGCCAGTTAATTGGATACTGAGCCACTGAGGGCAGATTTCGTGCCCTTTTTATACCCGAAATCCGGACCAAAAATATGGTGGGGGTACAGAATCTTCCAAGGGAGTCCGGAAGATTCCCCCGAAGGGTTAGGTCATCGCGTCATCGCGGAAGGGGCAGATCCGACTGCATGCACTCTCGATTTCCAAATAAGGGCATCATAGACGAGACGAAGGAAACAATCCTTCCTACGTAACATCTCCCCCCTTAGATGAAACATTATTTATTATGATGCTTTTACTCCCTTTTGGGAATAGCGAGCGCAGATATAAAATGCAGTCGGCCAATCACGCAACGATGAAACGACTAAAACTAGTCAGGCGCTACTGCAGGTGGTTGAAGTTTCGAATTTGCTCGTCCCCGCCCTCGTCCTCGAGGATATCACCGGAGGATGTTTCAATCCGGATGCGGCCCATCCTCGTCCCCGAAGATGTTGCGGATCCTCAATCCGACTCTGTGGCAGTGTTGGACGGCAGCTTCACCCGGCATCCAATCCTTGACATTGTCGTCGTTTATATTAACAAGGTTGAGGTCGTTTTCCTTGTCGCAGGTGGACTTCCTCTTCTTGTTTGATTTTGGGGGTTCGGATGTTTGAACCCCCCGGTCCCTCGTCTTGTAATGCCTGGTCTGCATCCCTCTCCCCGGCACCTGACAAGTTCCGGCGCTGGTGTAACGTCCCAACGAAATCAAGACAACACCATATCTTAACTCGTTGATCCAGATTCCCTGTTCTCCTGTTTGTACGGAGATGGTCCTGGTTCCTTCGCTTTTCTCCGTCTGCGTTGCGACTTCCATGTTCATCGTATCGTTTTCTATTTTCAACTGTGGAGTTTCCAAGTTTGCAGGGGCTTATATATGGAACGGAGACTTCTTCAAGTTGCACCCACAAACGTTCTTTGAATGAGAAGTGTATGAGACAAAGACCCGACTCCAGAGCAAATATCCCTTCAGGATGGTGTAGTAGTCGCACGTGGCCGGGCACTCTGTGTCCTGTAGGTCCCATCGGAAACAATGCCAATCATCATAGTAGGTTTTTCCTTCACCCATAAAGATTCCAATTTATTGCAGTCAGTATGGCGCCGTGTTTTCTTCCTGGCTCTCGTGCTCCTCAAGTGTTGGCGAGAAAGCACGATTCCAATTGATGATGTTTGTTCACTTTCCTTGCGTGACAAATGTATTCAATTGCTGATTTTCTTTTAAGTAAAAATGACTATTTCCAAAGAGGTAACCGTATTCCATTGAATTTGATGAGTTTCGCATAACTGAGACCGGTGTTGAATATCATTATTTAATGTTTTTATTTTGTATTATTATTCTGCACGTAAACGTACTCTCCAGGTTTAAATTTTCGTGGTCTTCTATGGCGGTCGTAATATCGTTTGGACCTTTCCTTTGCATTGTTCAATTTGTCGGCCGCTTGGTTTCGAATTACAGTCAGCTGTCCAATAAGGTCGGCGAGGTAGGTTCCATACGTTTCAAGACGTTGTCCAGACGGAAAGGCACTCGGTATTCTTGCCTGTTTACCGAAGATCAGTTCATGGGGCGTAAAATTGGTAGCTTCGTGAACGGAGGTGTTATATGACATCATAGCAAAAGGAATAAGCAGGTCCCATTCTTCATGCGATTCCATATAATGTCTCAAGTATTCTGCGAGAACAGCATGACTTCTCTCCAGAGAACCGTTCGTTTGAGGTCTGTATCCTGATGTAGTAATTTGTTTAATTTTGAAGATGTCGGCAAGCTGTTTCATTACCTTTCCGATAAAGCTGGTTCCTCTGTCTGATAATATTGTACGTGGCGCTCCATAAATTGCTATGAAATGCCGAGCAAAAGCGTCTGCTATGGTTGTAGCTCGTATGTTCGGTATGGTAACTGCAATACAATATTTTGTAAGATTGTCTTGCATTGTTAAAATGTATCTGTTTCCACCAGGTGTTTCCGAAAGAGGTCCGACTGTGTCCATTGCAAGTTTGTCAAAAGGTTCCAAAGGTGTATCAATAATGATCATCGGTTGACGAGTTTTTGCTCGTACTAATTTTTGTTCCTGACAGCTCTTGCATTTCCTGATAAAATCTTGTATGTTGCTCCTCATATTCTGCCAATGGTATTTTGTCTTCAAGCGGTTGTATGTCTTCGTGACACCCTTGTGTCCTCCTATTAAGCTGCTATGTGCCTCTTCTATGAGTTGAATTCTAGTTTCTTCAAGTGGTGTTAAAATGGTTCCGGTTGATGGTGTTGGTGGTGCGGCTGCGATGTCATCTGAGTCCTCTTCTGTTGAAATATCGTCTTCCGATGGTGTAGACTCGTAATCCGAGGGTACGGAATTAACAAAATTGGATATGTTAGGTATTGTATTTTGAGGAATGGATGGAGTTGAAGCAATAAATGGATTTTGAATTATGGTTGGAGATAATGATACAGGTAAATTTTGTTCATTTGGTGCTTCTAATAAGGTTTGTGAAACGGTTTGATTAGCAACGGTAGCGTCCAAAGGATTTGTATCGTTGAAGGAAATTAAATCTGCATTGATGGTTGTATCTTCTGCTCCTATTATATTTTCGACATCCTCCAGGAGTCGTGTTGAATTTGCCACGGGACACTTGTGACGACCAGTCAGCCCATTAGGCCGATTCGTTTCACGAATTTTCCTCGAGTGGAGGAACGTGCCTGTCCCTCTAAACAAGTGACTGAGCATAGGATCCCGGGCAGAACGACGCGTCAAATTTCACTGAAGATAGCCAATCCTGATGTCAAGGAGGGTTATTTACCGCGTCTTAATACACCCAAAAATATTTACATCGGTGAAGCTGCGGTCAAGAACCACGGCGGATCGTGTTATGTTTTGGCCACAAATACCGGTGAAGAGGATGCTGAGATTTATTTGGGACCTCAATACCTACGTCCATATGACATCTTGGATACCTCCGACGAAGAAATAACGTATTCTGAAGAGGCTGCTGTTCAAGGAGAAGAAAGGAGTCAACAAATCTGGGACACCCTAAGAACTGAACATCTCAATACAGAAGAACAACACCACATTCAAGATATAATTGAAGAATTTTCTGACAGATTCTATCTGCCGGGAGATTCTTTAAATAAAGCACCAAATTTTAAACACTCAATATTCGTGAAGGACGATATCCCAGTCAACACCAGACAGTACCGCTACCCTCCTATTCATCAGGAAGAAATTAATCGACAGGTGCGAACATTGCTGAAGCAGGGAATCATAAAACCTTCCGTTTCACCATACAATTCTCCTTTATGGATTGTACCGAAGAAAGTGGGCGCTGACGGTGTCAAGAAATGGCGCATGGTCATTGATTTTCGTGCTCTCAACGACAAAACTGTCAGTGATAAATACCCATTACCACTAATTACTGAAATTTTGGACAAATTAGGAAGTGCAAAATACTTTTCAGTATTTGATTTGGCCAACGGATTTCATCAAATCGAAATGAATCCGAAGGACAAGGAGAAAACTGCGTTTACCACAACATACGGACATGAATTTGCACGTATGCCTTTCGGGTTAAAGAATGCCCCACCGACGTTTCAACGACTAATGGATCAAGTTCTCACGGGGATGCAAGGGACGGAATTATTCGTGTACCTTGACGACATCGTGGTCTACTCGTCATCACTCAGGGAACATGAGATCAAAGTCAGGAAATTATTAAACCGATTGAGGGAAAACGGACTCACACTTCAAACCAGCAAGTGCGAATTTCTTCGCAAGGAAGTGACCTACCTGGGACATATAGTATCAGCAGATGGAGTGAAAGCGGATCCTCGAAAATTACAGGCCGTAAAGAATTTCCCTGTACCCTCATCACAGAAGAATATTCAACAATTTTTGGGACTAACTGGATATTACCGTAGATTTATTCAAGATTATTCACTTAAAGCAAAACCATTAATTCAATTACTTGGGAAAGGAATTCGCTTCAAATGGACAGAAGAGTAACAAGGAAGCTTCGAGTTATTGCGAGATGAGTTATGTGAAAAACCAATTTTGCAATATCCCGACTTCAATCAAGATTTTATCATTACAACTGATGCCTCAGATTTCGCAGTTGGCGCAGTCTTGAGCCAGGGAGAAGTGGGTAAAGATTTACCAATAGCCTATGCATCTCGCAGTTTAAATTCAGCAGAAAAGAATTATTCCGCGACCGAAAAGGAATGTTTAGCAATGGTATATGCTGTTCAATATTTTAGACCGTATGTCCTGGGAAGAAAGTTCACTTTAATAACCGATCATAGGCCGTTAGTTTGGATTCATTCCGTAAAAGATCCTACATCAAGACTAGTAAAATGGAAATTAAGACTTTCTGAATACGAGTATGAAGTAATTCATAAATCAGGAAAAACTAATAAAAACGCTGACGCTTTATCTCGTAATCCAGTAAGTCTTAATTTCCATTTTACAAGTCTTGATGTAGGATCTTTTACGGAATGAATCCAAACTAGCGGTCTATGATCGGTTAGTAATGTGAACTTTCTCCCAAAAACATCCGGACCAAAAATATGGTGGGGGTACAGAATCTTCCAAGGGAGTCCGGAAAATTCCCCCGAAGGGTTACGTCATCGCGTCATCACGGAAGGGGCAGATCCGACTGCATGCACTCTCGATTTCCATATAAGGGCATCATAGACGAGACGAAGGAAACAATCCTTCCTACGCAACAGTACCAATCTAACAGCTGTATGATCCAAACATTGTAAATTTATTTCTGCATGAGTTTCTGTTACTCGAAACGACTCCGGATCCGGATAACACTGTTTTTTTGCTCTCTGCAATAGGGTGTACCATAGATAAAATTTCCTATTTGTTAATCTGATTGTCTCGTATTGTTTACGTGATAGGTCGGCTTCAATAAACATACTGTTATTATTAATAAGTCCTGCTTTTTTGTAGGACTTTTGGAGTAATCTTTTTTGTACGATAAAGCTTCACTTGGCAAATGCATCATTGTCTGAACAATTTGCGATGCGGCTACTTGACCAGTCGTTCTTAATTTCATGTGTGTTGCAAACATTAACTCGTCTACATCCACAGATTTACGAATGGATTCCGCTTTTCTGCGCTTGCTTCGTTCGCCCGAGTCAGAAATGACTTACCTGGTCGCCCACGAATATTTCTCGCAGCCGGAAGACTAACAGTTCCATTAAGCCATTTCTCATTCATTTGACAGAAAGCATGGCTTGTTCGTTTTGCTTTTACCCATTTAGCTGATAAACAATATATTCGAATATTTATTACACAAAAAAAAATATTTATTAAACACAAATTTTTTGCAATCATTTGTTTACCTCTAAACTTTAATTTAAGAAAGTGAAGCTGATCTTTAACGCCTTTCACTTCGGTTTCCGAATAATTCTGCTTCTTCAACAAGTAATCCTCCATAAAATTCAACTTATGATCGAAGTCCTTACACTCACAGTTTTGCATGATTTCGAACAATTTCTTCCTTGAGATCACTGTAATCCCGGAAGAACCTGACAATAAAATAAAACATTTGTCTAAAAACTTCTATTACAATTTCGATCAAATGCAATAAAAGTTTCAACAGCTTTGAAGTACACATACCCATAATAATAGAATCCAATGCTAATAAAATGAGCCAAGAATAAAAACAAAATTATTTTGCTTGAGTAAAATTAAGAAAAAGAGAAAAAGTAAACTGTAACTCCTACGAAACACGAAATGAAGATTATGTGACTTGATTATATTCTAGTATTTATTCTGACTTGTCGGTGTGGTGTAAGTTAAAATGTAAACTATGACTAAAATTCTATTGGTTGTTACTATTTTGTGAGGGAGTGGAAATAGGATTTCTTATTGGATGTTAATAGGGGTAGAAGTGGTAACCGGAAGGAGTGTTAGGATTTTTAGGGAAGGAGGTATTTTATGGTTTTATTTTAAGTCTTGAGGAAAATTCCATGTAGTAATAAAAAAGGAGAATGAGTGCTCTGGCTGTTTTTGCTAAACTCAATTTGTTGCTAAATGTGTTTGTTACTAAATACTGCATTTTACGCATAAAAAATGCAGTAGTTTACTTGTATACATACTTAGGAACATATGAGCCCAGTATTATTCATTTTGGACAAAAATAAAATTTTGATTTTTGGCCAGCTTTTCGAGGCTAATACCCCACTGTGCGTCGCGGCTGGCTTTCCGCCCTCTTGTCCGGCGCTGTCCAAGAGCAGGGCTTCCTGCGCCGGAACGACTGCGCACCGAACTTTGAGTGGAAGTAGCAGTGCCCCCTCTCGTCGCAACGGTTGGAGCTCCTTGACGTCCTTCTTGGCCGCGACTTCGAGCGATCGGCACGCCACCTATAGCGGCGGGCTCCTGGATGACGGTCGCTGGCCTCCATCTTGTCCAGCCTCCTGGTCAAGGCGGCGATAGCGCCCTCTAAGGACGCCGAGGATGAAGACGGCGTCAAGGCAGGATCGGTGATGGCGTCCGTTTGCGCCATTGCTGTGCGGTCGTGCCATTTGTCCGCCATATTGGCCAAATGGTCGACCGAAAGCTCGTCTGGCAAAACGGCCAACGCTTGCTGCGTGTGTATTGGCAGGGCCTTGAGCCAAAGCGACTGTATAACATTGCCACTAGTCTCGGGACCTGCCATCTGAATTATCTCACGTAATAATTCAGATGGCTTACGGTCTCCTAGCTTTACTCCCGCCAATACTTGCTTCAAATTTGACTCTTTGGACGACGCTAATCGGGAGATTAACGCCGTCTTAATCGCGCTGTACGACGCTCCCGCCGGCGCGTGAATCAAATCCCTGATCGTGCGTATAGCCTTTTGATGCAGACTACGGACCACCGCGGTGCGTCGCACAGCGTCATTCAAAATTTCGAATGAATCGAATTGGCCCTTGAGTCCCTCGAACCAGAGTTCTGGCTCATCACTCCAGAACGGCTGCATGCGGATGTGACGGAGTCTTTCCGCTTCCACGTCTAAACTGCCTTTCTCCTTTGGCGTCGCTGGTTTTTGCTCGGCTGCAGCGGCTTGGCTGCGCGTCGTCGACATCTTCGTTTTTTGTCACTCACTCACTTTTTATAATAAAATAAATGAATCTATCCCACAACGGGTTTCGGCACCAATTTGTGGCGGTGAAACGAAGGTGGAAAATGAAATGCACAACGATATTACCGACTCAATACTTTTATTACAGAACGTCGTTTGCGTTCTGGTATGTTTAAACAGTTTACTACTCAAAGGCTTTCTCTTAACTAAACTCTACGCTAATGACTAGATTCAAAATCTTACATGGTAGTGTCTTAAACTTTAAATACTTAAACCACTAGAACTAAAGAGTAGTGTCTTAAAATTAACTATAATAACACTAACAAGGGAAGGACCCCAATTGTCCGACTTCGATTTTCACGAGCTTTTGTAAGATGATACTATATAGGCCCCTAATGATAGGTGTAAAATATTAGCTTCAGATACTCAATAGTTTAAAAGATATAAACAATTAAAGATGCGTACCTATCACCATCACACTTTATACAGTGTTATCCAAAAGTACCTTTAGGATGTTGAATGAGAATATCTGTCAAACGCCATGTTTGTTTCTTGTCACTTTCTTTTATTTCTAACCTACAATGATAGACAATTTTAACAATGGAGTCGTATACGATTGCAGAGCGTGTTAAAGTTATTAAAATTCATTTTGAAAATCAGTGTTCATTAAAAAATACCCATCATAAATTACGTGATTTTTTCGGCATACGTAATCGTCCATCGGAGCAAACAATTCGATATAAAAAGCTTTTATGTGCCTTTATGCATACGGCCCCATATATGTATACAACAATCTATCATTGGCTAATAGAGTATCGGTTCCGTTTAAATGTCAAATCTTTGAAAAAATTATTGTGCATGGAGACGATCGGGATGTTTAGAGTAAGACGAGATCGTCGTCAAGTGCCTTAGTACGATACGGGACTTATTTATGCGTGCGGCGATCAGGGCACATGGTCCTGCGAGGGGGCGACATCCCGTCGCCAGCGAGGGTCACAAGGGCCCGGGTTTGTGTCAGTCTTAGACAAACCATACTACAGCAAACAAGTGTCATATTATATATTGAATAAAGGTATCTTATAATTCAACAAGAGAGTCTTTCTCATTTTACTGGATACTTTCACCTCCTGCATTCATTCATTGAACAACAAAAACAGATCTGTCGGAAGTGGTCTTGCATTGAACTATGCCACACCAATCCAAAATGTTATCAAGCTATAATCTTGGACCCATCATTATTATTATTAATTATTTTTAATTATTATTTATTATTATTATATTAGTGTTTTCGATAGATCTTTTTATCTCATATTAAATTTTTCACAAATATATTAACCTTTGCACGAGATATGCCGCTAGGCTCTAGTGGGACAGACCGTAAATACCACACGGGATACTTTAAATTTAAATATCTTGAAAAGGGGCAAAAAGGGGCAAAGTTTCTCAACGGGATATCATAGTTGACATGTTACTTTATATCAAGAAATTTGTCCCATCGTGCATTTCCGTGAAACACATGTTTATTTTCCTTCCGGTTCATTAAGATATGGCTAAAATTTATGATATATTGAGAACGGAATTACAAGGATAAACTCAAAGATATTGGTAAAAATATGGTAAAAATATATTTAAAAAATTCAAGCGGCATTTGATGCATTGATATACAGGGTGGCCCGGAACTCGCGCAGTATTTTTAAAAAAGGGGTAGCTGAGGTGATTCTGAACAACTTTTTCCTTGACCAAAATATTGTTTGAAGCTTCGTTTTTTAGTTATTAACGAAAAACACTGGCCAATGCGAGCGCCCGTATAGCCCGAGCTCAGTCACAATTGCGCGCGGCCGAGATCGGGTGCATCGAGGGGCAACGTACGGCAAATATTACAATCGTCTTACATTAAGAATAGTGTATAATTTTTCGTTATTCATCAATAACAATTTAATTAACAAGTCGTTTAATAACTGTTCCATACTTTTATTCGTTTTCCGAAACGAATAAAGTGTTTTATTAATTATGAAAAAAGTGTTTGGATGATTAATGATTAATGTTAGAAAAGGGTAGTTAAATAAATTTATCCATTCGACCGCGAATTTACCTGCTTCGACGGTGTCTTGCCATATGGTCATTGTACCGATCCTGACCTATCCTAATTTAAATTTAATTTAAATGCCACGTCCCGGCGATCGATACGATCTGATTCGCACTTGTTTCCACACGCACAGGACACGCACTTACGAACATTACGAAAGTTAATGTGTGTGTCATGTGCGTGTGGAAACAAGTGCGAATCAGATCTGTATCGATTGCCGGGACGTGGCATTTAAATTAAATTTAAATTAGGATAGGTCAGGATCGGTACAATGACCATATGGCAAGACACCGTCGAAGCAGGTAAATTCGCGGTCGAATGGATAAGTTTATTTAACTACCCTTTTCTAACATTAATCATTAATCATCCAAACACTTTTTTCATAATTAATAAAACACTTTATTCGTTTCGGAAAACGAATAAAAGTATGGAACAGTTATTAAACGACTTGTTAATTAAATTGTTATTGATGAATAACGAAAAATTATACACTATTCTTAATGTAAGACGATTGTAATATTTGCCGTACGTTGCCCCTCGATGCACCCGATCTCGGCCGCGCGCAATTGTGACTGAGCTCGGGCTATACGGGCGCTCGCATTGGCCAGTGTTTTTCGTTAATAACTAAAAAACGAAGCTTCAAACAATATTTTGGTCAAGGAAAAAGTTGTTCAGAATCACCTCAGCTACCCCTTTTTTAAAAATACTGCGCGAGTTCCGGGCCACCCTGTATATGATTATTATGTATCATATTGATATAATACGTAAAACATAAATGAAATGTAATAAACGAAGAATTTGTACTTAGACCACTTTCACAATAACCGGCACATATAGTGAAAAAGATAGGGACAGTAAGCGTAAAGGTACTTACGATGTCTCCAATTCAGCAGTTACTGTTTCTCTGACGATTGAGCCTTTTCTACGTTCGGATCCGCTTATATTGAAACTTTATTGTCCCAGCAACAGCCCTTTTTGGCCATTTTATGCTTTGTCCTATGGGAAAGCTATCGTAGACAAACACTCGACTCGACGAAATGCTCATGCCCCGCCTCAGCCGTGACCTTTCAAGCATGTGTAGAAAATTGACTTGTGAACAGTACCTACGAGAAACTGCTGGCAAAAAATATTTCTAACAATTGAGTGCGTCTGCTTTCTGTTTCCGGCGCGATCAAGTAGAGTTTACTTCACGGAACCCTAGAAGTCGATACATGCGTCATCTGTGAACTGTTGGTGAAGGTATAAAGGTCTTGTAGGTAAGGTTTGGCAAGATTGAAGAGACTGGTCTGAGATACGATTTGGGTTGTAAGAATGGGCGAACAGTTCGACTTCGGCTCGGCTCGAATCGGCCAAACTCGGGCGCGATCGGCAGAGACCGAAAGTGAGAAGGCATAGTTGCCACATCTTCGGTTCTGCCGCACTGTTGCCACATCTGTTACAATCCTGGCCATCAGCAAAATGAATCGGCTCGAGCCGAGATTTTGATTCCTGCCGGACATAGCCATAGCTGCTGAACGGCTGGAAACTTTTTGGTAGATTCGATCCCCCTCGGGTATAATTTTTTTGAAATAATTTTTTTTTAATTCCTAACTATATGACACTGTACAATATTTGCTTAGCAATATTTTAAAAACATTTGTTTAATATTTTAGTACATATTAAGTAATATATTGCTTTATATTGCAAATCGTTTTTGTAATTTAACAACGCAAATATGATCCAAATTATATCGCGTTTAGTCTCATTTTACGCATAAAAACGTCAACAATATCAAAATCAAATTTATAGAACAAAATGAATAAGTATAAAAAAGTTTCATCGTTGCATTAGTGTTGTCTCACAGATACAAAGACATTTTAGTAATCTTTTACTGTCGCCCGACCTTTCGTTCCTCTCTTTTTTTCGCTCGCTGGCCATTTCTCTGGCCGTCGATGAAACTTTGCAATTCCTCATTCTTTTGTTATGAAACGTACTCCTAGACATTGGTGACCTTATTCTGATGAAAGTGAGTCCAAAGACGACATAATTTGGATGACATTTCATTTTTGAATAAGTGGGGCATAATGCATTGTGAACAGTGAATGTGCGAGTCCTCGAGAACCCCAACGTCTATCGGCCTGACCGTGGTAAATATTCCTTTCGGCAAAAGCATCGGGTGGACTGTGGCCACCACGGTCGCCGGATTTGACGGGTAAATACGGGTAATACGACGTACGTAAACAAACTCCACGGTGACTTCGGTGCGGTCTCTGCCGATCGCGCCCGACTTTAGTCGAGCCGAGCCAAAGTCGAACCGTTCGCCCATTCTTACAACCCAAATCGTATCTCAAAGCTGTCTCTCTAATCTTGCCAAACCTTACCTACAAGACTTTATACCTTCACCAGCAGTTCATAGATGACGCCTGTATCGACTCATTGCGACGTAGCCATTTACACAAGTTCGCGCGCGCACGTGTTCCGAGATAAATGGTAGACCCTGTACTGCGTGTTTAGTGATTCCGCTACGCTGAGTGAGCGATGTCGCCGCCACGTGTTTTGCCAAACTGTTTCGCTTTGATATTGAAAACGAAAATGATTTTGTAACTTCCGTTGATGCTTTCCTTTGCAGAAAGGTCTGCTCTATCGCGTGGCATAGGTAGATTTTCTCCTGGACGTTTAGTTTTTGAAATAAATTGAAAGATATCAACCAAAATGGGTGTATTTTCGGTGTCCTTTTCACTTTGATCATTATTTAAAAACATTTAAATGTTTATAGTCTAATACAAACATATATCATTTTATTCGTGAAACTTCAAAGAATCATTTGGCATCAAGCGCAACTAAATAACTATTACCGCAAAAGTACAAAACATTACCAAAGTTGAAAATTTGCGATTTTTTTCAAAATTGATTTTTCAAAAATGGTACGTTCTGGAGAAAAACGGATTGCAGATTCGTATTCAGCACATTAAAATCTATAAGAAACGCATATTGAAGGTTACGAAATCAGACCCGTGTTGAACAGTGTTCGATATATTGGAGATGAGTCACATTAAGTGTTTTCGATATACAGTAATGTCTCGCACTGTGTCCAAAATCGTGATTCGATGGCTGTCCATTTCTATCCCCCCTACTTGGGGCCGTCCCCCTTGGATTCGGGGAAGCGTCGTTCGGATCACTTTTGATATTGCCCAGCGCAGAGTACGAGGAAGGGGCAAATTTAAATGCCCGTGTACGTGTGAGATACACTAACGCAATCAAAATTTACTATTAAAACTTGCTTATTTTTTGTCCGTTTTAAATGAAATTTTACAAACATATTTGTTACAATCTCCCGATTAAAATGACACCAAACACGACATAGTTTGGACAATTTTTACTTATCATGGTATTAATAATTGTATTCCCCTTTATTATTGTGAGATTATGAATTTGGAAAAATTATAATTTGATGTCTAATTACACTGAATTGTATTTTTATTATTATGTTTACTTAATATTTCTGTTTATTAGTTTTACATTATATATTTACTTAATATTTCTGATGCGATGAGTGGCCTCCTTCTTTTCTCTGCGTAGTTTCTTCATCTAAAAAGTCGATATAAATTCTTACAATTTCTTATCGGTACAAATTATATATTACATATTATGAACACCGAATGTAATGACACAGGAACGAGAATCATTCCCGATACAACAATATTTTGCCGTTAACTGAACATAGCAATTTAATGTAGGTAATATGGACTTAATATTTTACCGTATTCTTCAAGATGGTATCTTCTTAAAACATTAACCATTTCCCGAACATGGCGTGGATCTGTGGCACATAAATCGGTCAGCTCTTTATAAATGTATTTTAATTTTTCCAACTGCTGTTCAGTTCGCCCACTCAGCCCTGGTTCCTCTTGATTGTTAATATTATCCTCCTCGCTATCATTATCCTCCTCATCATTGTCTTCTATTTCAATATTATTTTCTTCTTCATCTGCGACTCTCCTTTCTTCTTCTTCACATCCCCGCAAATATTCCTGTACCGATATACTATTTCCGCTAACGATGCTTACCATCGTTCGGAGTTCGCACGGGTCTTCTACTTCTTCACTTTCGCATAAAAGTTTGTTCCACGCGTGCCTAATATCTGACGGGGTAACACTGCCCCACGCTGCCGACAAATGTTCGATACAGTGTTTTATGTTATAATTTTGATAAAACTCCGACCCCCCCCCCCCCCCCCCCCCCCGTCAAACGTCAACACTTGGTGCAGCATTTTGTGGCGAAAACTTCTTTTCACCTTCGCAATAATTCCCTGGTCCATTGGCTGCAAAATGGAGGTCGTATTGGGTGGTAGAAAAAGAATTTCGAAATTGTCATTTTCTACTCTATGGTGTGGTAAGTGATGCCCTGCACAGTTATCAACTAACAGAATCACTTTACCACATAAATTCTTTTGCACTTGAAATGTTTTCACACTTTCTTTAAAATTGTTTATGTACCACTCCTAGAATATATTTTTATTGATCCACGCATTCTGTTGCGATTTAAAAACAACAGGCAACTGTCCCCGAATATTTTTTAATGCACGGGGTGCTTTATATTTATGTATCAATAAGGGCGCAAGCTGTTTTTGCGTGCACATTATACCTTGCTGCAATAGTAGAAACAGCTACACCACTTTCCAATTGTACATTAATTTCCTGTCTCTGTTCTATTGTTAAAATGACATTTGACTTTCTTGATGCCATTGTAATCACTATATGTACAGGGTCTAAAGAAATGTTTGGTGTTAGTGACATTGACTTTAGTTAGTGCATAGTATAGTAATAAGTGACATTAGTAGGCATTGATTATAATACGTGTACAGGGTGTAAAGAAATGTTTGGTCTTGGCAGTCATAGGCGTATTCTACATCTTCGGATCGATGAAGATTTGTAAAAAAAAGTTGCCGCAAAATTGTCCTTGACGTTGAATTTCCAGGTCAATTTTTTTTTATTGCATTGTATTCTACGCATTATGAGGATAAAAAGTGTCAAAAGAACCAAGGGTCAAAACTCGACGGTTCTCATAAAAAATAGTAGCAGAGTCAGTTCTAATAAAGCAAGCAGTTACTATTGTTGTTTATCTGCTGTTTATCGGAAATCTAACATAATCGATCATAATCAATATTACCTTCTAAGTTTTGAAAGATGTTCATCTTCTATTTCTTCTTCTAAGCCAAAGAACCGATCCATTCTGATTAATATTTCTTAATAGCTGAGCGTGAATGCCAGCTTCAATATGGCCACCATTGTTTTGCAAACACGTCTCTAATCTGTCCTGAATATTGTTTATAATTCGCTGATGCAAATTTGGTATACTTCGTAAATGTTGCAAGGCATCCTCTGTGCGAATTTTCAATTCTTCCACAGTTCTTATTTCGTGCCCCGATCTATATATCTGCCCCTTTACCGCTCCCCATAAGAAAAAATTTAATGGATTTAGATCGGGCGATCGTGGAAGCCATATAATTGGTGCAGGCCATATGCTTCGACCAATCCATTTGGATCCAAACATTTGATTTAAAAAGTCTCGAACCGGCCGACCGTTTCTGGCGAAACAGTTGAATTTTGACCCATGGTTCCTTTGACACTTTTTATCCTCATGATGCGTAGAATACAATGCAATACAAAAAATTTGACCTGGAAATTCAAGGTCAAGGACAATTTTGCGGCAACTTTTTTTTACAAATCTTCGTCGATCCGAAGATGTAGAATACGCCTATGACTGCCAAGACCAAACATTTCTTTACACCCTGTACACGTATTATAATCAATGCCTACTAATGTCACTTATCACTATACTATGCACTAACTAAAGTCAATGTCACTAACACTAATTACACTCAAAGATAAAAGTATAAGTCGCCTTTTTTCTCTAGATTGATGTTTACTGGTTGAATGTCAAGTTAATTTTGATTTCGGAGTGTGGTGTGAGGAAAAATGTAAGCTATTGCTGAAATACTATTGGACATTACTATGGTGAGGGAGTGGAAATAGGATTTTGTATTGGTGGTTAATAAGGGTGGAAGTGGTACTGGAAGGAGTGTTAGGATTTTTTGGGAAGGAGGTAATTTATGGTTGTTGAGTCCTTGAGGAGGTGTATGTTTTTGGAGAAAGTTTCGTGTTGTAAAAAGGGACGAAGGATTAGGATGGTTACTTTAGCCAGATGTGCGCGGGGTTGGGGGTCTCCAAGGCATGTCAGGTACGTGTTCTGCGGACGTGCAGGGTAGAAGGTTCAGGAATATTTGAAGTACGTGAACGGCTAAGACAGGCCATGTGCATTTCCTCGATGCAAATGGTCAAAAAGCATAAAATAGATCGACGCTTTTGCCAAGGAAAGGCATTTTTGTATAGACTATGATTTTGTATAGACGATAATTTTGATTGCGTTAGTATTGTCTCACGCGTACAAAGCGATTTAAACGTGCATGGTACAGTAGCAATGATTCGCACTGTGTCCATCGCTCGGAACCGAATGTGGACAGCCATCGTGTACAGACACGATTCTCGAGCGTCAGGTCACCTTCAATGTTGTGGCAACAGAGAGACTCGAGGCAGCGACCAGGAAAGAAATCAGGCAAGTTTAAATACCCGTGTACGTGAGACAATACTAACGCGATCAAAATTAAAGAATAAAACTTCTTCATTTTTGGTCCGTTTTAAATGAAACTTTCCAACATGTTCGTTACAATCTCCTGATTACAATGACACCAAACACAACATAGATTGGTGCCATGGGACTGATTGTTTCGAAGACCATTATTACTACCATTATAACTAAAAATTGTCCAAACCATGTCGTGTTTGGTGTCATTTTAATCAGGAGATTGTAACAAACATGTTGGTAAAATTTCATTGAAAACGGACCAACAATGAACAAGTTTTATTCTTAAATTTTGATTGCGTTAGCATTGTCTCACACGTACACGGGCATTTAAATTTGTCCCGTCCTCGTACGCTGAGCTGGGCTGCCTCGATTCTCGGAAGTGACACATCAAAGGTGATCCGAACTCGCTCGAGAATCGTGTCTGTACACGATGGCTGTCCACATTCGGTCCCGAGCGATGGACACAGTGCGAATCATTACTGTATCCGGCAAGGTTAGATTGTACGTTGGTAAATAGCTCACAGTTTCTTCTAATTTGTGGGTGCTGCTTGTTTCCACAGTAAATTCAGGAGTCGAAATTATACATTTATATTTAATTATTATGATACCGGAGTCTTGTATTGGTGCCATTTTTGTAGGATGTTGTTGGCAGGTAATTATTAATTGTATAGGTCGTGGTGCAACGTAAATCCATGATCCCGGTTGATTTAGTTCGATTAAGATTATTTGATTGAGAGTTATAAATCTTAGGTACAGTTATTAGGCTTTTGGATTAATTTTGAAAAATTTGCACCTCACATGGGCCATGAAGTAAGATTTTAAAAATGGGATGGTGTAATTGACATAGGTAGTTGTTTTGTGATACCTTGTTAACATGGATATAGTCTAGATTCGGCACATCTACTGTTACATAGGTTTCAGTAGTGTCCAAATACGCATAGATTGATTTGTTTAATTTAGTGGGTACAGGATATGCTTTATTTAACTTGTATTGCTTTGCACCGAGAAGCGGGACTTCAATTATTGTGTTGATAGTGTTGGGTATAGAGTAAGCGGCTAAGTTACTGAGTTCGTACAATGTGTGAATGTTGTTCATCGTGAGCGGTAGAGGGAAGTTTAAACCTTTTGGTAGTTGGGGAAAAGCCGAATGCAAGTACTCGATGACTTGTTTTGGAGAGTCTAATAGATTTGGAGTCTAATAGATTTTCTCGAAGATTATTGCGTTTTCGTCTATTTCGGCTTGAAGGTTTTGTTTAGCAATATCCGTCTCTACTAGTTGTTAATTAAATTGTTATTGATGAATAACGAAGAATTACACACTATTCTTAATGTAAGACGATTGTAATATTTGGCGTACGTTGCCCCTCGATGCACCGGATCTCGGCCGCGCGCAATTGTGACTGAGCTCGCGTTATACGGGCGCTCGCATTGGCCAGTGTTTTACGTTAATAACTAAAAAACGAAGTTTCAAACAATATTTTGGTCAAGGGAAAGGTTTTTCAGAATCACCTCAGCTACCCCTTTTTTTTAAAAATACTGCGCGAGTTCCGGGCCACCCTGTATGCAGGGTGGGGCAATAACTATGTCCACCTTGAATATTGTCGTCGTTTGTAATAATATGAAAAAATGTCATATATGAAACTTGCACGGTGCAAAGGGGGGCATATTGTGATACATACATTTTTTGCCTAGGTGGAGGCATAGAGGAGATTTGAAAGTCATGTCTATTTTTTTAAATGAAATAGTATGTTTTTTTTACTGCGATATGATAGCCGGTGTTGAGACAATTTCAACAAGCTATCGTTGAAGGTCATGCAAGGTCAAATATGGTTTTAAAATAAACTTTCTTACATCACAGGAGATGTTCGATGTGGTGACCGTTTGCGTAAATGCAAAGTTGTAATCTTCCTATGGCTGCATCACGTGCATCTCATATTGTTCAGTTCATATTGTTGAGAATCGGGAATTTATGGTTTGAAGCACTGAGGCCAAAAAGGTTCAGTCGCGTATCGTCTTCTTTAGGTTCGAGGGTACGCGTCTGGATTTCGTCAAGTCCAAGCGTAGGGCTGTTGTTCTGCGTTTCGTTACGGAGGCTCGAGTCATCGCCTCAGCCGGACCCAAGTGTTCCCGGGCTGTAAGGGTCGACTCGGGTGGCCTCGCGCAGTTTTAGTTTTTAGACTGCCGCTAATACCAGCCAGGAAGTCATAAATTGTGCCTTGATGTTTTTAACAAACCCTATGCAACGCAGTTTCCATATTTGGTCAGGTTTCCCTTTCTTGCGCCTCACAACTGTCTTCGATATTGACACGCCTCCACCAATAGTCCGTTTTCCTTTTACCATCTCTTTGTCATCATTAAACCAATAGAACACATTTTTGAAAGTACTAACCAAGGACCATCAGCTCTGTTTACGACCAGAGCATTGTACAATTTAAGTCACCGGTTCTTAGTAATTGAAAATGACGTGATCCACACGTCGCCTAACAATCAGATTGTTTATTTCTTGAGCAACAGTCGGTTGTCAGTCTCAGTCGATCGCTAAATCAAGTAGCTGTGTCATTAGCGAAATGAAATTTTCCTTTGAAGAGCAAGTGGATATGATCCTCATTTATGGAGAAATGCGACAAAATTCGATAAGAGCTCAAGCCTTGTATGCTGATCCAGATCGTACTCATCCTTCACACCGAACACTTCAAAGATTGTGCAAAAAATTGAAAGAAACCGGGAATTTGGGTACGCGTAAGAGCAGTCGTGGTAAAAGAGCAAGTGATGAAAGAAACGAAGTTGGTGTTCTTGCAATTGTAGTACATAATCCGCAGTTTAGTTCTCGGCAGATTGAACGAGAATCGGGTAACAGTAGAAGGAGTGTGCTGCGAATCCTTGCACGGTATAAATTTCATCCATATCATATTAATGTCCATCAAGACTTACACGGTACCGATTTTATGAATCGTGTCTTATTTTGTCAGTGGGCTCTACATAAAATACAAATGCATGAAACATTCTTTTCTTCAATACTGTTCACCGATGAAGCTAGATTTACTAACCATGGAAATCTCAATTTGCATAATATGCATTATTGGAGTACCGATAATCCACACTGGTTACGACAAATTGACAACCAATGACAATGGTCAGTTAACGTGTGGCGTGGAATCGTTGGTGATCAAATAATCGGACCGCATTTTATTGATGGAAATCTCACTCGCGAACGATATGAACACTTCATACGAAGTACATTGGGAATTTTATTAGAAAATGTACCTCTAAACGTTCGCCAAATGATGTGGTTACAACACGACGGATGTCCAGAACATTATGCTCGGAGAGTAACAGATACCCTTAACGAACTTTACCCAAATCGATGGATAGGTCGTGGAGGATTAGTTTCTTGGTCAGCTCGCTCTCCAGACTTAACTCCATTAGATTTTTTTCTCTGGGGAGCATTAAAAAGTGTGGTTTATCAGGAAATACCGACTACACCAGACAATATGAAACAATTACAGCGCGTGCAAAAATAAGTGCAGAGACGATAAGAGATGCACGTGATGCAGCCATAGGAAGATTACAACTTTGCATTGACGCAAACGGTCACCACATCGAACATCTCCTGTGATGCAAGAAATTTTATTTTAAAACCATATTTGACCTTGCATAACCTTCAACGATAGCTTGTTGAAATTGTCTCAACACCGGCTATTATATCACAATAAAAAAAACATACTATTTCATTTAAAAAAATAGACGTGACTTTCAAATCTCCTCTATGCCTCCACCTGGGCAAAAAATGTATGTATCACAATGCCCCCCTTTGCACAGTGCAAGTTTCATATATGACATTTTTTCATATTATTACAAACAACGGCAATATTCAAGGTGGACATAGTTATTGCCCCACCCTGTATAGTAGCTCGGACGTATACAACCACCTTCGGGAGCCGGATCGTCGTGCTCGTCCCCTAGCGGCGTATATGGGAAGTGCCCCCACAGTTTAGACCCGTGGTCGAACCGTGACACGTGGAAAGGGTGTGTGTCGGTGTGAATCCTAAATGAGTGAGAGCAAATGAAAGATAGAATGAAAGGGAAACTGTGAGTGAAAGAATATATGGACTGGCTGATGCATTTGCGCGGCAGAATAGTTGGAGAGGTGAAGGAGAACAGTTTGGGAATCGGAATAGAGAGAAGCGTAGATTTGTGAGAGAATAGTATTGAGTCGTGTGAGAATTACTGTCGAGAGAGTTGTCGTGTGTCGACCTTTTATATTAATAAAGTTGTTAATGGTTGAAAGAAATCGAAGTCTTACTACCCTCCGTGTTCAGTGTTTTTATTGATAAAGAAGTTTACCAAAAATAACTTCTACGGAACGATAGACTGATAACCTAGCGATACTTCCAAGTATAAGCGAATCTATCTTAGAGGTTGCAAGCCGAGTCTTGCCTTTGTATAAATAAAGTAAACTAGTTTCTCCGGAGTTTGATTTACGACCATTCTTCGTAATTCCTGTCTTGATCCAAGTCACGAAAATTCGTGAGCGATACGACACTACATCAGTTACAAATGCAAATAACTGAAGCACTCGAATTTGTGTCTACATATAAATATTTAGAGGATATCCGTGGCACGTGTATGTAAAGAAAGAAGGAAGAGTGACTTCTGCCACATATTTGATAGATGTACCATTTGATGAGTGTGGGTGGTTGTCTGTTGTTAGGGCTAGTTTACAAAATGTTTCAACCGATTTGTGTGAACCCTTAAGGTTCGGCCTCCCGTTTTTATCGAGAAATACTCATTAGTATGAGTTTGTAGAATTGTGTAGGGACTTATTCAATTTGATGTCAGTTTTACACGCGTCCTCGTCTGAGAGTGTCGTGGCGTAATAGTACTTGGTCTCCTGGTTTGAAATTATTCCGCCTTGCGGTCTTATCGTATTGTACCTTAGATTGCGCCTTGTGGCTCTTTAAGGTGTCTCGCGCTATCGCGTTGGTGGAACGTAGTCGTTGTTTTAATTCGTGCGCGTAACGGTCATATGTGTAATCGAGCTGCGGGGGAAGCGTCAGCGAGGTCGGTATTTCGGCCGTTCTTCCAAAAACGATCTCGTAGAGTTTATAGCTGTCGCTGTGTGCGGCGTAGTGTTATATGGACGCCTCACTTGCCAAATCGATGAACTCCATAAAACAAGAAGTTGAGAAAAATGAGAAAATAGTATGGGGTAGACCGATGCGAATCGGATCACAGGGCGGATCGAAATCGGATCGAAATAAGAATTTAGTTGAAATTTGTATGTTACTATGGAAAAGATCGTTTAGGTCGGTTGGATCATTGCATTAGGTCGTGCCCGATTTTCAGAAGTGTATGGATCCTTATCGCACTTCGGCCCAGATGTTTGTCTTAGCGTCATGTTACATACGTATCGAAAGATAGTATCGCCACAAGACATTTTAGCGTCAGACACCGCTGAGTTCAGTCGTTTAGTGTATGATAGAAGTTTTTGAATATGGAGAACGAAAAATTACATTTTCGCCATGTTATGTTACATGGGAAATGCTTTTACGCACACCGGCTTTGCAGCCGGTAGTGTGGGACTCTCGCATGCCTCCTTGACAAGTCAAGTGCGGCGACCTTACATCAGCATGTCAGTTGTTCTCACACGTTCATCGCGTAGCGTTATTGTGGAATGTTCATGTCGGGGCACGCCGTCGACTATTCGGTCGGTAGCGTGTTCACACACGACAGAGAGACATGACTGAGTGGTGTTATTGGTCGCAAAAGCGAATACCCACTAAAACCCCACCTTTTCCTTATGCCTGTAAGGCAGGCAGCACCTAGGGAGACATCGACAGTTCTCCTCAGCCGACACCCGATCTTTGTCTAACACTGGTGGACTTGTTAAACATCCAGTGCGAGTGTAGACCTCCTATCAGGGCGCGAGTCGACAGTACTTTGTACTTGCTTTTCTTAATTATGCCCATCTGCGTAAGATCTTCAGCCGACTCGGGGCTCCATATTCCTCGGCACGACAGCGTTATTGAAGAGAATCGCACATTCGAGACTCGGTACCGTACACGCACGGCACCCTCGAGCTCTTTATAGTAGGCTTTCTTTCTCTCGTGGGCTGCAGTCAGGTCTACCTGCTCGCCCACGACTTGCGCATCTATTACAAGCGCTGTATCAAGTTTCTTAGCCACGAGGTCTGGCTTGCGGAGCCCACTAGATGTTTGGAAGTGGGGTTCCGTATCGACACATTCATGTGTCTTTTCTAGAGCCCTCTTTATGTAGGCTGCAATGGCATTATGCCGTGCTACTCTAGCGGCATGTGTCCTGTGACAACGTTGTAGGATATGATTCAACGTTTCCTGCTCATTGCAGCCAGCTCTACATAGGCGGTCCGCTCTTCGACCCCTATTGCTCCTAGACCTCGTGGGGAGCGCGTTGATGCGTAGCTTCGTGATGTTGACGAAGTCTTTGCCTGTAAGGAAGCGAGTGCTTCAGGGCTATACCATCGCACGATTTATGAAGCAGCTCTGCCCATCTACTATCAATTTCACGCTTGTGGTTGATGTTACTGCGGCCGTCACTCAGCCTTCTCTTCGCAATGTCTATTTCCTGGGAGATGAAGGCGCCTGGTTGGACGCCACTCCTAACCAGGTTCTTCAATCTCTCCAGTCTTCTTAGGGGAATTAGCCATCTAAGCGATGGGATGGAAAGCCCGCCATCTCTGACATTAGCGTGGAAGAAGGCGTTAACACTAGATTGCCGGACAAGTTTGAACACTTATTTTTACTGACTTCCCTCCGATTAACAATAGCCAATGAAAATGCGCGTTATCTTTAAAAAATGAATTCACTTAATTTCGAAATGTAATGTAATTAATTTAATTATATAATAATCACGGATCTTCATTAATCTTTATATTTCAAATTCTGAAATGAGTCAAATTGACTTGCCCCGGCAATCTAGTGTTAACCACATCGTGTGGGAGGGCTAGCCACTTTCTAACCGCTCCTCTCGTTAGGGTGTCGACTTTCTTGAGCCGACTGAGATTAGTACACCCTAACGTGAGCACATGGTACAAGGATGGAAGTACCATCACCCGCAGGGCAAATAGCCTCTGCTGGGGCTTAAGCGGGGCTCTTGATAGTTTTTCGAGGGCTTCTTTGAGCTGCTCCTCAGGTTTAGTCATCGTGCGTCCCTCGTAAAGGGATCCTCGGGTGTAAAAGGGATCCCGAGGTATATCCACTCGTCCTGTCTCCTCATCGCGGGCAGAACCTTGCCGAAAGAGCTGAATTTAACTGTATGATCCACTACAGACTTTTTCTTGTGCGGTTCATTAGTGATAGCCACTGTAAATGACTTTCCAGTGTTGACACTTAGGCCACACTGGGCAAGGTATCCCGTGACTATATCAAGCGTTAGCTGGAGGCCATGTGGTGTTGAGGCCACCAGCACGAGATCGTCGGCGAAGGCGAACGCATTATGTCGTTCGCCGGCTATTTCGACGCCTACCTCGTCGGGGATCAGCCGGAGTGCCCGGTCCACTACCATGTTGAATAGCATGGGGGACATCGGGTCACCCTGTTTCACACCGCACTTGGGGTGGATATTTTTTGGATATCTTTGGTCGGAGCTCTTCCCTTTCAGGATGTCTCTAAGACACCTGCAGGCGTTCCTCCTCCAAGCCCGCTGCACCCGGGCATACTCTGCTTTGCGCTGCTGTCTTCTAGATGGTCATCTGGGTGTTTCCCCAGCGCCCTTGTTTGGTGTTCTAACTGCTTTGGGCTGGGAGGGAACACGCCTCTGAGGTAGGCTGCTATCTCCTCAGAGATTCTCTGTGTGTCCCAGCGCTTTATGTTGCTACATATAGTATTCAGCCGTTTGCCGTGGAATGAGTCGTTATCCACTGGTTCCGCCTCTTGCAGATCATCGCGGATCTTATTTATTAGGCTCTCGTCGCCCTCGCCTGCCTGTTGGTAGGTAGGCGATGCCGGGTTATCTGGCGGAGCACAAGGTTCATTATGTTCCTGGACAAGCTGCAGGATTTTCTCCTTGTGCAATTGACCAGCTTGTAGAACGTTGGAAAACAATTGTAGAAAATGGTGGTGACTATATAATTGCATAATAAAATTGTTAACTTCAAGATATAACCACTTATGTTTTATTTTCAAATCGGGCACGAACTTATGCAATTATCCATACATGTAGAATCACGTGTCCCAGGTGTAGTAAACTGGGAGCTGGGCTCTACTTGCCCGGTGGGGATATTAACACGCCAACACTCAAGTCTTGTAGTGGATATTTTATTGTTACACACAACGTGGCACGCGTATACCTCTGAGACGTGCAAGCGCTACAGCGATCGAGATAGTTCCTAGATAGGAAACTCCTCATTGGGCGATCGCAGCGCCCTGGGGCCTACATATGTGGGGGACTCCGTAAGAAATAACCACACATATATACAGGGTGAACCTTATAAAGCGTTACAGACAAATATCTCCAAAAATATTGATTATACGCAAAAATGTTTCAAATGAAAGTTGTTCAGTACCGAGGGGGGCATCATGTGGTGGGACTTTTATTCTTCCCGGTGGACACTCCAGGGTGAGGTGAAGGTCAACTTTCTTTTTTTAAATGGAATGATATATTTTTTTTATCCATCATCAAATAGCACGTTTCAAGACGAGTTCAATGACCTATGACTCAAGGTCATTCAAGGTCAAACTTGCAGCTCAAAATCCGCAAATGATGAGAACAACGGCGTTTCAATATCCACGGACCCTGAACGTTTGGTGCGGTATTATCGAAAATTTTGACATTGGCCCGGACTTTTTCGAAGGACGTTTAACTGGGCAAGTTTATGTTAACTGCCTACGCAATGTACTACCCCAATTATGTGAAGAAGTACCTTTAACGCCAATAGGACCTCCTCGACCAATCCACTTTTCTGCAAAGATTTCATTCATTGCTGTTCGAGAGCATAGTGCATAGTGCGGAGGCGCACCGTCATGTTGCATCCACATAACGCGTCTTTTATTTAACTGAGTGTGGTGCCGTAGAGAATCTCGGCTGCGGATCATTTAATGTCGGCCTTGATAGCCGTCCGCAGCCCAAACATGACGGTTGGAAGACACGCCAGCCAATTTCCGTCCCCCTGAAGATGACACGTCAAGGCCGACTTCAAGGTACAGTGCCATCGCTCCAGGATGCCGTTGGATGCTGGATGGTAAGGCGAAGTCCTGGTCTTCGCAGCTCCCAGCAGGTTCGTCAGCGCCTTAAGGGGGGAGGGTCAGGTGAACTGAAAAAAATTGACGTTTCTTTGCAAAGCTGGTATGAAAAGACTATAGTATTTCTTTATTGAAAAATATATGTATGTTATTGTGTAGCATTTAGACAATCTTCTTTTTTTAGATTATAAAAATATTCAGTATTGAGTGTGTAATAGCTGCTTGAAGTTGGCTCTTCGAAAATGCGCCGTGCAACGCACAGGTCGCTGTAATCATCTGAAATCAAAAAACCAAAACTTTTTCGTTAAAATACAATAATGCGCTTTGCATGAACCTAAATTTGAAAAAAAATTTCAAAAATTACAAAGTGTGCGCCACTTTGAAGAGAAATCAAGGTTTTTTTCTACAAACAAATGGTTATAAACATTGTTTATGTTTCAATTTTTTGTGAAACTTTAGGTTCATGCAAAGGAGGATATATCAAGGAATGTTTGTGCAAAATTTCATAAGAATCGGTTGAGAAATGGCTAAGCTACATTGCACGGCGCGTTAAATTTTGCATTTCGAGAAAAACGCGTTTAAAGTTTTCGGAAGGAAAAATAGTCGTTCATGAAACTTACAGCTTATTTGAATTTAATCAGCGATGCCAGGGCCGTACATTAGGCCTTCCTCTTCCTCAAATTCGCTCAGCAAAGCCGCTTGCTCTTCTTTTCTAGAAGTTCTAGCCTCTTTTGTGCGTTCGGCGCTGCGGCGCTCCTGTCTGCTGATACGGTGTCTATCATACGAATCGGCAAAATGCTTACACTGGAGCCCGATTTCCAGCTGTAAGTCATTCATTATTTCTAAAATGAAGGTGTAACCTTCATTAAACATGCCGGCAGCCAAATACGCAGCAATTTTGATAATTTTGGAGCCGCAGTTTAGATGCTTAGGGACCAGACGCCACACAGTAGAGTTAAAACTTTCATTTGCGTTTTGCGTGTAGCCACCTAAGCATCTCTGAAGCAAATCATCCCGAGACAAATCCTTATATATAGGAAGGATAGCCTTCTGCACGTCTGCATGTAACGGAGGTGGACGACTGAAGGACTGTATATTGTTTTCTGCTTCTGCATTGCGATAACTACACCATGATTCCGACGGACAACACTGGTGCTGCGGCTCATCGTCCGTTGAAATCATATGGTAATAAGTTGCCATAATTCCCTTCTTCATATCTTCAACGGAATTGACATTTCTTCTTATGGCAAGTCCATAATATTTTGTCAATTTTTTTATTAGTGTGTCGGTGAGCTTGCCCTTGCCTCCCAGCTTAGCAGTTTTTTTTATGTTCCGCAGCCGACTGCCCATTCTCTTCTCGACGTGGCCGACGCATTCACTTTTTATTATTTGAAAATCGTCGCCATAAGGTTGTTCATCCAAAATGGCCTTAAATGTTTTCGTATCGCCGTCGCCGACGTAATTGCCATATTTCACTCCGAACAGATTCTGGGATCTCTGGAACATTTCGAGTATGGCGTCCACTTCCATCTTGCCTGCGGATCCAGCATGATTTATAGGACAAATTTCCTTGTGATCTAAGTATTGTGAGTCATTCTTGGCCGTATTTTTATAGTATATACAGGCTTGGCAGTAACTACTTTTTACTACAAGATCAATCACTTTGCCTGTGTAATGTCCAATAAGCGTAGTTACGCCATATAAAGACGTGAACCCACGCTTTTCCAAGGACCCGTCGCCTGAAACTGTTATGTTCAAAAGCGGCCTTTCATTTTCTTCGTTTAATTTTACTTCATCTTCCATCGCCTTTTTACAAGTAAAATCAAAAACTTTTCTTGATGACTCACTAATGTGCTGCACAATTCGTTCGTAGGATTTCTTAGTGAGACCTTTTCCCAAATCCATAATGCCACAAAAGTATTGATCCCTTGTCTTGCAATACCTAATAATCGCATGACAAATACGATCCGTCGATTTATTTCGTAACTATTACGGATAATTGGTCCCGAATTTATAAGCGTGGTGCCACACCGACATTTTACCGCTATTTTGAATCCAAATCCTCTATCATCTGTCTGGCCAAATGATAACTTCTGTTTGCACGTTTTACAAATAGCCATATCAGTAATAGCGGAAAAAACACTCACGAATTCAATGATTCTGTAGCAGAAACTTAGGTTCACCACAACATCGGACACCGACGCTTTCAATTTCTTGGCAGAAGTACTTGCTTCGGGTTCATTCGATGTTACTTCGGTCTCTTCGGCGTTTTCACTTGACGTAAACTGGTTTCCACCAAATTTACGCCGACGTGGACGGCTCGTGCGATAATTCAGTTCACTTTCACTCACTTTTCGACTCATTTTCAAGGAAATAACGTGAAACGACTGCTTGGTATGAAATGTAGCGATGTACTGAACGTACCCAACCACTCTGCTATTTGCTTGGAGACGCTACCTGGACGAAAAATTATGCCAAGGGATCGAAGGGCACCATTCATGCGCGCGGTCGTATACCTGCGCCCCGGACCGTTCGGAGCGCGCCACTTTAACGACGTTGTAGGTACACTTAGACTTCGAATTTCTATTTGAAATTTTCAGAGCACATTCTCCAGGTAGTAAAATAATATTCTAAGCAAAAAAAAAAAGGTGACAAAATTTCAGTTCACCTGACCCTCCCCCCTTAAACAATTCCGCTTCAAACTGTGCACCTTGGTCAGTAGTAATGACCGTGGGCGCGCCAAAACGCGTCACCCACCCCTCGTACACAGCTTGAGCCACCGAGAAGGATGATATCTCCTGCAACGGAATCGCCTCAGGCCAACGGGTATATCGATCCAGCATGGTAAGAAGATACCTATACCCGTTACATATGGGAAGGGGTCCCACAATGTCCAAATGAACCTGCCGGAACCGTTCATCCGGAATAGCTATTTTTTCCGGTGATAATTTGACGTGCCGATGTACCTTAGCTCGCTGGCACTGGAGGCACGTCCGAGCCCAGGCGGTGATATCTTTGTTCATCCCTGGCCAGATGAACTTGGATCTAATCTGTTCACGCGTTGCCCTGCCGCTCGGATGAGCGAGTCCGTGAACGGAGTCGAAAACCCGTTTTCTCAAACTCCGCGGGATGAACGGTCGAATGGCATCATCCGCTGCTTCACAGTCCTATTGTTGCTCAGCAGCCAGGTCCTCGGTGGATACGATTATCGGACAATCCACTGCGTCAATTCTGGACAACGCATCAGCGACCCAATTTGTCGCCCCCCTGAGATACACAATGTCTGTGCTGAATTGTCCGATGTAGTCCAAATGTCTGGCCTGCCGAGGAGACGCCTTGTCCAGCTTCTGTCGGAACGCAAAAGTCAACGGCGCATGGTCCGTTCTTACGATCAACGGCCTCCCTTCAACAAAATCTTTCATCGCCCGAATCGCGAGGTATATAGCTAGGAGCTCCCGATCATAAGTGCTATAATTACGCTGGGCCGCGCTCAGCTTCTTCGAGAAAAACGCGAGCGGCTCCAGCTTGCCCCCCCCCCCTCCTGCTCCAACGCCGCACCGACGGCTGATGCAGATGCGTCGGTCGTGAGAACCAGCGCAGCCTCAGCACGAGGATGCACCAGTAGAGTAGCCTCGGAGAGAGATCGTTTGCAGCGAGAAAAAGCCTCCTCAGCTTCCGGGGTCCAGATGATCGGTCTCCTATCGTTCTTGCGCGAATCTTTAATATAATCGTTCAGCAGCGCTTGATCATGAGCTGCACGCCTGATGCATCGCCGATAATAGTTCAGCATCCCCAGGAACCGGCGTAGTTCCACGACAGTTTCAGGCTTAGGGATATCAATAATGGCCCTTACCTTGTCGTGCAAGGGTTTGATTCCCCCTGGAGTCACCGAATAGCCAAGGAAACGAACTTCCGATTGCCCGAAAACGCACTTGGCGACGTTCAGTGTGACTCCAGCTGCCTGTAACCTATCGAACAGGATCCGGAGATGCTCCTTGTGTTGTTGCGGCGACTCGGAGGCGACCAGATTGTCAGCCACGTAGCAAAACGCGAAATCGAGGTCGCGAAGAACAGCATTGATGAACCTCTGAAAGGTCTGCGATGCGTTCTTCAAGCCAAAGGGCATTGCCAAGAATTCGAAGAAGCCGAACGGCGTAATAACAGCCGTTTTAGGCACATCCTCTGGAGCGACTGGGATTTGCTGATAAGCCTTGAGCAAGTCCAAGGTGGTAAAAATGGACTTTGGACTTACCGTGAAGCGCGGACGTGAAATCGTGGACGTGTGGAAGGGGGTAGCGGTCAGGTACCGTGACTGCATTCAGACCCCTGTAGTCTCCACACGGCCTCCACGTTCCGGCTTCTTTCTTGGGCACCATATGCAACGGTGCTGCCCAAGGGCTCGAAGATGGTCGACAAATCCCAGCCTCCAGCATATGCGCGAATTCCGCCTTGGTAATGCTTAGCTTCTCCGGCGGTAGGCGGCGAGCTGGCTGTGCTGCTGGTGCGCCCGTCTCAATGTGATGATGGATCTGATGGGTCGTGCTGCGCGCTTTGGACAGCTGTTGCCGTTTCCCGGAGCCGCTGGGGTGAACGATGCAGTGCACGGCTGCGTGCAGCGCCTTGTTTTCACCCCAAACCTCCGGTGATAATAACACTGGCCGGGTGGACCTCTTGACCGCGAGCCTCGTTTCCGGCTCTTTGAACGAGCCTGAGAACGAGCGCGAGATCGATCCGTTCGGCGTCCGCGCGCCCCAATGTTGACGGCCTCGATGGCGACTATAGCGGCCTCGAGTCTCCGCTCCAACCTGTCCATTCTAGATTCCTCCTGTGGTGTCGCGGCTACGGCACCCACGGTGAACGTTGTGGATCTCTCCATGGATTTATCGGGGGCCTCGGCCATCTCGGTTAGCGACGTCCCACAGTGGAACGAGCCTATTGTTCCGTTGGACATCGGGCAAAACACAAAAAAAAATTTCGAATTTAAAAATTTTACTTCATAGGCAAGAAACTATGAACCTTTTACAATTATGTGCAACAATTTTTTTTCATTTTTTCTCACTAGATAATCCAGGGCAGCCAATAATAAATGCCTATGTAAAAAAAAAATTTCTTTATTTGTTGTTTAGTACGTCTACTTAACGATTTTACTTAAAACTTTTGTGCAGTACATAATCTTGCAGGTATAATAATTCCAAAATTAAAAAAAAAAAACTTAAAATTGAAAATGGAGCGCTGTTTTACTTCATAATAAAAGTCATATAAACATTACTTAATTACGCAAATTGGCTAGAATTGGGCGGAAAAAACTCTTCAATTCTAGAAACTATATAGATTAAAGTTATCCAAGCACTTGTTGCTTTTTCTTGCTTTTTCGCGAAATATTTAATTTAATTCCCATTGTTGCACTAACTAGAGACCTGAATCTAATCAAACGGGGCGTGTTTGTCATATTTTAAGTAGGATAACTAGAGATTGATATATGTGCAACTATTAAATAAATAATATATTGTTATGTTGGAGGAACAGTGGAACTTTATTTTTATAAATAATGAAGATTTATTATATACAACTTAGAAATTGCTCTTATACTAACGATTTTCTAATAATGAATCTTTTATGATTGTATATTTTTCGGCTCTATCAAAGTGCTATTATTCATATTTTTAAAAGGCCGTTATATGTATTTCGTTACGTATTATTTTAACTCCATTATGTTAAATCCATTTCTTCAATAAGAAGTTCTCTGGCTTCTGGCAACATATCTTTATGTAATGTATATGTATATTGAAGGTCGAAAATGTGAAATTATGGGGTCAGAATTAATTAATAAATTGTTTAATATGTCTCTATTGTTTACTAGTCTTGACATTTTCCTCGAATGCCATTCTCTGTACGAGCGGAAAAGTTTATGATTTGTTTCTTGGGCATCTTCAGATAGCTGCCCAATCGGCACTATTGCATTTTTGGCTATTTCCGAGCCATGAATTAAAAGTTTATGTACCGTAACTGGCATATAATATCAATTATATAAGGAGACGTACATTTCAGCTGTTTCTCTACTATAAATTGCAAGCTTCTCATGTTGAATTGGTAAACCGGATAAAATTACTTGTAATACTACGGAAAAGTTGTATATCTGGTGTGAAAGCGGTATACCGGTTCACTGCGGTCGCCAGCGCCTTCTGGTGACATCATTACGATGTCTCCCCTGCGCAGCACACTCGCGTGTCCTGTCCCACTTTCCCTCCATGACTTGCCTCCTCTTAGCCTTAGGGCCGCCTTCCTAACCTCTGCCTCTACTACAATATGTAGTGGGTCGAGCCCCAGTAGGCTCCCCAGTGCCAGGGTCGGCGTCGTCCTGAAGGCACCAGATATACCCAGACATGCCATTCGGTGTATCCGATCTAGCATCCTCCGATTCGTCTTGAACTTCATCGCTGTCCACCAGACCACGGAGGCATAGGTTATCTGGGGTCTCAGGATGGCTGTATACATCCATCTTACCACTATGGGCTTGATCCCCCAGAATCTACCAAACATCCTTCTACAGGCCCAGTAAGTCCTGATGGCCTTCTGTGCCTGTCCCTTTATGTGGCTCTTCCAAGTAAGCCCGCTGTCCATGGTTATCCCTAGGTAGCGTGCCTCCCTGGTTCTTTTGAGCTTTACGCCGAAGATGTAGGGTTCCTGTAAGCAGTACTTCCTTCTCCTTTTGAAGAGCACCATTTCTGTCTTGTCTGGATTAACCGACAAAGACTGTTCGTGGCACCAGTCTTCCACGATTCCTAGCGCTCTCTGCATTGGTTTTGTCAGAGATGCCGGGTTCTCGTCTTTGACCGTGATCACGATATCGTCTGCATAGCCTTGGGCTGTCAGGCCTGCATCATTCAGCCTTACGAGTAGCCCGTCCACTACTAGGCTCCACAGTAGGGGGAGAGTACTCCTCCCTGTGGGCAGCCCCTCGCCACGAGCCACGTCGTCGACACTCCTTCTAGGCTTACCACGATTTTACCTGTTTGTAACATTTGGCGTATCCATTGGATGCTTGTTTTGTCTACGCCAAAGTTCTCTGCTGCCTTGCAGATGGAGTCGAAGCCGGTGTAATCGAAGGCCCCCTGAATGTCTAGGAACACTCCAAGCACCGACTTCTTCCATTTCAAAGCCCCTGCCGGCTTCCCAGTCAGCGTGTGGAGAGCCGTTTCCACGGATCTCCCAGCCAATATAGGCGTGCTGGCTGTTGTGGAGTGGTTTTGTACTTAGGGATGTCTCCCGTATATGTCTCTCCACCAATCTCTCCAAGGTCTTAAGGCAGGCCGTACACCAAGGATGCATGAAACACGCAACACGCAACATGCGACATGCGGTAAATACCGCGCTCATACTTATACCGCATAGAACCACTTAAAATGTATAGCTACTTTTTCTACCCTCGTACACCAGACATGCATGCTGCACATGTTGCGCGACATCTACTGCGTGCGGTATTTTGTGCGTGTCTTGCCGCAGTATTTACCGCGCGGTAGAGAAGACACTTTCAGTTTGTAGGAGATTTTACGTAGGGGGGTAGTGAATGCTTCAACATTTGCTGCACTGGTGTACGCGGTGTAGCAACATGAGACATTTACCGCATGTCGCATGTTGCGTGTTGCGTGTTTGATGCATCTTTGGTGTACGGCCTGCCTTAATAGAAAGGATGTGAGCCTGATGGGTCTGAAGGATTTGGCTGTTTCGTATGTGTCCTTGCCTGGTTTGAGCAAGAACACCACTCTAGCCGTCCTCCATTTTTCGGGGATATATCCCAAGGCTATGCACGATCGGAATATCTGGTAGATATATTTCTCGGTCTGCTCTAAGCCTTCTTGGAGTAGGGCTGGGAATATTCCGTCGGTCCCCGAGCTTTTAAACCGTTTAGAGGAACCGACCGCCCACCTTATTCTGTCATAGGCGACAATTTTTGAGGCCACCTTCCAGCCCGTTGGCATTTGGATTGGTGGTGTCCCGGACACTAGTTCCGGGCCTCCCGCCTCCATTTCCTCCGAGCCGGGAAAGTGTACCTCCATTAGGTGTGACAGTACCTCCTCGTGGTTTCCCGTCACTCTCCCATCAGGTAATCTCATGAAGCCTAAAATGGGTTGTGGGCCCATGCTTAGAACCTTCTGAAGCCTTGCCACAAGTGGCAATGCCTCGGTTTGTTGGCACAAGTTCCTCCAAGATTCCCTCTTTGACCGCCTGATTTGTTTTTTGTAGTTTTGTTGGACCACTTTATATTTGGTCCAATCTGTTTCTAACCCTGTCCTGTTGGCCCTGTTGAGCAGTTTCTTGGTCGCCCTGCGTAGGCGGTGTAATTCACCACTCCACCAGGGGACTCTCGGGCTTACCCTACTGTTCCTCATTGGACACGCTGCTTCATAGGCCTGTATTATGGCCGTCTGCAGCTCGCAGGCCGCTTTTTCGGTCTAACCCACAGTTCCACATCTTTTGGTCTCGCACATCTGTTTGTACAGTTCCCAGTTGGTGGCCCTTGGGTTCCTAAAGATTGGGCCCGGTGTCGTATTCCTTCCTATTATTTGGAATTGGATTTGGCGGTGGTCAGATAGAGTTTCCTCTTCGCTGACTCGCCATCCTTTAATCCACTGCGCCAGCTTAGGCGAGCACAGTGTAATATCTTTTACCTCCTTTCTGTTGGCAATAATGAATGTTGGACTGGTTCCCCTGTTCAGGATCTCCAGTTCCGTGGCAGAGAGGTATTCCATTAGGGCTGTTCCTCTGCCATTTATGTTTGTATTGCCCCAGGCGCTGTGGTGCGAATTTGCATCGCACCCCACCACCATTGGCAGACCTTTCTCCCTACAGAAGTCGACTAATGATTTTAGCTCCTCCGTAGAGGGGGGGTAGACTTGAGTCATATGGCAAGTACGCCGAACAGACCACGATTTCCCGCGGTCCCGTTTCGAGTCCTGTCATAATCCTTGCTGCTGTCAGATCTCTGTAACAAAAATCTGGAATTTTTAGTATCTACACTCCTTTTTGCGAAGATACAGGTTCTGGGACCGGATTCTTTGGGCCCATGTATTAGTGTTCCCTTCGCCGATCCCAACCCTCTCACGCACCCATTACAGAGCCATGGCTCTTGTATGAGTGCTATGTGTGCTTTTCCCACTGTTAGGTCACGCTCTAAAACGTTCGTAGCCGCTATACAGTGGTGCAAGTTAATCTGCGTGAAACGGTGGCATGCCTCAGTTTTTGATACCACTGTTGCTTTTGCCCCGCTTCCGCCTATCACCCGGGGCTTCTGTGGATGTGGTCCGTTTATTGTGTTCCTCCATCCTGTCCCCCGGTCGTCGGGTTCGCCGGTTTGCCCGGCTTCTGTCCCCCTCTGACCGCCCCTCTTCCGGCGGGCCTAGCTCGCAGGTGAGCCCTGATGCTTCCCCTGCTCGTTTGGTCCCCTTTCCGAACGATTTCCATTGCCTTAGTGGGTCTGCCACGTGCCCGACGTCCACCGATCATCCTGACAAGTTTTGGGAGGGCCTCCTTCTCCACTACCTCCAGTTTGGCTCCCTCCCATGGCTTGATGTTCGGCACCGTGGTCTGGATCCATTTTTTGGATTTCTCCTCCACACATACCAACCACAGTGCCCCCCCCACTCCATTTGCCTTCGTCAAAGCACGTGATGTGCTCCCCATCTGGGATCCCATCCATGACCTTGACGATCTCTCTCCGGACCAGGTCTCCCTGTTCCCTGGAGAGACTCTCATTGGGGTAGCCGGTTGGCACTATTGCCACCTTCCTCCCCCCAATGACCGCATCCCGGTAGATTACTGGTTCCGGGAATACGTTCCCCTTCTCTTTCCTCGCCGCACCTTCCGGCGGGGTGTGCCCTTCGGGTCGTAGCCTTTTCAGGCCCCTTCCCTCTTTGCCCTCCCCGCCGGTCATCATGGGCGTAACGATTCCCTTGGGTGGTTGCTCGCTTCCTGAGCCCCCTTTCCCCTGGGAGTCTGCTCCCGCACTTGGGTATCCAGTTACTGGTCCCTCAAGCTGCTGAAGCGTCCAAGCTTTGCGTTTCCTCTTTCTGGAGGCCCCGCTTCTGCTTTTCTTCTTCTTAGATTCCTCGGGCTGAGGGGCCTGGTGGTTGACCCCCCCGTCCCGCTCCTCCCGAGTCATCTCTACTGCGTCAGTCACGGTGGCCCCTTCCATTTTGGCTGTTACTTCCGCAACGTCCATCCTGTCAGGTTCCTCCCGGACCTCGCCGTCTGCCGGTGTGGTTGCCTCTTTCAAGGCCCCTTCACCCTCGACCCGTATCTTTTTTTCTTTTATATTTTTATTGTCCATATTGGGTCCCACGAGTAGTCGGGAAATATATGGTCCGCCCCATCAGAGCCCGATTGAGGGGGTAAGGCTAGATACAATGGGAGGTCGCCCGGTATCCCAAGGGCATCGTTTGCGGCACTGTAACCCTGTGCCATCCAGCCCTCAGCACGATAGCTTCCACCTTGGCTTGGGATATAGTAGGGTTTAACATAAGTGCCATTTTTTTCTACTTACTTGGTGCTTCTGTATTAGTTTGTTGAATTTCTGAGCTTACACTCGCAGAATCGGAATCACACGGAATCGCAAATCGCTTTTGTGTTTTATGATATGTTCTCTTGGATGCCATCTACAAATTTTATCCTTTAATCCTATACTAATTAATAATAATAACTGATAAATTAATGACTAATAATAAAATAATAACTAATTAATTACATAAATGGAGCAGTTCGAATGCTACAAAGTGTGATTGACCTTTAACTATAAATGCTTTATGCACAATTTCATTTAACCCAAATGAAACAATTTCATTTGTGAAATTATTAAATTTAAATATTCCTATTATCTTGGATTCGATAGGGTTTTTGTAAAATGTTTCTAATTTGGTTGATAATTTACCAGTTATTTCATTTTCTAGTATATCTGTGATTTGCAGGACATAATCATGCTTTACAAAAATATAACTATCGCGAAACCCATTACCTTTTAAATTAAAATAAGGCAGTTGCATTATTTTTTTTATTATTTTCTACTTTAGCAATTATTTTGCTAACATTCTCCCTGATTGTAGGTGCTCCATTTTTCGATAACCTTTTTGTTATTTGTGCCAAAGGATTATTCCATCTACGTAGTATGCTTACTAGCTTTCCCAAGTAATTTTCAAAAGGGAAGCAACTTAATTCCTCCACAGAATACTTTAAATTTTCGACATCGTCTGTAATGTGCACTAAATTGTGAACATTATATATACAAAATTCTCTGCCGTACAAAGCAGAAGAATTATTTACAAATAAAAATAGCATTTCTTGAGCTTTGTTTAGCCACTCTACGTTCATACGTAATTTATTATGTAGCAAAACTTTAATAGCTTACTGAAATAATAAAAAATGGATGTAATATTCATTTGGAAGAATTCCCTTTAACCCTTTGACTGCGGCGCGATCTTGGAGTAGTCCATCAATACGGACGGCGCGTTATTCGCATTTCAGTCGCTGTGACTGGTTCTGCACTGACTAGTGGCCAAAACAGTACCCGGAGGTTTGCTACCATTCTTCGGATTTAAAAAATAATAATTGCAAATAAATTAAAAATATCCATTTTTTATTTATTTTAAGTATGTAACGTTACGTCTTTTAGAGTTTGTATTGAGTAGGTCACTACTCCTGACTCTTCTGACATTCCTGGAATTCCAGGGCCCTTTTATACCCGCTCGCTCGGGCGGAACGGCCAATGGGGTCGCTCGGCGGTGTGGTGGGGGCTGTACACATAGTGGGGATAGGGTGCCTGGGCCAGCTACCTGGCCCGGCGTACTGGCGCTCGGGGTAGCGCGTAGCGCCAGGGGTAGAACGCGATGGCGGAAAATGCCGTCGCGTTACAGTCTCCCCCTCTGGATCCGCTGATTCGTCCTCGATGCGGTATCCAGCAGCCTTCCTTCTCTTGTCGTTCAAGGTCTTCCCTCCTTGGCGGCTCTCTTCTTGGGAGGGCGGCCTCGCTTCCGGATTGGAACGATGGGAGTTGTCGCTTCTACGGTCATGCCTTCCTGGCCTGGGGTTAAGGCGGAAGCATGATATACTCCTAGCGGTTCGGTGGGGGTGTCCCTACTGGCAATCTCGTAGCTGGTGGCTCCAACGCGTCGCACGATTTGGTAAGGCCCATCTCTCCGAGGGGCGAGTTTTGAGGTGACGCCCTTGGCTGCGTTACTCAGCACATGGGTACCTACCCATACCAAATCGCCAGGTTGATATCCGGGGTCTGGTCGGCAGTCCTTATCCGCTAGTGTTTTTCTTCTGTCCTGTGCTAGCTCCTGTACCTCTCGTACGGCGTCTAGCACATCCGCTATTTGGAGTAGCCGGGACGTTATTTCCGGTATAAAATTCTCGGTTTGCGTGATGTGGCGAAGATCCCGTGTCACCTCATCCGGTGTCCGCAGTTCTCTGCCGAAGGTGAGGTAGGCGGCTGAGTGTCCGGTGCTGGAACAACGGGTTGTATTCATTGCAAACCGGATGGTCGGCAGTTTCTCCTCCCGGGTCGGATGTTGGTCTCCGACTAGTATGGAGAGTTGCGTCTTTAGATCCCGGTTCTTCCTTTCCACGGGGTTGGCTTCTGGGTGGTACACTGGGGAGAATTGTGCTTTTATATCCAGGCAGAGAAGCAGTTGTTGCATCACCCCGCTGATGAACTGGGTCCCGTTGTCGCTGATGATTCGTCGTGGAACGCCATAGCGCAGGATTATCTCGTTTAACAGTGTGGTGGCGCAGGCTTCAGCGGTAGCTTTGTGCAGCGGGAATAGCTCCACCCATCGGCTAGCTTTGTCCTCAATGATGAATATCCATCGCTTGTCCTCTTTAGATGGCGGGAGGGGTCCAAAGAGGTCGTTGGATATGACCTCGAATCGTTGTTGCATGATGGGTGTCTGGTTTAAGGTTGCTAACTTTATACCTTTGACAGGCGATGCAATTCTTCACGTGTTTGGCAACGTCCTTCCTTAATCCGGGTCAAAAATAGCGCTCCAGAATTTTCTGTGTGGTCCGGTCTGCGCCATAGTGCCCGGCCGTGGGTGTATCGTGGTACTGTCGTAAGATCTCTTCCCGTTCGTGGCAGGGTACGACCAGTTGAGCTTCTTCGCTGTCGGTGTCGGGTGAGTGCCGATACAACACCCCGTTTGACAGGATGTACCCTCTACGAGTCCAATTGAGGAAGTCTTCGGAATGTTCCGTACTTTCGAAGCTCTTCACGATTTGTTGAATCTCCTGGTCCTTTAACTGCTCACTGCGTGTTTCGTTACTCCCCCTGTTGGGGAGGTCGATGGAGATGAAGCTTATGTTGTGCTCATGTACTTCCTCTAGTTGCTCCCTTGGAGGCCGCGACAGGAAGACCGCGACGTGATTGCTTCGTCCAGGGATGTACTCGATGCTCAGGTCGAACTCCTGTAGCACCATTGCCCATCGGGCTAGTCGTCCACTGGGCGTCCTTAGGGTCATCAACCACCGCAGCGGTTGGTGGTCTGTGATGACGCGAATTTTGGAGCCCTCGACATAACCGCGAAATTTATTTAAGGACCAAACCACCGCCAGTCCTTCCCTTTCGGTGGTGGAATAGTTCCTTTCCGCGCCGGTGAGTAACCTACTTGCAAATTCCACGGGGTGTTCGTCGTCCTTCTCCCCCTGGCCTAATACTGCCCCGAGGGCGTAGGCACTTGCGTCGGTGCGTAACGTGTACGGGCGCGTCGGAACTGCTGGCTGGAGCACAGGAGCGTTGGTTAGGCTATCTTTTAACGCCCGGAAAGCGTTCTCCTGGGTCTCCCCCCAGTGCCAGACGGCCTTCTTTCTAGTGAGATCCGTGATGGGTTTGGACATTTCCGCGAAGCCCGGTATGAATCTCCGGTACCAGGAGCAGGTCTGGACGAAGCTGAGTACTTCCTTGACGTTTGATGGCGGTTCTCGTTCCTGAATGGCCGCCACTTTGCTCGGGTCAGCTTCTATTCCTGCGGGTGTTAGGATGTGCCCAAGATATATAATTTTTTAGCAACAGAGGTGGCATTTTTCGCGGTTCATGCGGAGCCCGTATAGCCGCATTCGAGAGAAGGTGGCTGTCAGATCGTCCAGATGTTGTTCATAGGAAGGTGATAGGATTAGTAGATCGTCTAAGTACACGATGATCGTTCTATCTCCTAGGCCTGCCCGAAATCGGTCCATTAATCGTTGGAACGTAGCTGGGGCGTTTCGCAGTCCAAACGGCATCCTCTTGAATCGGAACGTTCCGAACGGCGTGACGAATGCCGTTTTATCCTGGTCCTCTCTTTTAACGGGTATCTGCCAGGATCCTGACCTTAGATCCCGGGTGGACATGTATTCGGTTGAGAAGGTGGTGTGCAGTAGTTCGTCGATGCGTGGGAGGGGGTATGCGTCGGGAACGCTGATAGCGTTTAGTTTTCGGTAATCCACGCAGACTCGTATGTCCCCATCCTTCTTGTTTACCAGCACGACCGGTGCGGCCCATGGTGATTCGCACTCCTCGATGATGTCTTCCCTCAGCATTTTCTCCAACTCTTTCCTAGGATGGCTGTCCGCGGTGGGGACAGCCGGTATGGTGGAGCTACGGTTGGTGCGTGATCTCCTGTGTTGATCCGATGTTCCGCGAAACTCGTGGGCGTTTGAGCAGGTTGGTAGAGTTCCGCGTGCTGTTTCATCATGTTCTCCAGCCTCCCTCTTTGTTTGGAGGTTAATCTCGTTGCCTCCTCCGGTCGCAGTGTGAAGTCCATGGCCGCGATGTCCATGGAATACCGCTGGAAGCACTGTTCGAATAGTTGGTCCAGTTCCGATCGATCTGTCTTCTGTGGCGTGGGCGGTAGTGGCGAGACCGGTCGTGTGGTGGCGCACATGTTGTCCCACGGCTCTCTTATTGGACTGATCGGGGTCGGTGGGCTTGTATCCCTCGTGCTGATGAGCGCCACGTCCCTGCGTCGCTGTTTCTCAGGCTTCTGGGTTTCCTGGTGCCTCGTCAGTTCCCCCTTGAACAAGAATTTGTTCTTAGGGGTGCCCGCGTAGTTCCATGCTCCTTGTGCGGCGTTAATCACTATGCCTGCGGTTTCCAGGAAATCGTACCCCAGGAGCGTCTGGTTTCTATCAGCGTCTGGTAGTACTATAAACGGCGTTGTAACATTCCTCCCTTCCAGGGTGAACGTTAGGTCCGCGTATCGTACCCTCTTTGCCTGGGGTCGGCCGTCGGCTAAGGCTATCGTCAAGCTTGTCATCTCGAACGGCACCCCCATCTTCTGGAGCTGGTTGTGGAGCGATTTGCTCGCCACACTGATTCTTGCTCCAGTGTCGAAGAAGGCCGACCCACGTAGACCGGCTACTCCAATGTCTACTGTCGGACGGCTTCGCTGCTGGGCAAGATTCAGTGCGCAGAAGTCCATCGATTGCTCCAGTGTGATCGGTTTCCTTGTGCATTCCGGGCAACGGCTCCTCGTAAAACCTGGCTTTCCACAGCCATAGCATTTTAGCGTCTCTCGTTCCGTGGTCCTTGAGCAGTCTGGGCAGCGGCTCCGGATGAATCCTGGCTTGCCGCAGCCATAACACTTGAGCGTCTCCTGGGACGTGGTCCTTGGCTCTGGTCTGCTCCCTTTCCTGCATTCTCCCGCGGAGTGTCCTGCTGTCTGGGTTCTCGGCTGTCGTCCGGAGTCCCCTTGCCTCTTCCTCCAGCGCTTCCAAAGTCCTGGCTTGCTGGACCAGTTCTTTGAACGTCTGGACATCGGTGCGTGGTATGCGTTCCCTGATGCTCCACCGGAGCATGGCGTATACCATGTCTAGTTGGACACTCTCCGCGTGTCGATGTGGTAGACTTTCCAGCAGCGCTCGAGTGTTGCTTACAAACGTATCAGTCGGCGTCTTCTGGTCCTGTTTTGTTGCGAACAGTTTTGCGTAAATCGCATGGGCTGGCGTCGCATCGCCTCTGTCCAGTTTTTCGCGTCCTTTTGCACGCCTTGCCACCAAATCGCTGCTTCGTCCTCGAGCAGGAGTGGTAGTCCTTTGATGGCGTTCTCCTCGGTGATGTTTTCAATCTCTCTATAGATTGAAATACTTGTGATGAAGGCCTTCAGCTTCTTTCGGTCCTTCGTTCCGTTGAAACGTTCCGTGCAACGCGCAAAGCTTCCCCGTGATTAGCGTGTCGTCACCTTTGCTAGGATCTGCGCCAGCTGGTCCTCCGTGAGTTGAACTGCCATCTTGTGCCTTGGGCTTCTTCGCGGAGAGCGGCTTCTGGTTCTTTGGTTGGCCAGTCTTCTTGTTACCTTTTTCTGGCCTCTAGTTGGGCGCCAGTTGTAACGTTACGTCTTTTAGAGGTCTTTTCCGGTACGCAGGATGGTGAAATGGTACAAAAGAATTAAACACAGTGTGTTCCTCTAAAGAACTTTCGTTCGTTTATTTGTGTAGGTTCCAGAAAATTTGGTAGGTAGGAGAGGATGGTGTTTTCTCAAGGAGATGTGGATGGTGGAATCCAGTACTGGCCAACGTTGACTAACGTTGTCCTCGTCCTGATGGGTAGGTGGGAGAAGTAGGATCCTGGAACCCCAGGATACTCAGTCTCGGGAACAAGGTTAAAACTGGTCACACTTTAACTAAAGTTGTCCTCGTTTCAGGGGCTTGTTCCGTAGCTCACTATTTGCGCAAGACTCGAGGTTAAGACTGGCCAACTTCGACTAAAGTCGTCCGCGTATTAATAACTCTTGCTTGTATTGAGTAGGCTCGCTACCCCTGACTCTTTTCTGACATTCCTGGAATTCCAGGGCCCATTTATACCCGCTCGCTCGGGCGGAACGGCCAATGGGGTCGCTCGGCGGTGTGGTGGGGGCTGTATACATAGTGGGGGTAGGGTGCCTGGGCCAGCTACCTGGCCCGGCGTACTGGCGCTCGGGGTAGCGCGTAGCGCCAGGGGTAGAACGCGATGGCGGAAAATACCGTCGCGTTACAGTACTGTCGTCGAAAAGGAGTTGTATACGCCAACGATGTGGTACTACGAGCAGCTGCAGAAGCTAAAAATCTTATTGTTAGTGCTGTAGAAAGTCTTTGTTCTGCACTAACTGCATCTCGCATCGTTGTATCTTGTTTTTCAATCCTTGGGAGAATTTTTTCCAATAGATAATTAAAGGCATAATCATCCATACGCAAATAGTTTCTATAATCACTAGACTCATTTGCTTTCAGTTCTTTTAATATTGAAAAATTAGATCTGTTTCTCTCGACTAACCATCTTTTTGCCCCTTTCTTCTTAGTCTTCAATTTATTTATTTTTTACAATTAACACACCTCCTGCGATAGCCAATAAGACTGGAATTGGAAGAGAATCAGACATTTCCACGCACGTGTTTCAACATGTGCAGCGACGAACTGAGAGGAATCGGTAGTGTGGAGGTTGCTTGATGCAGCGCAGAGACAGATGCAGGTTTCATGAAACCTAGGAGTCGATGCATGCATCGCAACATGTTTCATCGTGTAGGGGGCCCTTTAGATCGCACTTATATTTGCAACCCATGGTGGGGTTTGGGCACTTTGTACTCTTCGAATCTTACCACTTCCTACCTTCCTTTTTGTTAATTATAATAATAATTATTCCACGCGGATTGACGGTTGGACCATCCGGCCATGCAGCTCACCCCAGTAGTTGGTGACGCTACTCCCCAACGGTGTCGCCCTCACCGCTCTATAACCTGTACCCGACGCACAGTGGTCTGGAAACCTCGTAAAAGTGGCCAAAAGTAAAAACTTCGTCGGAAATTTAGGAAATTTAGTAATTAAGGGTTTTGGAGGTTGCTGATAACGAATCCGACACAAAAATTCAAAATTCAAAATGGTGGACAGAAAACAACACAAAAAAGTAACGAAATTTATATATATATAAAATATAAATATAACACATATACAATATGAGTAAAATATAAATACAATATAAATACAATATAAAATACTTATTACATTTCAACTGACTCTAATTCTATGTTGTTTAAATGTTTTAATATAGGAAATATTGCTTCTGTCTCTTCATCTTCATCTTCATCTTCATCAATTTCAGCTTCCGTTGTTTCCACAGCTGTGGGTCTATCCACATATGGAGACAGCAATAAAGATAGAACTTCAGATGGCAGTTTCGGTCAAAACCGACAGAATGAGACATTATATTGTTCCACAAAATGATGTCGCCTGTACCGAAGTTACCGCTCTGCAGCTCCTCGTTGAATTTTAAGAGATACAACGTTACAAATATGATAATGATTTCGATTTCCGGTCTGCCCCTCCTGTGACACATACATTAACTTTCATAACGTTCGTAAGTGCGTGTCCTGTGCGTGTGGAAACAAGTGCGAATCAGATCTGTATCGATTGCCGGGACGTGGCATTTAAATTAAATTTAAATTAGGATAGGTCAGGATCGGTACAATGACCATATGGCAAGACACCGTCGAAGCAGGTAAATTCGCGGTCGAATGGATAAGTTTATTTAACTACCCTTTTCTAACATTAATCATCCAAACACTTTTTTCATAATTAATAAAACACTTTATTCGTTTCGGAAAACGAATAAAAGTATGGAACAGTTATTAAACGACTTGTTAATTAAATTGTTATTGATGAATAACGAAAAATTATACACTATTCTTAATGTAAGACGATTGTAATATTTGCCGTACGTTGCCCCTCGATGCACCCGATCTCGGCCGCGCGCAATTGTGACTGAGCTCGGGCTATACGGGCGCTCGCATTGGCCAGTGTTTTTCGTTAATAACTAAAAAACGAAGCTTCAAACAATATTTTGGTCAAGGAAAAAGTTGTTCAGAATCACCTCAGCTACCCCTTTTTTAAAAATACTGCGCGAGTTCCGGGCCACCCTGTATATATCTTTTTTAATCTTGTTTCTGATAATTTTATAAATAATGCTCCAGGGATCTTTATTACTTTCGGTCGTAACAAATTTTTTTCAGGACATTTTCTTGGTCTCTTTTATAGTGCAACGTACTTATTTCTCGCGATTTTATATTTACTAACATATTGTGGTATAAGGCTCTTAAAATTTAATTTCTTTGCTCGTATTAGCTGCTTTTTACATTTTCTGGCATCTTTTCTCAGCTTACTCAATTCGTCACTCCACCAGGGAACAGCATTGATACAATTTCTCTTTTCTGGGATCGAAGCGTCACAACATTGAGCGAGGCATTTATTGAAGATGCTAACGGACTTATTTGGGCGCTCATCTTTTAGACTTTTAATTACGTTCTCGTCAAATACAATTCTAGTCTGCTGTTCAAATTTTTCCCAGTCGGCTTTCTTTAAACTATACTTTCTTACTTTATACTATTATTTTATATTATTATTTTTAATATAATCAAATTGTGGTCACTCGTAGTACACTGTTACGAGTCGGGGCTGTGGGCAACGCCTAAGCCGGCGATGTTGATATTACCCAAAGAATATGGTTGAGAATTTGTTTGTTAGGTGCACGGACGAACCTGATGCGAAATCAAGGAGTTGAGGAAATGTTAGTTTGACTCGTAAATTAATATTTGATACAACTCGAGCGGTTAAGTTGTATCTGTGGGTACGTTACTACTAATATAAAGGATTACGGAGTAAAGATAGGTTTTAACGAATCTACTCGATTTAATGGTGAACAGTTTATAAGTTTATATTGCAACCAGTTGTTTGTACAAGTGTAATTGTCGTGATATAATTAAATAGTGTGAGAATTATTACTTAAGCTGCACGGTGTTGACGCACTGGCGATGCGGGGTCTGAGAACGGTTACAAGTATACCGAAAGAACTTCAACCGGACTATGCGGATTCTAACGGGTTAACTTTATCTGAATGGTGCCCTAAACCCAATTCTTACTGAATGCAACCGACTCTGTACAAGCGTAATACGACGTGACTATACGTGTAGCTGTGTAGTTATAAACCGAAGATGATTAGAAACGGAGGGTTTATATAGTCCCGAAATGTATGGAGGGGCTCATTAGAAGCCTCCATACATGGTAAGGACCACAGAGTCTTCGCCGGGTCACGTTTGCACTTAATCGGTCACGATGCAGTTGGTCGGTTCCAAAAGGGTTATTCTTCGTGTGGTAGCGAGATAATACTTTAGACGTCTTCCGTTCCTACGCAAGATCGAACGACGCGTGCGAGCGCAGTGTAAGAGAATATTATTCATACGTAACAAGAGAAATGAAACATCGCGTTTCGCGTGGTGCTTTTTCAGAGCAAAGGAAAACGGTTAAAGATTTATCTAAAATCTAAAGGTGTGAAAATTGTCGGGTGTCGTGTATGTGTTTGTGTACTTAACGCTATTGTGCTTATTGCGGGTCCGCTTCAGCTGGTGGTTGAAACTATGAAACCCAGCTCTATCCAGTCTTGGGCGACATTATATGGGGGTTGACCAGGTAGTCGGTCCAAGAGTAGGTCGGCGGTGACTCCATCCAGTGTCCTTTGCACGTTAGTGAGACGGCCTTTCCTCTTGTTTACAGCCAGCTCCGCGATCTCCGTGGCTTCGGGGCCCGCCGTCCGAGGTTTAGCGCTACGCAGCTGGATCCTTACCGCTTGCCAGGGTAAGACCTGGAATCTGGGTGGCAAGGATCTCATCTGCGTATATTCACACCGGTCCATTCTGCCATGGTCTCCCAAGAATACCGCACAAAACCTTTGTCCACTTTGGCGTACTTCTCCTCGTCGCCAAACTCCCGTTGGTTTTTGGACCGCCACGAATTGTCCAGGTCTTACGCAGCTTTCCAGTGGCATGTGAAACTGCTCCCGGGTTGCCATAAAGCGATTTAGGGCTATTGCAAACGTCAGCGCTGTACTGCTGAACTTCTCAATTGTTACCCAGAAGGTCATCAAGTCCTCCACGTGTACCACCCTGCACGCCGCGATTGGTCCAAGATCTTGGGTGAGTACATAAACGGAATCGCCTACATTAAATGTTGCTGGTTTTGCGCGTAAATCGTAATAACCTTTCGATCGGACTTTTGCTCTGTCTAAATTATCTGAGGCTAGATAACGGATGTTGGTCATATGTGTAATTAATTCTGTTAAGTAATCTCGGTATGATTTTAATTTTTCATCAGTTGGAAATGAACATGGTTCTCGGGCTGGTCTTCCAAAAATTAATTCGTATGGTGTAAAATTTCGTGCTTCATGTACAGATGTATTGTAGGAAAACATTGCAAAAGGTATTAATAAATCCCAATCTTCGTAACTATCCATGTAATGCTTGAGGTATTCGGTGAGTACGATGTGGCTTCGCTCCAATGATCCGTTGGTTTGCGGTCGGTATCCCGAAGTTGTAATTTGCTTGATTTTAAATATTTCGGACAAATTTGTCATGAGGATTCCAATGAAACTAGTTCCTTTGTCTGTTAATATTGCGGGAGGTGTACCATAGATTGCGATGAAATATGTAGCACAAGCATCTGCAATAGTAGCAGCTCGAATATTTGGTATTGCTACTGCCATACAATATTTAGTTAAATTATCCTGCATAGTGAGAATGTATCTATTTCCGCAAGGTGTGATTGGCAAAGGTCCTACTGTATCCAAAGCTATTTTATCAAATGGTCCCATAGGTGTGTCGGTAATTAACATAGGCTGACGAGTTTTTGCCCGTTATTATAGCGATTTTCTCTAAGTACTGGCGGCGTATAGCTTTCCACCGCCGGAACCCAGCGGCGTATTGCTTTACGCCGCCAAGCATAATGAGAATTTGCTACAGTTAGTTCCTAGATCGTACCGCATCCCAAGGTGTTTTTGGGCACCTCGTGCCCTCTAAATTACACCACCACCTACCGTCTTAAATATATATCATAATAATTATTATTATTCTTGCCGTATTGACGGCTCGACCAACCCGCCATCCAGCTCGAGAAGGTGGTGTCGCCATTCCCCAACCGTGTCGCCCTCACCGCTCTGCCTTTAACCGTTTGAGTGCTGAAGAATTTTCTTATATATATGCTAAAAGTGCGGAATGAAATGGGTGGTAATTTTTTTTGGAAAACAATAAAAGTAGTTACAATAACACTAATTATTATAATAACAAGTAGTTTTGATCAACAAAAATATTTTTTATTATCACTTATTACAAGAATGTTTTGCTGCACAAATTCCATGAATACCTTTTTTACATATAGAGCAAATTAAGTTGGATCGTTTAATTCCATTACCATTTTTATTACTATATACATCACACTGCACTTGATATGAATACAACTGATCTCAATAGATGCGAAAATTATACTAACCAACAGCAGCCACACCGCATTCTCGGTACAAAACAAGAGAAGCGCTATCGCGCTCTTCCGCATTTTTGGGGAACGACAAGTGAAGCGCGATAGCGCTTCGCCGCACTCAAACGGTTAAGAGAGTCATAGTTACTCCCGCCGTTTACCCGCGCTTTCTTGAATTTCTTCACGTTGACATTCAGAGCACTGGGCAGAAATCACACTGCGTCCACACCCGCGGGGGCCATCGCAAGGCTTTGGTTTAATTAGACTGTCGGATTTCCCTAGTCCGTGCCTGTTCTGAGCTGACAAGGGGAGGCCGATGATGACGGGAAACGGATTTTGCTGAAACTTGCAGTACAGTAAAACTTGCATATATGCCCAAAACAGTGCTTGGATATAGTCCCATTGACTATCCCCTCCACTTGAGGGGATTCCCCTTCGCGATAGCGACGCTCGACGATCGAGCGGCGTACTATGATCCGTGCCGCAATATCGGTGTGACTAATACTAATTCAACCATAAAACTTTTTTATTTTTAACTGCTTTTCAATAAAAATTTTACTACCGTATTTGCGAGATTTTTCTGATTAAAATGAGACTAAACACGATATAGTTCGAATTATATTTACTTGTTGATACTCATTAAATACCTACCACAAAGTCCAAAAACGCGTTGGTCTTATTAAACTAATAATAACAGGATAATGTAAAATAATAAAGTACATTATCATACATTGTCGATTCAAGCACGGCTGGAATCGCATGTGACAGATTCGACACCCGGCTTCGTTATAGGCGACAGAGGTGGTGCATATAGTAAAGAAGGGTGTCGAATCTATGTTTACATGCGGCTCGAGCCGAGCGTGAATCGACACCTCGGTCACAATCTAAGGTTACGCTCTATTATGATTTATTTTAATGTATTACAGTATTTATTGTAATGCACGTTACTATTTTGCATTATCCTTTTATTCTTATTCTAATGAGTAAATATAATTTAAATTGTATCCTGTTTATTTCAATATATTATTATATTTATTATAATGTACTTTATTATTTTACGTTATCCTGATATTATTAGTTTAATACGAGCAACGCGTTTTGCACTTTCTGGTACGTATTTAATGAGTATCAACAAGTAAATATAATTCGAACTATATCGCGTTTGGTCTCATTTTAATTAGAAAAATCTCGCAAATACATTGGTAAAAGTTACATTTAGAAAAATTAATAAACAAAAAAGTTTTATTGTTGCATTAGTATTGTCTCACCGATACGTTTCGGCGCCTCACTTTGATTCTCTGGACCTCTCTCTCTCCTCCACTGTCTGTCCCTTTCTACGTTCACGCTCGGCTCGAGCTGCTTCTGAGAACAGATTCGACACCCTGCTTGGATATAGCCACAGCTTGGGTCCCAATCTTTGTGTATATACACGGGTTTTACTGTATTTGAAGATGTCGTATCCAAAGTTAATTTGGCAAAGCAGTAGCGCGCACTATTTAAGATTTTCCGAGAATCGCTGTACTCGGTTATAAGGAGTTCTTGTTATGTATTTAACAAGAAGGTGAGTAGCCGAGGGCACAGCGAGAATTACTGGTAACAGGAGGTTGCTGGTTCGATTTCTCGCTACCGATACTCCTTTTTTCCTAAAATGTATGAAATCTGCGCCAATGAACAGTTACTTTTATTTTTTAAGTAGAAAATGCATATTTTTGTTTATGTGGATTGGGAAAGAAATGGAACAAAAATAATGCAGAATGTTATACTTGCTTTATTAATTACGTGCTAGTATGACACGAGCCAGGATGATATGCATCGTAAACGCATACGAAACAATAATTTTTGCGGCATCTGGCACACATTATAAACGCAGCGTTCGTACAAGAGCACCCAGTTTTGAGGACGTCTAACGGAAAACATACTTGGTTGACATTCATAAATACTTCTCTGTTATCACACAGTTTGGACGCAAACCACGCATACTTCAACATATTTACAAAGATCGGAGAAGATAGTTGATGGTGAACTATTGAATGAATTTTCATACAATCTTCTCGGGAATTTATTTTCCGCTTCTGATATATCAAAAAAGAACAATTTTGCAGACGCTTTATTAAATTTTTGACTTGTCTATAAAAGTAGACATCGCACGGCTGGACCAGAGGGGTACATTTCGGAGGTATGACTTTCACAGTGCACGTTGGCATACCCTCGTCATCCTGGAATGCTTCATCATACATCACCGGATTTGTCTGCCCCCCCCCCCGAATCTATTAATAAAAGAAACTTTTGTTTCTGAACATATGGTTGCAAACAATTATTTAAAAAAACGTTATATAATGCCGTTGTGAGTTTTCCCGATTTTGAGCAGGTCACAACGACATTCTGATATTTGGCCGAGTTCCCGTGAACCAAGTTTCGAACCCTCGGTCCAAATGTACCTGATGCCTCTTGCAGGCACACGAAAACAAAGGGTAATAATTTCCCCGACAAAGACAGGGCGTACTGGGCGTTATAAGAATGGGTCACCTTATTCATGCTCTGCCTTTGGACGGTGACTATTTTTGCTCCAGGGTGGGCGAGCGTTCTGTCGTAGGTAGATTGATACTGGCAACCTGTTTGGTCCGTGTTAATAACGAAATCGGAATTGAAATTCGGTATTACAGCACGAACTTGTGCGCGAAAATTTTCTGTCGAAGCCCACGTTCCCTCCATCGTTGAGGCTTCGCTTTCTGAAACATATTTCGTGATTTTCCGTTGCCGGATTCCATGCTTCCTTTTGAATTCATTCACCCACGTAACGGACGCTTTAAATTCAAAATCGCGGATCTGGCTTGCAGCAGCTACAGCCCACTGCTGCAGGTTTCGCGTAGTCACTTGCTGGGAATGGTACCCAGCTTCCTGGAAACGGTCATTTGTCCACGAATCGATGATACCATATTTTTCAAATGCGGTCCCACCACTTTTTATGTGTGCTTCCCACTTTGGCAGATCATCCATACGTTTCAAGCGGGAGCACCCTGTCTTCTGCAAGGTCTTCAGTGTCCAAGGTGGACGTGCCTTTGCAATATTCACCACTTGAATTTTATGTTCCAGTGGAATATAGTCCGGTTTCATTTTCTTCTCCTGTGGCTGGCAATCTTCGGACGAACTCGATCCTCCAACTTCTTCGCACGCGTTCTCCTCGCCGGGTTCATCCTCCATGAAAAGCTCCTCGCGTTCAATGAAATTTTTCTCGTTTAACAATTCAATCGTTCGATGATAAATTTCTTCTCCCATGAGAATGGCCTCGTCATTAAAGACTCCTGAAGCTTGTGATGCAATAATGTTATCTTGAGCAAGCAGCTGTTCATAATATACCACGGCATCCTTTAACTGCGACTTCTTCAACTCACTGTGCACATTTTCTTCAAGACACACCGATTCTTGTGCTGTAGAAGGGCCTTGCACGTCCATACTCCACGCCAGACATTATAATTTCTTTGGATTTTCTATACTCTTGGAAACAATGCTACGATAGCTAGTGTCGAATTACGACTACGAGGTACCGCTCCTTCAATTGTTACGCTTACCATCATGCTAGTACCCCCCTCTTATTCAATTTTTTGGGTAAAAACGGCAAGGTAAAAACGACAGGCAAATGTGCTTGTTCTATCCAGGTAGACTCGGTTATTCCAGGTATAGATCAAGCGGAAAACCCAACGATGTCACAAACAAAAAACATGCATTTTCTATTTAAAAAATAAAAGTAACTGTTCATTGGCGCAGATTTCATACATTTTAGGAAAAAAAAGTATCGGTAGCGAGGAATCGAACCAGTAACCTCTGTTACCAGTAATTCTCGCTGTACCCTCGGCTACTCACCTTGTTGTTAAATACATAACACGAACTCCTTATACTCGAGTACAGCGATTTTCAAATGCAATTTTCTCGGAAAATCTTGAATAGTGCGCGCTACTACTTTTCCAAATTAACTGTGGATACGACATCTTCAAATACTGCAAATTTCAGCAAAATCCGTTTCCCGTCATCCTCGGCCTCCCCTTGTGAGATCGCAGACGACTCCGAGTCTCCACGTCGAACTGGGAGTACCCATGATCGACCGGTAGAGCGCCATGGCCGTGGTTCGGCGAGATCCCAACGACTAGTTATCAGTAGGATAAAACTAACCTGTCTCACGACGGTCTAAACCCAGCTCACGTTCCCTGTTGGAGGGCGACCAATCCGACGCTTGGCGAATTCTGCTTCGCAATGATAGGAAGAGCCGACATCGAAGGATCAAAAAGCGACCTCGCTATGAACGCTTCGCCGCCACAAGCCAGTTATCCCTGTGTGCTTTTGCCCTTTTGCTCTACACAAGGTTTCTGTCCTCGCTGAGCTGGCCTTAGGACACCTGCGTTATTCTCTGACAGGATCAATACGGATCCCCAACACTGCCCCTCTTATATAAACTACTATTTATAGAAACATATCCTGTGATAAAATAAACACAAAAACGACCTGGTCTAAACAATTTATTATTGATTGCAAATTTAACATCTCTTATAAACTGATATGTAATTCTACCTCTTGTCTCTAAATTCCAATTATCTTGCCACCGTGTATAAATATGTTCCTCTATCTTTTTAATTTCGTTTTTAATTCTGTTTGGTTCTATATCTAATTGGAAGTTCTCAACTTCTATATACGTATAATTTTTCCAGGTCGTAGTTTTATTCCTTTTAATCCTATTTATAAGCGCTTGTCTAATAATGCTCAAATCGAGAGGCAGTGTTCCAGAAATCACCTGCATCGCAACAGTTGAAACAGTCTTACAGGCCCTGGTCATTATAATTAGCATCAGTCTCTGAGTCGCCAACAAATGTCCCAAAACATGCACATTCTGCACCACTCCATACCAAAGTCCAGCTCCGTGATTAACTATCGGCAATACTACAGCTACATATAAAATATTTACAATATGTGATCTTAGACCCTAGGACTCTCTAGTTATTCTCCTTAACCCTTATGTTTGCAACCGGGTACCCATTTCATGTTTGCTACAAGAATTTTTTATGTTCTGGTAACAATATCGCAAAACCCCTCTGGATCCCCATTATGTGGATGTTTTTACGTCGGTATACCAATTTTAAATAAGATTGGTTCGCAATTTTTTAAGTTATAAAGCTTTAAAAATATTTATGCGCTTGTTTGGTAACCGGGTACCCGGGTACCCATATAAGAGACGTGAGTGTTAGATGTTCTGTGCACATAAACATGAACCAATTATTAACTGAAATGACTTATTTATTTATTATAATTAATTAAATTACAATACTTCAGAATTTTGGGGACAATTTCCGCATATTGCTATAGTATTTGCGTGTTCATCACAAATAGGACGGTGGCACTTGTGGCAAGCCTTTCGTGTTTTTCGTCGCTTCTTTACGGTATTAGCCTGACACATATAACAGGATTCCACGACTGTTTTCTTTCCACTGTCGTCGTGTTCTTGTGTAGAAGTAGAAGGAATTTCATTTATTTCTACTTGACTATTTATCATGCTTTGTATTGCCAATTTTGTGGAAAGATGTCTCATTATTTGAGCACTTGCCAATCGGGTTCAAAGTGTTGGAAAATAAAGGTCTTCCCCTAACTGACGTGTTCTGATAAAATATTTTTACACTATAAACTTCTAAACTTTACAAATTATATTTCACAAAAGCACTGATGCCAGTTTATACTTGTTTATATGAACAAGATAAGCATCCCTTCTCTAGTTATAGAACTAGCAACGATTCGAAGAATCAAAAGTCGAAAAGTAGGCACTTGAGAAACTGAGAGACTTCATAGAAGAGTATGTAGGTACTTAAAATATTGAAAAAAAACAACTGATACTTGATTTCAGTATAAGAATATATACATATACAGGGTGGGGCAATAACTATGTCCACCTTGAATATTGCCGTTGTTTGTAATAATGTGAAAAAATGTCATATATGAAAGTTGCACGGTGCAAAGGGGGGCATATTGTGATACATACATTTTTGGCCTAGGTGGAGGCATAGAGGAGATTTGAAGGTCATGTCTATTCTTTTAGATGAAATAGTATGTTTTTTTTTATCGCGATATGATAGCCGGTGTTGAGACAATTTCAACAAGCTATCATTTCAACAATCTGGTTGTTAGGCGACGTGTGGACCACGTCATTTTCATGCATGTGATTTGACGTGATGCAGCCATAGGAAGATTGCATTGACGCAAACGGTCACCACTTCGAACATCTCCTGTAGTGTAAGAAAGTTTATTTTAAAACCATATTTGACCTTGCATGACCTTTAACGATAGCTTGTTGAAACTGTCTCAACACCGGCTATTATATCGCGATAAAAAAAACATACTATTTCATCTAAAAAAATAGACATGACCTTCAAATTTCCTCTATGCCTCCACCTAGGCCAAAAATGTATGTATCACAATATGCCCCCCTTTGCACCGTGCAAGTTTCATATATGACATTTTTTCATATTATTACAAACAACGGCAATATTCAAGGTGGACATAGTTATTGCCCCACCCTGTATAATAGATTTCCATAAAATGTTTAAAGCTGCAGTTGTTGAGTTATAGAAATGAAAGCTAACAGTCTCGAAAAAATATAATTTCATACTTCAGCCACTCATTGGCCAAATTGGTTAACTCTACAAAACAAAAATAAGTCAATTTACTGTAAATATAAGAAGTTAAGCGCCAATCAAGCGCTTGAACGATAAAATTTTAAAAAATTCAATAGGTGGAGTTAACCAATTTGGCTAATGTGCCGATGAAAACAGTATGGGGTACCTGGGTACCCGGTTGCCAGACAGGCGTTGAAATTTCGGTTGCTAACATAAGGGTTAAGACCATTACAAAGTTCAATATTTTATGTCTTAGAAATTTTGTTCCGGATAGCTCGTTAAGATGTTAATTAGTTTAACGGATTAGGTTTTCTTTAAAAGGGACCCAAGTCACTACTTGCACGAATATCTCATATATTTAACGGCACTGCACAAACACCAATAATTTACAAACGAGTAATGTAACGTGACAAAAGCGAGTACTGTAACGAGTAATAATAAAGAACGAGTAATTGACGAGTATAATGTTTCCTTCCACACGTTTAACTCCCGACGAGATATCGCTACCGAAAATCCGCAATCGCTATTCTCTCTCTTAAAACCTCTTTCTGATTATTCTGCTGATGTACGAGAGAGCAATTATGCTCGCGCAGCGGTATTTATAACGCAGAGCGGGGAAAGGAGCAGGCAGAGATGAGAGGGGAAGAGCGCTCGCGTTCGGCGCCACGGAACAGCGCTAGGCGCGAAGCTCGCGAGCGCCCTCCCTACAGGCGAATCCAGAACATTCCGCCCGCCGCGGCATGCGTTGCATGGCGCAATTGAAGACAAAGAATCGCAAAGGTTCCGTGAAGTCGCATGTTTAACGTCGGAAGATCCGTGAGTGAAGTGTAAAGGTAAAACAGCAACACAGAAGACAGGAAGGGAAGAAGAAAGGAAAGTGATGCGAGGCTAATCTTCCTCCGTGGCTGGAGGAAGCAAGCAGATTTTCGTGATCGGCCTCGTCAACGTAGTCGTCGCAGTCTTGACCGAAACGACGCGCACCTGTTGATCGTCGCCCTTGTAGGTGGCTGCGATCCGTCCGAGTGGCCACTGAGACGGGGGCGTCAGTTCGTTTTTGATGAGGCACAAGTCCCCAATTTCCAAATTCGGCTGCGTCGTCCGCCATTTGCTGCGCGCCTGCAGCTGGTGCAAATACTCGGACGACCATCTTGCCCAGAAGTGATCCCGCATCTGTTGAATCAGGTGCCACCGTCGCAATGGAGAGATTTTCACGGTGGATAGGGACGGTTCGGGTAAGGATTTCAAGGGAGCGCCGATCAAAAAATGTGCCGGTGTGAGCGCATCGATGGAATCCGGATCGTCTGTAAGCGCAGCTATCGGTCGCGAGTTGAGGCAGGCCTCTATCTGTGTAAGCAGGGTCGCAGTTTCCTCGAAAGTTAACGGGGTACCGCCCGCGACTCGGCGCAAGTGAAATTTAAGCGATTTGACGGCAGCCTCCCATATGCCGCCGAAATGAGGAGCTCCTGGAGGGTTGAAAGGCCACGATGTCCCCTCTTGCGAGAGTTGGAAAGCGACATCCTTCCAGTCCAGTAGTGCTGCTTGGAACAGCTTTCGTAGCTCCTTGCTGGCGCCGACGAAGTTCGTCCCCTGGTCGCTATAAATTGCTGTGCAGCTCCCCCGTCGAGAGATGAAACGCCGGAAAGCGGCGAGAAAGGCAGCGGTGGAAGCGTCGGAGACAAGCTCGAGGTGCACGGCCCTGGTCGCTAAACAGACGAAAACAGCGACATACGATTTTCTTGGTGCGTGACCTCTACCGGCAGCCAGTTTTGTAGCAAAGGGCCCAGCATAGTCAACTCCAGTGTGTGTGAATGGGCGAGAGGGCTGCGCGCGGGGAGAGGGGAGATTACCCATTCGCTGATGCGCCGCTTGGGCGCGCCAGCGACAACAGACTATACACGCAGCAATCACGCGGCGCACCGCGCGACGTCCCGCCAATATCCAGTATTTTCGGCGTAGAGTTGCCAATGTTAGCTGAGTTCCGCCGTGAAGTACCCGGAGGTGTGCATCCCGGATGACGAGCGTCGTAAAGTGTGCCCTGGCAGGAAGTATCGCTGGATGTTTTTGCCATTCATCGAGAAGAGAGTGCTTCAGACGACCCCCCACCCTCAGCACGCCATCGCCATCCATGAATGGCGCCAGCCTGGATGTCGGTCCACGAGTAATCTGGCCGCCATCTTGCAGTATTTTCATTTCCGTGGTGAAGGTTGCCCTTTGGAAGCATCGGAGACAGGCAAGTAAAGCGTTATTTATTTCATTTACCGAAAGACGATGCGATACTTGCGCGTTTGTGTTTCTGTCCCTCGCTGTTCGGCAAAATCGGAAGCACCAGCCAACCGTGCGCAGTAATCTATCGAGTGTTGAATGCTTGCCGGCAAGATTCTCAAAAAACGAGCAGTTAGTAGTGGTTGTGAGACAGGTCATTCTCGTGGTGCGAACCTCCTGGTCCGTAGTAAAATTATGAACCGAGTGATGATCATAATCATATGACCTCAAGGAAAGGAAGGGAGGACCCTTCCACCAAAGCGAATGGTCACGCAGTGCGTGGCTTGCCATCCCTCGAGATGCCACGTCAGCGGGGTTTAAAGAAGATTTTATGTGTCGCCACGAGGCGTCTGGAAGTGACGTTTGAATATCGGACACCCGGTTTGCCACGAACGTCTTCCATCTCGAGGAGTGACCTTGCAGCCAACTCAGCACCACCGTGGAATCCGACCATAAATTAATGGAGCAATTTTCCAAATTCAAGTTGTTTCTAACACCGAGAGTCAATCGTGTTAGAAGTGATGCAGCGCAAAGTTCAAGCCGAGGCACAGAAACCTGCTTCAAAGGAGCGACTCGCGTTTTTGAAGCAACGAGTGAAACAAAAGGCATTGCATTTGTGTGAGAGGAGCGCAAGTAAATAACAGCAGCGTATGCTCTCTCTGAAGCGTCAGCAAAACCATGAAGCTCTAACCTGTTATTGTCAGTACGGTTAAATAACCAACGAGGAATTCTCAAGGAGGAAAGTGAGCGTAGTTGCTCATAGTAATTCTGCCAAAAGTGTGCTTGTGAAGGGGGGAGCGGTTCATCCCATGAAAGTTTTAGCAGCCACAATGACTGCATGAAGATTTTGGCAGTAATAATCACTGGAGCGAGAAACCCTAGTGGGTCGAAGAGACTCGCCACTTCCCTAAAAACCATACGTTTCGTTACCGGTGATTCTATTTTGCGTGGCTCAAACGAGAAGTGAAACGTATCCTGTGACGAGTGCCAACGGAGGCCAAGAAGAGTGGAAATGTTATCGAGATTGCAGGCAAGTTCAGGGTTTTCCTTACGAGCGTCGAAAGGAAGTGCTTCCAGTAATTCTTGTTTATTGGACGTCCATTTGTGCAAGGTGAAACCGCCCGCCTTGAACAACAGTAACAGCTCTCGTTGTAAAGCAAGAGCCTTCGAGATGGAATCTGCTCCAGATATGACGTCATCAACATAGACGTCATTGGATGCACACGCGGCAGCCAAAGGAAAAACATGCTGTTCGTCCTTGCACAGCTGCTGCACTGTGCGAACAGCGAGGTACGGGGCGCAGGACATCCCATAGGTGACTGTAAGCAGTCGAAAGTGACGTGGAGCTTCTCCAGGATATTGCCGCCATAGAATGCGTTGAAAATCACAATCTTCTGGAGCAAGTCGGATTTGCCGATACATCTTTTGGACGTCGGCCGAGAAAACTACGGCATGTTTTCGCCATCGTAGCAAAATAGTAAATATTTCCGGTAGTAGATTAGGGCCAGTATGAAGCAAGTTATTAAGTGATACACCGGACCTTGTTTTCTGAGAAGCATTAAAAACAACCCTAAGTCGCGTGGTTGTGCTAGCATCGCGCAGCACGCCGTGATGCGGCAAGTAGTATGCCGCCCGAGAAGATTTGGAATCCGATGGAACGGGTTCCATGTGCCCCAATTGAAGATATTCTTCCAAAAAGGAATCGTATAAGGATTTCAATGCCGGCTTACCCTTCAATCGCGCTTCGAGTTTATGTAGTAACACCGATGCGGTGTCGAGCGAGTTGCCCAATTGGGCCGGGGAAGAAGCGAAGGGAAGACGCACCTGATATCGTCCAGTGGTGTCGCGGGAGTGTGTGGAGCAGAAGTGCTGTTCGCACTCACTCTCCGCCGAAGTAAATGTACGGGGAGGATTGGCTACCTCCTCCAGTACCCAGAAGCGTTGTAGTGATTCAGATAAATCTGTATCGCGAGTAACGCATTGCAAAGTAGCCGCTTCACGTCGTGAAGGGTTCGAGTAAGAAGTGGAGTTGCAATGCCCAGTGAGAATCCAACCAAGAGAAGTACATTGAGCTACCGGACTGTTGGGAGGACCCTTCCGGAGGCCTTCAAGAATTATTTCCGAGTAGACATCAGCTCCTAAAATAATGTCCACTCTCTCTGCCGAGTGAAAGTCGGGATCGGCTAATTCCAAATCCCGCAAGTGAGCGAGAGACAGCGAAGCATTAGAGGTTCGAGTGGGGGAATAAGAAGACAGTCGCGGCAGCACGTAAGCCGTAGTGGAAAGGGGCTTCGAAAGTTCACGAGTAGAGGAGAATGTGAGCGTCACACTTCCCCCCGTGTAAGCTCCCGTCGAGCCTACACCGAGTATTGGAAACCGCGCGGAACTTCGTTCGAGCTTCATGGTTTGCACCAACCTCTCGGAAACGAGTGAGACTTCGGAACAGGGGTCAATCAAGGCTCTCACAGCAGTCTTCTCGCCCCGACTTGACCTTACCAGAATTTTCGCGGTCGCAAGAAAAATGACCGAACTAGATTGAGTGTTCGACCAGGAGGCTCGCGCACAGTGCGAGGTCCTTGAGTCCTCCACGCAACCTTGTGGAGAGACCTGTCGCGAAGATTCCTGCTCCGATTTTACATGTAACATTGTATGGTGCTTACCTACGCACAGTTGGCAGCGATTGCGGATTTTCGGTAGCGATATCTCGTCGGGAGTTAAACGTGTGGAAGGAAACATTATACTCGTCAATTACTCGTTCTTTATTATTACTCGTTACAGTACTCGCTTTTGTCACGTTACATTACTCGTTTGTAAATTATTGGTGTTTGTGCAGTGCCGTTAAATATATGAGATTTTCGTGCAAGTAGTGACTTGGGTCCCTTTTAAAGAAAACCTAATCCGTTAAACTAATTAACATCTCAACGAGCTATCCGGAACATTGGTTAAATATATGATGGCCCCGATTCATAGCCCATTAAAATACCTTTCCATGACTTGTCATCGAATTTTGTTTTTCTAATTTTATTATGTACATAAACAGTCGAATCGAAAATTCTTAAATACTTCAATTTAGGCTTCTTATTGTGCCATAATTCAAATGGTGTTTTATTTTCTCTCAAAGCTTTAGTTGGGGTTAAGTTAATTAAATATGTAGCAATAAGCACTGCTTCACCCCAAAACACCTTATCCAAACTAGCACCATTTATCATCGTGCGTGCTTTTTCGGTTACTGTTCTAACCATGCGTTCTGAAACGCCATTCAATTGTGGGGTACGTGGAACAGTTAAATGAAAACTTATACCTTATTGCACACAATAGTCTTTCACCTCATTCGATAAGTATACTCTACCATTATCACAATATGAATTGGCAATTTTTAATTTAAAATGTGCCTCACTTTTTGCAATAAAATCTTTAAAAATAGAAAAAACATCTGATTTATAAGTGATTAAATATGTGACACAGTAATGAGTACACTCATTTACAAATAACACAAAATAATTCTTATTATTTATGGTAGTCGGAGTGATAGGTCCACAAACATCTCAATGAATAATAAACAATGGTCACTTTATATGACTCTTATATTTAGATTTTTGAAATGGTAAGCGTGCTTGTTTGCCTTTTATACAAGCTTCACATAAACTATCTGCCGGTATAATTTTATCAATTTGTTCTACATCCTCGACCATTTGTTTAACTGTTAACTCTACAAATTTACTTTTTCCAATGTGGCCTAGCCGTCTATGCCACAGTTCATAATTATTAACCATAATACTATGGGCCTGAGAATTTCTATTTTTTACCCTTTTTGCAGTACTAGTGAAAACAATAGCTGTTGAATTGTCCAAGGGCATACCATACATCACCGTTTTATCATTTTTAGGTATACGGACCCCCTCCTCGTTGAAAACAATACACAACCCAGTCTGCTGCATCCTTCGTACAGACAAAAGGTTGTACGGGGCATCTGGACAGTAAAGGACATCTTCCAGGACACCCTCGATGTCCAAATTACTGGTTACTTGAATTTCACCTTTTTTGGTTGCCGTGATGAAAGTCTCGTTTTTCACTACCATTATCTTTATGGGTGATTCCAGCTCGGTGAAATTGAAAACTATTTGTCCTCTTTCACGACATGGTCAGAGGCTCCCGAGTCCAAGACGAATGTTAATTTTTCCGTAGCTCCAGGTCCCCGGTTCCCAGCCATAAATGCAAAGCCAGATGTGTTTCCTCCTGATTCGCTCGGTTCCGAAATTTGAACTGACTGCACAGTCCTTTTCCCATTATCAGTATATTGTGAGTTTCTCTTATTAAAAAAACAGTCTCTCATTTTATGGCCTATCCTGACGCAATGATGGCATTTTAATATCGGTCCATTTCTATTATAATTTTGATTAAACTTATATTGTGAGTTTCCAAACTTATTATTGTAACGGGTGAAGGTGTTAGATGTTACTTAGAAGGTTCGGGCTGACCACAAATAAATTCTACTTGAATAGTAACGACAATGGTTATATATTTCACGTGAACAGTATTACTTATTACACTTGGCTCGTATGAAATAAAGCCCAAAGTAAGATGCCAGAGTTGTCTTGTGGTCCGGTTATGTCCACACAGGGGAGCAAGTCGGAGCCAGACTATTAGGCTGTACGATTAGAATCGGCTTAACGTGTGCGAAACGTTAGGAGCAAGTGTGCCGTATGGTTCGGTTATGTCCACACAAGGGAGCAATACCGGAGCCGGGCTAGTTCCTTGACCTTCAGATGTCCACACAAGGGAGCGTCTTTGGATCAGTGAACTCACTTGTCCATCTCTTCTCTGTAGAGCTATCGGCCGGTCCCCTTTTTATATTTAGCGAGATAAGTACCATCAAAATGCTTAATGTTTCTTCTGACGTTTAAACTTTCCATTGTTTGAATTTTTTTATTTAGACACTAAAACACTTAATAATATTACTAAATATAGTTTCTTAAACACTGTTTAACACTTAATAATACTTAATAATACTACTAAATATAGTTTCTTAAACACCCGGTTTTCATCAAATATATAGTTATTAAACGTATACTGGGCCCATAACCTGTTGGATATGGTGTGTTAAATAAAATAACTATTATATTTTTCTAAATCCGTGTATTTATAATAGCTCTGAAGGAATGTCTTCGCTCTATGAAATGCTCTTTAGAACTGAACGAACAAATAACTGGGATCCACTTATACAATAGTTATTATATATGTAACCATAATATATTGTACCTACGAATGTGCATTGTCTCATTTTACAACCTAGGCCCTTTTGACTCTCCAAGTCCAGACCCATCTGGTTCTCTTACTATCTGTGTTAGTAAGACATTTCTAAGAATGTTGAAACAATTTTGCTACAACATGATATATTATATTTACGATCACTAGTAAATATCCAACAACAACTTTGCCCATTTCCAAAACACTCTCCAACCATACGCAGGCTAAGTTCCAATCATATCCTTCACCGAATGAATAGCACTTTCTTTAAAAAATACGCTAACGCTAATAAACTACAGTAACCCCTCGAACAACGCGGTTTTTCGTAGGTTCATTTCTTTCATATTGATTTATTTTATGCCTAGAAACAAATGCATTCTTATCTCATTCTCCAAACAGTTTCATATCTGTTTGAATTCGATGTAGATGTTCGATGTATACTGTAACTGTTTGGACGCAAGAACCGAACATATCAACGGCCTTCGATACCTGGCAAGCTGTTTTGTGATTGGGTTTTCTTGACTCGGGGTACATGTCGTCCAGATGACGAAAGGCTTTCGAACTTGTCATAAAGTAGCCCCTAAAAAGTAAATTTATAAATTTTCCATCTAGGGAGTGAAGGGTGTGGTGTAGTGGGGTTTCAGAGGTCTCATGAAACTTTATCGATCACACCACTGATTTTTGTAAAAGGTTTATTTTCGTGCGTTGTTAATTACTGGTTACAATCCGCAACCGTCGTTACTGGTTGCTCGAAAGATTTCGACCGACTGGCTACTGCCTTCGACCACGACGCGACGCCATGTCTTCACGGCGTCACATGACCCCGAGAAAACAATTGAGCGCGACCACGACGTACAGGGCGCGCATTTTTTATTTACGCTATCTAATTTATACACGCAACAGGGGGCTTCGCGTCGTGCCTATGAACCGCTGTCAATTGTTCAAAAAGAGAACTATTCCGACTGTCGCGACATGCCGTCGAGAGAACACGTCGTTCACGTACACGCTTTTGTCCGCACGTACCGCGTGCAGTGGTCTACAATAAACCATACTGATATTGGAAGATTGAGTGTTGTGTCTTAATTCCCCCTTGCGGTAGTAGAGCCACGTTCCAAGTGGACATTCTGGGACCCTCAATTCTACACGGTGTAGGGTCGTCGGTATTGCTCCGACTTTGTATCGCTGCCTACTCAGCGTGGTGGAGTAGGTACCTTCCCCGGACGGTTAGGCAGGAAGGAACTAACAACCTTCGGATGTGTTTAAAGTCCGTTTATTCCACGTGGTCACAAGACCGCGTATACAGGGCACTGTATCGACTCTATGATAATTATAAAGACTAAGTGTCGGCTGTGTAAAGCATAATGCCTAGCTGCTGACTACACGCCTGCACGACTATGCGGCTATGCGACTACGCTACGGCAAGGGTCTGGTCCGTATGACGACTGTACGGCCAGTGTCCGACTTGTGTGACGGACTGGACGGCAAGTGCTCGACTTGTGTGACGACTGGACGGCAAGTGCGACGATGCTTGTCGTCGCGGTGTGCGAAGTACGGGATGGTTCACCACTCCTGCACACTCCGCAGGGAGGGGGTAACCAATCCCCACACACTCCCCCCCGAGTGCATCGGAGATTAGCACGATTATGATCAGCAATTCTTACAACTATGCATAAACATGACTACGTACTACATATACTGTACATTGTAATTACATATTATTTGGTACAACTGTATGCGAGGTGGCAATTCAAGTTGCAGTGGTGGTTTTCGCGCCGGACATAGGCGACGCAGTTTTCCGCGCGTACGTTTTAAGAGTTGAACGCGGCGGTGCAATCGCAGGCGCGGGGGCGTCCAACGAAGGACTCGCACCCGTAGATGACGGTTCATCGGCGCATTCTACTAACACGTATGCCGGTTTTAACAGATCCGTCGATACACACCTCGAGCTCCCATTGATGAGCAGCTCGAATACTGCATCCGACACTCGCTTTGTAATTTTGAACGGGCCGGTATACGGCCGTTCCAATGACTTTTTAGTCATGTTTCGCATGAACACGTGAGTGCACATCTTTAGATCCTTAAATACGAACGCTCGCTTCTTATAATTATGTACCACGGGCACTGGGCGAACCTGACGCATGTATTCCCGGAAATCCTCGATGCATATATTCGGTTCCGGCGTGAAGTCTTCGGGCAAGAAGAATTCTCCCGGTAGACGCAGGACTGTGCCGAAGAGGAACTCGGCCGGAGACGCGCCAGTGTCTGCACGGACGTGCGAACGCAGTCCCTGTAGCACGGTTGGCAGGACCTGTGTCCAATTTTTGCCTAGGTGACACATTAATGCGGCTTTTAGAACACGATGCCAGCGTTCTATCATCCCGTTGGAGGCGGGGTGGTAAGGTGTAGTGCGTATGCGCTCACTACCTATTAGCGACAGAAGCGCGGCAAACAGACGTGACTCGAATTGAGATCCTTGATCCGTGGTCAAGATTTTGGGGGAACCGTACCGCGAAATCCAGACGTTAAAAAATGTTCTTGCGACGGTCCGAGCCGACGTCTCCGCGAGGGGAACAGCTTCCACCCATCGCGGGAAACGATCTATTATGGTCAGACAGTAAGTGAACCCGTCGCTTGGCGGTAATGGTCCAATGATGTCCATGTGCACCTGGTCAAATCGACCGTCGGCTGCCACGAAATACTCTGGTGTGCGCCGGACGTGGCGCGACACCTTCGCTTGCTGGCAATGCACGCAAGCTTTGCACCAGCGAGCAATGTCGCGGTGCATATCCGGCCACACGTACCGCTGACGGATCGTTCGGTCTGTAATCTTTGCACCCGGGTGCGCAGGTTTATGGAACATCCTTGTTTTTACGTAATACGCGGTTCCGGTGCTACTCTGGGATGTACTGATTTCCTAGTATACGGAGGTTGTAAATCTCCGTTCCGATTTTTATCGACACCGTCACTCGCGTATGACTCTACGACCGTTTAAGGAGATAGAGGTGGTAGATTGAATAGATGCTCGTTTAATAACAAAATGTAACTGGTTAATAACTATTGTAGAAATAATTATAACAATATAACAATGAACGGATCAAAATTGTTGTGTATAGTGTACTATCGAGTGAACAAGATTGAGGGAAGATACTGTTTCCCGTGTGTTTTGGTGTAGGAGAATAGAATGGTTTCTCCTACTTCTGAGCAAAAGATCGACGACTGAATAAGAGAGGATAACGTTTATCCTTTTCAGCGTACTGGGCAAGACCCTGTCTTAGACTGACTTCCTCGTCGAGTGTATCCTATCACGTCGACTCGGAAGGATATTTTGGGCACGCTGATTGGATCTTAGACAAAATAACGAATTGCCAATCAGCGTGTTTAAGAAATGTAGACACACCTTTCCTTTGCCCCCGAAGCGCGGGTTTTCTAAAGGAGGCGGTGCGACATTGACCGTTCCGGGTAAATCGCCAACGCACGGAAATTTCCGCCAGGATCCTCGAGCTTGACCTGGTCGTGCCTGTTGGGGCACAGCTGTGGGACCCTTTTGGAAACTCACGTTTATGACGCATGCAATTAACTGTTGAGGCCGTGTAAGTTTATTTTCGCGTACCTTGGCGGATTATGGAATAAAACGATTTCCTCAAAAACAGTTCTAAGACTTGCGCGTCATAAACGTCCTAGCCATCTGCATGTTTGAAGGTTCTTCTTTGTGCAGATTGCTAGCCGTCTTTTGTGAAGGAGGCAATTTATTTCGGCTGTTGGTTCCGAGGGTTTGCCGCGGAACATCCTAAAAACCGCCAAGCGCAACGACACGGGTATGTACGGTCGAATAGATTCTCCCGACATTTCGCAATGGACCGACGTGTGGGCCGGACCCCACTGAATTTTTACTAATTTTAGCGGAGGGTTCGGATTCTCACGGAGTGCTTTTAATTGGGCATCAGCCTCTTGCTGCTCCGCGAGCTCTTTTAGATCAACCTCCAGCGGGAATCTTAGTGTTTCTATACGCGATAACGAATCTGCAACGATGTTATCGGAACCGGGGATATATTCTAACCGTGTCGTGAATTGCGCAATAAATGCAAGCTGTCGCACCTGTCGCGGCGACGCCTTATCGGACCGCTGCAAGAACGCGTACGTCAACGGTTTGTGGTCAGTTACCACTTTGAAATCCCGGCCTTCGATATAATATCGGAAGTGCTTTATAGCTTCAAAAACCGCAGTGAGTTCGCGATCATACGCACTATACCTCACCTGCGCTGGCGACAATTTTTTTGAGAAGAATGCCAACGGCTCCCAATCGCCAGAGATCGATTGTTGTTCTAAAACTGCACCCATCGCGAAATCCGACGCGTCAGTCACCAACCGAGTCTCCGCTCCGGCACGCGGGTGCACCAGGAGCGTTGCATTCGCGAGGCTGGCTTTCGCCTTTACGAACGCGGATTCGGCTTCGGCCGTCCACACGATCTTTCGTTTGTCGTTTTTACGTGCGTCCTTTAGGAACGCGTTAAGTGGAGCGTGCTCCGACGCGGCACGAGGAATGCACAATCTATAGAAGTTAACTACTCCAAGGAACCTTCGCATGGACGCGATGTCCTTGGGTTTCGGAAAATTCCGGACTGCCTCGGTCTTTTGGGCAGTCGGGCGGATTCCCTTTGAATTTACGAGGTACCCGAGGAATTCGATCTCCGGAACGCCGAATACGCATTTCCCTACGTTTAGACGCAGATGGAATGACCTAAGGCGCTCGAAAACCGTGCGCAGATGAGCCACGTGCTCTTCCGGTGACGAAGAAGCAACCAAAATATCATCTATGTACGCGAACACGAAATCAAGGTCGCCCAGCGCCTGGTCGAGATAGCGCTGAAACGTCTGCGATGCATTACGCAAACCGTATGTCATATATACGTATTCGAATAGGCCGAACGGCGTGATTACGGCCGTTTTTGCGATATCCTCGGGAAACATCGGAATCTGGTTGTACGCCCTGTGTAAATCCAATGACGAGAATACATTTTTGCCTGACAGGTTTGCCGAGCAGTCGTGAAGATGCGGGGTCGTTATCGCGTTTAAACCGCGATAATCACCGCATACTCTCCACGAACCGTCTTTCTTAGGCGTTAAGTGTATCGGACTGGCCCACGGGCTCGAAGATCTGCGGCAAATGCCGGCATCGACTAAATTTTTGAATTCGGCTTTCGCCGCCTTCAATTTTTCGGGATTCAACCGACGCGCTCGACTTGACACCGGCGAACCCGAAGTCTCGATGTGGTGGAATACACCACTATGTTTCGGAGGATTTACACAGGACGAACCCGTGATCTCCGGAAAACTGGAAAGCAATTCCTTGTACGTCGACGTCGGGTCGACCGTACTAGCCGCTATATGCGGTACTTTCCTAATCGCGGCACACGCCGCGTTGCCCGAGGTCGGGTCGATTACCCGCCTCTTTTTCAAGTCGATTATTAAACCGTAGTGTCTCAAAACGTCCGCTCCCAGGATGGGATACGGAACGTCCGCGATGGTAAAATTCCATTTAATCGGGCGATTCAAACCGAGGTCGAGTGTGCGAAACGATTCACCGTACGTATTAATACGCGTGTCGTTCGCCGCGAATAAGCGAAACGTACTCGGGACGCCACGAATTCTTGCATCCGCGGGCAAAAGAGAGATATCGGCACCGGTATCTATTAAAAAGCTCCTGCCCGATAATCGGTCGCGGATGTGGAGACGACTTGATAAATTACGACCCTCTCCTACCGTCTCCGCGATGGAGGGTCGTTCGGGTTTTCCGCTTTCCACGATTCGAAGCGGGGACACCCTTCTTTACACGACGTGGGATTAGCCGGAAATCTTTTGTGCGCGAAACACAGTTCGCCGGTCCGGCCGTCGCGCGAACGGCCACGCGGCGGGCGCGGTCGCGCACGATGCGCACGAATAGGGGCACGCGCTGACGCGGGCGCGGTCGCATGCGATGCACGCTCGATTTTTTGCAACCGGTTTGACAAGGACCTTATTGTCCCGGAAAGACGTTGTATTTCGGCCCGCAGTCCCGGGGACGGTTCGCGCCTCGGAGAATGACGCGAGTGCCGAGAGAACTCGTCTGCCTGCGCTTCCGACGGCACGGATTCCTCCGCAATTCTATCCGCTAAACCCGCCAGTTTGTCCAATTCCTCCTCTCCCGACGCAGCTAAAATTGCGCGGGTGCTCGGAGGAAGCTTCTCCATAAAGATCGAACGTAACGCGGCGTCGTCGCAATTTCCAGTGTCCAAATTGCGCAGGCGACTAAGAATGACGGAGGGCTTGCCATCCGTCGCCACCTGACCTTTCAACAGCTTTCGCAGCTTGGCCTCCGCGGGCACCGCGAAAACAGAAATTACGCGCTCCTTGACCAGCTCATACATGTTCGCGGGACGGGGTACACGCATTACTATGTCCCTAAACCGCGACACTACTTCGTAATCGAGCGCAGCTATAACTATGTCCGCCTTGGTTTGGTCGGCGGTGACCTGCGCGGTCCGCAGGGTCGCCTCCACCTGGAGGAACCACAACTCCGGGTCGGCCTTGAAAAAGGGAGGGATCTTAGGGACCCTATAGCTGTCCACCCTCGAACCTGTGGCTTGAGACGGCCCGGTTGGCGGAGTGCTTCCGGTCAGCGACATGGCGCACAATCTTTATCGGGGACGGAGAGAAACAACGGTTCCCGGCCAAGCGCACGCGTTAGGAAAATATCCTACCCTACAATATTACAAGAAATGATCTTAAGCTAAATGCGCGTTATGTACAAAGTCGCAGTTTACCTTCGCACCACAGCGAAGGAGGGGCGAGAGAAAAAAACTCAACGTAACGGTTTTACAAACTCGGTCTCGGATGGCACATAACCATTCCGAGAACGCGCGCTCGTGCTTAATTTCTTGCCGTAACGGTAAAAACCAAGGGCACAGGGATACACGAAACGCCGAACACGCGTCGCAAAACGGAACAGCGGCAAGGGGAGAATCCACCGTTGCCGGCTCTCAAAACGCGGTTCGTTACCCGAGAATGTCGCGAAACACGAAGACACGCGGCAACACAGCCTCGGCGCAGGATAACGCCGCGCGACAACAGCACGCGAACGTAAACACTCAACGACCGTGACGAGGACCTCGCAATGTCATACGCGAGAAAAACCGTTAGCCCGCTTATGCGGTGATCGGCACGCAATTCAGAATAACCGACACGCAATTTTAAAACTAGCCGTCTCGAAAGGCACGGACATCGGCGCGAAATACGCTACCGGGGGCAGAAAATGCCCTACCACGAACGCAAATAACGTACGACCGGCGCGAAACCACCACGCAAAAATGCAAAAACTACCAAAAATTGCCAACTCGCTTACCGCTTAACGCTGACGGTAGAAAAGTGGTCCGCTGCAGAAGTCGTCTCGTGGTCCGTGAAGCCTTCCTTGACCCGGGGCCTCACCAACGGCGAGGGGACTGCGCCAACAAGGCGAGCAGCTACATCCACAGCACGCGGGAAAAGCTCGATCGCAGCAACTCGGCCAGCAGTCATCCACCGGGACACATTCAGCAGCCGTCCATGGAAACCAGCAACAGCTCACCCGCAGGAACACATCCAGGGAAACCAGCCACAGCTCACCCGCAGGAACACATCCAAGGGTCGTCCACAGCAAGGGAAGAGTCCAGATGCCCACCAGGTCGACGACCAAGTATCACGTCGGGGTCACCAATTGTAGGGATCGGCGGGGGGATGCCGCCGACTTGTGCCGCTGCCTACCCAGCGTGGTGGTACGGGTATCTTCCCTGGACGGTTGGATAGGAAGGAACTAGTAACCTCCAATGCGTTTATAGTCCGTTTATTGCACGCGGCCGTGAGACCGCGTATACAGAGAACTGTACTGACTGTGTTACAACTATGGACAATCACAACCGACCAAGTGTCGGACGGTAAGACGGAGTGTCTAGCTGCTGGCTACACGCCTGCAGGTCCGTACTACGGCGAGCGTCTGGTCGTATCCCAACCAGACGGTGAGCGCGTCTTAAACGACGACTAAACCACAAGAGATTGGTCCGTATAACGACTGGATCACGAGTGACTTGGAAGACAACTGAATGGTCAGTGACTAGACCGTACGACGGCTGAACGGCAAGCGAAGCTATGCTCGTCGCCGCGGTGTGCGAAAAGTGGGATGGTTCCCCCACTCCTGCACAATCCGCAAGGAGGGGGAAACCAATCCCCACAACGGCATTTGACGTAGTGACATCTAACGTCATTAGGCAGAATTATAAACGGACAGTGGGAGGCCATAGTTGCCAAATCACATCTTTAAGAGTTCTGTCGCACTGTTGCCACATCTGTTACAATCTTGGCCATCAGCAAAATGAATCGGCTCGAACCGAGATTTGGATTCCTGCTGGACATAGACATAGCTGCTGAACCGCAAGAAACTGTTTGGTAGATTCGATCCCCCTCGGGTATATTTTTTTATATTAATTTTTGTTCAATTCCTAACCATATGACAATGACCAATATTTACTTACCAATATTTTAAAAACCCTTGTCAAATATTTTAATTTAATATACGTAAATCTGAACTTGGAGTGTGTTTTAAATGTTATCAAGTTTCCTTGATTAGAGTGGTTCGGTTATTTATTTATTATTAACTGAAATTTTAATTTTAATTGTGGAGACGATAAGTTCATTAAATTCACCAATGATTTTTTTTCAAGAAACTATTGACTGCACATGGAAATCACATGAATTATTGTTAACTTATATAAATTAATACTTAAATACAACGCGTTGCCCTCACTTCCTTAATCGCTTGTTTGAGTGTCCTGATGGTTCAGTAATACTGCACAGTAAGGGCGCTTCACCCTCGCGCCGTGCTTATACATATAGTAGCGCGAGGAGTTTTATGATCTGCGAGGTGTGGTATAAGAAAGCGCTCTCTTGCGGCCGCGGTATAGCGCTGACAAGAGTTCCCGAGCGCCCTCCCATTACGCTCCAATTGTGTCGAATTCCCAACAGAGTGCCTTTCGTGCTACCGTTTCAAACAGAGTGATGTTTTACTACTATTTCGCCTTTCTTTTAGACCACACAATTGTTTCTTTTTTACAAATAATTATTGTTGCCAATGCAAATATATCATCAGAAACAAAGGAAAATGTTTATTGTTAGAGATTTTATGCGAGTACCGAATATGCATATATTGATCATTTTTAATTCATTTCATTCGCTTTTTCCCATTGCTTTGGTCATTGTGTAGCATGAGAAACGAAAAATACGGCGACATAGTTGATATTGTTATATCTATTACAGTTTTGCTTTCCAGGAAAACTTCGATAGATTCGATTCAGGTTGAGATTTTGATTTTTGCCGAACATCGGTGCCTGGGCTTTTTGTTGCATATAATTTAAAGTATATTGTAGATCCGTCTACTATTAAAAAAGGTGGCGTTTTTTCGTAAAATGTTTCCGCCTTAATGGTTTTAAATGGTCAATGTGAATGGTTACAAATGGCTTCCTATCCTTCAGTACTTCATGCAACACTTCAAACAAGTTTTAATATGGGCTTCAGCTTTCTCCCGTAACTTTGGAAACCAGTAAATTTGAAATACACTCTACTGTTCTTTCTATTCCCATGTGGCCCATTTCATTGTGTGATTGTTGTAGAATACTGTCTTTTCACACAGGCGGCGCGAAGAACAAAACCCTATCTTTAACCTTTCGGTATACTAAACCGCTTAACATTTCGTAAAATTTCTCTTCGGTGTTTTCCAACTTCTTCCGTATATTAGAAAGTTGCTCATCGTTTTCCTAACACAGCGCTAAATTTGGAGCAAGACAATTATCGTTGACTACCATAATCTGACGGCTTAAAGCATCCACGTGCCCCATACAAGTGTTCTTTCTATGTTCTAACGTCTAGTCGTAATCCTGTAATTCTAGAACCCAACGATGGATCCTCGGATTCGTATTCTTTGTATTTAAAGCCAGACTAAGTGCCTGACAATCTGTTGTAACTTTAAATTTGGTTCCAAGTAAATATCTGCGAAATCGGCGCATATATAATTGCGAGTGTTTCCTACTCAAAACTGTGATATTTTGATTCGACTTCTGTCAGTAGGGTAAAACTAACCTGTCTCACGACGCACAGTGGTCTCAAATCACGAAAACGCGGCCAAAACTATTTTAGCGTGATTTGGACACTTAAGATAATAGTATGGTAGGTCGTTGAATTCGTCTTGATGTCAGGTATGACAAAGCCAAAAAATGTATATTAACATATAAAAATCGAGTTGACCTTCAATTTGTTATAAAAAAAAAATATTTTTTTAAATTTTTTCCATTAAAATTTGTAGAAGGCTGAATACTGATTAACTTTTATATGAAACATTTTTTTGTCAGATTATTTTTATTACTCCATACCAAAGACTTTTTCGATTACTGTAGATTTTTTTTTTTAAATTTTCTTTTACGTGTAAATAATTCTAAGTAAGAATGATCCTTCAAAAGTGAGAAGTAATACTTTGTTCAAAATGGTCACACGGATAAAGGATTACTTATACTATCGTTGCCGAGCCGACCCGACAGAGCCGACAAAATATTCTTTAGGGTTATTGAATGCACGCGGGTATATACAGCGTGCCGACACGTGTCGTCTTAGGTACGTGCCGTATACCCACGCCATGGCGTGGGTATACTATCTGTACCGACACCACCGTCACGGGGCAACAAAATATTCTTCTGTGTTATTGAATGCAGACGGTTATACACACGGTTCCGACCGTTCCGACCGATGGAAATAGACGGACGGTATTCTCGAGAAGAATATTTTGACTCAAGTGCTTCCGACATGCTTGAGAGGTACTTGAACGCTGGGACTACCCAAATATACGTAGATATACCTTTTCTTTCTGTTCCCTTATTTGATAAAAATGTTTAAAATATTTTTAAACAACGATTTAAAACAGCGAAACCGATATATTTTGTGTGGAAAATGTTTTGCAATATTGTTAGTTATTAATTTTTTTTGTTCACATGAATTGAACAGAAAATTTTGCTCTACAATCAATCTATCAATCGCCCTAGTAGCACAAAATATTTAATACATATTTATCCAATATTAAAAAGAGATTGAATCTCTTTTTAATATTTAAATATACATACAATATGTATTCTAGATTCAGGAAGAACGTTATTTTTGCGGAGTACATTTCAGGGCTTCGACCATCTGGCTACAGGGTTCAGATGGTAAGGATTTTTATAAAAGAACACATTCCTGACTTTTTACAGCAAACGGCAAACGGTTCTGGTGCAAGTGCGACATGAGTCAACCAGAAGGGCCGGTCATTTCTTACCTGGCTCTGGTCTATGTCGTTTTAGCAATCACCCAGAAGACAATAACCTACCATAAACCGCCCCTCCAGCACAATAGCGGACCCATGTTCGAATGAATGAATGAAACGTGAACATGTGCGATGCAGACGGAGCAGGCCGTGCAGAGGTGCAGTTCCACGGCCACTTTCACAACCCTCGGTCCTTTTTTTTGGCCAATCAATCTTTCCCAAAAACATACAGAATAACCTGAAGGACTTCTTACAATCGGAATTCTTATTTTCACATTGTGAATAATAAGTTTAACACTCCGACAGCGATGCCGGAGTAGCGCGATGGAAGGGGACCAGGTCCTCATCGATACATTGTATTCTATTCGCTTTGCGTTCAGGTATTTTTAACGAAGCGATAACGAAACATTTTGTTAAACGTTCATTGTGGTTTAATGTTCTTAATTCTCACTTTCCCTGCATATACAGGGTGTCTCTTAACTTCTGTCCTTCCCGGAAATGGGGGGTAGCTGGGGTGATTCTGAACAACTTTTTCCTTGACCAAAATGTGGTTTGTAGCTTCATTTTTGAGTTATTAATGAAAAACACTGGCCAATCAGGGCGTTCGTAGAGCGCGCGCTCAAGCGCATGGCTCTCAAACGCGCTCGGTCGTGGCGTGAGCCAACGCGTTTCTTCGTGACCACAACCGAGTGCGGTTGAGAGCCACGCGCCCGAGCGCTCTGATTGGCCAGTGTTTTTCGTTAATAACTTAAAAATGAAGCTGCAAACCACACATTGGTCAAGGAAAAAGTTGTTCAGAATCACCCCAGCTACCCCCCATTTCCGGGAAGGACAGAAGTTAAGAGACACCCTGTATAAACAGGGTGGGTCGGGATTTTATGGTTTGCAGAAGTCTTGAGGAAAATTCCATGTTGTAATAAAAAAGAGAGAAGGAGTGCTATGGTTGACTTTGCCAGATGTGTGCAAAGTTGGGGTTTTTCCGCGGTACTGCAGGTATAACGTCCTGCAGAGGTGCAGGGTGGACGGTCAAATTAACAAATTAGAATTAAAATATCTCCTAAACTAATGATTTTGTTACACAAATAGATTAATACTTTTTTATAAAGAATAAGAAGGAAAAAATTTGTAAGAAAAATAATATTTATTACAATTCACGAAATTATTATTTTTTCCTATACGTAGTAAACAAAAAAATACCTGAACGCAAAGCGAATAGAATACAATGTATCGATGAGGACCTGGTCCCCTTCCATCGTGCTAAAGGTGTAAGGGAGGGAGGTAACGAGTCCTTATAAGCTATGAATCTGCGCATTTTTATGAATTGTGCAGTCAGAAGCGAAAATGGATAGTGAAAAATTAATCGAATTAGTGAGAGGCTATAGGTTCTTGTATGACCAGGAAGACAAGAGCTACAGTGACAGTATTAAAAAGGATGCGGCTTGGAAGGAAATTGGGAACATTTTAAACAAACCAAGTAAGTAATATATAATCTTATTTTATTTTTCATAATGTAATGAATACTGTACATGTAATTATTAATTTAATTAATTAATTTTCTGTGTTCAACCATTCAATCCGCTCCAAATCACTGTACAAGAAATCCTTCAACTCGTCTCTTTTATTAAAAGCACTAAAAGTGCTATTACCACCTTGTGACTCTAAATTAAGCAAAGTATGTGAAGCTGCCACATCCACTGGTTGCACCTTATTCGATGATATGATAAAATTATGTAAAATGCACGTCGCTGGAATGACTTTATCTGTATTTTGCGGACTCAAATTCAATTTTCTGAAATAAATCCTAAATTTTTGAGATAAAATGCCTAAAGCATTTTCAGAAACTCTTGGCGCTCGTGAATGCCGATAATTATAATGTCGTTTGGCAGGATCATCTAATTGAGGCTTTGGATATGGTCTTAATAAATATGATTTTAGCGGAAATGCTTCGTCGCCAACGATGGCATGAGGCATCATAATTTGTGTTCCCGGTAATTCCCTGTCTTCTTTTTTTTTTTTTTTTTTTTTTTTTTGGTTCGAGGAGGGGAAAATGCCTTTATGCATACCCAGCCATGCTGGGTTATGTGGGACTCTGCTGCCTAAGGTGTTGTGCGGCAACTACCCACTAAAAACCCCTCCTCTATCGCACCATCGCATAGGATACGCACCCTCCCCCTCGGCCCTATACTTCGTAATACTACGAGGGGGGGGGGGGGCTCCGCAACGGAGTATCCTTATTGCTGGAGCGGCTCCTTCCGTGTTGGGATTAGTCAATCAACATCAGGTTGCCGGCATCAGATGGTTTGAGTTGAACCGGACACCCTGGTTACAGGACGAAGCCTGTAGGTCTTCAGGGGTCCGTTAAAAGTCTGGTAAAAGGGCGGCGCCTTCTCCTCCTGGGAAGGTATGCGGGGTCGCCACTTTTTTCTCTCTCTCGCTCCTGGGACTCTCTGGTTTTCATCACCTTGGTCGCGAATCTCTGGAAGGCTTTCCAAGCTTCTTGCGACGAGGTGATCTGAGTGACCAGGTTCGTCGTCGTCAGGTTTGCACCGTAGAGGGTTGTGAGGTGGAGTCTCTCCTCCGCCCAAGGATCACAACGGAAAAGTACGTGGTCTGCGTTATCCACCGGATGTCCGCAGTCCCAGCAGTCCTCGTTGGTCGTTCTTCCTATTCTTTTCCTGAAGCTGCCGAACGAGCCATGCCCTGTTAAGAGCTGCATCGTATGGAAGTCCAGGTAGAGGGCGGGGGACTTCCGCTCGAAGGTTCGGACTGAGCTGACCAGCTTCCGTGTCCAGTTTGTCGGGTCGAAGCTAACCCATCTGGCCTGCCACTGGGCGGTAGCTTCTTCCCAAATCCTTTCCTTATATATTTGGAGGTGGGAGGGTCCTCCTGCGGGATCCTCCTGTTCGCCGTCGGTAGACTGGCGATTAGTCTTCTCCGTATAAATTTTCCAGAGGGCATCGGCTTTGATGTGTATTGGCATTCTCCCTGCCAACACACAGAGTGCATCATACGCCACCGTACGGTATGCCGTGGTGGTATGAATCAGAGCCGCTCTCTGGCTTCTACGTAGGGCAGTTACGTTGAATTTCCAGGCGTTCGCTGCCTGCGCCCATATCGGGGACGCATACAGGACCACCGATTCCCATACATTGTAGTACAGCATCCTACATTTCCTAGCTGGGCCCTTGGTATTTGGAAGGAGCCCTGCTAGGGCACCCATCATCTTCTCCGCTCTCGCGCAGGTTTTGGCGATGTGGTGCCTGTAGTTGCGCTGGTTGTCGAGTACTACTCCGAGGTAATTCGCAGTGCTCTGCGTCCTCAAGGAGGACTCGCCCCAGTCCAGGTCGATTATCCTGTGGATTCTTTTCCCCGCAAGTATGAGGATCTCGGTTTTTTCGGGGGCGATCTCGAGGTTCATATGAGTGAACCACTCTCGGATCTGCCTCAAACCGACGTCTATCCGGAACTGGAGTTCTTCCACGTTCCTTGCCGAGATCGTGAGTGCCAGGTCGTCCGCATACGCGAAAGCTGCTGTATTCCACAGGCCATTCGCGAGTGTCAGGACACCATCGTATACCAGGTTCCACAGCATTGGTGCAAGCACTGCACCTTGTGGAACTCCAGCATAGATCGGCAGACTCACCGTTCTTTCCGGGGTATGGACCACCGCTCGCCTATCCTCGGAGTAGTTCCGTATGACCCTTATCAGGTCATCGGAGACTCCTCTCCGGGCAAGTTCGGCCAGGGTGTGTCTCCATTCTAGGCGGTTGAATGCATTTCTAATGTCCGTAGTAACGAGCGCACATAGTTTGCCCGTACTTTGGCATGCATTCGCGAACCGCGTAACCTCCCTTATTGCGTCTACTGTTCCTACGCCCCTTCTAAAGCCGTATTGCCGGCAGTGGAAGGGGTCGCGTCCAATTTGCGCCTCTAGGGCGTCCTTCATCACGTATTCCCAGAGCTTCGATAGCGCTGGCAATACGCTAATGGGTGTGTACGCCGATGGAGTCGTCGGGTCCTTTCCGGGTTTCGGAAGGAGAATCACCCGCGCTGTCTTCCATGTGCGTGGGAGGGTTCCCTCGACCAGTGTCACGCGACACATCGTCGCGAGGTCAGCTGGCCATTTCTCGGCAATCAGCTTGACCACTTCCGTCGGTACAGCGTCTATCCCATGTGCTTTCCCGACCTTAAGCGCTTTAGCCGCTTTCGTCACCATCTCCTGGGTGACTACGGTCGTGCACAAGGTGTCGTGTGCTGGGGCGAAATCTGGGCATGGTTTTACCTCCTCTGGCGGTCTTGTGGTTGTGAAGAGGGCATTGAGCACCTCCTCTACCTTTCCCGCCGGGAGGGTTACCATACCTCTCGCTTTCCTCAGTCTTGACATCACTGCCCTGTAGGGTCGTGCCCACGGATTCTGGTCAAGGATCGCGCCGAATTCAGACCACGATTGTTCTTTGCTCTTCCAGATTTCAGCCTGCAAACTCTTCCTTATTGACCTGTACTGGTCAAGGATGTTTGGGGTATCTGGATGGTCCTTCTTTTTGGCCCTTTGGTACCTTCTTCTGGCTCGGAACGTCGCCATTCTAAGATTGGCGATTTCATCGTTCCACCAGAAGTTTGGTTTCCTCGTGCCTTTCGGAAGCATCTTCCTTCGCAGGGTTCTCTCGCACACCTTTTCGAGTCTGGATTGCATCATCTTCGGAGAGCAATCCGGGTCTCTGTCAGGTGGGGGGCGCTGCGAAGGGGGGCTCTTTGATTTCTGACTCGAGGATTCTCTACTCAGAACGTCGTATGCCTCGAGGATTTCCTCTGGCTTCGCGTTCTTGAGAGAGAATGGTCTCCAGGCCACCCGGGGTTGGCTACGCCTCGATTCTTCGAAGGTGTGAAGAACATATCGGTGGTCTGAGGCAGAGTAGGTATCCAAAACCTCACTCTTCTGCAGGCCTCTCAGGGTCATCCTGTCTACAGACATAATGTCGGGGAAGGATGTCCCACCATTTCTGTAGAAGGTGAACATCCCCCGAGGTCGGACAGGGACGAGTTGCGCTCTAATGGTTATTGCCAGTAGCAATGCGCCTCTCCGTTCATTCTTGCGTCCTCCCCAAGCCGGGGACTTGGCGTTAAAGTCGCCCGCAAGTATTAGTCGGCTGCCCCATGAGGTGAAGTTTTCCAGCGTCTCCTGAAGGTCATCTAGGTATTCCTCCACCTCTGGCTGCGTGATATTTGGAGAGCAGTAGCCGCTTATGAGGATCGTATCCTCAAGCAATCCTACTGCTATGCCGGGAAGTGGTGTGTAGCTAACGGGGCGCGCCATGTGACCGTTAAAGCCTGTTATCCACACGGCTGCGTCCCCGGTGGAGTCATTGCACCACTCCCTCCTTTGTCTGTATGGCTCTGAGATGATCACCGCATCAGCGTTCAACTCCGATGCTTGTTGCACCAGGAGTTCTTGCGCGAGGCGGGATCTGTTCAGATTGATTTGCAGAATTACCATCGACTTAGGCATTATGTGTCGATGGTCCGCGTCGGGCCTGTGCGGCCTTTTGATATTGCGGGCAGCCTAGTGAGGCGGCCACATGTCGCAACCTGTTTCCATGTAGGCCTTGAGCCTCGCAGAGTGTGCATTTGGGCTCGTTGGTGCACTCCTTAATGGAGTGCTCCATTGAGCCGCATTTCCTGCACCTCTCCTTGCCTTGAGGGAGAGTTTTGCAGGCCATACTCGTATGTCCCAGGGCGTGGCACCTAAAGCATCTGACAACTTTCGGGAGCACCTTCGCCGTGACCAGGGTGAACCCGATTCTGATCCTTCGGGATCCAAGGTCTCTTGGTACGGCGTCGGATGGTACGTCCAGAATAACCGTTTGAGTGCCAGCCGGGGTCATCCGTATTGTCCTCAAGTGGAGGTCCTTGGGTTCTATGCCCACAGTTTGGGCGGTCCTTTCCAGGATCTCTGCTGCTTCAGCCGTGGGATCGACGCTTTTTATTTCTAACGTCGATCTCGCCTGTAGTGGGGCAACCGGCGTTGCTTCGCCAAGAATTTTTCCCAGCGTTTCGGCTACGGCTTGTGCTCTCGCTGCTTTGGACAGTTCTATTAAGACATGTCCATCGCGAGTTTTCCTCACCCCATTCGATTCACTACGGCAGGATTTTCCTTTCCTTAGAATTTCTCTCATCGTTTCTAGGTAGGAGGTACCCTCCTTCACCTTGATGAGGATGGCCTCCGGCTTGACCCTCGGAGGCCTTCTTCGTGGGGGTTTTGGGGGTAGTATCTTCCCTTTTTTTGGTTCCTCAGAGGGTTTTACCCTCTGGGGTCCCTTAGCTCGGGGGGGTTCTTGTAAATTCTGCGTCAAGCCTCCAGAGGGTGGTGGGATGGGTGATCTCCCCCTCCTTTCCTGGTCCTCTTACGGCGACTGACCTCCGTGAAGTCCGAGTCTGACTGGGTTTGGGTCACCATCGGGGGCGGGCTACACGTCACCGTTGCATAGGTGGGAGCCGTCTCCGGACGGGACTTCTTCGGGACGCCCTCCTCCTGGGGAGATCTAGTTTTCCTTTTCGGGTTCGGCGGGGGGCACTTGGCAAACCTTCATTCTTTCCCGGCGACCCTGTCTGGGTCCCGGTACTCGTCGTTTTTTGGTTTCGCCTTCCCCCCGCGCTTGGAATGGGTGCTTCTGCTACGTGTTTGGGCCTGGGGGGGCGATATCCTAACAGGCGCTCTCTGCCCCTCCAGAATTTTCGCTTTCATTAAGGAGAGAGTGGCCAGCGCCCGGGCACACTCTTTCCTCATTTGTACCTTCACGTTCTTTGTTGCGATGGCATATTCGTGGAAGGTCTTCGTGGAGTGCTCGGCCCTACTCCTCAGCACTTCCAGTTCCTCCAGGATCGCCCTAATATCTCGATGGGAGCTTATGGCCTCCCCAGAGTGTTGCCCTCCGCCCAGGGTTCCCTCATGTATTTGAGGGCTCCTCACCGATGTGCGGGTTGAGGGGATGGGCCGCTTGGCCGTTTGGTTTCCTGCCTGGTCATTCTCCCTGGGACTTTTTTGGCTGGCAGGAGTCGCACTTGGTGGGCTCCTGAACAGCTTCGTCTGCGGGAGGAATGGGTTCGGGGGCACAATTTCTTCCTGTCGTGTGGAGGGAGTCTTTGTTAACTCCATCCTCCACGATGTTTTCTGTGTCACTGGCCCAAGGGTCACTGAGCCGCCTGCGCTGCCCCCAAGGTGAATCGATCTATACTCCTCGGGCAGTTTCCCTGCTGGGGTATAGAAAGTTTCCCCTGTGGCCATCTTTGTTGTCCCGGAACGGGGGGATTTGACCGCATGTCGTGCTCTGTAGCGGTGAGCGGTGTCCTCCTCTTCCGTGTCCGTCGTCGAAAAAACTGTTGAATCCCCAATTCGGGAGAGGGGTGAGGCGACTGATTGCGCCGTGGATGTCCCCTCCGTATCAGAGTCGAGGATTATCTTCTGTTCTTTTCCAGGTTTCCCTGGAGTTTGTTTATTGTTGTCGTTGTCGTTGTTGCGGTCGTCAGTTAATGATCGGGGGGGGCCCGCTTGCCCACCACCCCTCGGACCGGTACTGGGGTCTCCATCCCCTGCACCGTAAACTTTTTTCTCTATTTCTGACATTTCATTTAATAATATGGGGTTCTCGTTGTCCATGTACAATTGCCGTTGTCGTATATAAAAAATCCTTTCCAGTTTATTCCCATGATAGTAAGTATGAGGAAATTATGAGTCCACCCGAACAGAGCCTCTTGTCCGGGCAAGGGGTCTAAAATACTGCAGTGGTGGCCCCAGGTGCCCTGCAGGGAACGTTTGCGACCGCATAAATTTTAAGTCACTGCGGCCATTCAACCCTCGGCATGTTACCTTTCACCTTGGTTTGTGACTTTAATCCTATATCTACGGGTGTTGGGTTTTGCGATAAGCTATTCCTCTAGCAGCTCTCAGGGGGGGGGGCGTGGAGCGTTGTTTCCGTCTGGGCTAGGAGACATTCCAACGAAATGTTCTTCCAACGCCCTGCGGATAAGCAACCCTGTGAGCAGGCCTGGGCTGCGGGCGAGTTTCACTTCGCATCACCATTCTCATTGTTTATGATCGTGTGAATCGTACGACCGTCCGTCATGTTTCTGCCTCTGGGTTGAGTTCTCATTCCTTGCTGGATGGATTGCGCATGTGCACTTTCCTATGCATCGCTTCCACGCGGCACTTCTGCCGCGGAGCGGTAAGGTGATTATGTGCGTGTGGAGCCTTCGGAGCTCGGTTTATTTGTGGATTGAGTCCTCAGTTGGCCTATAACTGTATTGTGATCCGCGTTTCAACGCTACGACGCGGCATTTCTGCCGCGGCGCGGGTCACGGGTTTCACCTGTTTGTATTTGCCGCTTCAACGCTTCAACGCGGCGCGGGTTACGGGTAGCGTCTCGCCCGTCGAGTTTCCCGCCATCATACTCTATGGTATCTGGCGGCTTCTCGCAGGTACGCATCTCTCTATGCTGCGCTTTCGATCGTTCTTTCCTCTCTCCTGCTTGTGCAGCATTTCGCAGGTGATCGGCGAGGGGGAGAGGATGACGAGAAATTCCTTGATATCAGCAGCAGAGAGGTATTGCATCGAGGAGTTTGTTCCCAGTGAGTGCAGCGGGGGCCTACGACGGAGTAGTTCCGGAGGCGCCTACCGTGCATTGGGGTATGTGTCCAGTGAGGTGCAACGGGGGCCTGCGACGGGGTAGTTCCGGAGGCGCCTACCGTGCATTTGTCGTGTTGAGGACGGGGTGGATTGTGCACCTGACCAGCATCCGTGTACCCCCAATCCGAAGAGGGGGAGTTCGGCAGCACCTCTTTGGTGGAGGCGCAGTGTTGTGGTGGGGCACCACCTCATTATCCCTTCTTCGCTGACCTTCCTTTCCATTTCCCTGACTTTCCAGCCAGGCATACAGTTTCCTGGCTTTTCAGCCATAACCTGTCAAAACAATTGGACACGTTTCCTGGCTTTTCAGCCATGACCTGTCAACAATTGGACATGTTAGATTCTGTATGGTTTCCGCATGGTGTCGCTTCTGCAGCGGGTGTCATGGTTGTCCTCCTAGAATTGGCGGGAACGCAGCCGTTGCACCGCCAGTTCGTGGCGCATTATCCCGCGGCCTGATCTTCCACACGATGGCCGTTCGTCTCTGACCTCCCGGCGTGGTCCTATCGGGGTCAGAGGATTCTCGTGGACGTCAGGAGGGTGTCAGCAGGGAGCACATTCCGGTGGCATGCTCCCCTCCACCCTCTCCTCCTCACATGGCGGTGACAGGCGGTGGGCGCAGCGCATCTTGGCCGAAATTACTATCTGGGATTCTCCCAGATGCATTCCAGCATGCGCGTATGCCCACACCCATCACCCTTCCTCCGTATTGGTTCACTCCTGGCGCCTCCACCACCTCAGAGGGTAGGGGAGGCATGAGAGGGCAGCCGACGATTCGGAGGCCGCCACTCTCCACCATCGCCATAACCGAACTCTAATTCCCTGTCTTCTGGAACATTCAACTTTTTCATTTCCAGGGATTTTCCTAAATTTGAATTACTAAATATGCCCCCATCGCTATTCTTTCCCTACGATCCAATATCCACCGCTATAAATTTATAATTGGCATCTACCAACGCCAATAAAACAATCGAAAATGTTTTTTTATAATTAAAATACAGCGAACCACTATTACGTGGTGCAGTAATGGCAACGTGCTTCCCGTCCAGTGCCCCAATACAATTCGGAAAATTCCAAACGTTCCAAAATTCCTCAGCTATTCTCAGTCATTTTTCCCGACTAGGTACGCCTAGGTATGTACTCCGCCATGAGCTGTTTAATTATTGCATTGCATACTTCAATTACAATATGCGAAACATTAGTAGCACCTAATCGGTAACTAAATGCTATAGTTTTATAAGAATCGCCGGTTGCTAAAAACCTGAAAAACAACGTATATGTTAGGTTTAATTGCTATGATGATATTCATGATAAGTATTTATTTTATTTGATCATTTCAGCTGTTACGTATGAATAATACTCTCCTACGCTGCGCTCGCACGCGTCGTTCGCTCTCGTGTAGGAACGGAAGACGCCTAAAGATTTAGCTCGATACCACACGACGGTTAACCTATTTAGTATCGACCAACTGCATCGCGACTGATTAGGTGCATTCGTGACCCGACGAAGACTGTGTGCCCTTACCTTTTATGGAGGTTCCTAATTAGCCCCTCCATACATTTCGGGACTATATAAACCCTCCGTTTCTAATCATCTTTGGTTCATAACTACACAGCTACGCGCATAGTCACGTCGCGTTACGCTTGTACAGAGTCGGTTGCAATTCAATAAGAATTGGGCTTACGGCACCATTCAGATAAAGTTAACCCGTTAGAATCCGCATAGTCCGGTTGAAGTTCTTTCGGCATACTTTGTAACCGTTCTCAGACGCCGCATTGCCAGTGCGTCAACACCGTGCAGCTTAGGTAATAATTCACACACTATTTAACTATATCGCGACAATTACACTTGTACAAACAACTGGTTGCAATATAAACTCATAAACTGTTCACCATTAAACCGAGTAGATTCGTTAAAACCTATCTTTACTCCGTAATCCTTTATATTAGTAGTAACGTCCCACAGATACAACTTAACCGCTCGAGTTGTATCGAATATTTATTTACGAGTCAAACTAACATTTCCTGCGACTCCCTGATTTCGCATCAGGTTCGTCCACGAAACCTAACCCATCCTACAGCTCCCTGGTTTCGCACCGGGTTCGTCTGTATCCTACGGCTCCCTGATTTCGCATCAGGTTCGTCCGTACGTCTACCAAACCTCCGAACAGCTCCCCGGTTTCGCACCGGGTTCGTCTGTGAATAAACCAACCTCCTGCAGCTCCCCGGTTTCGCACCGGGTTCGCCTGCGCACTCTTTCCTAGTGGCTCCCCGATTTCGCATCGGGTTCGTCCACGACGTTTCACCCTCCTGCGGCTCCCTGGTTTCGCACCAGGTTCGTCCGCGCTTGATTCTATTCCTGAGGCTCCCCGATTTCGCATCGGGTTTGTCCTCGCATACATCAATCCTAGCGGCTCCCTGATTTCGCATCAGGTTCGTCCGTGCACCTAACTAACAAATTCTCAACCATATTCCTTGGGAAATATCAACATCGCCGGTCTAGGCGTTGCCCACAGCCCTGGCTCGTAACACAGTTAAGGACTGCAAACAAAGATGGGGGAACTTGCGGGATTGTTTCCCTAGGTTCTTAAAAAAGAAGCGCTGTACCACCAGCGGGCAAGCCGCAAGTAAAAATAAAAATGGAAGTATGACGACGAAATGTCATTTTTGTTGCCATACTTCCAGGAAAGGGAGACGGTCACAACCGTCCTATCTCAGTATGCACAAGACGTAAATGAAAATGTACAAGACGTAGAAGAAGTACGAGAGGAAGGCCAGGGTGGGCCGGAAAATTCTATTGGCGAGACACCCAATTCGGACAGAAGAGAATCGTCAAGACCATCAGCATCCTCACTACTCATGGAGTACGTTTTACATAACAATAATACGCCTTCCAATGAAGAACCGGACGAGACGGATCTATTTTACAAAAGCCTGGCTTTAAGTATAAAAAAACTGACACCGTATAATCAAATAATAATAAGGAACCGAATGACGGACTTATTGTCCCAATTCCAATTAGAGGAATTGACACGAATCCAGACTCAGGACTCCTCGTCAATGCCGAGGCCAAGGCCGGATAGTAGGGGAAGTAGTGAATAAGTTGTTGTATTTTGTATGAATAAAATTATTTACCTTAAACATACGGCAAGCCTTTCTCTTGGACTTATAGCCTCCTTGAAAGTAGTATCCTTCTTTTTGATGGATTTCTCTATTTTCCCCAAAAGAACATTGAAATCGTGTATAGGCATCCTGAAGTATTCGAAGAATTTCGTGTCGTGGTCCATTAATTGTTTAAATAATGTCTAATATTCGCCCTCAATTTTTCTCTTTCGTAGTATTGGATGAACAGAAAAACGTCGTTTTCTAATTCTCTTATTTTCCTTTTCCTCTTCATCTAACAATAACGCTATGATAGCTAGTGTTTTTAAAGTGAAACGTAAAACCATTTTTGCACAATACTTTTCCACTCTACGCTATGCGAAAAAAATGATGCGACTGTCGCCTGTCGTTGCCGGACGAGAACTGTTTCTACCATTGGGGTAGAAACCCTGCTTAGGTTTGACGGGAATGGACCGTGCCCGATAGTATACCCACTTTTCGGTCATGACGGACGGATCGGCGCCACGCTGGGTTGCCTACGAAGCGATAGTATAAGTAGTCCTTAAAGGTGCAAAACAGTGCAGCCAATTTTTGCAAATACAGTAAAACCTCTTTTTGTGCGGTCCTTTTTTATGCGATTTTATTTTTATGCGGTTTGTTTTGTGCGATTTTTTTTTTGTGCGATTTTTTTCGTGCGATTTTTTTTTATGCGGTATATCAATCTTAGCGGCGTTGGCACCAGTTTCCTATCAATGTACATATACATTGTATGTGCACTGTAACTATGCAAATGTAACTGAGAACGCGTCCACGTTATTATCCGAAATTAGTGCGCTCGCACATAACATCAGCGGAGAAGGCTTTGATACTTTCGGTGAAAATGATCTGGACGAAATGATTGAGGACGAAACTGTCAATGATAGTGACATTATCAATAATTTGATCGATTATGCAGACGAACAAGAAGAACCGGATTCTATTACAGCAGATAAAATATATGCAAGGATCCAGATTTCTAAAAAATTGGAAACGCATTTTCTTAAAATAGACACTAATACCGAAAGAAGCTCGAAATTTCAAAAAGAGCTAAGATCATGAATGTCTCGCTATCGTGACGTTTACAAGCAACTGATCACACGACCGTCATCACAAAAACTGATCACTGACTTTATGGTGCCACAAAATAAATCAATTGAAATCGTATCTTCAAGCGATGAAAGCGATTTTGAACCAATTCATCACAAGAAGATGCGCGTTTTGGATTACGACGAGTAGCAGGGAATTATTTAATGTGCATTTTGAAAACTTCTCCATGTCTAGTTTAATTATTTAATTTGTTTGAAAACATTTTCTCATTTATTTTGTAAATAATTGATGTATTTTCTAAGTGCGACTTTTTTTATGCGGTCCCGGTCCGCCGCATAAAAAAAATTTTAGGTCGTATATCGTACAAGGTTGTTTATTATATGTAAGTGTTTATAAAATTTCCGACTTTTTTTTTGTACGATTTCTTTTATACGGTCCCTATCCACCGCACAAAAACAGGTTTTACTGTATAGTAAGGTGAAAGTATGGACTAAAAGCTCCAACAAGAATTTTGACGTGATATTGTGGAATATACAACTTTTTCTCTACATCTTTAAAATATACCGGGTGAACCTTACAAAGCGTTACAGACGAATATCTCAAAAAATATTGATTATACGCAAAAATGTTTCATATGAAAGTAGTTCAGTACCGAGGGGGACATTATGTGGTGGAACTTTGATTCTTCCCGGTGGACACTCCAAGGTGAGGTGAAGGTCAACTTTCTTCTTTTAAATGGAATGATATGTTTTTTTATCCATCATCAAATAGTGCGTTTCAAGACGAGTTCAATGACCTATGACTCAAGGGCATTCAAGGTCAAACTTGCAGGGCAATGCAGAAAAGGTGTGTCGTTTTATTTGTACTTTAGTTCCTGCCTAGAACTTTCAACTTTCACACCAAAACAATAACATGTGTTCAATATCAGCATTACTGAGGACAACATCAAAGTCATTAGGAATGAAATGAAAACAAACGTATTTATGTATTATTGTGCTCTTCTGCAAGATAGCTAATTACCTTTCATTACTATTCGTGCTAAGGTATCCTTCGCTGAACGATAGTACTCAAATAAGTGGTGAAATGGAAATGTATCAAATTTGCTTTGGTATGTTTATGGTACTAGGAGAATGTCGGAAAAATTACAGAGTGGCTGCTAATTTGTATCCACAACACTACCCAGATCGACCATCAAAATCGCATATGGCATTTAAACAACTAGAACAGCGCTTTCTCCGTTCAGGTTCTGTGCAAGTGGAAAGAAATCGACCTCGAACTGTGGCCAACGATAACGTCGTTACTGATGTATTGGCACGAATTAACGTGGATCCTCATGCAAGCAGTAGACAAATTGCAAGAGAACGTGGAATTATTCAAACAACAAGTGTGACCTTGAATGACCTTGAGTCACAGGTTATTGAACTCGTCTTAAAACGCACTATTTGATGGTGGATAAAAAAAACATATCATTCCATTTAAAAAAAGAAAGTTGGCCTTCACCTCACCTTGGAGTGTCCACCGGGAAGAATAAAAGTCTCACGACGTGATGTCCCCCTCGGTACTGAACATTTTTCATCTGAAACATTTTTGCGTATAATCAATATTTTTGGAGATATTCGTCTGTAACGCTTTATAAGGTTCACTCTGTATGCATTAAATCTTACATGTTATTTCCAATACTATACTTACCGGTTTACAATTTTAACGGATAACAATTCTTAATATATTCAGAGAGAAAAGATGTTCTATATACTTCCAGGAACAATATCCATTTTGCAGAATTAAGATTGATGTCTTCTAAAAAAAAGTTATACACTTTACAGTTTGTACTTCACACTTACGTTTACGCTCACGAGAAATGACTGTCTAACGAAACCGAAGTTCGGACTGTAATTGCCACTCAGGTAAAAAAGTATGACTTATTTCCTTCCATCCCCATACAGAGTCATTATTGCACTACCCAATCCATCTGTCCCGACCTCCTCAAAAACAAATTCATTCTTTGAGTTTTGGCCGCGTTTTCGGGATTTGGGACCACTTTGCGGCAGTCTAAACCCAACTCACGTTCCCTGTTGGCGGGTGAACAATCCGACGCTTGGCGAATTCTGCTTCGCGATGATAGGAAGAGTCGACATCGAAGGATCAAAAAGCTACGTCGCTATGAACGCTTGGCCGCCACAAGCCAGTTATCCCTGTGGTAACTTTTCTGACACCTCTTGCTGAAAACTCTTCAAGCCAAAAGGATCGATAGGCCGTGCTTTCGCAGTCTCTATGCGTACTGAACATCCAGATCAAACCAAGCTTTTGCCCTTTTGTTCTCCGCGAGGTTTTGTTGTCCGCGAGCAGCTTGGTCCAACTATTGAACCATGCCCGCAGCCTTTGCAGACTTTCTTACTCACCTTCCCGTGTCTCGAATTTATCGAGACCACGCGGTCAGCGAAGTAATCTGCACATCAGCCTATATATGATCTTTGGGCATTCTCTCTTTCTCAATTCGCTTAGTAAACTGGGCCACCAAACGTTGTCGAAGGATCCAGAAATGTCGAACATAAGGCTCAGTACATACTTTTCGTTCCGGCTGGCTATCACTTCCCTAAACTTTACCAACGCGTCTTCGGTAGAGCGTTGGGGGCGGAAGCCGTATTGTCGGTCTGAGCAGTGTGCTGGGCTTAGGAACTGCGCTGTTAGTCGGCGCGCTATAAGCTTTTCTAGTACTTTTCCAAGTACTGAAAGCAGGCATATGGGCCTATACGATTTGCTTGTCCGTCTTGCTTCCTCCCCACAGGGGGAATTTGGCGTTGACGTCAGTGGCAATCACGACGCGAATGTGTTTTAACTCTAGAAGAGTACAGACTTGGTTAGGTTTCCGAGCATTGAAAGTACTGGCTAATGAGGTAGAGATTTACACAGGCGGTCGTTATGTGCACACAAGACATGTGCGTATCGCACAGGTACGAGATTCGGACGACCGAGAGGTCCCGATTACTGACTGCTATTGCAGCCATAATCGGGTTTCCTTCCGTTATCACCCTCGTCGCTAGCCCTAGCCCTGGGATGTGCCCCTGGGCTGAGCATGGCTCCTGTGCGAGTAGTACATCCATGTCCTGATCGCCCATAACGGCACTCACTTCATCAAGCACGGTCCGGGAACACCGCATATTATGCTGCAAAACCCGGATTCGAACTGGAGTGTTACCTCTGGCTGTTCTAACCATAATTGGTTTTTAACACTTCTCTCTCTAGGGCCGCCGGGTATGACGAGCAGGCCCTGTCTTGCGTTCTATGGTCACACTTCGAGCCTCACGCTTTGCAGTTGGCGCAGACCGGAGCCTGATCGTTGCTTTTGCAGGTGGAGTAAGTGTGGCCGCTCTGTGCGCAGTGGCCACAGGTGTCAAGTGGCGCCTTGCAGATTTTGGACATGTGTCCAAATCTTTGGCACTTGAAGCAGCGAGTCACGGCGACGAAGTTCTGCACCCGGCAGGAGTTCCAGTCTACGTATAGCCTCGCCGCTTTCTTCAGCCTCTTGCGCATCCCTGGCGTAACCTCCACTACCCAGTTGGCCGTGCCTTTATCTGTGTCTCTGGGCCCCGTTCTGAAACGGACCTTGAAGCTGGATGACATTGCCTTCTGGTCAAGGTGTGCCAAGTTTTGCCTCCAGATAGCCCTCTCTATCTGGGGCTTCCGCATATCTTTTGGAACCCCGTATACTACAATTTTGGGGTTCCTTCTGCTTGGTTCTTTGGCCGTTAGCCCCGCTTTGCGGAGCTTGCCATTATCGTGGAAGATTTTGAGGTCTTCCTTCCTCTCTGTTTCGATAGCGATCCCACCGCTGTGGATGGGTCGCACTACTTTAATTCGGATTTTTGCCTCCGCTGGCTTTTTTATGTTGAGGACAGTCTCCCTTGTGGATTTACTGTCCTCCTTTCCTTTTGGGGGAAATATCTTTACCACGTTTCGTGGTGGTCTGACCGCCTTCTGCGGCTGTCCAGCTGCACCACTTCTGCAGCCCCTTTCGTCGCCGCCTCTACATGCACCTGAAAGGCATTCTCGGCGCACCCATCCGCCGGAATGAAAGCGCGCTGACGTCGGTCGAGCTCGACTGTCTGCACTAGCCGTGTAGCTGGTACTTTGTGGAGCGTTCTTATAATGACCGACGAGACCGTAATCGGTCTGAAGTCGCCGGGCTCTGTTGCATTGTCCTTCTTCGGGATCAATGTCGTCCGAGATTTATGGAGCCACTCGGGAGTCTATCCGCAAGCCAAGATGATGTTAAAGACTCGGGCCAAGATTTCCAGAGGCACTGCCCTTAGCTACCTGGCGGTGATTCCGTCTGGGCCGGGGGCAGTGGCCATCTCTGGAAATGCTTTGCGAACTTCCTCGATATCCATCGGTCTCCATAGCGAGGCTTCCATAGGCCTTCTTTCTGCAATGCCAGGAGACAGCGTGCTTTGGCCATTCATGATTTCGCGCCAGTAGGGCACCATCATATCTTTGGTAGGTGTTTGCTCGGGGCTCTTCTCTTTCAGGATGTTTCTGAGACACCTGCAGGGGTTCCTCCGCCAGGCCCGCTGTACCTGAGCATATTCGGCTCTGCGCTGTTGTCGTCTTGTAGGTGTACTTATGGGTGTATCCCCTGCGACCCTGTTCGGTGTTCTAGACGTTCTGGACGGGGGAGGGAACACGCCTCTTAGGTAGGCTGCTAACTCCTCAGAGGTTCTCTGTGTATCCCAGCGCTCGATATTATTACAGATTCTGTTCAGCTGTTCGGCGTGGAATGTATCATTGTCCACTGGTTCTGCCTCTTGCAGAGCGTCGCACACTGGGACAAACGCCCAATCTAGGTGGAAAAAATTCATAAATCGTTTTGCGATGATCATAATGCAACGAAATTTTATTTTTAAACTTGGGACCTGGTTTTCTAGTGCTTTTAATGTTAAAAAATAAATTACATGCATTAAATACAGTATTTTTAATTTATAATTTATTTTAATTTTTTAATTTATAATTTATTTTAATTTTTTAAAATTTAATTATTTTAATTTAATAAGTAACAAATAATTAAATATAAATAAAATGAATACATTATATGAAAACATAATGTAATTAGTACATAATAAGTGTATGTACAGGGTGTTTGAATATATGTGCCGTTTGATGTAGGGTATAGCCGCGCGGAAAGTCCCGTTTTTCGTATAAACCTATATAAAATTTAGTAAGAACAATCTACAGATAAATTTTTTATTCTGTATTAAACTATAACCATTGTACTTTACTTTTACAAAGCTTTTTGCCTGATAGTTTCATTTTTTGTTAAGTTATATCAGAAAATGTGGTGGCATGTCTCCAAATTTACAAGAACTTTAAAACAATAGAACTCAAAGAATTGCAAATATTTGCAGCCAAATTTTTGTACATGCATTCTAAATAGTTCAAACTTTAGTACCATACAAGTTTCAAAGCGGAACTTCGCGGACTTTTTTAGTTCTACCCTATTAAAGTCAGGTAAACGGCATCAAAAAAATGCTTTTGAAAAACATCCAATAATTATTGTAAACGGCATTATTTTTAAATTTTGTATATTGCTATGTGAACATTCACTTATGCTAATATACTCCATAATGCATAGAAGTTTAAAGAATGGTACTAATTCCTATCATATAATTTTCTTTACAACGAAAATAAATGTACCATTTCGTCGTGATCAGGTTTGGAGATTTCAGAGGTCGATTTCCATACTTAAATAATCACTAAATTAATTATTGTGACCATTATTAGTGTCAGCAAACATTCCTTAACAAGAATAAATGAAGATACGGCTGTTTCGCGATTTGAATTTTTTCCGCCTAGATTGGGCATTTGGCCCACTGTGCGTCGCCTTCTCATCGCCTTCATCTGCTTGTTGGTGAGCAGGTGGTGCCAGGTTACTTGGCGAAGCACAAGGTTCGTTAAGTTCCTGGACAAGCTGCAGGACTCCTCTACCCTTGTGTTTCTTATATCTCCGCTGCCCCTTGATTGCCTCAAGGGTGCGAGTCGGAAAGTATGACGCGAGGGCCTGGTTTATAAATCATTCACCCGCGATAGTCAGGTGCGCTTCGTGCCGCGCGAGGAGAGCTGCTTCCTCATCGCTCCATGGAGCTTTCTTGTGCACGACATTCTGTACCACGTTCTCGTCGTGCCAGTTTTTGTGCATACGTTGCTGATGCACACCTCGCCCTCTGGAGGTTTTAAATGCGGACCCGCATCCCGGCAATCTACAAGGGAATGCTAGTTCTGGAGCGGCTTCGGCTACTGGGCTACCGATGTCGTTGTTAGTTGGGCCGGATAAGCCTGTGGGCCCTCGGACGTTATCGTCCATCCGAGGCTTGTTGTAACTTTTTGGGCCAACACATTAAGGTCGAGGGGGGCGGCAACCCACCAGGACCGTTAGATCACCGGGGCAGCTCTTGGTTTCCCCTCAATGAGGGTACCCATAGCTCCTCACACACCTGCCATCCTTTCTGTCTTAGAAAACCAGCGACTCGACGGCATAGGTCGTTGTGCCGCAAACTCCTCCCTTTCAGGACACCCAGCGTGACAAAGAACATCGTGTCCCTCACGACCACGGGAGACTCTTACTCTCGACGGTAAGCAGTTGGCCCGAACGTGATGGTAATGCACGTAAACGGCCCCTGGGATGCCAGAGGAACCCTCCGACACCCAATGCGAACTCATGCGAGCGTTAGCAGACTCACGGAGCCCACTCCCGTCGCATGAGGCGTGCAACGCTGTAGCCCAACCTCGTCGGAGTTCAGAAGTCGTAGATACCCTTTCACCTCGCAGGCGCATCTGGTTTTCACACCAGACCAGCTGCCGGGCGACATAAGGCGTGTCGGCAGCTGCCCTCGCCGGAGGGAAGGCACTTCTACATAACATCTGGAGTCGCTTGCATTTCAGACGTCGGCCGTCTTCAGCACCTTGGCACTTACGTCACCTAATATCCACCGATGGTAGTAACGGGATAGTAGGTAATCCCGAAGCAGCCGCAACCTCTGCTGAGGCTTGAGCGGTGCCCGGGTTACACGTGTAAGTGCAAGGTCCAAAGGGACCGGCTCTACGAAATCCCGCGTTCCTTCGAATGCTGCGCCCAAGTATCTCCAGACATCAGACGGGGTCACCTGCCTTAACGGCACATCCCGAAGATGGAATGTTGGGTCTGTGATGACCCTCACCTTCGCATTGATCAACAGCCCAGAGCGTTCGAAAGCAGACTGAAGCAGAGTCAGATTCTGTTGCAAACCCTGCGATGTACTTGCAAAGAGTACAATGTCGTCTGCGTAGGCGAGAGCGCCAATCTTCACACCGCCTAAATCGAAGCCCACATCCTTCGAGAGAAACCCTAATCAACGACCCTAATCAACGACCAACGATCAACGACCAGATTGAACAATAGGGGCGACAACATATATCCCCGTGGGGTTGCAATGTTGTCCGTGCGTTGGAGTAGACTGCCTTTATATACTCGAGGAAGCCAGATGGTAGCTCTGCTTCCTCAATGCCCCTTATTATGGCCCGGTGGGCGACCGTATCGAACGCCTTCGATAGGTCCACACAGGCCACGTGGACGGACCGGCACTTCCTTCGCGCCTCTCGAAGCAACGCCGACAGGATCGTGACGTTCTCACATACCCCACCGACGGGCCGGAAGCCACGTTGGCGCTCGTCCCAGATGTCCAATTTAGACAGCCTACTAGCCAGTATCTTGTGGAGCTGCCTCAACGGTACGGATCCTACACTCAGGGGCCGGTAGTCGGCAGGTGAAGGCCTGTCCGGCATTCCAGCCTTCCTGAGGAAGACCGTCCTGGTAGCAGCTATACGTTCAGGTGCCTCTCTTGCAAGGAGCACCAGGTTGGACAGCAGTGCTCGCAACACGGTTGGAACAGAGTTCCATAGTCGCGGTGAGACGCCGTCGGGACCTGGAGCGGACGCGGCCCTTACGGCATGTTTCTCAACGTCTTGCAACGTGATAGGCATCCATAAGGAGGACTTATCGACTACAGTGGGATTACTATCCCCCGCAATCTCGCCCGAACCAACACCCTCGAGGTGAATACCCCGAGAGGTCGAATCACCGGACCGCCTCTGCCTCATACTCTCCGGCTGTCTAAGGAACGCCGACTCTACCGTGTCTTCTTCTACGACACTGCCGGTCTCCATAAGAGGCCGCCAGTATGCGTCGAAGTCGACAGGGGACGGACGGTTCCCTTCGACATCGCCTTCCAGAATTCTGATGAGACAGGGGCGCATGTTCTTACGGAAGAGCTTCTGCATTTCTGCATATTCTCCCCTGCGCTTCTGCTCCCTATTCTCTCTGCTGGTAGGATTGCTTGGTCGATGTCTAGTTGGGCGCCGAGGATACCTCCTAACTCTCTCCGGAAACACGGCGCCTAACCATCTATTGATAGCTTCGATGTCTACGTTCCCTTCGCGAGCTGACTGCGCTATTTCCCGCAACCTACGTGAAATGGCGCTTTATCCCTTAAGAGAGTCATAGTTACTATGTATCAATACGGACACCGTGAGACAAGGTATGGTGAATACCAAGCCACGGAAAATGGGTCCGTATTGACCTTGCTGGGCATTGTTGTTCTGCGGTGGATCACCCAGGAACTGGTGCACAATTGAGACCTCCCGTGAGGCTCTTCTTCAAGATCTTCTCTCATGTACGCACCATTTATTCTTATATTCATTCTACACCCGGAAACACATCACCGACAGACTTTAGCGTGGTCGACCTCTTGCAGGATTATACCTGGACGTAATGGTGTTGAAACGCTTCCAGTTCATCCAGGAGCACCACAGCACTCGAATGGTTAAGCTCCTCATCTGAGATTTAGTTAGTCCCAGAGTACGGAGCTCACTTTCACTCCGAGGACTCCATACTCCCCGCCATGAGTTGGTAATGGCTGCATAAGCGACCTTCACACGAGTCACTGCTGCATGGGCTGCGACAAGATCATTCATGTCGGAGATTGGCTTATACTTATCTACTTTCCGGTCATGAGCCAGATCCAACGCTCCTTCACTGGACACCACCTGCGCGTCTACCACGATCGCCACTCCTCCCCTGGCGATCGTAAGGTCAGGTCTTCGGAGCCCAACGGACGTGGAGTAAGCCTGTTCCTCCTCCACCGTCCATCCCTTCTGTCAGAGAAATTCAACAGCTCGACGGCACAGATCGTTGTGCCGCAGGATCCTGCTCCCGTGCGTCCGGAAACAGCGCTGAACACAGTGCGACGGGGTCTCCTTCTCAGGACACCCCGCGCGACAGCGAACATCGCGTCCCTCGCGCCCGCGGGAGACCCTATCTCTGGACGGTAAACAGTTGGCGCGCACGTGATGGTAGTGCACGTAATCTGCATCTGGGATGGCAGAGGAACCCTCCGCCACCCGAGGCTCAAGGAGCTAGCAACGGACTGACGAAGCCCGCTGCCGTCACAAGAGCCGTGCAACGCGGCAGCACAACGCCGTCTGAGTTCGGCGGTCGTGGTCACCTTCTCTCCCCGGTAGAGCATCTGTGATTCGCACCATACTAGCTGGTGCGCAACATATGTCGACTCAGCAGATGCCCTAGCCGGGGGGAAGGAACTTCTACACAACCGCTGGAGTCTGTGATATTTCAGAATTGGGATCAACGCCTTTAACATGGGTAAGCCTAGACCCCCTTCCCGTATCGGCGCATGGAAGTATCCAGCAGGGACATCGTGGGACAATTGCAGCCATGTACGTGCCGTGCCACGCACACGGACGTCTACCGCCTTCAGAGTCTTGGCGCTCACATTTCCCACTACCCAGCGATGGTAAAATCGCGGGAGTAGGCATTCTCGGAGCAACCGCAGCCTCTGTTGAGGCTTAAGCGGGGCCCGAGAAAGGCGAGACTGCGCAAGATCCAAAGGGACAGACTCTGCGTATTCCCTAGATCCCTGATATTCCGTCCCCAAGTACTTCCAGACGTCGGTCGTAGACCTCTGCGGAAGGGCGACCCCACCGAGATGGAATGATGAGGTCGTGATAACCCTTATTTTCTTATCACGTCCGGAAGCCACAAGGGACAGAACTCCGGTCTTACTGGCGTTGATCTCCAGCCCAGACCTCCTGAAGGCAGCTTCAAGCAGATTCAAGTTCTCCTGCAGACCCATAGGTGTTTTTGCAACGAGGACAATGTCGTCGGCATAGGCGAGGGCGTCGATCTTCACGCCTCCTAATTCGAAGCCAACATCCCTAGAGAGACTCTCCATTGCTCTTCCTACCACTAACTTTAACAATAGAGGCGATAGAGGATCTCCCTGCCGGACACCACGACCAATTCGTATCGGTGTTCCACCAACCACTTGGGGATGCAAGCTGGTATATGCATTTGCGTAGACTGCTATTACGTACTCGAGGAAGCAAGGTGGAAGACCTGCCTCCTCGGCTGCACTGATTATAGCCTTGTGCGATACTGTGTCGAATGCTTTCGACAAGTCCACACAGGCGACGTGCAGGGATCGGCACTTCCTACGGGCCTCTCTCATCACTGTTGTGAGGATGGTGACGTTCTCACACACCCCATCAACAAGACGGAAGCCTCGTTGGCGCTCATCCCAGATGTTTAGTTGAGTCAGTCTACTGGCTAAAATCTTGTGGAACTGCCTCAACGTCACAGATCCTACACTTAGGGGCCGGTAGTCGGCCTGTCCGACATCCCGGCCTTCCTAATGAAGACTGTTCTGAGAGTCATAGTTACTATTTTTCGTGGCGGACACACGCACCCAGGTGACGCGCAAATCATCCGCGTCAACCACACTTGGGGCTTCCCCTTACACAGCTGGAGAGGCGAAAAGCGTACCCGTCCAACACCAGCTGCCGGTAGTCTCGAAGACAGTGGCGGCGTCCAGATCACGAGGGGGACAAAGTCGCCCTGGGGGGTGTCGGAATTGTGCACATTACCCGGTGCAGACAGGACCCGATGGAGGCGGCGAGGGCAGCTTAGCATAAATGCGATCAGTGTCTCCCTCTGCCACCGACATCCCTCCGGGCGGGATTCGGCCTTGTCCCTTAGCCATACCACCTAGTACCTCTCTAAGCCACAAAAACTGTGCCAGTGTTTTGAAACGCAATGACTGGACGCGCAAATTTCGTCCCAAGTTAGTTGTGGCTAGTTAGTTGTGGCTACCTCCTAGTTACTATGTATCGATGCTTGCACCGTGAGGCAAGATATTGAATATCAGGCCACGGTTTTGGGCAGGCATGGACATTGCTGGGCACATTGATCTTTGGTCTTTGACCCAGGACAGGTGCAAATACGAGACCTCCCGTGAGGCTCCTTTCAGTCATACACGCACCTCATTTATCCGTAATCGCTGCTGACAGTGACGGGCAGGACAGACGTTGGAGTTGTCGTCCTCCTCCTACTAGGATTGAGCCTCGACGTGATGCTGTTGAACCGTCTCCAGTTCGTCCACGAACCCCACAGCACTCGAGTGGTTAAGTTTCACATCTGGGCCCGTGTTATGCCCAATTGTAGCAACTCTCTGACACTCTGGGAGTTCCAAACCCCCCGCCACGAGATGGTTATGGCGGAGAAGACAACATTTCCACGCGGTACTCCTGCATGGGCTTCAACCAGATCGTGGAGATCGTGCTGTAGTTGGTCCTGATTCGGGCTGGGTTTGCGGGTCTTGTCGGAGGCATCGTCGGAGGAGATCTTCCTCTTGCGGTGGGTCTTCTTATGCCTCGGCTTCGCGACGGGCTCGTGGTCCGATGAAAAATCCATATCGAGCCAGTTAGGAGGTGATCAGTGGGGGTTGTGTGTTACACGTCGCGCTTGCCGATGCTCCTCCACCGCGACACCGTATGGGGCGAACCGTTTCGACTACGAAGCGTCGAGCAAAAAAGAGAGAAAAAAAAAGAAAGGTAAATTCCGCGAAATTAAATAATTGCATGATTACGCTGATGTATCGCAGCTGGTGGGTTTCGAGCTGCCGCGTTTATTCGCGGAGATACGTGATTTTAAAAGTACCGATTTTTTCCCGTATTTTCGAAGATGGCGGGGGTCGTAAATCAATCAACCTGTTACTCGCGCGCGTCGGTGACGCTAACGAAAAAGCCGCTCTTCACGCACTTTTCTTCCCTATTTCGCTCTTCACAAATGCATACGTGTTGTCCCTAGATACGTCCTCGTTGTATTCTAACACCGCGGAACGTTTCCCGACGTTTCTTTGTCGCGGGAGACGCGGTAAAGGAAAGTGACGCCACCGATTCAAGATGGCGTCTTTTTTTCGCGTGGGTGACGCTAACGAAGAAGTCGCACTTTCCTTCCTTATTTTGCACTTGAGTGTTATCTGTACGTAATCCTGTGTTGCCAATTCACTTTTTAAGCACGCCGGGTAACGGATTTGATCGTTAAATCGTCACTGAAGCCTACGTGAAGCGAAGTGACGCCGCGAAACAAGATGGCGGCCACCTGTCAAGGACGCGCGTGGGGACGCCGAGTGAAAATTACTCGTATTTTCTGAATAAATGAATTTATAGAAAAACTGATTGTCACACGCTGTTAACGTTCACTAGTTAAGCACTTTAGACAAGTTTCCGGAATTATTGATCAAACTTTTCCCGAAGAAATTTGCAAAAATTGCAGAGCGAAGTGACACACGTCCGCACTCTACGGAGGTTGGCGCTCGAGTCCCTGTCCAATTGTGACAGTCACAGCAAGCAAGATCCGCGGGAGGCCAAGGCACGGGACCGAGCTCGGATCCTGGTTTCGCAATAATGCGTCCGTTCAGCTCGCACAGACCCGACACTTACGAACATTACGAAAGTTAATGTGTGTGTTATGGGCGTGTGGAAAGAAGTGCGAATCAGATCTGTATCGATCGCCGGGACGTGGCATAAAATTGTTAAGATAGGTCAGGATTGGTACAATAACCAAGTGCCAAGACACCGTCGAAGCAGGTAAATTCGCGGTCGAATGGATAAGTTTATTTAACTACCCTTTTCTAACATTAATCATCCAAACACTTCTTTCATAATTAATAAAACACTTTATTCGTTTCAGAAAACGAATAAAAGTATGGAACAGTTATTAAACGACTTGTTAATTAAATTGTTATTGATGAATAACGAAGAATTATACACTATTCTTAATGTAAGACGATTGTAATATTTGCCGTACGTTGCCCCTCGATGCACCCGATCTCGGCCACGCGCAATTGTGACTGAGCTCGCGCTATACGGGCGCTCGCATTGGCCAGTGTTTTTCGTTGATAACTAAAAAACGAAGCTTCAAACAATATTTTGGTCAAGGAAAAAGTTGTTCAGAATCACCTCAGCTACCCTTCTTTTAAAAATAATGCACATGTTCCGGGCCACCCTGTATATTGTTGTGTCCACCGTAATTTGCTATATTCTCCCTCCATCGAGCGTTGTGCGAACCAACGCGCGGGGAATTAAAATGCAATGTGTGAAGTCAAAGCAATGCGGATGGAATTTGTTTAATTGATTAAATGTCATTAATTGCATTGCTTTGGCGTTAAATGCTCGTAATTTATTGATTAGCTGTCAATCTAAAATATCAGCCAATAGGATTAGTTTTAATTAATTTGTAAAACTAACACTAATTTTAATTGGCGACAGACAAAGTTGTTTAATGTTTTATGTTAAGAGTTGAAAGAGAGCTTTCATACATTTATATCTATCGTGAGCTCTGAAGGCGATAGCATCATTATAAAGGTCTTAAGTTACTTGAGTTTGTTTAACAGTTATTAAAAGTTTGTTCAATTCATAATTGTTATTTGTTCATTTTCTACATACAATTAATTCAAATTTCTATCACGAGCAGAGCGCATAAGCGCTCCACGGGCGCACGAACCCACAAATCAAAATTTACTAAAGACGATTCGCAACAATATAAAACGCCTGTTGGGGAATAGATTGGTTAGGCGTGATGACCGCCGTGCCACCGTGTGTGACGATTTCGGAAGCGTCCGAGTTTTCTGTGTTTTAAGGCGCGACTGCGAAGTGTGTGTGTGCTTCGCGAGTCGCGTGTTCAGTTCACAAAGGACACGCAGCTGCGATAGATCGATAGACGTAACGTGAATCTGTAACTGGAAAACCTATAATAGAATAAAATCATCGATACGGAGAAGGAAATGCAGTCGCTATAATTATTATAACATCCCGTATCGAACATAATGGTCCTTCGAACCGGATGATTGAAACAGTGACGGTGATAGCGATCTGTGACTTTACAAACTATACAACGTACAAGGTGCATAAAGTGCATAAAGAACATTGGACTCTTGGAAGCTGGTGGAACCTCGCATAGCGACAGGCATTGCGGGTCTTATCTGGACATCCAAGACGAGAAGCCGTGGACGGTTGGCAGCAGCCGATCAACGCAGGGCTCACTGGCAGGATTGATCAACGACTCCCGTGTACACCTCCTAGCCAGTATTAGCGTGAGTTCATTACTATAGATTCAATCTGCACTATATTATATTGCGATAATGCAAGCGACATTGAAAGAGTTGGCCGTAAAACGCGGCCATTATAAGAGCTTGCTTACGCGGTTCCAAAAGTATTGCGAAACCTTCGGTCAGGAGGGCTCGTTGAGGGAGCTCAAGGAACGCGTCGAACGTGCGGACACGTTGCTGGATAAATTCGAAGAAATTCAAGATCAGATAGCGGCGCGGTCGCGGTAACGGGGCAAAAGGGGACGCAGGAGGTGGAACGCGAGAGTTTCGAGAATTTGTACTATACACTGATCGCGAACGCGAAACAATGTATTGAGAAGGCGCAAGCTCCTGTGCGAACTGTAGCTTCGGGAACACCGTCATCTGCGTGCTCAGACGCGCCGGTCGGAATAAAACTGCCGACGATTACGTTGCCAAGTTTCGATGGTAGGTACGAGCGGTGGATTCAATTTCGGGATACGTTCGAATCATTAATTCATGATAATGATGCCTTGACAAATATACAGAAATTCCACTATATAACTTCTACGTTAAAGGTGGGATGCCGCGAGGGTGATTCAGTCGTTGGGTGTGTCAGAGGCAAACTACAATATTGCGTGGAAAAATCTGAGAGATCGATTTGAAGATTCGCAGACTTTGATTCCTCATCACGTATCGGGATTATTTGATTTACCGTCGATCACTAAAGCATCGTTTGCGGGTCTTAGACAGTTGGTTGACGATACAAACAATCATCTACTCGCATTAAAATCATTAAACGAACCGGTTGATGCGTGGGATACTCTCGTCATTCATCTGATAACTTCGAAATTAGATCACAAAACGAAACGCGAATGGGACAAGCGGTTGATAATCACGTCGGGCAACCCATCGTTCAAAACTCTGACAGAGTTTCTGGAACAACAATGTAAATATCTGGAGAGATCCGCACCCGATAAGGTAGCCGGGCCACCCAAATCGAGCGTCGTTGGTAAGAACCATCAAACGACGCGCACCGCGTCACATGTTGCGAAGGTGCAGACATCCTGCCAACTCTGTAAAGGTGAACATGCCTTGTATCAATGCGAGGTCTTTAAGAAATTAAATGTTTTAATTTAAAACAGACATTAAGTTCGCTCGCCCTTTGTCGGCGTATCGCAACATTTAATTTCTTAAAGACCTCGCATTAAAACTTTTAATTGTCTGTGGTCAGGCCACAGAGCGGCGAATTGTAGCCGGGGAAATTGTAAAATTTGTAATCGAATGCATCACACGTTGCTACACACAGACGAATCGACTGCGAGGGATTCGAGGGTGCAGTCGGAGGAGGCGAACGCGGTGTCATTGACGCAGATCGACAAGGATGCCGACGGAACGCGTGTTATTTTAGCTACTGCCGTCGTTTACGTGCGGGACAAGGCTGGGTTCAACCAGGAGTGCCGCGCGCTGCTTGATCCGGGTTCACAATCGAGTTTCCTCACAGCTGATTTTTGCGATAAATTACGTCTTTCGTACACGCCGTGCGACAGAACATTATCGGGAATTGAGCACATAACGAGCAACGTGAAGCGCCAAGTACAAATAGATTTACAATCAATGCATACGAATTATGCAGCGACCATCTCGTGTTTAGTTATTACACATATTACAGATGATCTGCCGAACGATCCTGTGAACAGAGCAGAGATAACGATACCTGCGAACATGCGACTTGCCGATCTGAGTTTCGATCTCCCGCGAAAAATTGATCTTATAATTGGCGGCGAATTGTTCTGGAACCTACTTTGCGTCGGTCAATATAGCTTAGGGTCGCGTTCCCCGATTCTACAGAAGACGCAACTCGGATGGGTACTTGCGGGTCGTATAAAATTACCACGAACGCGAAAAATGTCGAACCTGACTTGCCATGTAGTAACGAACGAACAATTGTCGCATCAATTACAGCAATTTTGGGAAGGAATCGGTTCGCGAAAAATAGATACACGAGATGTTTGTGAACAGCACTTTCAAGCGACAACCACGCGAGATTCTGACGGGCGATACGTGGTTAGCATTCCATTCAACGATCTAATAAGAATGTTAGGAGAGTCGCGAAAAATCGCCGGACGGCGGTTACTCTCAATTGAGCGAAAACTTGCACGGCTTCCGGAAGTGAGAAAACAATGCATTGAGTTCATGGCGGAGTATGAGGCACTCGGCCATATGACGCCGAAAACGGAGGAGAAACGATCGGAGCATTCGTTTCGAAATTATCTTCCGCATCATGCGGTGACAAAGGAGGGTAGCACTACGACAAAGCTGCGAGTAGTGTTCGATGGATCTGCGAAAGCATCGTCGGGCATTTCACTGAATGAGATGCAGCGGGTGGGATCTGTCGCCCAAGTCGAGCTGTTTGCAATCTTGCTGCGGTTCCGGAAACACACCTTCGTGTTATCAGCGGATGTGGCGAAAATGTACAGGCAGATACACGTTACACCAACTGACCGACGATTCCAAACGATCTTGTAGAGATCCGAGCCTGCACTGCCGATTCAAGAGTACGAGCCCAACACCGTGACGTACGGTACATCATCCGCGCCCTTTTTGGCGCCGCGGGTGCTGCGACAAATTGGAGAAGATCATGCAACAAAGAATCCGCAAGCGAGTCGTGCGATCATTAGGGACTTTTATATGGACGACCTCCTTACCGGTGCCGATACAATAGAATATGCAAAGCGTCTGTATCGCGACGTGTCTGGTGTTTTAAGGGCATCACGATTAGAGCTACGCAAGTGGGCATCGAACGAACCTGGAATCCTCGCGACTCCGAATGCAGCATCTTCCGTGCGGGTGGAGATTACCGCGGACAAGGACCCCAAAACCTTGGGTCTCCTTTGGTTATCACAAGGTGACATTTTGCGATTCTCAGTGACTACGAAGCGAAACACACGTGCAACGGAGCGCACGATCTTGTCCGAGATATCGCAGATCTTCGACCCGTTAGGACTTATTGGGCCGGCAACGGTAACGGTAAAAATTCTATTGCAACGCATATGGCAGCTTCAAATTGCATGGGATGCATCACTGCCACAAGATCTACACACCCAATGGGAAGAATTCCGAAATGAATTGGAGGCGTTAAATGACATCGCCATTCCAAGACATGTGCTCCAAAATCACACCGTCAGGACAGAACTCCACGGATTTTGCGATGCATCTGAAAAGGCGTACGGGGCGTGCATCTACCTGCTGTCAACGAATAATGACGGTTGAATTCTCGTGCGATTACTCTGCGCGAAGAGTCGCGTATGTCCATTAAAGAGGATAACGTTGCCACGCTTAGAACTGTGTGGAGCGCTGTTGTTAGCTCAACTAAGCAGTACGGCGAAGGCATCCCTGGACATGCCTGTGAATGATGAATGGTACTGGTGCGATTCGACTATTGTGCTTGCGTGGATTAAGACGCCCAGCAGCCGGTGGAAGACGTTTGTCGCGAATCCCACGGCCGAGATTCAACGTAAAACAAACGGAAATTGGAGGCACATCGTATCAGAAGACAACCCCGCTGACATGATTTCAGAAGGAATCAGTCCAGCCGCACCTCAGGATAGCTCATGCTGGTGGCACGGCTGGGGAAGGAAGCTGGAGACTGGCCTATTCGAGAGACAACTACCGTCGATGCTCCGGAAGAAAGGAATAAAGTAGTGACAAGTCTGGCGGCCACGCGTTGCGGCTTCGATTTATTCGCGCGATACTCGTCGTACACACGTCTCCTGCGAATGACGTGCTTCTACTTGCGCGCGATACAAAATATGCGAAAGCAACAACGACATAAACTTAAGGATCGTTGATCCAGTGTACAACCTACTGACGTGAACTATACCGAAATTCACTTGGTTGCGCGAGAGATAGAAAATGTAAGGATTACACTCTTGCGAATAGCGCAAGGCGAATCTTTTTCCGAGGTGCTGCGTTGCATTCGAGAAGGGCGACCGATTCCGCAGTCGGGCAGTCTACAGGCTCTCAATCCCTTCGTCGACGACCTAGGATTGCTGAGGGTGAGCGGACGCCTCTCGAATGCTCCAATAGCGTACGAACACAAACACCCTATAATACTAGCGAGTAGACATCCACTGACAGATCAGATTATCACAGCCGAACACATTCGATTGTTCCATGCAGGATGTCAGGGTGTCATTGCGTCATTGCGAACGCAGTATTGGCCGTTATCGTGTCGGAATAGCGTAAAGAAAATCATTCGACAGTGCGTGCGATGTTTCCGAGCGAAACCTACGACTGCTAATTGTATTATGGGAGATCTGCCAGCAGCTCGGGTTACTCCTATAACTCCTCGGGTTACTACAATATAAGTGCGGAGTAGATTATGCGGGTCCATTTTATATTAGAGAAAAAACACGCACTCGGTCAACTTTGAAAGCATATTTATGTATCTTCGTGTGTTTCGCGATGAAGGCAGCACATTTGGAATTGGCGACAGATTTGAATACTGACGCATTTTTGAATTGTTTCCGGCGATTTATATCGCGACGCGGCAGATGTCACAGCGTCTACTCCGATAACGGCACAAATTTTATAGGCGCGCGAAACGAACTCCATGAATTGGGTATACTATTAAGAAACGAGAGACACACAGAAACCGTAAGAGACTTTGCGAGTTCGGAACAGATGGAGTGGCATTTAATTCCACCCCACTCACCTCATTTTGGATGTTTGTGGGAAGCGGCGGTAAAATCCGCAAAACATCATTTGAAACGTGTTATCGGGGAGACGAGACTCACTTATGAAGAACTTTATACAATTCTGGTGCAGATTGAATCATGTATGAACTCGCGTCCATTGTGTCCTATTTCCTCCGATCCCATGGACTTAACTCCTTTGACACCTGGCCATTTTTGAATTGGTGGCCAGATGACCGCATTACCGCATCGAGAACTACTCCATGTACCAACTGATCGTTTGACGCGATTCGAGCACCTACAGTACATGTTTCAGCATTTTTGGCGACGCTGGAATGCAGAGTACCACCACCAACTCCCTTCCACCAGAGCGTATTTTCTAGAAACAAGTCGCTGGTCAATCCTCAAGATGCTGCGTCGGCAGGGTTAAGCGCAGATCTTATGTGTCGCCAAGTAGCGTCTACAGTGGTACAGTACTACAGTGGAGTCTGACCATAGATGAACAGAACAGTTCTCCAATTTTAAGCTCTGCTGGATACTATGAGTCAAGCGAGTCAACAGCGAAGCAGCGCAGAGCTCGAGTCGAGGCAGGGAAACCTGCTTTAAGGGAGCCACTCGCGTTTTTGCAGTAGCTAAGGCTACGTACGGCATGGCATTCGGGTAAGGGGAGCGCAAGTAAATTACTGCCGCGTATGCTTTCTCAGATGCATCCGCGAAACCATGAAGCTCCAGCTTAACCGAGTCCCCGCTATTAAGAAGCCAGCGAGGAATGCGCAAGAAGGCGAGGGAACGAAGTCGATCATAATAGTTTTCCCAATATTGGGCATGGTTGGAAGACCATTTGTGCAAAGCAAAACCGCCCGCCTTGAACAATTGTAGCAACGCTTGTTGAAGAAGAAGGACTTCAGGAATTGATTCTGCTCCAGAAATAACATCATCGACGTAAACGTCGTTTAACACACAGGAAGAGGCCAAGGGAAAGACATGTTGCTCGTCCTTGCTTAGCTGCTGCAGCGTGCGAACAGCCAGATATGGAGCGCATGACATTCCATAAGTAACAGTGCGAAGACGGAAGTGACGGGGAGCTTCCCCAGGATGTCGGCGCCAAAGAATGCGCTGGAAGTCGCAGTCTTCTGGAGCCAGTTGTATTTGCCGATACATTTTTTGAATGTCGGCCGAGAATACTACGGCGTGTTTTCGCCATCGTAGCAGAATTTGGAATATTTCAGGCAGTAAATTGGGGCCAGTGTGGAGCAAGTTATTTAGTGAGACGCCTGACTTTGTCTTCTGCGAGGCGTTAAAAACAACCCGAAGTTTTCCAGTGCGAGCTTCCTTTTCAAACGAATTTCAAGTTTTTGGAACAGAATGTGTGCAGTCTCTAAAGAATTACCCAATTGGGACGGAGAAGAGTGGAAGAGAAGCCGAACGCGATACCTTCCAGTGGAATCGCGAGAGTGCGTGGATCAGAAGTGCCGTTCACCCGCACTCTCCTCAGCAGTAAATGTACGGGGAGGGGTATTTACCTCCTCCAGTACCCAGAATCGGTTTAATAGTACGGACAGATTGGTATCGCCAGTTGAGCATTGCAGCGTAAGAGCTTTATTTAGTGAAGAGTTCGAGTGGGGTGTGGGATTGCAATGACCTGCGAGTATCCAGCCAAGTGATGTACGTTGAGCTACCGGACTATTGGGCGGACCCATTCGGAGGCCCTCCAGAATTATCTCGGAATACACATCTGCTGCTAGAATGATGGCGACCCGTTCAGCTGAACGAAAGTCGGGATCCGCAAGCTCCAGATCCAGTACATGGGAGAGGGGTAACCGCGCAGCAGTGGTTCGAGTGGGGGAATAGGCGGATAGGCGCGGCAGCACATACGCCGTATTGGAGAGGGGCTTGGAATTTTCACGAATAGCGGAGAAATTAAGGGGGCCGAATCTTTTGGGGCCAACTCCGTTTCGATCTAAGCGCCATTCGACAGAACGGGCGTTAGTGAAAACAGAAAATCGTCTGCTTCGACATTTGACGGGGTGACATTCAAAGTCATTATACAGAATTATTGTAGGGGTTGCCAGTCTAGCTGGTCATAGATTATGGAATCTGGTGGATTCCATAATGTCGCAGGTGCGCGGGTGATAAGCAGCCCTATCTCTGCTTGTTCAATCCGATTGCTGCTGTACACCCATGACAATAATGACACTGATTCTACTGAATAGGCTTATATTTACCGAATATATAATATAATGTAGGATAATATGATGCAACGCTAGGGTTGCTAGGCGGTTATCACGCCTAACCAATCTATTCCCCAACAGAGAGTGGGAGGCCATAGTTGCCAAATCACATTATTTGAGAGTCGTGTCGCACTATTGCCACATCTGTTACAATCATGGCCATCAGCAAAATGAATCGGCTCGAGCCGAGATTTTGAACGCTGCCGGACATAGACATAGCTGCTGAACCGCTGGAAACTTTCTTGTAGGTTCGATCCCCCTATGCTATAATTTTTGTACATTACTTTTTGAAGTGTAAACTTCTTTGGGCGCGACGCGCACAGAATTTTGCTGGGGAGTGAATGAGTCTGATGCGTCACGCTATTCGGGCGTCAGGCTTCGGGTAAACTCGAGGAACCGAAGCGCGTCACGCTCATTCGGGTAAACTTGGGAGCCGAGATCGTCAGGCTCACGAGGTAGAACAAGAGTTTATCCGAGCGAGGATCAGACAGTGCTGAGCGTCGCAGTTTAATTGTATTTTGATTTGGTGTAAAGTTTATTAAAGTTTCTTTAATTTTTTGTGTTATTTTACTATCAGTTAATTTTATACCACGAGCAGAGCGCTTTCGCGTAAATGCGGGCACATAACCCCACATTTTAAAGTTCATCAAAGACAATTTCGCAACGCCCTGCTGTGGTTATTAAAAGTTTATTTAAAGTTAAATCGTTATTGATTTCTTTGTGTTATTTTTGACTTATTAACAGTTAATTTTACACCACGTGCAGAGCGCTGTCGCGTAAAAGTGGGCGCATAACCCAGCAATTTAAAATTATTAAAGGCAATTTCGCAAAGCCCTTCTGTGTTTATTAACCCTTTGGGGTCTATGCCGCCACAGTGGCGGCATTCGCAAGTCGTCGTAGAAGTCTTTGCCGCCACTGTGACGGCATAATGTCATTAATGATCGCTTGGCGAAAAGATGAACAATTCATTGTATGATTCAGTAGTGAAAAGAACGCAAAATTGCTGCGGACCTGCTGGTACTCCCGACAGCGAAATTTCCGGACCGCAAAGGGTTAAAAGTTCATATAAAGTTAAATCGTTATTGTTTTGTGTTATTTTTCATTTATTTTCAGTTATTAACACTTAATTTTATACCACGTACAGAACGCTTTCGCGTAAACGTGGGTACATAACCCCACACTTTAAAATTATTAAAAGACAATTTCGCTACACCGTGCTGTGATTAGTGTATAAATATTTGTTGAAGTGTAAGCTCTTTGGAATATTGCCCTTTATAATTTTGAAAATCGAAGATGGATCAAAATTGCCAGTTCGACGATGAATTAAAAGAATGCAAAAGAGAGCGACAGGAAGTTCAACAGCAGAATTTAGTCTCGCAGAATGAAGGAAGGAAACAACTTAAAGAACAAATTGAACAAAATGCATTGGAACGACAGAGAGAATTAGCAAGGGAGCGCTCTAGACCATATCGTGATAACAAACATCTTTGTCCAATGAAAACTATTGAACGTGTGATTCATAATTCACAGATCCCAGGGACATCCACAAACATGAACTTACCTTTTGTTGTAAATGATTATTCAGCAAATGTAAATGATTATGGGAAATTCGACCATGAATTGAAACCGAAAAGGGAATTAGCTAATGCGAGCAAGAGAGAACAACGTAAAAGAAAGCAGCAAGAAGTTCAACAGCAGAATTTAGTCTCGCAGAATGAAGGAAGGAAACAACTTAAGGGCACCGACTCCAGGCGCCATGATGTGTGTGCGTGCACTCACACAAACAAAGGAGAGCATGCACGTATACGCCATGCGCGAGAGAGAGACTCGATTTCGTAGCAGCAAATACTCGTCTGAACAATTGCATTAATGAAACTTTCGCGGATATAGTACACACGGGTAGACTTCACCACAACCGGGGAAGTATGTGTGAACGCCAATAAACACCATTCGTTGAGAAGAATGGTATTTCTTAAACTGGCAAGCTTGAGACAGACAACGACGTAGAAAACAAGATGGCTGCATGCGATTTGACACATTTCACAGTTAGCAAATATTGAACGAATTAATAGTTTATTTACTGCAAAAACACTCTACCCGACTGTCTTGAAGTAGCACAAGATCACAGAAATTCGATTTTTCACAATCTATCACTTCTGGAAGGCGGAAAACGACTGTTACGATTTGCACGTATCCGACGTAAGAATAGTTCAGTGATTCTCCGTCGGTGGCGTTTATGGTACATTGTAGTGAATTTGGCCAAGTTACCGTCAGGGTCGATAAAAATACAAATGAGTCGGTAAATGTAAGTTATAATTTCACACCACGAACGGCGATTCATACGTGATGCGTGCACACAGACACCAGTAAGGCATAGTTGCCGGCACGTATCAAACCTCTGTCACGCTGTTGTCACATCTGTTACAATTATAACATAAGCATCAGCTAAATGAATCGGCTCGAGCCGAGATGTTGATTCGAGCCGCTGCAAACTTTTTTGTAGGTTCGAGTCCCCTTGGGGTATATTTTTTACATTCATTTTTTTTTCATTGCTAAGTATATGACAATGATCAATATTTGTTTACAAATGTTTTAAAAATATTTTTTTTTTTTTTGTTAAATACTTTAATCTCTTATACGTAAATATTAAGTTGAAGCGCTTTTCATTTATATTAGCAATAAAGCTGCTATGTTCATATATATGAGATATATTAACTATATTATACAACAATAATATAATTGTAATATAATTAAAATATATGTAAGATTATCGAAGGCGTTTGAATAGGTAATCAAATGATTATGTCGGCGTGTATGTGTTAAAAAGTTGTTTTGTTTAGCTCTCGTGACCGTAGTCTGTACAACAATACAATGTCAGCATGATCCTTTTCGATCATTTTATGCTTCGCTCTAAGCAACAGAAAGCTACGATAGACAAAGATAGAGCTATGTACGTCAGATGTACCTATGACGTAACAGCAAGACAGGAATCGGTGTGACACCGCACCTATGACGCAGGTGTGAGGGCCGTCATTTGTTTGTAAGATGAACCCGTAGCCCGCGGCCCGCCAGTTGGCTGTGCCTGACCTATGTCAAGCAGCAATAAGAGCCCTTCTCTTATAAGTTCCAAAAATTATTTTTTTACACACATTAATATTGTTTTATCAATCTGTTTTTTTCAACTTGACCCTTGTATCTCCTCTTTCATTTGCACTATTCTCTTTTATGTTCGGCAAAAATCAAAATCTCAACTTGAGTCGAATGTATCGAAGTTTTCCTGAAAAGCAAAACTGTAATAGATATGACAATATCAACTCTGTCTCCGTATTTTTCGTTTGTCATCCTACACAATGACCAAAGCAATGGGAAAAAGCGAATGAAATGAGTTACAAATTATCAATATATGCATATTCGGTACTCGCATAAAATCTGTACGAATAAATATTTTCCTTTATTTCTGATTATTTGTAAAAAAGAAATAATTGTGTGGTATAAAAGAAAGGCGAAACAGTAGTAAAACATCACACGAGTTTTCCTGCACTTCGTCAAGACTGTTCAATCTAAGACGTCTGAAAATGCGCTTCATACATTTTATTTTAATGTTACAAATATTAAACAGTACCATATTTGGCAAGATACATGGCAAGGGAAACGGTAGCACGAAGAGCGCTCTATGTTCATATTTACGTATATTAAATTAAAATATTTAACAAATGTTTTTAAAATATTGGTAAGCAAATACTAATCATTGTCATATAGTTAGGAATTAAAAAAAAATTAATGAAAAAAAAATGATAGCATAGGGGGATCGAACCTACAAAAAAGTTTCCAGCGGTTCAGCAGCTATATACGTCTATATCCGGCAGGAATCGAAATCTCGGCTCGAGCCGATTCATTTTGCTGATGGCCAGGATTGTAACAAATGTGGCAACAGCGGGACAAAACACTCAAAGCATGTGATTTGACAACTATGGCCTCCCACTCTCCATTTATAATTTTGTCTAATGTCGTTAGATGTCACACCGTGAGTTTATAATTCTGTATAATGACTTTAGATGTCACCCCGTCAAGTGTCGATGCAGAAGATTTTTCTGTTTTCACTAACGCCCGTTCTGTCAAATGGCGCTTAGATCGATTCGGAGTTGGCCCCAAAGGAGTCGGGGCCCTTAAAGAACAAATTGAACAAAATGCATTGGAACGACAGAGAGAATTAGCAAGGGAGCGCTCTAGACGATATCGTGATAACAAACATCTTTGTCCAATGAAAACTATTCAACGTGTGATTCATAATTCACAGATCCCTGGAACATCCAAAATTATGGACATACCTACTGTGGTAAATGATTATTCAGCAAATGTAATTGATTATGGGAAATTCGATCATGAATTGAAACCGAAAAGGGAATTAGCTAATGCGAGCAAGAGAGAACAACATAAAAGAAAGCAGCAAGAAGTTCAACAGCGGAATTTAGTCTCGCAGAATGGAGAAAAGAAACAACTTAAAGAACAAATTCAACAAAATAAATTGGTACGACAGAGAGAATTAGCAAGGGAGCGCTCTAGACGATATCGTGATAATAAACGACTTTGTCCAATGAAAACTTTTCAATGTGCGATTCATAATTCACAGATCCCTGGAACATCCACAATTATGGACATACCTACTGTGGTAAATGATTATTCAGCAAATGTAATTGATTATGGGAAATTCGATCATGAATTGAAACCGAAAAGGGAATTAGCTAATGCGAGCAAGAGAGAACAACGTAAAAGAAAGCAGCAAGAAGTTCAACAGCAGAATTTAGTCTCGCAGAATGAAGGAAAGAAACAACTTAAGGGGGCCGACTCTTTTGGGGCCAACTCCGAATCGATCTAAGCGCCATTCGACAGAGCGGGCGTTAGTGAAAACAGAAAAATCGTCTGTTTCGACATTTGACGGGGTGACATCTAAAGTCATTATACAGAATTATAAACTCACGGTGTGACATCTAACGTCATTAGGCAAAATTATAAACGGAGAGTGGGAGGCCATAGTTGTCAAATCACGTCATTTGAGAGATCTGTTGCACTATTGCCACATCTGTTACAATCCTGGCCATCAGCAACATGAATCGGCTCGAGCTGAGATTTCGATGCCTGCCGGATATAGACATAGCTGCTGAACCGCTGTAAACTTTTTCGTAGGTTCGATCCCCCTCGGCTATAATTTTTTTACATTAATTTTTTTTTATTACCTAACTATATGACAATGATCAATTACCACTATTTTAAAAAGATTTGTTAAATATTTTAATTTAATAAACCTAAATCTGAACTTATAGCGCTTTTTGCGCTACCGTTTCTCTTCCCATGTGTCTTGCCAATTATGTATGGTACCGTTAAATATTTTTAACATTAAAGTATAATGTATGAAGCGCATTTTCAGACGTCTTAGATTGAACAGTCGTAGATGAAGTGCAGGAAAACTCGTGTGATGTTTTACTACTATTTCGCCCTTCTTTTAGACGACACAATCATATCTTTTTTACAAATAATTATTGTTGCGAATGCAATTATACCTTCCGAATATGCATATATTGATAATTTTTAATTCATATCATTCGCTTTTTCCCATGGCTTTACATATACGATAGATGCGAAGAGTTCATCCCCACTCCTGGGGGGTAAACCCCTAGAGGCGTCAAGAAGCTCGCTTGCCGATCAGTGTAACGCGATCCGGGTCGGGTATATCGGTGAGGTAATACTAATTCAACGATGAAACTTTGCTATTTCTCATCCTTTTCTTATGAAATTTTTACACAGCATAGCTGACATTTTTCTGATTAAAACGACACCAAACACGATATAATTCGGACTATATGTACTGACTTAATTAACGTTAATAACTTTCGACCGCAGAAATGGATAGGCAGTGAAAAGTAAAGAGAAGCTGCGATCGTCTTTTGGCTTGGCTGCTCGGCCGCTTATCTTTACTCGCTGTCCTTTTCTACGTTCGACGCTGTCGACAAATTTCAAACAACGTAGGAACTCTTATTGCTGCTTGACATAGGTCAGGCACAGCTAGCTGGCGGGCCGCGGGCCACGCGGTTTATCTTACAAACAAATGACGGCCCTCACACCCTGCGTCATAGGTGCGATGTCACACCGATTCCCGTCTTGCTGTCCCTGCCATAGGTACAGGAACGGCCGAGGCGGGCCATGTGCATTTTGCCGATGCACGCTGTCTTTGTCTAACGTAGCTTTCTTTTGGGGCGAACCCTAAAATGGTTAAAAAGGGCCATGGTGACGTAGGCGTCCTCAGGACCGACGCTTTTGCCAAGGAAAGGCATTCTTGTATAGACTACGGTCGAGAGAGCACAGTTTTAATAAACATTACACCTTTTAACATATACACGCCTACAAAATCATTGTAATAAGTATGTAATACCTAATCGAGACAGAGCGACTCTCCGTTCGATTAACTTACACACCAAATGATTTAAATTTTGAGCTATGGATCGACATGTATACGCGTCCAAATGTTAGAAATATCAAACAGTTCCATAATTGGCAAGAACATGGGAAGAAAACGGTAGAAAAAAGCGCTTCAACTTCATATTTACGTATATTAAATTAAAGTACTTAAAAAATCGATTCGGAATTATTGTCATATACTTAGTAATGAAAAAGAAATTAATGTAAAAAAATATACCCCAAGGGGACTCGAACCTACAAAAAAGTTTGCAGCGGCTCGAATCAACATCTCGGCTCGAGCCGATTCATTTTGCTGATGGTTATAATTGTAACAGATGTGGCAACAGCGTGATAGGCGGCAGCTATGCCTTACTGGTGTCAGTGTTCACGTATTCACTTATGAATCGCCGTTCGTGGTGTGAAATTAGTACCTACATTTACCGACTGATTTGTATTTTTATCGACCCTGACGATAACGTGATGATATTATCTGAAATTTATCATAGACGCCTCCGGCGGAAAATCAGTGAACTATTCTTACGTCCGATATCGTTCTATGCGTGCAAATCGTGGGATGTACTAGTTTTCTTTCACAAGTGGTAAACTATCAAACATCGAATTTCTGTGATATTGTGCTAGTTCAAGGAATGGTCAGCTGGTCTGATATAAGTGAATAAACCATTAAATCGTTCAATATTTGCTAAATGTGAAGTGTGTCTAAATGCCGGCAGCCATCTTGTTGCCTACATCGTTGTCTGTCTCAAGCTGACAGCTTCAAAAGTTGCATTATTCTCAACGAATAGTGCTTATTGGCGTTAAAACGGACCAGCTGGCCATGTGGTGAAGTGTACCGGTATGTAATGTACCCGCGAAAATTTCATATGTGCGATAATTGAGAAAACTAGCTATTCCAACAAAATCGAGTTTCTCTCTCGCGCATGGCGTATACGTGCATGCTTTCCTTTGTTTGTGTGAGTGCACGCACACACGTCATGGCGCCTGGAGTCGGCCCCCTTAAAGAACAAATTGAACAAAATGCATTGGAACGACAGAGAGAATTAGCAAGGGAGCGCCCTAGACGATATCGAGATAACAAACGACTTTGTCCAATGAAAACTTTTCAATGTGCGATTCATAATTCACAGATCCCTGGAACATCCACAAATATGGACATACCTATTGTGGTAAATAAAAAAACAAATAAACAAAAAACAAAAGTTAAACAAATAATTATCTCTTATAGTTCTGAGAATATATTGGGATACAGAATTCCAATGCTTGTACAAAAGTGTTTATATTGTCGTCGAAGTCGCTGGAGACTGGATTTGGTCAGATGTGGTTGATGAAGAGAAGACTTTGTTATTATGTATAACAAATTATTAGAGTTTTATTGATTACTTCGTTGAACGTTACAAGTTTACGTATACACCTCGCTATTACTACTGAACTGATGTGGTTTTGGGAGGCCCCTTTTTATATCGTAAAAAGGGCCGGAAAAATCAGGAGTAGGGACTGGTTTTCTTAAAATGAGGTCACGCTTTAGAGTTTAGGAAATTGTCGGCACGTGCGTGATAACGGGAGTTTAGGAAATTGTCGGCACGTGCGTGATAACGAGAGTTTAGAAAGTATGTTTGCGCCTCTATCGGATATTGATGAGGTCTTGTGAAATAGGGTCAGGCCCTTTGGACGTACAGGAATGCACGTGGTTGCTCAATACACGTGTGATGGGCCGGAAGGGCGAGTCGCTCGACACCTCCCCCCTTATAGAGAACCTTTGTCTACGATTTAGACAAACGTTCTCTGAGTTTTTGATTTAACAGTTCGTCATCGTTCGGTTGACGTACGGCCGCATAAGTAACATGTTGCGTCGGCGCGTGATTGTTGAAACTACAGTTATTGTAGCAGTTTCCTATTAACGACCTTATTACTTCTATTATTGCTCTAAAGAGTCCTATCTTGGTCAGGAAGACGAACAATAGGCTTGCGAGAGCTGCATATCCTGCGTATGAAAGATACTCGAAGAACTTTTCTTTCCAGGTTTTTAGACGCTGGTGATGCATTGCCTTTTCGGATATACTTTCGAGCTCTTCTAATGTTCGTCCAAGTGACTGCAAGTCGTCGGGATCTATGTGCGATTCCGACATTATGTTTAAGGGAATTTCGCTCTCGGTTACGTTGAGTTCTGGCATCTTGATTCGTGCCGATATTACCTGGTAATTATTGATTTTATGATCATATATTATATTTGCAGGTTTCAGTGTGGCCGAGAGGGAGATTCCGCTACAATCGGGTGCTAAAGTTAATATAAAATTATTTTTAATTTCTATGTGCCTCGGTTGTTTGTCGGAACAAAGTATATGCATCATTTCTGGTTTTGGAGCAATTCCGATCCATTGGTTTCCCGACTGGAGTTGTATCCAGACGGTACTCTTGATTTTCATATACCTGGTTTCGCAATTTTCGGGCTCGTGTTTCGAGAGTATGCTCACGAGGCAGTTATCTCGGATATGCGTTGAATAGTCGGGCGCGTAACGTTTAATAACTAATTGATCGTTTAGTTTCTTTGCGCCGGCTACTTCGGTAGTAGTGATGGGCATGAATACAAGACGTAATGGGTCCAAAAGAATCAATTTTTGTTCGGTGTTGATGATTGAGTGGAACATCCATCCGTGCGTTGGTAGTGATATGACTTTGACCAAATTGAAGCTTTGTTCCCCGAGTAACGGAATTTTGATCTCTAGGAGTGCGCGCTGCCCGTTGAGCGCTATGTTTACTTCGCAGATGGCGAGTAATGCCGTGTAGTACGTTTCTTTGAGGGGTACGGGGAAGTTATCAATGTGTTCGTGCTCCCGTAATATTCGGAACAGTTGTTCTGGTGGTAGTACGTAGGGTTTAACTATGCCGTGCTTGGCGTCGAACGTTAAATCCTCGACTTTCCTGATCTGTTCGCGTAGCGTGAAGGTATTCGCTTCAAGGTCCAATAATATTTCGTCGATCATTAAATTCATCTCGTTGGCTTTCGACAGGTCCCTGACTTTATTGAATTGTTCATTAGCAGTTTTTACTTGTTGAAGCGTTTTGTTAAACCCAGCAGCACTGCCCTGCAAGGCGGTGAGTATGATACTCGTCTGATTGCGTACATAATGCATGATTTGATCATTGTTGGCGTAGAGTTTGTCTAGCTCGTCGTTATAATATTGCGTGTCTGATGAGTCTAAGGTACCGAAGAGGGTTTTGCTAATGGCTCCCACGAAATCGAATATTCCTCGTCTAGTACGCGTGAGGTTACTGTCGATTCCTGCGCCGTATAGTGCGTTGCGGAGTTCTCCTCGAATGTTACTAAATTCTGCTATTCTTTTTGTGAGTCTGTTGTTTGAGGAACATGTAAATGGGGTTCCTCCTAGATCTCGGGAACATAACTTGAATAGTACGCTTCTGCTTAACTCTTCGATGACATCTAGATTGATATTAAGATGGGCGAAATCGTAGCCGACCACGATTTTCCACTGTTCGTGATAAATTCTGACAGTGTTTTGGTGTTCGAGAAAGATAGTTTCTTGGTCATTAAGTTTGGCCAATCGGTATTTGTCGTCGGTTAATTCGCCGCTGGTCAATGTGGACGCATTTGCGATCCGGGTGGTAGCCGTAGTTGTCGCGAAAAGGAGAGCAATCACGGCAAGCACGTTAGACGTCCTCTAAAATGTTTTGAGTGGTTTGTTTAAAATTTTTAACATTCGTCCTATGATGAACCGTCGGTCTTCCGTGTTCGTTAATTCTGACGGAATGGTTTTCCATTACTTCTATTACCTCGAAGGGTCCACGCCAGCGTTCTTCTAATGGCTTGGCGGTATAGTTTCGTATGAGAACTAAATTTCCCTTGTTAATAGGTTCGAGGTGTTGATATGAAGTGGAAGGTTGTAAGGATTGAAGGTTTTCGATCGTTTCGATGATTTTGTTTTCGTGTTGTATTTTAAGGTTTTCTGTCTGTTGACGAAGTGTCAGTCGTTCGTCTTGTTCGTCAAAGATACTATTGGGTTCGTACCCTAGTTGTAGTTCGAACGGGGTGTAGCCCGTGGAACGGTTAATAGTGCAATTGTAATTTAACATTGCTTTGGGGAGTAGGAGATCCCAGGGAGTCTCTGCGGTCTGGTAACAACGAATGTACTCTTTAAGAATGATGTGGGACCTCTCATTTTTACCATTAGACTGAGGGTGATATTCTGACGTGAGTATATGCCTAGTCTTCATGGTGTTGCAAAGTTCGGTGAATTCCGAAGATGTAAATTCCTTTGCATTGTCGGTTAAAATTTCTTTAGGTTTCCCAAAGATTCTTAGCCACGAAGCCCAAACGGCTTGTATGATGGCTGCAGTGGATTTGTCAATGAGAGGTTCGCACATAATATATCTGGTCAAGTAATCTTGAATTACTAGGATATATTTATTCTTACGAGTTGTTTCGTCCAGAGGTCCTACTATATCAAGGGAGATTTTGTCCGTTGGTCTAGTCGGAATGTCCGTTGCTTGGGGCACGTACGTCTGTCGTTTCGTGTCTTTCTGTCTTTGGCAAATGATACAGTTCTCGATGTAATTTTTCACGTCCCGTGTGATGTTAGGCCATTCGTATTGCTTACGAATTTTCTGTAGTGTTTTGTCGTACGCGTAGTGTCCTCCGAATAATGAGTCGTGCGCTAGCGTGATAATTTCTTTTGTATCCGAGGGGACTGGTTTCGAAACGTAAATTTCCGTATCCCGGCCTAACTTAGATAGGAGTGAGGCAATTTCTCTAGTATGATCCCGGTCTTGTACTACGTTAATTTTATTGCCGCCGTTGAGAATCCTATTAAAAACGTCGATTTTTGTCCGGTCGGTTTCGTGCGGAGATAAGTAGGTTTTTTCTCTTTCGGAGATTTCCGGCGGTATCTCTGTATAAATGATAGTCGGTAAATCTTTGACGAATCCTTGCGTGATTTTCACTTGGGATAGGATCGAAGGGACGCTGTGTTTCGCGTTCGTTTTAGGACCTTCGATTACTTCCTTGATGAATTCGTCGTCGTCCGTTTGAGGGTTGGTTGAGTAGAAGCTCAAGTATCCTTCTAATTCATCTCCTACTACGTCTTGTTCTATCGCGTTGATTCTACCGCGTGAGAGCGCGTCCGCGTTTGTATTTAGTTTCCCCTGTTTATAGACTATTTCGTAGTCGTATTCCAGGAGCTTCAGTCGCCAGCGTACTAGTCGGGAATTCGGATCTTTCACGTTCATTAACCATACTAATGGTTTGTGATCCGTCACAATAGTGAATTTACGTCCGTACAAGTACTGGTGAAAATGTTTCGTTGCCCAGACGATAGCTAATAGTTCTTTTTCGGTTGTCGTATATCGCGTCTCTGCTTCGTTTAGGGTACGTGAGGCGTACGCGATCGGTTTGTCTTTCCCTATCGTGCCTTGTGATAAGACCGCGCCTAACGCGTAATCACTGGCGTCCGTGGTAAGAACAAATGGTTCTTCCCAATTGGGATATTGCAGTACAGGCTGAGTTGTAAGCGCGTCGCATAGGTTCTCGAATGCTATTTGTTGTTCGTTAGTCCAGAAGAATTCTTTTTCTTTCTTTAAGAGCTCGGTAAGCGGTTTCGCGGTTTTCGCGAAGTCCTTTACGAATTTCCGATAATATCCGCACAATCCTAAGAATTGTTTTATTTCTTTAGGGTTCTTGGGTACGGGATAATGTTTGACTTTATCGATTCGCTTGGGATTAGGTTGTACTCCGTCGGCCGAAATTAAATGTCCTAAATATTCTAATTCCGGTTTTAAATACTCGCATTTGTCGGGTTGGAGTTTTAGTCCGCACTGTTTTAATCGTTCGAAGAGGATTTTCAGGTGTTTGTTGTGTTCTTCTAATGTTCTACCGAAGACTACGATATCGTCGATGTAGACAAAGCAGTTGTTACCGATCAAGCCTTGTAGACCGCGATTCATGAGTCTCTGGAACGTCGGTGGTGCGTTTTTTAAACCGAAGGGCATTCGAATGAATTCGAAATGTCCGTCGCTAGTTGAGAAAGCCGTTTTATTAACGTCGTTTTCTTTCACCCCTATTTGGTGAAATCCCGAGGCTAGATCAAAGGCCGAAAAGTATTTCGCGTTACCTAATCTGTCTAGTATCTCGTCTATATTGGGAATTGGATATGAGTCCTTTATGGTTTTTTCGTTTAATTTTCGATAGTCTATTACTAGTCGCCATTTTTGTTTACCTGACGCGTCTGTTTTCTTGGGTACGATCCATAATGGACTGTTGTACGGACTGTCGCTGTCTCTTATGATACCTTTTTGTATCATGTCTGTCACCTGTCTTTTGATTTCGTCTTGGTGTATCGGAGGATACCTGTATTGTTTGGTGTGTATTGGTATTTCGTCAGTAGTTTTGATTTCGTGTTCTAAGATAGAGGATTTCGGGAGAGGGTCTCCGGGTAGTATGAAGTTATCGTGATAGTTGGAGATTAGTTCCCATACTTCCCTTTTTCCTTCGGTTAGATGTTCTAAACGAGTGTTTTCCTTTAACAGGTTTATCCTCTCGTTTGTTTTATCGTTACTGTTTATGTGGAAGACCAACTTTTCGTCAAAGTTCTCGATTGACTCGATTTGTTTCTTAAGATGTTCGGACAGAATAGGTTGTCCGTTCATATCGACTTTTGTGATTGCTCCGTTTCCCGTTATGAAATTTACTAATACCGTTTCGTTTTTACAGTTTTCGTTCGTGGTATTGCGACGTTTGATAATATTACCTATTTTGAACGCATTACATGATAGGGAAAAATCGTGATTGAATAGAAAGTCTGATCCTAGTATGCCGTCTTGATAGATTGGAGATTTGTCGTCGACTACTTGAAACTGGTTGCATTTGTTGTTAAACGGAATAAAGATCGAGTACAATGTGTCGGTAGTGTTGCTAGTTATGCCCCTGAGTGTCATGGGTGCGCCTTTGTGAAGGTCCTGGTTCGCTATCTGCTTTTCTTTAATTATGGAGATTTCGCTACCTGTATCGATGAGAAAGGTAGTTGGTTGTAGACCTGGAAGCTCTAGTCGAACAAACGGGGAATTGTCCACACGATGTTCTTCTGCTGTTGTTGGCTTGGTGTTTCCAATGGTGGCTGTCCGTCCGGAGGTATGGTGTTTGGCGGGGCCCGTTGAAAATTTCGTTGCTGTGCGGTTTGGCTTCCTCGTTGTTCCTTCCATCGTTTTGTTCTGCATTCCTGTTCCGTGTGTCCACGTCGTTTGCAGTAGGTGCATTCTTGTGCGTTCCATCCTGAGTTTGAATCTCGGTGTGTAGGATGGCGTCGTTCCCTTGGTTTTTCGTGGTTCCTCGGTTCCCTGTGGTCCCTTGGTTGATTCCACATTTTTGACTGCTGTTGCATGTACTGGAGTTCAGTATCGTACATGCGTGCGGCTTCGAATGCTTGATTCAGTGTTTCCAGTTGCTGGCTGAACAGGTACTGTGAGATCTCTGGTCTCACGTTGCGTCGGAAACATTGTATTCCTTCTTCGTTACATATTATCTCTTTGATGTCAATGTATGTTTGTAGTCTTCGTTCAGAGTTCACAGCGGTAAGAAGTTCATCTTGTATTTGCGAAAACCGGTGAACGAAGTCGTTGATGGGCTCATTTGGTCTTTGCTTGCATGAGTCTCGTTTCGTTTTAAGTGATGATGTGTCGATTGTTTTCCCGTAAATGAATCGGATTTTCTCTATCAGTTTAGGGATAGTTGTGATCGTATCTGGTCGTATCGTCAGGGATGCGCGTCCTTTTAATTTTTGTGATATTATAGCGAGAAGTAGTAGTGGATGTTGGTTTTGGTTCAGCATGGACGCGACCTTGATGATTGTGTTGATGAACACCTCGGTGTTTGTTCCGTTGAATTCCGGAATGAGGGGTAGGCATTGTTCATACTTTTCTATTCTGTGTAGGGTTTGCGTTTCCTCGTGCGCGGGGAATGATTGATCTACCCTCGAAGTTTGTGTGTTTGGTCTGTTCTCTTCTAGTGTTTTTAGTCTATCGCATACTTGCAGCAGTTTGTCGGCTAGCAGGTTTATGTCGATTTGACCGCGGGTCGGGCTTTGTTGCCTTGACATGTTGGTCAAGGGAGCAGTCACGTAGTCGTTAGATAAGTTCGACGATGTGTCGTTTGAAAGACTTACGTTTGACTTGCTCTGCCGCCACTGAGTCCACTTGCGATCCAGTTCTTCCTCGGTTGCGATTCCGGGTTCTTTTTCGAATATCGCCAACGATTCCTCCTCGAAGGATATCTAGGGGAGCTAGAAGATTTTCCGTTGGTTGAAGTCCACAGACTGATATCCGTACCGCTGCCACCAATTTATGTCGTCGAAGTCGCTGGAGACTGGATTTGGTCAGATGTGGTTGATGAAGAGAAGACTTTGTTATTATGTATAACAAATTATTAGAGTTTTATTGATTACTTCGTTGAACGTTACAAGTTTACGTATACACCTCGCTATTACTACTGAACTGATGTGGTTTTGGGAGGCCCCTTTTTATATCGTAAAAAGGGCCGGAAAAATCAGGAGTAGGGACTGGTTTTCTTAAAATGAGGTCACGCTTTAGAGTTTAGGAAATTGTCGGCACGTGCGTGATAACGGGAGTTTAGGAAATTGTCGGCACGTGCGTGATAACGGGAGTTTAGGAAATTGTCGGCACGTGCGTGATAACGAGAGTTTAGAAAGTATGTTTGCGCCTCTATCGGATATTGATGAGGTCTTGTGAAATAGGGTCAGGCCCTTTGGACGTACAGGAATGCACGTGGTTGCTCAATACACGTGTGATGGGCCGGAAGGGCGAGTCGCTCGACAATATTAAGAGGGACCGATAGGGTCCGAATGCCCACGATTTTCTTCTATATTCATTCGTTAGAGTTTCTCTGTTGAATAAGGACGTGCCTTCGTTTACTATACGAATAAAATAAAATAAATTACTTTTAGTAAACTGAACTGTGCATTATACATATATTATCACACATCCTCATAATCTAGTTTTCCAACAGATTCGTCCAATCCGCGAGATCGTTTGATCAGAGAGTACAATTGCTATTCTAAGCAATTGTCAACCATCAACGGATCTCTGGTACTGCACTTTACAGTACAGTGCGACGCCGGACATTAGCAGTATTTGTACTACTTTCAGAGAGAGACCTTTTTCGCCTTTCTAAGCTTGCTGTCTCCTCTTGTATAAATTGAGGCTCCCGAATGAGCATTCCTCTATTGTGCTGGCTATCTATTAATTCCGGTAACATGCATTGTTCATAAAATTCAATTAACTTTGGCTCCATTTTGTTTTGCCAAAAGTTATCGTCTTTATAAATTTTAATATACATCAACCCTTTACGAGTTCAGATACAAAACAAGCAGTATTTTCGACCTGTTATATGTAACTGCCCTTGTATCTGGTAGTAATATTAATGATTCTTGTTTATTACCTTTCATCCCGCATCTTCAAATATGCGGCGAATAACTTTAACCGTTCTGATTGCCTCCTCTGGCATTAAATTTTCTGCTGTTCTTGGGCATTTTATTTCCACAATGCCCTCTTCATCTATTACTCCATCTGGAGAAGCCCCTAAGAATATACAATAGTATAATAGGATTCGCACCGCTTGGTGTAAAAGGCCAAGACAGGTTAATAAATAATATTCTCTGCTGGCAGCTGCTTCGTCTGTTGTTCAAATTCGCTTTCGGCTTGCGCCTCGTTCATGATTAAATATTCCAGTGCCTTCTAGCAGTCCCAATCTGAGACATACTGCTCTGGTCGTCTGACCTTCCTTAAAAGGAAGGTAGAGTTTCAGAGCAGCGCCGTCCGGACACAGTCACCTGAAAGTAAAATGGTATGTTAGCTTGTTGTCGGCTTGCGCCTCGTCAAGTGTAAAAAATATTAGTGGCTTTCCAGCAGTCCCAGTTTGAGACATACTGTCCCGTTCATCCAACTTTCCTTAAAAGGAAGGCAGAGTTCCGGAGCAGCGCCGTACGGCCACAGTCATCTGAAAGTAATATATAAATTAAATAAATAGACAAATACAAATAAATAACATGTATCGTGGGTTATAACGATCACGTTACGTGATCGTAGTCAAGAAATTGGTTTGCCATTTCAATAGACGAGCGGAGGGCTATGAGTGAGGCCGTCAGGCAGTCCTTCTTGCCGAGCCCCAGGAGCTTCATGTTATGTATAGTGGCTTTGGGTATGGCTCCCCTGCATCCCACAATTATTGGTAGTACTTCTGCCCTTACTCCGTTCATTTTTATTCTTATATACTCCGCGGTGTCTTTGTATTTTCGTACTTTTTCTCTGTACGCCTGGAGCAGATTCTCCTTGTCCTCATATCGGACAGTTACATCTACATATTACGTAAACGGTTTCTTGGTCTTTCATGACCAAATCAGGTTTCTTGGCATTTTGTCTTTAATGAGGTTGCAAATCTCATTATGCCTCTTTATTCTTAGGGCTTTCGTGTGGGTGCAATTACCCAGTATGTGTCGCAGGGTCTCGGCCTTGGCATTACATCTTTGGCATTTTACGTCCATCGTCTTCTTAACTCTGTTCAGGACGACTTTAGTGCCGAATGTGTTCGTTCTTAATTTGAGTGCGTCTAAATACCTAGATGGCCTCAATAACTCGGGGTTGTAAAGCCAGGTATTACCCACTTTTTCCCCGAAGAATTCTCGGATCCCCTGTCCTTGGGAGATGAGCTGCCTCCATCGATCCGTCTCCTGCCCCTGGAGTGCCGCTCTCACTGCTTCGTCGTTACTTTCTTTCATTTTTGCGGCACTCCTTAATTTAGCCACTTTGACTATATTCTCCACCCTCCGGACACCCAGACCTCCGTGGCTTTTGCTTGTGTACATTAGTCCGTCCGTTTTCCCATCCCGTTTTCCCAGCAGTATTCCCATCGTTTGATGAACCCCAACCTTGCTTTATGTGGTCGATGTACAGACCCATTTTTTCCTTACATTCTTTTTGAATATGTTCTTTTTTTTCCTACCTCTGTTTTTTCAGGTAATCGGTATTCGCGGCCCATTTTTTGAATGCCAAATTATATGGTATATGAAGCAAGCATTCTAGGCATCGTATCCATGCATGCAGTGTTGAAATGCCGAAATTGTAATTGGATGAATTACATGTTCTACTATTCATATGTTGTAGGTTATTCATCTGCGTTGGCGTGACTTGACAAATATAGCACCTCATTGAAGAGGCTGTATTTGTGATTGCATTACAGACTTTATTGTCGACCATAGTCAATGCCATGGTATAACCTACTGTAACGTTGTTCATAGTGAAGGGTGTTAAATTTTTTATTTCGTTTTGGATACTATTAGTTTCTTCTTGAATATGCGTTGTACTTTCTTTAATGTATTCAAATCGGATTGGCCGACAAAATCACGGTGAAGATGGAGTTACATTTTCCCATATAATATTTCCATTGGATTTGTCTTGTACTCTGAGCGGTACTAAACTTGAAACGAAAATGGCACCGTCATCTATACAATTGCTTTGCTTATACCTCGGTAGGGCTGCTGCTCCATCACATCCCCACTTACATATTAACTGCAGTTCTGCATTTTCATTTGTATTGCCTAAACTTTTTAATATGCGAGAAACTGTATGATTTAATAGGCTCTGTAATTGTATTTTGGCAGATGTTTCTGAAATTTGTATTTCAGTTGCTGGGGGATAGCAATTGCTTTTCTCTTTAAGAAACTTAATTTAGTTATGTTTTGTACTGAAATTTAGAAAAATTTGCCATGATAAATATATTTAACGCCTTTTCGGGTGTAAAAGATTTTGTTGTGCTGTAGTTACTAATATTTTGTGAACGAAGTGCAAGTGCTGTTCGATGCATGCCACGTTTCAGGAGCTTCAATTTAGCTGCATTCATTAAATCTTCCATCGAAAAATGGTCAGCTACTGATCGTGTTCTTCGTATTCTTTCCCGTCTTCTACATTCAGAAAGTGCCTTTTTCCCTCTGTAAATGGACACAGTAGACGGTACTGCAGCACTTGTCAGAGGGAGTTCACGCAACATTGTGGGCGGATAAACAAAATCTTTTTCTAACCACTCTTTGTTGGCTTTAACAAATTTACTTTCTTCGTATCCACAATGACGCCATTTTTGCTTTACTTTGAATGTAAACTTCCTGTAATTAATTTTTAGCCTTTCCAAATCTCTTGGAGAAATATGTACTTGTTTCTGTATTTCTTCATACAGAAATAAATAATCGTTCATATCTCTCCTGTTATTCCGTAACATAAAGAACAAATCTTTATTTTCTTTTAAAGCTTCCATTTTTATTAAGTAATTAAATCTAAATGAAAAAGAAATAAGTTTTACATATTGAAACGTTATATGTGGCAATAAATCAGTAAACGTATCCATACTTACGAAATAGAAGCAAATCGAAATCCTATGGCGACGTATCACAACACTCTTTAAATATAACTTTGAACTATTAAGTGGTGTTGATGTGAACTGTTTCACGGTTAAAAAAGATATGCCTTCTATATTTTCCGCAATGTTCAAAGTAAGCAGAAATAAGGGGTGGAATTAGGAAGTGGTACTAAAAAGGTGGGAGATGTACTAGAGGGTAAAAGTACGTAGTGGAAAGCTACAACCAGGAATGGTCAGAAAATGTAAAAATCCCTGATTTTGATTGCCTTGCAAGTCAATGTTTTAAGACCTGCAGCTGTCGCAGGTATTTTCCACACATTGGTCATTAAACATTTGGCAAGCAGCTTCGGTTTGCTGGACGGTTTGTGGCACGGGTTATAAAGGCCAACGTTTAGGTCGTCCCTGCGCGGGGTTTCAACGAAAGACGCGATAACGCGCCCAACTTTAAAAAAATCATAATCTGAATAGGGGGACGAGGGGGGAATTGATTTTTCATAGTTATTTAGAGGAAGGTGTCCGGAAAATGTTCCAATTTGCTAAATTGGGGAATTCTTTGGGACTTGCAAGATATTTCTTGTCAAACACAACACATTTCAAGAATTTGTAATAGTTCATTCGACAGTATTTTTTAATAAACTTTATATGGTAATTATAAATACGAGGAGTGAATTTATATCACGGAAGAATACCCTTTACAGCAAAAAAAGAATGAACTATATACCAGCGCGTTAAGTGTTTCTATAACTAGTTAAGGTTAAATCTATGGAAAGCACGTAGAGAGGTTTACCGTTGTTGCGAAGTTCACGCACTACCGTATCGAGTTTGGTGAAGCTGGTCATAACACCATCTCCTCGAGTAAACCCTCTCTGCGCGTGGTGCAGTCTGATGTTTTTCGAAAGTCGAGAAGCCAGAATTTTATGTAAGAGACGCGTAAAGAGTGGAGAGATAGTAATTGGGCAGTTAGAAATTTTAGAGAGGTCTCCTTTTTTGGGGATCACAACTGTTCTTTTATGTTTTTGGGTGGACGGTGTACGACATAACCCGAACACTAAGTTAAGTAGCCCACAACCAGGTCTGCCATATTTGCACTTCTTAGATTTTCTCTTTCGATGCCATCTGGCATATTTCGCAGCATCAGTCCCTGCGCTGAGTGCGAACTCCAGATTCCTCGACAGGAAACCGTGACAGTTTCGAAAATCACTGTTGTAGTGTTATAGCGTTGCATGATTTCGTTTCGCAGGCTTGTGTTCAACCGGTAGTAGTCAGCCTTCCGCTTGTGAGCACGGTTAAGATCCGTTTGCTCACTTAGCACCTGCACATCAATGACTACTGCTTCACCATTGCTTGTTTTTGCGATGATGTCCGGCTTGCGCAGTCCCTCGCTGGTTTGGAACCGCGGCTCTTCATCCACATGCAGACAGTCCCCCCTCATCTTATTGGCAATATAACTGCTTCGCGCATTATGTCGCTTTATCCTTGCAGCGTGCGTACGGTGGCACACTTGCAAAACATGATTCAGCGTCTCCTGCTCCAGACAGCCTGCTCTGCATCTTCGATCTTGCATGCGTCCTCTGGTCGTTCTGGATCGCGTAGGCAAGGCATTAATCCTTAGACGGCAGAGGTTGATAAAATCCCTGCCAGTCAAGAACCTGCTGCCGTCCGCAACCCATCGATGTTGCTGTGGAGTTTTTGCAGACTCGCAAAGCGCCGCTCCATCAACTGATCTGTACAGTCTCATAGACCATAGTCTTTTCAGTGCCTCAGTTGTTCCGAAGATAACACCATCTAAATTTAGGCGCTTTTCGGCCTGTGCTATCTCTTTGGCCAGATATTCGGCCGGCATAGTTGACTGCGCCTCATTAGACAGAGGGAGCCTTGAGAGCCTCGCAAGTCTCTGTCTGGGAATTTCCCATCTAATTGAGGGGATCCCCAGGCCTCCATCTTCAACCGCAGCATGAAAGTATGCATTGCATGTGTCATGCGGCAAGCAGAGCCACTTCCTTACATGCTTTCGAACGGTTCTGTCCACCTTATTCAGAACTCCTATTCGTACTGTGCCCAGGCTTAACAAGTGATAAAGACCTGGGAGCACCATTACTCTTAGGCCAAAGAGCCGTTGCTGTGGCTTTAGAGGGGCTTTGGTGAGCCTCTCTAACATCGCGGTGAGTTTCCCCACTATGTCCACCGATAGCCTACCTTCTGGAGTAAAGGGGATTCCCAAGTACTTCCACTCATCGGATCTCTTTAGTGCCGATATTTCAATGCCACCACACTTGAAGGTTCAGTTCGGATCCACAATAACCTTCTTTTCATGTGGGACTGGTATAACTGACACCGTCATGGACTTAGAGGTGTTCACGTCCATGCCGCATTGCGACAGATACTGTGTTGCAGTAATCAGGAGCTGCTGAAGCCCAATCTTTGTAGAGGCTAGGAGGATTAAGTCATCCGCATAGGCTGCCCTGTTAATGCGCAGTCCTCCGACATTGACAACGATATCAGCTGGTATCCCCTTCCAGAGCCTGTCAATGATCTTGTTAAAGAGGAACGGGGACAACGGGTCGCCTTGCTTTACCCCTCGTCTAGGCCGGATCAGGTGTGATGACCACGAGCCACAAACCAAGCCGGTTGCGCTGGTTTTGTATAGATCTTGGATGTATTCGATCAATGGTCTTGGGGCCCCATATAATTCTAGCGTCTGATTGATGGCCAAGTGGGAGACCGAATCAAAGGCCTTTGCCACGTCCAATGACGCCATGTAGAGCGGCCTTTTGTTTGCATGGCGAAAGCGAAGCACCAAGTCGAGTAGAAAGATATTGTCCGAGCATCCATCTGTTCGCCTGAAGGCCCGAAGTCTAAGGTCTAGTGGTATATTAGCCACTAAGCGTCTAGCCAGGATCTTATGAAAGACGCGAACTAAGACCGAGGAGACCGATATTGGCCTAAAATCTCCCGGACCCTCAGGGTAAGCCTTTTTAAGAATAAGAGACGTGGTGGACTCCTTAAGGTGTTCTGGTAATTTCCGGCACCATAATAGGACATTCAAAATCCTTTCTAGTATTCCCATAGGGACACTTCGAAGGAGTCGCACCGTAATTCCGTCAGGCCCTGTAGCGGTGTTTAAGCCAGGGAAGGCTGACTTTATTTCTTTTGGTTGTATTGGAGCCCAGAGACATTCTTTCTCAGGTGCACATTCTCCTGCATCTGGACAGGCGTCGGATGTTTGGGCCAGCAGTTCTTCCCAAAAGGGAACTATAGCTTCCTTCTGTGGTGTTGAGGATAGCTGGTGGTCTTTCAGTAATGCCCTTAGGCATCGCATGGGATTTCGACGCCACAAATCCCGCGTACGCGTGTATCCTGCGCGCCTTTCCTTCCTGCGTGAACTAAGAGGCTGACTCGGAGGAACTAGATCTCTGTCGTTCCTGCGTGATCTTGTGTACGGAAAGACTTCACGTAGGTAGAGCGCAATTCTCTCGCATACACTCTGCTTAGTTTCGTGCCTTAGGGACTGGCATATATTCATCAGAGCGGCGGCACCGAACACCCCAGTGTTAACGGGTTCAAGTGACTCCAGGTGCACCCTAATCTCGTCATCTAAATTTATTCCGGCAGCGCTAATCTGCACAATGGAAACTTCAGCCCTTTCTGATGATGCCAACTCAGAGATATATTGCTGTACAAGCGTCTTATATTGCTATTGTTTCCTGTGCGATTTAATGGAGTCTAGCGTTCTGTCCGGAAAATATTTAATAAGCTCATGATTGATAAAGCGCGTCCCCAAGACATGAAGCTCAGCCTCTTTACGCGCGAGCAGTGAATTCTCCTCATCATTCCATCGAGCCTTTACTACGTCTTTCCTGACTATCCGATCGTAAAAGTCAGAATGGGCTCTACGCTCATGCAGCGACCTGCCAGCTGCCTTGCCGAAGCTCCTACCACATCCAGGAAATCGGCATAATTCCTCTGTTTCTGGAGGTCGATTCACAGCCAATGAGCCAGCACGGCCACTCCTACTACTACTACTACTATGTGCTGGGACAGCAGAGCCAGAGGGCTCGCCGCCTTGACTATCCATCCGAGGCAAATTTCTATTATTTGGGCCAACACTTTTTGGGCCCAAGGGGGCTGGCAACCCCCAAGGGCCTTTGTTCGCAGGGGCAGCTCTTAGTTTCCCCCCCCCCAAGGGGGTACTTGTGGCGGGAACCCAACGAAGAGGTGGCTGCTTGTTAACTATGACTCAGAGATATGGTCTGGGATACTAGATCGACAAGCCGATCCGACACCTCATACGACCATCCCCTGGAGAACCCGATATCCATCATCTAGCGCTACGCGTTCTAAATTGGCTCCCAATCCCTCCGCACCTACACGAGGTGGGAGCTAGGCAACGTTTGGCTGTTACCAGTCAAAGGGCTGAGCCGGAGGGTGCGTTGACGGTGGGCATCGGGGTCTCAAGAATCTACCACAGTCCCTGGGTCCTGGTCTCGGATACTAGCACCGGTAAAGACCGGTCCGACACCTCAGGCGACCGTCCCCATGAGTATCTACGAGCTGCCAGTCACCGCATGGGTGCTGGCGGCGTATTGCGTTCAATAGGCGTTCCGCGTTCAACAAGCGCAATACCGCTGGACACATGGTTTCTTTTTCCAAGTGTCAGCGGCGTATTGCTTCTCCCAGTTGTTATTGGGGTAGCCGGCTGCAGCTTAGTTTCTTTTGCTAAGCAGCAGCGGCGTATTGCTTTCTAGGCCCCATGTAGCTATGGCGGCCGCGTAGATACTCGAGACTGTTGAGACTTTTTTCCTGTACCGGGTCTTTCGATCCGGTATACTTCCGCGCAAGTTTAAGCACCAGCGCGTTAGGTGCTTCTATAACTATTTAACAATAACAATAAATGACATATATACACGGGCCTACTTTCTTGCGTCCACTGCCATGAGACCTGCCCGCGGTTCATGGGAAAATTAGAAACGGGGACCCTTACGGGAGGCGAACTTAGCCACACCGAAGTGTGTTGTCAGGGAATGCCGCGCGAAGGCGTCGCCCCGGGCTCTCCATGCATAGAGCCCGCCCCGTATTCAATGTACAAGCGAAATAGTTTGGTAAAAAACGCGGCGACAACAGTGACACTCAGCAGAAGTGCTGCGCGTTTAGTGATTCCGCTACGCTGAACGATGAGCGGGGAGCCGCCGTCATAGAGCATCACTGTCGCTGCCATGTGTTTTGTCAAACTTTTTCGCCTTGATATTGAAAACGAAAATGATTTTGTAACTTCCGTTGATGCTTTCCTTTGCAGAAAGGTCTGTTCTATCGCGTGGCATAGTTAGATTTTCTCCTGGACCCTTAGTTTTTGAAATAAACTGAAAGATATCAGCCAAAATGGGTGTATTTTCGGTGTCCCTTTCACTTTGATCATTATTTAAACACATTTAATTGTTTATAGTCTAATAACAACATATACCATTTTATTCGTGAAACTTCAAAGAATCATTTGGCACCAAGCGCAACTGAATAACTATTACCGCAAAAGTACAAAACACTTCCAAAGTTGAAAATTTGCGATTTTTTTCAAAATTGATTTTTTCAAAAATGGTACGTTCTGGAGAAAAACGGATTGCAGATTCGTATTCAGCACATTAAAGTCTATAAAAAACGCATATTGAAGGTTACAAAATCAAAAAAAAGTTGAAATTTGTCGAACAGTGTTATTATTCCGCCACCTTTTTCCTTCATTGAAGCTAGAGCGCTACTTAAGACTGCGATGTTTTGTTTGCATCCGTCTTCCTTTATGAAACCCTTCTGCCTCCGGTTTATTGCCACTTTCGATTGAAGTCTCCGGTCAATCATTGCCGAGTATACCCTTCCCATCAGTGAACCAATGGTGATGGGTCGCCAGTTATTCGCATCTTCCACGCTTTTACCCGGCTTCGGGATCAGCGTAGTGCGATTGATCTTCCACTGGCTCGGGTATACTCGGCTCATTAGCAGTAGGTTGCACATTTTACTTATAATGTGTAGCGCTCCATCGGTGGCTGAGGCATACACCGAACTATCCGAGGACGAGGAGTTCTCTTCAGTCACCGGAGTCCTCCTCCCCCGAGCGGGTAGGAGCCTCCTTTTGTCGCTTATTTGTTTAAGTGATTTGTGCGGCAGAAATTCCCGTATTTTTACATTTGGGTACCTTTCGTTTTGGAACCTCCGATCCAATTGGATTAAGAGGTCCACTTCCTCTTTGGTCCAAGCCGAGGCTCTGTTGCTTGGACCGCTCCTGCCGCTTCCTGTCTCCTGCCTTTTTTGGTTCCGCGCCAGAGGGTGTCTGTGTCTTTCATGTTGTGACAACCCTCTCTGGGTCCGGAATACTCTACCGCACATTTGGCATTCAACCTGTGCCTCCCCCTCGGCTATGTTTCCACTCACTCTGTTCTTGCATTTCGGGGCATGACACTGCCAGCCATAGAGTTTGATAAAACTCCTTTGGCAGGCAGCGCATCTCCAAACCGCTCTATGCCGAGGGTGTTTCTTTTCAATGTGTTCTACGAACTGTGCTTCCTTCATGAAGCACTCCTCCGGACCCTCGCCGGCGCAGAACTTGCAGGTAATATACCCGCTCAGGGGTAGGTCCGTTCATTGTTCCATCTCATTATCCGTAACATCGCCTATGTCGTCATAAGTGGTCCTCCTATCCAAAGCGGACATGTCCGCCACGGGAGCCCCAGGACCAAGGGCCCCCGTGTCCGAGGCTTCTCTACTATTCAATTGATCCATTACTTGGGTTTATCAATTTGTTCCTTATACGTTCGTTTCCATCCATATCCATGTCTAGTCCTTTTACCTGCCTAGTCGTGTGGACAAACTGTCAGGATGGCAAGTTGGCGGCGTTATAGAGTCCGTCGGGAGATGTGGCCGTCAGGTGTTATGGAATTTCTAAGTGCTGGCGGCACGGTAGATTAGTTCTCTGCGGCTTGTGCCTTGTCTTATATAAAATATATTAGTAGCTTTCTGGCAGTTCCAATATGAGACATACTGCCCTGTTCGTCCGGTCTCCCTTAAAAGGAAGGCAGAGTTCCAGGGCAGCGCCATTCGGCTACAGTCATGAGATAAGATAAATAAATAAATAAATAAATCAGACGTTCACATAATAATTTAACATGTATCATGAGTACGCTGATCACGTAATGTGATCATAGTCCAGAAATTCGTTTGCTATTTCAATTGACGAACGTAGGGCTATCAATGAAGCCGTCAGGACAATCTTTTCTTCCGAGCGCCAGGCATTTCATATTTTGCATTGTTGCTTTGGGCATGGCTCCTCTGCATCCCACTACTATTGGTAATGTCTCTGCCTTGCTCAATTCATTTTGATTCTTAAGTACTCCTTGGTGTCCTTATATTTCCTTTCATTTTCTCTATACGCCTGGGGGAGGTTTTCCCGGTCCTTGTACCGGACCGTGACATCCACCACATAAACCGTGTCATGGTCTTTAATGACCATATCTGATTTACGTAGCTCCCCCAACACGTTTATGGTCGGTTCCTCGAACACCGCGCAGTGATTAGGCACTTTGCTTCTAACAAGTTTACAAATCTCGTTATGCCTTCTTATTCTGTGAGCTTTTGTATGGGTGCAATTGCCCAGTATATGTCCCAGGGTCTCGGCCTGGGCGCTAGAACGTCGGCATTGAACGTCTGAGGTTTTCTTTATTCTGTTCAATACCACTTTTGTGCCGAACGTGTTCGTTCTCAGTTTCAGCGCATCCAGGTATCTGGGCGGCTTCAGTAGTTCGGGGTTGTAAAGCCATTCATTTCCGAATTTATCCCCGAAAAATTATCTAATCCCTTGCCCTTGGGAGACGAGTTGTCTCCATCGATCCGTTTCTTTCTTACGGAGGGCCTTTCTTGCTGCCTCGATCTGCTCCATCGTTATGCCTGCATCCCAGCAAAGTTCTATTGATGCCGCATATTTGCGTATTGTACCCTCCTGCCCCAGGAGTGCTTGTCTCCCTCACATCGTCTTAGATGCAATGTTCTCCACTCTCTGGACACCCAAGCCTCCGTGGCTCTTGGCCGTATATATCAGTCCATCTGTAATGGATGGATGGAGGTACAGTATATGCTTTATTTCCTGTCTGATGTCTCGATCTAATTGTCTAAGGGTGCCCAGAGGTGAAGAATCTGCTGCCAGTTTGTGGATATATTGCCGGGGCAGGAGGTACACTACCGCTCATAAGTGTTTAGGCACTCTCAATAAAAGCATAAATCATATAAAAACTCAGGAAAAATGTGAAAATATTTATTTTTTATATACATCCACATATACATTTATGGAAGTATACTAAATAAATGCGAAAATTAAAACCCTTAACTTAAATTTTTGTCTCATCTATGTGACCTCCTCTTGATCGAACAATCGCAGCGCACAACCGAGGCATTCTCGCAATAAGTTTTACGAGAGTTTCTGAAGTTATTGACGTCCAAGTTGATTGAAGCTTGTTCCACATATCATTAGCTGATGTTGCAACTGATTGCCGTACTACCCGGTCCAGTTCTTCCCACAGTAACTCGATCGGATTCAAGTCCGGGCTCTGAGGAGGCCATTCCATAATTTTAATTGTTCCTTCCTCCTCTAAATGGCGTAAATAGTCTTTACATAATTTAGATGTATGCTTTGGGTCATTATCTTGTTGAAAGATGAAATTTTGACCCAAAAGCCGAATTCCTGAAGGTATTGCGTTGTTCTCCAAAATTTCTCGGTATCCTTCTTTTCTTAATATTCCGTCAACTTTCACAATATCTCCTAGACGAGTCCCAGCAAAACAGCCCCAAATCATCACTGAACCACCTCCATGCTTCACGGTAGCGGCAATACACTCTTCTCTGGCACGTTCGCCCACAGATCTTCTCACGAATATTCGCCTTCGGGTACCGAACACTTCAAATTTGGACTCATCCGTCCATAAAACCTTGTTCCAATCTTCTATCGTCCAATGTTGGTGTTCACGCGCCCATTTAAGTCGCTTTTGCTTATTTTGTTTGCGTAGTAATGGTTTTTTCATAGCAATACGTCCATGGAGCCCGGCTTCCTGTAGGCGACGTTTCACCGTAGAAACACTAACTGGCTTTGAGCGACCAACATTTAATTCTGCGCTGATTTCCGGGGCTGTATTGCGTCTATTCCTCTTGCTGATGACCACCATTCTACGATCATCTACAGATGTTGTCGCTCTTGGTCTTCCACTACGTCTTTTATTTAAAAAACTACCACTTTCCCGATACTTTTTGACGTTATAATCGACGGTAGCATGGTTTAATTTCATTTTTTTGGCAATTTGTCGATTACTTATGCCAGTTGTATGGTAAGCTATTATAAGCGCACGTGTTTCAGTAGTTAGTTCTCTTCTTGGAGGCATTTTAAGTAACTGTCACTCGATATTTCGCTCACGATGTTAACAGTGTGAATCTCAAACTACAACTGACCATAGCTTACACATTTTACTACAATCTTTTCACAAGACAGTTTAAACATCATTATCTACAATCTACCTGACTGAAAAATATTCCCGGGAATTCCTACAGATTATTATTGTAACTCCACCGTAATAAACAGTTTGCGACAACCCGGCCAAGCTCAGGTAGAGGGTAGTAAAACTAATCCAATATAATGGGTGTCTATATAATTGAACTGCGTTTTAGATAAGTATTTCATTTTATTGTAATGTTGTTTGGTAAACATAATTCTGTATCAATAATACATGAAAAGTGGAGTGCCTAAACACTTATGAGCGGTAGTGTACGTCCGGATAAGATTGATTTTTTTATGAGGCTTCAGCTTCATCCTCCTCACTGCTTTGATTGCTTGCAGAATTTCTCTTGTTGAGGAGCCTCGAAGGCCCCTCCACGGATCGAGTTTGATCCCTAAGTATTTTATCGTTGTCTCGGGATCTGTATAGGGTATGGTGGACCCTCCCATTTCTATCTTTGGGTCGACCATATACCATGTCTTCTTGCCTTGGACGATCTGGAACGCTGTGCATTTAGAGGCCGCCACACTCATGCCCAATTCCTTTAAGTAATTGTTGAGCATCTTGTTTTGCTTGGCGGCCTCCTTCCTTGTCTTTGCCAGCAAGACCAGATCGTCCGCAAATGCTAAGATCGAGACTTTCTCGTCTCCCATCTGTATGCCCTCCGTCAGCTCGTCTATTTTCCCTATAATGGGATCTGTTATAATATTGAATAATATGGGCGATAGTGGGTCGTCCTGTTTGACTCCCCTTTGCAGGTTCATTCTGACCGTTTCGCCTCCTCTACATGCTATTTCGGTCTTACAGCCGTCGTACATCCTGCCAATGTACCGCGCGGCTGTGTCGGGGATACCTTTTTCCTTCAAGCAGCTGCCCATCACGCTGTGGGGTACCGTGTCGAACGGCCCCAGGGTCGGGAGCCGCCGCGTCCGAGGCTTCATCTTCTGTCTCCATTTTAATATTTGGTTATAAGGTCTGACTTACAATTATCCTTTCATGCCCAATCGTGTCCCTTCGCCTTGCCTACTCGTGTGGACATATGTATTGAGATGGCAGGTGGGCCCAGCCGTTGGCGGCATTTCAGAATCCGTCGGGGGATGTGCCGTGCCGTTAAACTCGAGCGGCGTATCGCTCTATGCCGCCAGGCGAGTTGAATATGGCTAGGAAATTCTCTAAGTGCCAGCGGCGTATTGCTTTCAGCCGCCCGAAGAACGGCATTATGCCGCTAAGTTCCAGCGGCGTATTGCTTTACGCCGCCGGGCATATTCGTATTTGCTACTTGGTTCCTTGATCGCACCACATCCCCAACGTGTTTTGGGCACTTGGTGCCCTATAAGTATCACCATCTTTCGATTCTATATTATATAATATATAGTATGCATTATTATAATAATAATAATTATTATTATCATACTTCTTGCCGTACAAACGGCTCGACCAGCCTGCCATCCAGCTCGGGTAGGTGGGGTCGCCAATCCCCAACGGTGCTGCCCCTCACCGCCGTGCCAGCTCGAGTGGGTGGGGTCGCCACTCCCCAACGGTGTCGCCCTCACCGTTCTACTATGTATCGCTGGGAGCACCGTGAGGCAAAGTATTGATAACTAGGCCACGGTTTTGGGCTCTCAGGGATCTTGCTGGGCACATTGATCTTTGGTCTTAGACCCAGGATGGGTGCAAATATGAGACCTCCCGTGAGGCTCTTTTTCATACATACGCGCACCTTGCACTCATTTTCATACTTGGTTTCCGAGTGTGACGGGCAAGACAGACGCCGGCGTTGTCGTCCTCCTATTAGGATTAAACCTGGACGTAATGCTGTTAAACCGTCTCCAGTTCATCCATGAGCCCCACAATACTCGAGTGGTTAAGCTGCGCATCTGGGCCCGTGTTATACCCAATTGCAACAGCTCTCTAACACTCTGGGAGCTCCAGACCCCCCGCCACGAGATGGTTATGGCGGAGAAGACGACATTTCCACGTGGCACTCCTGCATGGGCTCCAACCAGATCGTGGAGATCCGAAATCGACTCGTACTTAGCCACCTTTCGCCTGTGTGCTAGATCCAATGCCCCTTCGCTGGATACAACCTGCGCATCAACGACAACTGCCCTACCACCTAGGACAGCTGTGAGATCCGGTCTACGGCGCCCGACAGATGTAGAGAAGGCAAGCTCCTCGTCCACCTGCCATCCCCTTTGTCTTAGAAAACCAGCGACTCGACGGCACAGGTCGTTATGCCGTAAGATCCTCCCACCGTGCGTGCGGAAGCAGCGCTGAACGCAGTGCGCCGGAGTCTCCTTTTCAGCACACCCGGCGCGACAACGAACATCGCGTCCCTCACGACCGCGGGAGACTCTCACTCTCGACGGTAAACAGTTGGCGCGAACGTGGTGATAATGCACGTAATCAGCCCCCGGGATGCTAGATGAACCGTCTGACACCCAGTGCGAACTCAAGGGGACAGCAGCAGACTCACGGAGCCCACTACCATCACATGAGGCGTGCAACGCTGCGGCCCAACCTCGTCGGAGTTCAGAAGTCGTGCAGACCCTTTCACCTCGTAGGCGCATCTGGTTATCACACCAGACCATCTGCCGGGCGACATAAGGCGTCTCGGCAGCGGCCCTTGCCGGAGGGAAGGGACTTCTGCACAGCTTCTGCAGTCGCTTGCATTTCAGCATCGGGATCACAGTTCTTAACTGGGGCAATCCAAGACCTCCCTCCCGTATCTGCGCATGGAAATATCCAGCAGGAACATCATGGGGTAGGCGCAGCCAAGCGCGTACCGCGGCACGAACCTGGACGTCGGCCTTCGTCAGCACCTTGGCGCTCACGTCGCCCACTATCCACCGATGGTAGTAGCGGGGTAGCAGGCAATCCCGGAGCAGCCGCAACCTCTGTTGAGGCTTTAGCGGAGCCCGGGTTATCCGAGCTAGCGCAAGGTCCAAAGGGACCGGCTCTACGCATTCCTTAGCCCCTTCGTACTTGATGCCCAGGTATCCCCAGACGTGAGACAGGGTCACCTGCCGTATAGGCACATCGCCAAGATGGACTGTAGGGTCCGTCATGACCCGCACCTTCTTCTCACGCCCAGAGGCACAATGTCGTCTGCATAGGCGAGGGTGTCAATCATCACACCTCCTAACTTGAAACCAACATCCTTTGAGAGAACCCCCAATGCTCGATCGACGATCAGATTGAACAGAAGGGGCGACAAAGGATCTCCCTGACGAACTCCACGTCCCAGCCGTATCGGCGCTCCATAGCTTTCCCCAGAGGGATGCAGGGTGGTCGTTGCGTTGGAGTAGACTGCTTTAATATATGAGAGGAAGCCGGATGGCAAGTCCGCTTCCTCTATGCACTTGAATATGGCCTCGTGGGAGACCGTGTCAAACGCCTTCGACACGTCCAAGCAGGCCATGTGCAGGGACCGGCACTTCCTTCGCGACTGCCGGAGCACCGCCGACAGGATAGTGATATTCTCACATACCCCATCGACGGGCCGAAAGCCACGTTGGCGCTCGTCCCAGATGTCTAGCTTAGCTAGTCTACTGGCTATTATTCTATGGAGCTGCCTCAACGGTACGGACCCTACACTCAGGGGCCGATAGTCGGAAGGTGAAGGCCTGTCCGGCATACCAGCCTTCCTGAGGAAGACCGTCCTGGTAGAGGAGATTCGCTCAGGAGCCTCTCCTGCAAGGAGCACCAGGTTGAACAGTAGTGCACGCAACACGGATTGAACAGAGTTCCACAACCGCGGCGGCACACCGTCAGGACCTGGAGCGGACGCGGCCCTTATGGCATGCTTCTCCACATCTTTCGATGAGATAGGCATCCATAAGGAGGACTTATCGATAGCAGAAGGATCGAAATCCTCCGCACTCTCGCCCGAGCCGACACCCTCGAGGTGGATACCCCGTGAGGTCGACTCACCGGACCGCCTCTGCCTCATACTGTCCGGCCGTCTGGGGAACGCCGACTCACTACCCCCATCTACGACACTGACGGTCTCTATAAGAGGCCGCCAGTATGCGTAGAAGCTGGCAGGGGACGGACGATTCCCTTCGACGTTGCCTTCCAGGATATTATTGAGACAGGAGCGCATGTTCTTATGAAAGAGAATTTGCGTTTCCGCGTATTCCCTCTTGCGCTTCTGCTCCCTGTTCTCTCGGTTGGAAGGATCACACTGTCTACGCCTAGCTGGGCGCTGAGGATACCTCCTAACCCTCTCCGGAAACACGTCACCTAGCCATCTATTGATGGCATCAATGTCTACGTTCCCTTCAAGAGCTGACTGCGCAATTGCGCGCAGGCGACCAGCCTGGAAGGTCATCGTTCGCGACGATCGCTCAATGAGCTCACGAATCGCAGAACGTAGCCTCTCCAGTTGTTCCGGAATTATCAGACTGGCAGGATGACCGCACCTGTGGGGAGAAAGGATGTTCGAGGGACCAGCAGTATCAAGTACTGCCGCTCCTGTCCCTTGGCCGTCCTCAGCAACACCCGTAGGACACGAGGTCGCCTGTTGGCAGAAACTGAGGACCATCTGGCGATATGCGGCCTGTCGCCGTTTGCCTTTGATGGCGTCTGCAGTTCTGTGGGGGAATAGGCCTTGAAGATGGGCATTCATGAACCTAATTCCCCCGGCTGAGCTGGCAGTAGCCTCAGCCCGAGCCATCCTTCTCTCCTCCTCTTCGCTCCAGCGGGCTCTAGTTCTTTCGACGTTGACAGCGTCGTTGGCTTCAAGAGGGTGCGCATGACGCGTGTGTACGCCTCGGCCGATCTTGGAATGGAACTCCCGATCGCAGTACTCACAGACGAACCTTCCGGGCGCGGCGGGAATTTCCCGACTCGGAACCTCCCGGCTTCGGAGGACTCTTACGTCCGACGTACTCTCCTGCGCCTCAGTCTCTGAAACCCTACTCTCGCTCAAAACACATAGTGGCCGGGCCATCCGAGAACCCGGCCGTGGATCATTCATTATATTGTCCTTATCCATTGTTTCTATGTGTTAGGGGATCAGTCGGATTGACAGCCGACAGTCCCCTGATAGCCTGTTCCGTTTTTGGCCTCACATCTTCCGTGGAACTCGGCACTTGAGCACAAGGCCCTTCGAGGCGCTCTCGCAGAGGTAGCTCTTAGTTTCCCTCGGATGTTCGGAGGTACTCACCGGGGGAACCTCGTGAAGGTGGCTACTTGCTAACTATGACTTGGGCTCTCTCGGATACTAGCACCGGCATAGCCGGCCCGACACCTCATCGATTACCCCTATACTATGCCTGCGGGGACTTAGTCTCGGCTACTAGCACCGATAAATCGGGCCGACACCTCAAACGACTAGTCCCATCACGCCCGGAGACTCAAGCTGCATTGTTACCCCCACGTACTTGCCGCCAGCGGAGTATTGCAAGGCACGATGTTATACAGAAACACCGCGAGACTTAGTTTCAGAAGCTAAGTTCGCGGTGTTCCACCCCAGCAAGAGGTGAAAATTTTAGGGCTGGGAGCCAGTTACCAGCAATACTCGGATCTTTGTCGCGCCGTGGCTAAGTGCCAGCGGCGTATTGCTTTCATTTATTGGGCAAGTCATAGCGGCAACATAGCTGCTTAGGCCATAGTATAATACATACATATATAATATATATATATATATGACGCCACTAGTACGATGGCGGGTCATGTGTAAACCTGGCGCCACCATGCACAAATGGCTATTACAGTTGTTAGATAGCTTTTAAACAATTTGTCCAGTGTATTGTAGATGTTATTTATTTGGCCCGCTGGTAGGCATTATTAGTGATTGGTACATCAAGTGCGTTAGGTGTCGAACGCGTACCGGCATTTGATATTTAAATGCTTGGTTCATTTATTTGCAGTTTCCGCTTCCGAGGTTCAAGCTTTATCCTCCGGGGTCGTATGGATGGTTTACTTGTCTCCACACAGTTCTCATGAATGAGCGGTGAATAGAGAGAGAGTCATAGTTACCTTAAGAGAGTCATAGTTACCTTAAGATAGCCTTAAGAGAGTCATAGTTACTCCCGCCGTTTACCCGCGCTTTCTTGAATTTCTTCACGTTGACATTCAGAGCACTGGGCAGAAATCACATTGCGTTAACACCCGCGGGGGCCATCGCAATGCTTTGTTTTAATTAGACAGTCGGATTCCCCTAGTCCGTGCCAGTTTTGAGCTGAGCGTTGAATGGCGGCCAAAGAGAACGACCACGACGGAAGATCCCCCACGGAAGCCTCGCATCAAGGAAGATCCGCGGAAGACCAAGGCACGGGACCGACCGCGGATCCCGGTTTCGCAATAATGCGTCCGTTCACCTCGCACAGGCCCGGCACGTCGGCCAAACCCACTTCCCGACCAAGCCCGACACGCCCCGCTCCTCAGAGCCAATCCTTATTCCGAAGTTACGGATCCAATTTGCCGACTTCCCTTACCTACATTAATCTATCGACTAGAGGCTCTTTACCTTGGAGACCTGCTGCGGATATGGGTACGAACCGGCGCGACACCTCCACGTGGCCCTCTCCTGGATTTTCAAGGTCCGAGGGGAAGATCTGGACACCGCCGCAACTGCCGTGCTCTTCGCGTCCCAAACCCTATCTCCCTGCAAGAGGTTTCCAGGGAACTCGAACGCTTATATAGAATATATTCTTATATACAGAAAAGAAAACTCTTCCCGGACCTCTCGACGGCGCACAGTGGTCCAGAACTGAACGCTAGCTGTTCATTTGTTAATGAATCGATTTCCTCATATCGCTGTTTTTTAAATGTATATTGATTTACAAGTGTCCATTACTTTCGAAAATAATAAATTTAACTAATTTATTCAAAATTGTGATTAGTACAAGAGTTTAAAGATCAACATTTTATAGGTACCATTTTTCACGCGAAAAATTGCTTTATTTCTTTTTAATGCCCTGATGAATCTATTTATATTTTCTGATCGTGTTCGTGTCCAAATGAAGAGTATTCTTTTGCGTTAAAATGCACACCTCGAATTTAGAATTGCCGTTCGTTATTTATTAGAAAAACAATGCTCAGTGGAGTAAATACAGTTGTCAAAGTTGTTCATTTTCAACAAGGAATATCTTTTAAGTTCCATAGAGTTCCGCATTCTTTCAAAGTGGAATGTTTTCTTCATACTTTCCCCTATATAATCACACAAAAATCATTTCCCGCTTCGTCCCGCCAAGAAAGTGATTAATGTTTAAAGTGGCACAATAAGACGCCTAATTTCTGACCGTTCTAACGTTCTGTCTGTGATCGGTTCAAACAGTTTGTCGTGAGACTGCATATAGAGAGATTCAGAGCATTTTTTATATACGAATTTAAACCTTTATACTCAATTTTTTGTTCTGTTTATTTCAACGCGAACGCGCGATCCAAGCGCGCTGCGGCGGCCGTGAACAGCTAGCGTTCAGTTCTGGACCACTGTGCGGCGTCTCCAGGTCATTTTGGGTTACCCCGACGAACTCTCTCACGAGAGCCCGATTGGTATGCGGTTCCGCTGCCGGGTTCCGGAATAGGAACCGGATTCCCTTTCGCCCGACGGGTTTGTTTCTCTATCATATAGATTATATGTTTTAGGACACCTCATCTACATAGGATTTCTTTTAGGGCTTAGGATCGACTAACTCATGTGCAACGGCTGTTCACACGAAACCCTACTCCACGTCGCGTCAGTCCTCCAGGGCCTCGCTGGAATATTTGCTGCTACCACCAAGATCTGCACCAACGGCAGCTCCGGGCAGGCTCACGCCCAGACCCTTCTGCACACACCGCCGCGACCCTCCTACTCGTCAGGGCTTCATGGAGGACGGCCACCCGAGGGCGACGCGTCCCTCCCCACTTGCCGCTGACTTCAGGGTTAGTTGCTTCGGCAGGTGAGTTGTTACACACTCCTTAGCGGATTCCGACTTCCATGGCCACCGTCCTGCTGTCTTAAGCAACCAACGCCTTTCATGGTATCGCATAAGCGTCGACTTAGGCGCCTTATCTCTCCGTTTGGTTCACCCCACAGCGCCAGTTCTGCTTACCAAAATTGGCCTACTTGGCACTCTGATCCAAAAGCTCGTGGCTTCACGTTTCAAGCAAGCCAGAGATCTCACCCATTTAAAGTTTGAGAATAGGTCGAGGTCGTTTCGGCCCCAAGGCCTCTAATCATTCGCTTTACCAGATGAGACTCGCACGCGTTCACAGGGGAACGAGCGAGTGCCAGCTATCCTGAGGGAAACTTCGGAGGGACCCAGCTACTAGATGGTTCAATTAGTCTTTCGCCCCTATACCCAGTTCCGACGATCGATTTGCACGTCATAATCGTTACGGACCTCCATCAGGGTTTCCCCTGACTTCCTCCTGATCAGGCATAGTTCGCCATTTTTCGGGTCCCAACTTGTACGCACTAGGTGCGCCTCTTCTCGCAACAAGAACGAAACGCCCCGGGAGTGCGAGGCCGCATCCTAACGCTGCCCAACCTCCCTAGGTTGACGCTGAGGCTGACCTTCACTTTCATTTCGCCTTTAGGTTTATGCATCCTAATGACTCGCGCACATGTTAAACTCCTTGGTCCGTGTTTCAAGACGGGCTCTGAGAGTACCCAAAGTTGTAGCGTCAACTTCCAGCGGCGTATTGCTTTTCTCCGCCGACTTCCAAGTGCCAGTGCCGTATTGTTTGGCGTCTTCGGACACCAAACCACCTGCGGCGTAATATTTCCTCTATGCTGCACGAAAACTTGCAGCGGCGTATTGCCTTGCCTCCGCCGACTTTCAAGTGCCAGCGGCGAATTGTTTGTCGTCTTCGGACACCAAACCACCAGCGGCGTATTGCTTCCACTATGCTGCAAGCAAACATCGGATCCACTACTCTCCAGCGCTATTAAAATTCCTCTTCTGTTTTCGAAGCTTCGAGTAATAAAATGTAAGAATTTTTGAAATCTTTCTTCTAAATTAATTAAAAAACTTTTTTCAACATCTGGATTAAAAATTTCATTATATCTCAATTCCTGACACCTAGGGAATCTAAAAATTATGTGGTTGACGTCTTCTTCTTCCTCTAAATTGTAGACTGTACAGTTTTTATTATTAATTCTATTTCTTGGAAAGAATGTACTATTAATTGGTCCGTATCCTGTGATTATGTAGGTGCAAAATCTATTGGGGGTGAACCATTTATTTTTTAATTTAAGTTTTACGTCATTAATAAAGTCAAATGTATTTCTTCCTCTTGTCTCTCCTCGCCATCTACTTTGCCATTCATCATAGACAATATTTTCTATTTTTTTATTTCTACTTTTATTCGCATAGGCTCGTCTGCAATCCGTAAATTTTCCTTTTGTGTATATAGATACGTTTTCCATCTTATCGTTTTATTTTGCTTTATTCCGTATATTAATGCACGTCTAATTATTGATAAGTCCAAAGGGACTTAGCATTCAATGTTCAAGAAATTTTTGAAAAAATGATGTGATTAAAAAATTTCAGTTTTAAACTTTTCTCATTATGAATAACGGTTATAAATGACTAAAATTTGATTGGTTATTAATAACCATTATTATTTTTGGCTGCGAATAACCATTACAGATGACGGAAATTTGTTTGGTTGCGAATAACCATTACTGAAGACTACAATTTTTTTCAGTTACGAATAACCATTACAGATGACGGAAAATTTTTTTTGGATACGGATAACCGTTATCGACGGCGACAATTCTTTTTTGGTTACGGGTGACGAATATGCATGGGTGAGAATTTCGTTTTGGTTACGAGTAACCAATATCGATACCAACTCGCGCGGAATTCAAACTGCTATGTTGTGAAGTCAAAGCAATGCAGATGGACTTTGTTTAATTGATTAACTGTCATTAATTGAATTGCTTTGGCGTTAAACACTCGTTATTAATTGATTAGCTGTCAATCTTAAAATGATAGCCAATAGGATTAGTTTTAATTAATTTGTAAAACTAATGTTAATTTTAATTGGCGACAAAGAAATCGTGAATGGTTTTAATGTTAAGAGTTGAAAGAGACCTTTTTGGACTTTCATTCTATCGTTAGTTACGAAAGAGATAGCACGTACCTAGTTGGGCGATCGGCGGACCTATTTATGTAGGATTATTTTTATGGGAATTGTGATTGTTAATTAAAGTGTATCTCAACTCTTAACTATTTTATTAATATGGCATATCACCGCACAATACTCTTCTCAACAATAATCTCCAAGGCTTCGCAAGCCCTTCTATTCTCTTCCACGTCTCAAACTATTCTCTCAATTCACTCACGACTCAACTCTACTATGCTCTCCGATTCAACTCTGGTTCTCGCACGCAACGTCCATTCAATATATTCGTTCACTCTTAGCTTTCATCTCATTCTATCCTTCATTCGCTCTCACTCATTAAGGCACACACCGACACACACATCCTTGCCACGTGTCACAATTCGACTACGGGTCACCATGCACTCAAGACTCCACATGCATTCCCCGAAACCGTTCGCTCCTTCGAAGATATAAACATTCACCCGATCCACATTCGACGTTTCCACTAACACTCTTCATTCACACCTCGCGGCTCATTCGATACTTCTCGTCACACGATTCATACAAAACCCTTTCATATCATTTCCATGAATTCTTGCATCCCACATTTATCACCAGAAAATTTACACAAACTTCTGTTTGTAAAATTAAATGCAGATGTTATGCAATAATTTGTCATATGTATCATTGTTAAACAAAAATAAAATATAATGTTTTATTTCAAACCTTATCCCACCATTTTCATAACCTTATTAAAATACAATAGGTCTCAGTAACTCTACCGCAAATATCTTCGCAGTAACTATCAGTTCGAACTAAAAACCAGATAAACAGTTTGGTCCTTATGACTTATTAGCAGAATATAAATGTGTAACATATCATGTATTTCTTTAACTTTAAATCCAAAACTCCTACATATCTATAAGTAACATTTTCGCAAATTGTTTGATATAATGAAAATATTTCAGGAGAACAAAGTTAATGGGACTGTATATAAATATAAATTCTATAACTCATTTTACATCGTTGACAGATACTAATTATTATAATAATATTAATAGCATTAATGTAATAGAATTTGAGGATAGGTCAAGTAACCAAAAAAAAATTTCTGACATCGATATTGGTTACCCGTAACGAAAATGAAACTTCCGCGCATCGTATTGGTTACTCGTAACCAAAACGAAACTCTTACCCATGGATATTCGTCACCCGTAACCAAAAAGAATTCTCACCGAAATCAATTTCGGTCATTAATAATTGTTCGGTTTCCGTGTCGACTTGTCACCGTGGTTCGGACGTTATGAAAGTGTTCGCGAAGTTGATTTACGAACTCCGAAGGTCCCATGTTATTTTCCGATGAGATTACCAGAAATTCCGCTGGTAGTCGCGGGTTTTCGCCATAGACTAATTCGGCCGCGGATGCCGCTAAATCTACCCTGTGTGCGGTACGGATGCCTAATAATATAATTGGTAGTGCATCCGTCCACCGCTCGTCGCTATGGCATTTGATCGCTGCTTTAAGCTGCCTGTGGAATCGTTCTACTGGCCCGTTCGCCGCTGGGTGGTACGCGGTTGTCCTTAAGTGTTTTTCACCTAGTAGCGCGTTTAGGTTTTTGATAAGTTGCAATTCGAATTTCCGCCCTTGGTCGGTTGTGATGCGTAGAGGTATTCCGAATCGCGCTACCCACCCAGCGACAAATGCTCTAGTCACTGTTTCTGCTTCAATGTTTTCCAGTGGGAATGCTTCTGGCCAGCGTGTGAAGCGATCTACGCACGTTAGGCAGTATCTGTTTGCCCTCGAGATCGGTAGTGGTCCTACTAGGTCGATGTGTACGTGTTCGAATCAAGTGGACGGCGCACAGTGGTACGGATTGGGGTTAAGTGTGCATTTGCCTTATAACTTTTTATTCGTAAAAGGTATAAACGCGAAACTTGGACTGGACAATGTAGTAATGTCAATTTAAATATTGGTTAAGAAAAAAAAAATTATTATTATTATTATTATATACACTACTACACTTTCTTCTCCGTTTCCGGGTTGTCACGCGGGTGAGACGGATCCTCGTCAAGTCTCATCTCGCTCCTCTATTTGGCTCAGGAATGTACGAACTATGTTGCATGTTTTTAATATGACGGCTCTCTGTATCTCTGTGTGTATGTTGGATGGTAATTGAAGTTGGGTCAGGTGTTTTTTATATGTGTTTGGTGTGATCCCTGTGGCTGATATGACGAGTGTTATTATGTATACCCTTTGTTGTTTCCAGATTCTTTGTACCTCTTGTGCTAGTGGTGTGTATTTTTCTATCTTTTCGTTGTACTTGTTCTGTATGTTTCTGTCGTTGGGTATTGAGATGTCAATTAGGTAGGTTATTTTATCTGCTTTTTGAGTGAATGTTATGTCCGGTCGGTTGAATTTCACGGTTTTGTCGGTATGTATGGTTGTGTCCCAATATAGCTTGTATTCGTCGTTTTCGATAATGGTGGTTGGTGTGTACATATAGTATGGGGTGTTGATTTGTTCTATGTTGTATTTGTTGATTATTGCCTTATGTATTATTTTGGCTGCTATGTTGTGTCTGTTCGTGTATTCTTCACTGGCTAGTAGTTTGCATCCTCCTGTAATGTGGTCTATCGTTTCTGGGCACTGTTTACATTTCCTGCATTTGTCATCTTGTGTGTGTGGGTCTCTGATGATGTGCTTTAGGTAGTTTTTGGTTGCTATCACTTGGTCTTGTATGGCTATTGCGAATCCTTCTGTCTCTGGGAATAGTTTACCTTGTTGCAGCCACTCGTATGTGTCTATTTTGTTTATGTTTTCATTGCTCATGATGTATCGGTGTTTTCCGTGTAGGTGTTTTTGGGTCCATGCGTTCATTTTATTTTCTCTGTGTTCGGTGCTATTATGTGTATCCAGTATGTGGTTTTGTGCGGTGAGATTCAGTGGGGTATAATTTTTGTCTGCTTGCGCTATTGCTTTGTGTAACGCCTTTTGTTTGCCGTGGAAGTATTTGCGTAGTGATTGTATCTGTCTTGCATGCAATGAATATATGTCTATAAGTCCTCTGCCTCCTTCTTTTCTGTCTATTGTTAATCTTTCCTTGCATGATTTGGGGTGCAATTTGTTGAATTTTGTGAGTTCTGTTCGTGTAAGTATGTTCATATTTTCCAGGTCTGTGTCTGTCCATTTTATAATTCCGAATGAATATGTTAATAATGGTATCGCGTATGTGTTTATTGCCTTAAATAGATTTCTTGAGTTGAGTTTGGTTTTCAGGAGTGTTGTGAGTCTATTTTTGTATTGCTGTTGTAGGTGCTGTTTAATATTTGTGTGATCAATTTTTGTGTTTTGTTGGAATCCCAGGTATTTATATGTTTCATGTTTGTCCATGTTGTTGAGTGTTTCGGTATTTAGCGTTCGTTGTGTTTCGTTCGTCGTCCATTTCCCTCGTTTAATATGTAGTGTTTTGCATTTTGTGATGCCGAATTCCATGTTGATGTCTTTTGTGAATGTTTCCGTGATGCTAAGTAGTCCGTTTAGTTGTATTTCATTTGCTGCGTATAGTTTTATGTCATCCATATACATGAGGTGGTTTATCGTATATTGTTTTCTCTTTTGGTTTCTGATGTCAAATCCATGTGTTGTGTTGTGTAATAGGTTTGATAGAGGGTTTATGCACATGTTGAACCATAGTGCGCTGAGTGCGTCGCCCTGGAATATGCCTTTTTTAATTTGGATTTCGTCTGTTTGTATGGTGTTCGTTGCAGTTTTGAGGTGTATGTTTGTTCTCCATGTTTGCATGATTGTGGTGAGGAATGATTGGAGTTGTTTGTTGATTTTGTATATTTCTAGTATTTTTTGTAGCCATGTGTGTGGTACAGAGTCGAACGCTTTTTTATAGTCTATGTAACATGTGTGGAGGTTCCTATTTTGTTTTGTGGCTTGTTTCATAATTATGCTGTCTATGATCAGTTGTTCTTTGCACCCCTGGCTATTCCTTGTGCATCCCTTTTGCTCTTCACTGAGTATGTGGTGTTCTGTGAGGTGTCTGTCAATTTTTCTGCATATGGTTCCGGTTATGATTTTGTACAATGTTGGTAAGCATGTGATGGGTCTGTAGTTGGATGGGTCTTCGGTATTCTGCGTCTTAGGTTTTATGTATGTTATTCCTTGTGTGAGGAATGATGGGAATTCTTGTGGGTTTCGTATTGCTTTGTTTATTTGTTGGACAAGTTGTGGGTGGGCCGTTGTGAATTGCATGTACCAGAAGTTATGGATCTTATCGATTCCGGGGCATTTCCAGTTGTGTGTTTTCTGTATTGCTTGTATGAATTCGTCTTCTGTGATTGTACATTCTGATTGCTCTTTCAAGTGTTCATGTCTCTGTTGTTCATCGAGGATCCACGTTGCAGATATATTGTGTTGTGTTTGGTCTGACCATATTTGTTTCCAAAAGTGTGTGATCTGTTCTTTTGTGGGTGGAGCGTTCTCTGTCCTTTTTTTTGTGTGTATTTTCTGATAGAACAATTTTTCGCTGTTTCTGAATAGTGTATTTTCTTCTTTCCTGCGTTGTGATTCTTTGTATCTTCTGAGGCGAGCTGTGTAGACTGCTAGTTTTTGTTTGTGCGTGTCGAGTATCTGTTGTACTATTTGGTTGTTGTTGCTGCTGTCCGTAAGGTTGTTTACCAGTTTTGCTAATCTCTTTGATGTGTTTCCTTTGATGGTTTGTGTGAGTCTGCCTATGTTTTTCCTTAGTTTATCTATTTTCTGTCCAAGTCTTATTTGCCAGTTCGGTTTTCTGGGTCTATGTATGGGGTAGCGCTTATTGTTCGGTATTTTTTGGTTATTGCATTGTATGGTTGTTGTCGCCGCTGCATATATGATCGTATGTAGTTCTTGTAGCGTGGTGCTGTTGTTTATGTGGTATTTTAGCATTGTGTTGATCGTTTGGATTATTTCGTGTGTTTCTTTTTTGTATATTAGTTTGGGGAGGGTGTTTCTCTTGGTTGGGTCGCTTCCAACCCAAATGGCTATATTTCTTTCTAGTATGGTTTGTATTTTCCTTTCTTGAGGGTCTTGTATATTTATCTGGGTGTCGTGTGTTGTTTGCGGGTCTGGTCTTATTTCGTGTCTTGATTCGTGCTGTGATGTATTTCTTGCTGGGGTTGTATGTATTTCTTGCTGTATATTTGCTTCTTGTGTTGGTTCTGCTTGGTGTTGCGAAATTGTTGGTCTATTGTGTTCTGTGTGTTGGTATGTTTCGGCCGCTATTGTATCCTGTTTTTCGCTCGCTCTGTTATTCATGTTTTGTGTTTCGTGATTGTTTAGTTCTATTGCTACTGATTCCTTTATATGCTGTAGTTCCTGGGGTGTTAGTCTATTGTTTTTTGTGATGACTCGTTTCTGGTCAATTAGTCTTTGTTCGGTAATGCGAGCTTCTAATTGTGTGTAGTGTGTTAAGAATAGTCTCCTGAATTCGGGTCTGTACCCTGATGTTATTGTTTCTAGTTTCGTGGCAGTATAGTAGCAACGCATGACCGTGATATTCATTTCATCTGTCCATTTCATGCGTTGCCGTTGTTTGCCGTCTTTGGTGGTTGCAGGCTGTTGCTGCAAAACATCTTCGGACGGGGTTGTATGACTTGTGTGTGGCTGTTCTAGTAGGGCTATTGTTTCGGCTGTTGTGTTTTCGGGTCTCCCGGTTATGTCCCGCCTGCTCAGATCATAACCACCGATGGTTTGTGTGCTGTCGTGTCCAGCATCGGCTCCAGACACGCCCTGGCGGTCCCCAGGTAGCGACTTCTTTCCGAGGCCTCTTCTGCTCCGTGTCTCCATTTTTAATGGGTTCTCCTTTTAGTCGCCTCTTACGACAAGCAGGAGTTACTGTGGGAGTATTCTGACCCGCGCCCACACGGGATTTATTATTATTATTATTTATTATTATTATTAGTATTATCATTTCCTGCCATTTAATTATTAATTCTGGAGCTTCTGGATCTAATTTCTTAACTTTTATAGTACCCGATTTTATTCTAATAGTGCTCATGTATGGATCTGATGTCAAAAAGACGCGATATAATAAAAATCATAGTCTGCGTAGGGGGACGAAGGGGGAACCAATTTTTTTATAGTTATTTAGAGGAAGGTGTCCCGAACATGTTCCAATTTGCTACATTGCGGGATTCTTTGGGACTTGCAAGACATTTCTTCTCAAACACAAAACATTTCAAGAATTTGTAATAGTTACTTCGACAGTATTTTTTAATAAACTTTATATGGTAATTATTAATACGACGAGTGAATTTATATCACGGAAGAATACCCTTTACTGCGAAAAAAGAATGAACTAAATACATGTAGAATTGGGACCTCCATACCCAAAAGAATACTACGCGTTTTTTCGATGAAAAACACTGTCCTTAGAAAGTCCAACTTTAAGTTGTCATTTCTACTACAAAATGGCATTAAATTATGTAAATGTTTTCGTTTTTGGGACTGCTGGACATTTAGGAAGTAGTATATATTCCAAAAATATCCATATATGAAAGTTCATTTGTTGGTCATAATGCACACTTAACCCCAATCCGGACCACTGTGCGGCGGGACGAAGTTGCCAACCCGACTTGTTACATGTCTGCTTACTTTTGCGCGTTGACATTGTAAGCAGCTGCGGGCCCATTCGCGACAATCCTTTTTGACTGATGGCCAAACGAATCGTTGTTTTACTAACTTCACCGTTGCCTTTATCACCCCATGTGCCAAGTCGTGCAGTGAGGCGAATGCTACCTTTCGAAAGGGTTTCGTTACGAATGGTCTCGCGGTTCCCGTAGCGATGTCACAATAAACGCTGGCGTCCTTGTTGGGCGTTAGGTTAATGCGTTTTAATTGTAACGAGGTGTCAGGCGCTGCGAGTAATTCTTTTAGTTCGCGGTCTGTCTCTTGCGCGATCGCTAGTTTTTCAAAATTTATGGGCGCTGCGACCGTCTCTACTCTCGATAATGCGTCCGCCACCTCGTTGTCCTTGCCGCTAACATGCCTAATATCGGATGTAAATTGATCGGTTTGTGATCGGTGTATACCGTGAATGTTTGCCCTTCTAGCGCGTGACGGAAATGTTTGATAGCTGCGTATACCGCTAATAATTAGCGATCGTATGCGCTGTATTTTCGTTGTGGAGGCGACAGGGATTTCGTGAAGAACCCCAGGGGTTGCCAAGAATTTCCTTGTCGCTGTTGCAAGGTGTTGGATTGCTTCAGACAACGCTCATTATGTTCATAAGTGGCGCTTTGTAAGTGAGGCGCTGTTAGATTTAGTTAGTATAGTTTTCCTTTCTTAGACAAATATATATCCTTCTACTTCTCGTGTTCGTAAGAAAAGAAGCGCATGTGCGATAATAAAAAAGTTAATATTAATCCATGTAATCTGATTAGTTAATATAAATAACCAATACAAGGTAGCGCCTAACGCGAAGTCTGACGCATCTACCATAATCGCGAGCTGCGGGTTTTTATGTGGATGCGCTAATAATGCGGCGTCAGCTAAAACGTTCTTCAATGTATTTAACGCGATTTCCGCTTTATTCTTCGCCCTTTTAGGAGCGCGTTGAGGGCGCTCTGGATTTTCGCGGCATTCGCGATGAAACGTCGATAGAAATTAACCATCCCTAGGAATCGGCGTAACTGTTTAACCATCTTCGGCGTAGGCAATTCTCTTATCGCGTTTTCTTTGTCCGTAAGCGGTTTCGTGCCTTGTGCGTTCACGATGTATCCGAGGAACCTCACTTCGGGCGCGGCGAATACGCATTTTGTCGGGTTCATTATTATCCCGTATTCCTCTAAGCGGGAGAAGAGCTGCCTTACGCGTTCCTTGTGCTCTTCTTCGTTTCTAGACGCGACTGAGATATCATCAAAATAGGCGTAGCAGAAATCTAAACCTCGAAGCACGTCGCACAGTGGCGAAAAAGCCCGAAAACGTGGCCAAAAGTAAAAAAAATGTTGCCTAATTTTTAAAATGTGTAAACTGTTATTCATTTATGAACTATTGCTGCATCATCTTCTATCAAATTTAACGCTAATAATTTCTTCCTCTAAGAGAAGCTTCAAACATACTAGTATTGGAACTAAAACTAGAAATTATGTTACGATTCACTGTCGATGTATTAAAATAATCTATGAATGTTGGTATTATCTAATGTGCTCTAGCATCATATTTCCATTGATTTTATTACTTTTAAAAAATTGCTAAGGCTGTGGTACTTCAAAATGCAAGATCTATCTATATTTTTGTTTATTTAAGCAAATAGTTGTGACCGCCGCTGGATGCCGCGTTCATTTTTTTTTTAAAATGAAGTTTAAAGGTCACAGAACAAGTTCCAATTGAAATATGTTGCGCCAACTTGCGCCCGGACAAATTATCGTCATTTGTTTGTGTGCACAGTTGCACAGTTGCACAGTGCACTGTGGTCTGGAAACCTCGAAAAGGTGGCCAAAAGTCAAAACCTCGTCGGAATTTTATGAAATTTAGTAATTAAAGATTTTTGAGGTTGCTGATAACGAATCCGACGTAAAAAATTCAAAATTCAAAATGGCGGACAAAGAACTACACAAAAACGTATATGTATGTGTAATTTTAAATGTACATGTATATGCATATATATATTTCCCACTAGTCATTTGTTATTTTGCTTGGTATATTGGTAAAGAATTAAAATGCAGTAAGAATGGTTACAAAACTAATTAAAAAGCGAAAATAGTAAAAGGAAGTCGTGAACTCTCTTGTATATATTGTACATATATCCTTTTACTATTTTCGCTTTTTAATTAGTTTTGTAGCCATTCTTACTGTATTCTAATTCTTCACCAATATACCAAGCATTGTAACAAATGACTAGTGTATTTTGTATTTTTGTATTTTTTGTATTTTATTATTTATTTATTATTATTAATATTTAACACTAAAATTGTACATTATTCACCTTCTGAAGTCATTTTGTTATATTATATACCAATAATACACCGTATAAATGCAAATTTTAGTTTTGACCACGTTTTCGGCCTTTTTCGCCACTGTGCGTCGTCTATATGTAAATCGTTGGAACGTTTGGGCGGCGTTTCTCAACCCAAACGGCATTGAAATGTATTCGAACAGTCCGAAAGGCGTGACTACCGCGGTTTTAGCGACGTAGTTCGGTACACCGGGATCCGATAATACAAGCGAAACAGATCGATTGTCGTGAAGATCGTGTTTCCACTCAACGTTTGTGCAAAATCTTCGATGTGCGGTAGAGGGTAACGGCTGCCACACTTTCCTCTTCCTTTATGGAAAATTTCTCTGCATGCAGTTGCAACCCTTTCCTTTCAAGGTATTTACCAAATCGTCTTATTATGTCCTTAAGATCCTTTGGATCATTGCCTAGTAACACTATATCGTCCGCGTATGCTATGGTCCAGGTTTTTCTTTTCCTACTCTAATTCCTCCTGCTTGGTTTTTTCTCATGGTTTCCTCTAGATCCGCTACATGTATTGTGAATAATGTTGGGATCAGTGGACATCCCTGTCTTACTCCTTTTGTTGTTCAGAATTTGGTTGACATTTGACGGTATTCCTAGTTTCTCTATAGATTTCTCCGATTCTCACCCTCAAGCGTTGTGACCCTCACCCTCAAGCACCCTCTTTTGAAGTTTTACTCTATCTACTTTGTCAAATGCGGCACTTAGGTCTGCAAAAAAGGTGTACAGCTTTCCCCCTTTTTTCTGTATTTCTGTGTTAGCTACATAGTTCAGGATGAAAATGTTGTCTATTGTCGACCTCCCGCTCCTGAATCCTGCTTGGGTTTCTGGTATTAAATGTTTCTTCTCCAATTCCTCTTTTAATCTTTTTTCCAGGACTATGGCATATATTTTGTACGCTGTGTTTAGGATCGTTATTCCCCGGTAGTCGCTCACCTTGTCTCTTTCTCCTTTTTTGAATATTGAAATCACCCCTTCTTTCCACCTCTCCGTGAAACCTTCTCCCTTCCACACTTTATTGAAAATTTCTGTGATCCTTTTTGCTATTCTGTCGTTACCGTAAATCCAGACTTCATTTTCTATTTTGTCTTCGCCCGCTGCTTTCTTCTTTTTTAATTTCCTGATTTGTTCTCTTACTTCCGCTTCTTTTATTTCTTCTTCCTCTTCTCCCTCCATGCTGACTGTTTCTTCCAACTCTTCTGCTACTTTTTTGCTCTCTATTCCTTCTAGCAATGTTTTAAAATGATCCTGCCATTCATTTAAATCTATTTTGTTGCTGATACCGGTTCTTTTCTTTCTTTCTTTATGTATTCCTATATTTCTCTATGTTTTCTTGTAACTCCCTTTTCCGTTCTTCGCACATTTTTTTGTATTCCCTTCTTCTTTTCTGGTAACCCTAGTGGCACAAAATATTGAATACATATTTATCCAATATTAAAAAGAGATTGAATCTCTTTTTAATATTTAGATATACATACAATATGTATTCTAGATTCAGAAAGAAATATTTTTTTCGAATATTTATATAATATTTGTGGCGGCTCACTGCCACTCTGAAGTGGTGTCGGAAAGCGCGATCGAGGCACGTCTTTCTCAGGGGCGGCAGAGCGGCCGTTGGGATTTGTTTACGCCTCGTGGCGCCGTTCTGTCGCGTAGAGATATTATTATTTGCTAATACTGTCCTAATACGTGATAGCTGCTCGTCCTGCATCTGGGCTGCAACAATCCAATCCGCTTCCGTAATGTCTACGTAGGCGATTTCAATGGTGGTCGACTGAGGGTTACGGCTGAGTGCATCCACATGTGCCATCCTTGGTCCTGGTCGGTACAGAATTTCGAAAGTAAATTCTTGTACTTCCAGCCACCATCGACCTATCCGTGGCAATAAGTCCTTCTTCGAGAACGTTGTCCTTAATGCATTGCAGTCCACTTTGAACTCGATGCCAAATGGGTAGACTCTGAAATGTCTCAGCGCGAAAACAACAGCCATCGTTTCCAACTCGTACGAATGGTAACACCTCTGGCCCGCTGTTGTTTGTTTGCTGAAATATGCAACTGCTGCCATATTTCCGTCTTCTTGTTGTTGCAACAGCATTGCCCCAACACCTATAGAACTTGCGTCCGTATGTAATTCCGTAGGTCGTGTAGGATCAAATATGCGCAATATCGGTCTTGATATTAGCTTTTCCTTCACTTGGCGAAAAGCATCTTCTTGTTCTTTTCCCCATTGCCATTGTACGTTTTTACGCGTTAACCGTGTGAAAGGTTCCACGAGGGCTGCGAAATTCTTAATGAACTTCCTGAAATAGCTTGCCAGTCCCAAAAATTGACGTACCTGCTTTACGTTTCCGGGCGGCAGCATTTCCTGAACCGCGTCGATTTTTCGTTGACCTGGCCTTACCCCGTGTTCGCTTATTTCACGACCCAGGTATTCAATATTTTTCCTAGAGAACGAACACTTCTCCAGTCTAACAAGGGAAGGACCCCAATTGTCCGACTTCGATTTTCACGAGCTTTTGTATAATGATACTATTTAGGCCCCTAATGATGGGTGTCAAATATTAGATTCAGATACTCAATAGTTTAAAAGATATAAACAATTAAAGATGCGTGCCTCTCTTTATGCCATGCGTATAAACACATTTATATAAAGAGTTATGGCGCAGTGTAATAATTCGATGACTCGTACCACGAGAGTCCTGGGTTCGATTCTGCCCAAGTATATTTTTTTTTCATCAGTTCTACTATCTGCAGATCGACGATATCTATTAAGAACTGTATCTTCCACGAATAGAAAATGCTACATATAAGGAAATATTGTATCGAACTTATTAATAACACTGTTCGACAAATTTCAACCTTTTTTTGATTTTGTAACCTTCAATATTCGTTTCTTATAGACTTTAATGTGCTGAATACGAATCTGCAATCCGTTTTTCTCCAGAACGTACCATTTTTGAAAAAATCAATTTTGAAAAAAATCGCAAATTTTCAACTTTGGAAGTGTTTTGTACTTTTGCGGTAATAGTTATTCAGATGCGCTTGGTGCCAAATGATTCTTTGAAGTTTCACGAATAAAATGGTATATGTTGTTATTAGACTATAAACATTTAAATGTGTTTAAATAATGATCAAAGTGAAAGGGACACCGAAAATATACCCATTTTGGCTGATATCTTTCAGTTTATTTCAAAAACTAAGGGTCCAGGAGAAAATCTAACTATGCCACGCGATAGAGCAGACCTTTCTGCAAAGGAAAGCATCAACGGAAGTTACAAAATCATTTTTGTATTCGATATACAAGCGAAAAAGTTTGGCAAAACACGTGGCGGCGACAGTAGTGCTCTATGACGGCGGCTCCCCGCTCATCGCTCAGCGTAGCGGAATCACTAAACGCGCAGTACTACTGCTGTGTGTCACTGTTGCCGCCGAGTGTTTTACCAAACTATTTCGCTTGTATATCGAACACAAAAATGATTTTGTAACTTCCGTTGATGCTTTCCTTTGCAGAATGGTCTGCTCTATCGCGCGGCATAGTTAGATTTTCTCCTGGACCCTTAGTTTTTGAAATAAACTGAAAGATATCAGCCAAAATGGGTATATTTTCGGTGTCCCTTTCACTTTGATCATTATTTAAACACATTTAAATGTTTATAGTCTAATAACAACATATACCATTTTATTCGTGAAACTTCAAAGAATCATTTGGCACCAAGCGCATCTGAATAACTATTACCGCAAAAGTACAAAACACTTCCAAAGTTGAAAATTTGCGATTTTTTTCAAAATTGATTTTTTCAAAAATGGTACGTTCTGGAGAAAAACGGATTGCAGATTCGTATTCAGCACATTAAAGTCTATAAGAAACGCATATTGAAGGTTACAAAATCAGACCCGTGTTGAACAGTGTAATTGAAAGCAAATTTCAATACTATACTAATAGTATCTTTTTTAAACTATTATCTAAAGGATGAGAACTTTTTATTGTTATTAGTTATTCTTTTTTATTTGTATCGTGTACGATGCAATAACAATAGAGTTGAAAAAAAAATATAATTGGCCGGAATCGAACCCATGACTCTCGTGGTACGAGTCATCGAATTATCACACTGCGCCATCACACTTTATATAAATGTGTATAAATGTCTTTATACCCATGGCACAAAGTTTATTACGCATCTTTAATTGTTTATATCTTTTAAACTATTGAGTATCTGAAGCTAATATTCGACACCTATCATTAGGGGCCTATATAGTATCATCTTACAAAAGCTCGTGAAAATCGAAGTCTGACAATTGGGGTCCTTCCCTTGTAAGTGTTAACCCATGTGTTCGAAGAGCCTCCAGAACAGTTCGTAATTTTTCGATGCCCTCTTCTACAATCTTCGACGGTATTATTATGTCGTCTAGGTAAGGGATGGCTGTTGCCTCTTTCAAGGGTAGGAGAATCTTTTGCATCAACCGTTGAAAAACAGCTGGCGCGTTCGTTAGGCCAAACGGCATCCTTAAAAACTCGTAGTGTCCCTCCGGGGTAACGAATGTTGTACGTGCAACCGAATTTTCTGCGACCGGAACTTGATAATAGCCAGATGCTATATCGAGACCCGTGAAATACCGATTACCCCCAAGCTTGTCGATTTGGTCGTCAATCAGCGGTAAGGGATATTTGTCCTTCACTGTTAGCGCGTTCAATTTGCGGTAATCTACGCACATTCTGTAATCTCCGGTTTTCTTCTTGGCGAGTGTGATCGGACTCGCGTAAGGTGAATCGGATTCTCTAATAATCCCGTTATCTAATAAATCTGTAATTATCTCCTGGACAATCTTCTTCTCCGGACCCGCGAGACGGTACGGATGATACGCGATCGGCTCGTCCGCGATACATTTGATTTCCATTGACATCGTGCTCGTCTTCCCGAGATCCCGTATCGATGACGATATGCAATCCCGAAACTCTTCTATTAACGCGACGCATAATTTTCGGCCTTCCTTCCCAATGCTTCCCAATTTCAAATTAAGGTCCGTTTCGATGATGTAAATATCCATCGCTGGGGTTGCCTGCGGTCTTTTATAATTCCTAGTGTCGTTAAATATCAGTCGATTTCCTCGTTTCAGCATTATAACGTGCTCCTGCTGAAGGAAATCCCTTCCAAGTATCGCGTCGTAAGCCATACATTCGTCCGGTACGATAAAGGAATTTACGTTGGCGGATACGTTCTGTACTTTAACCGTGACCGGCGCCATTTGGTTTATCGTAATCGATCGTCCGGCAAATCCTTTAAATATGATATCTTCTACCAATTTAGACTCGACTCGACACTTCTTTGAAATTGACGCATGTATTACCGTGCATGCACTTCCAGTATCCACCAGCGTTTCCACTTTGTGTCCATTGATACGGACGTGCATGTGAAACATGTTAGAGGTAAAATGCTTAACGTTCTGTACCATATTTACCTCTTTCTGCGGGCAGTTTTCTCGTTCTTGACCCGATTGTTTGCATAGGTTGCACCAAGTCCTCGGATTCCTGCAGTCTATCGATTTGTGGCCCATCTTCCCACAATTGTAACAACTGAAAGGTAACCTGCTTCCCGTCGCGTTTCTGGCTGCCGTGGTCACTCGTTCTCCCACCTTCTTTCTTTCTTTGCGCGGCATACTACCCATCGCTCGCATGAAGGCGTACAATTCGTTGGGGTCGGTATGCTTCGCTGACCGCACTGTCCTGGCGATGGCTTCATCCGCGATACCGTAGATGATCATATCAACGATCCGCTCGTCGGATAGATTTATATCCAGACGTCGGATTAAATCTAGTTTTTGGAAGCAGTAGTCTCCCAGTGATTGTCCCGGTTTTACCTCGTACCAATCCGCTTCTCGAAGCTGCTGTGAAAATGGCATCGTCCGAAGGAACTGTGTGACGAGGTACACCTTCATTTGCGCCCATGTGGTTACACTGCGCATTGTGGTTTCGTACCACTGGTGTGCGTGTCCTCGCAATCTCGTCGCGATAAGACGTGTGACGCTCAAATCGTCCCACGAAAATCGCACAGCCAGTTCGTCCATGTGACGTACCCAGTTTTCTATAGAGATGTTCTCCGTCCCTGGATCATATTTTGGCACCAGACTCTCGTCCCCGATGCGTACACGACTAGGCGATCTTGCCCGCGACCTGGAAGTATCGTGCGTATTCACGCTACCCGCTCCTTGCTCCGTACGCTCCTGTTGCACATCGTCGCGCACTTTTTCCGCACCCGATTTGCAATGTGGAGTACGCGAACGCGAACTCGAAGCCGTCCGGTAATGAGTCCGCGAACGATGGAGTACTCGACGGTGCGATGGTGAATGCGAACGAGATCGCGACCGGGTATGCGATCGTCGACATGATCGCGCGCGAGATCGCGACCGAGGTAAAAATTCCTCCATCATCGATTCCAGTTTTCCGAGTCGCAACTCCGTTGTATCACGGCTCGTATCTTCCATTGGCTGAACCTCGCGGATGATCGAATCACGACTCATATTGTCCAGAATAGTATAAAAATCGCACAAAAGTGTCAATCAAAACGATTAGTAAATCACTATTACTAATTATACACTTAGTTTCAATAAACTAAACTCCGTAGTTCGATAACGGTTACTCACTTTGTCTGTACACGGCATTCAATAATTGTCTTTGCACGTAGTACGCGAGTATATACGTATATCGCCACAATGTGCACTAAACAATTGATAATCCCACTTCTGATTATGTAAGATAACACTGTTCAACACGGGTCTGATTTTGTAACCTTTAACATGCGTTTCTTATAGACTTTAATGTGCTGAATACGAATCTGCAATCCGTTTTTCTCCAGAACGTACCATTTTTGAAAAAATCAATTTTGAAAAAAATCTCAAATTTTCAACTTTGGAAGTGTTTTGTACCTTTGCGGTAATAGTTATTCAGTTGCGCTTGGTGCCAATTGATTCTTTGAAGTTTCACGAAAAAAATGGTATATGTTGTTATTAGACTATAAACATTTAAATGTGTTTAAATAATGATCAAAGTGAGAGGGACACCGAAAATACACCCATTTTGGCTCATATCTTTCAGTTTATTTCAAAAAGCATGATGGTGCGGAGGATAATCTCCCCTGCGCGTTTATCGTTCTTCTGCTTATTTTGCCGATTTATTTTTCCTTCTTTATATTTAATAAAAGGGGGTTTCCCCGTGTACGCTATTTTATTCACTAGTTACGCACTTAACTAAACATAAACTTTAGCTTTTTGGATACACTTTTTAATTGTTTGCACTTTACGGTGGAGGGTCTGGACTGGCACGTCCGGCGTCTACGAAGGTCAGTGACAAACTCGTCCTAGCAGGCCCTGCCTTAGACACTAGGATAGTCAGTCCGTCGCTTTACCGCGGGACCACCGACACCGTTGAAGAGATGCTAAATAGATTATAAGATAAGGTACGAAGATATCGGTTTTTAATTTTTTAACTGCGGCGCACCCAATTCAAAAATCTGAAAAAAATTGAGAATAGTAGTATCACTAATATCTACAAAAAATATATAAAAGTGCGTCCCCGACTCCTTCAATACAAAATCGGCATTTTTCTGCATTGTTTTACGTTTTTTTATTTTTGCAGCTCGGGTTTCCAATTTAAAAAGATGAAAAACTTCTACAATGTGTACCTCCATAATTGCTATGTCTCAGCTTTTTTCAAAATTTTTTATGGGCTAAAATGGGAGATATTGGGCAAAAACCATATTTTTGTTTTTTCGCTGTAACTACCCTCCCAGTCGAGCTGCAGGGTTGAAACTTGGTACGAATTGGTTTTTCTTGATAAGCTATCGAATGACACCTCACAAGTTGAATTTGGTTAAGGGGCACATTTGACCCCCTTATCCGGCTATAGCCTTTACTCGACTTTACGCCTGTAAATCTACTGCCACTGACAAGGCGATCAAACATTTGAGCGAGGACTTCCGATCATACAGCAAGCCAAAGCGTCTGGTAAGCAACCGCGGAACTTGCTTCACCTCTGCTAAATTTGCGTCTTTTGTTGAAGAATGGGCGATCGAGCATGTATTAGTCGCCGTAGGTACACCACGTGCAACCGGTCAAGTGAAGAGATTTGACCGGGTTATTACACCAATGTTGTCAAAATTAATTGAGTCCCCAAATAAATGATACTACGCCTTGATCTCCGTAGAATACGCTTTGAACAACACGTTGTGTCGATCTACGGGTACCACACCCAGCGAGTTGTTATTTGGAATTGCGCAATCCGGGAAATCGAACGATCGACTGCGCGAACGTAGTTCTACAAGCCTTGGTTAAAATAAGTAAAATAGATCTCTACGTAGGAAGCAAATGCCTCATTATATGTGTCTTGTGAATCTCACCATACCATAGACCTGAACCATAACTAACAATAGGCAGAAAAACCGCATTATAAAGAATTCTAATAATATTGTATTTCAAACCCCAAGTGTCCCTTGCGAGTCTTTTTAAAGCCATAATCAAATTAATTATTTTAGACCTCACAAATTTTGCATGTAAAATAAAATTTAATCTATCATCAACTATAACGCCAAGATATTTTATTTTTTCTGTAAATTTTATTTTCGTTTCATTTATCTTGATAATTGGGAGTCTTTCCTTGTTTAACTTGCCCTTAACTAACATAGCAAAAGTTTTATTGACAGATACTTTTAGTTTATGCTTTTTGCACCATTTACAAAGAATTTTCAAACCTCTATCAGATATGAGTTCAAGCTCAGCTCTAGAATTACCTTTAATAATCATGGCAAGATCATCAGCGGTCGCAATAATTTCACTTTCATTATCATTTATCTATGCCTGGAATGAGTCTGTGAAAAGCGATCATCATCTCGGTAATCGATTGGCACCACTGACTGATCGATATACTGTACAAATGAGCGTGCGTGATGAAGCGCGGTGTGCGTGTTTTTGATTTATACTATATCCATTTAATCTTACAAGGAGAGGACACGCTCGACGTGAAAGGGATTTTCCTCAAACTTGCAGGACTTGAAGATGACATATCTAAAGGTAATTTGGCAAAGCAGTAGCGCGCGCTTTTCAGAATTTTCCGAGAAAATTGCTTTTGAAAATTCCTATACTTGTATATAAGCAGTTCGCGTTAAGTATTCAACAAGAAGGTGAGTAGCTGAGGGCATAACGAGAAATACTGGTAGTAGGAAGGTTGCTGGTTCGAGTCTCGGTATCGATAATTTTTTTTTTTTTAATTGATATTTTTTGGTCTAAAGTGTATGAAATCTGTGCCAAGGAACAGTTACTTTTACTTTTGAAATAGAAAATGCATCTTTTTTCTTTATGCTATGGTTGTGTTTTACGGCACGCGTGCTCTTGCACGAAGCGTTTATAGTGTGTGCAAGATGCCGTAGAAATTTTTGCTTTTTCTGCTTTTATGATGAATATCACCCAGGCTCGTGTCTTATTAGCACGTAATTAATAAAAATAATACAATAATAAAGTAAATATAACATTCTGTATTTTTTTATGTTCCATGTCTTTCCCAATCCCCACAAAGAAACAAGATGCATTTTCTATTTCAAAAGTAAAAGTAACTGTTCCTTGGCACAGATTTCAAACATTTTAGGCCAAAAAATATCAATTAAAAAAAAAAAATTATCGATACCGAGACTCGAACCAGCAACCTTCCTACTACCAGTATTTCTCGTTATGCCCTCAGCTACTCACCTTCTTGTTGAATACTTAACGCGAACTGCTTATATACAAGTATAGGAATTTTCAAATGCAATTTTCTCGGAAAATTCTGAAAAGCGCGCGCTACTGCTTTGCCAAATTACCTTTAGATATGTCATCTTCAAGTCCTGCAAGTTTGAGGAAAATCCCTTTCACGTCGAGCGTGTCCTCTCCTTGTTAGTATTAGTTTCTTTATAATTTATAATTATAATCATTATATAAATAAATAACCAGAGTAGTATCTCATGAGTATGTTCATTAAACATTGAAACGTAAGTGTAGCATCGTGATCAAAATTTAACAGAGTCCAAAAATACATCCATACACCAACACCAAGCAACTGGACCAATAACTGACCCCTGAGGGCAACCTTTATGCATGCAAGTCTTTACACTCTCAAACCGTGAACGTACAGTCATATTCCTATTTTTAAAGTAACTCTTAATTAATTTCACTAAAACCATGCTACACTCAGCATTTACAACTCTTTCTATAACAGTTGGCCACCATAAACTGTCAAAGGCAGCCTCAATGTCGATAAAGATGACAACAACATATTTTCTATCCATGCATTCTATTCCAGTTTTCAATGCGACCAGCGCATCATCCGTGGACTTACGAAGTCTAAAGCCAAACTGTCTATCATTTACCATATTCTTATTTTCGTAATTGGCCTGAACTCTACCAATCACAATCCTTTCGAAAATCTTTCCTACTGCCGATAAAAGAGCAATAGGCTTATATGAGCTAAGCAAAGACTTGTCCCTCCGGGGATCCTTTAATATAATCTTCAACTTGGCACTCTTCCACTCACAAGGGAACACTGCGAACCGTCACTCCCGGATTTGAATGAAACTTTGTAGGTTTATAGAGTGATCTAAGACAAGAATAACGGTATGCTTCATTCGGGCCCAATCGCCCTTTAAGGGTGTGAAAACTAACCTCAAAGTCAAATCGGCGTTTCCACTTTTTCGCGTATATCTCTTAAAATACATGAGATAGAAGAAAATGTTTTAGGTAAAAGTTTAATGATACAATGAGGGCTATAAAATTACATTAAGAAAATTTGAAAAGAAATTTTTTTTACGTTATTTTAAAGAATTTTTTTTTTATAATAACTACAAATATTACGTGTTTTATTCTGAATTCAACCATGCATACCAATTTTACTATACACCATCGACTTATGCAGATATACGACGAAACGTACACCGTGCGCGCGATTGCGCGGCTAAAACACGCAGTATATTACATATTCAGATTTCTTGTTTTCGTTGCAGTTCCTAATATGTGACGATATTGAGTACGATAACATAAAAATAGCATAATATAAGATATTACATCAAGATTGATGACATGTCACATAAATTGCGCTATATCACATATAACCATACATAAACATTTGTTTCATACTGATTTAATATTTTATTCTATTTTGAATACGCTCATACATGTATTTCATTCAACATAGTTTTCACAAAAGTGATGTGCATCAAAGAAATGTTCTATACATAGATACTTTTTGCACCAAGCACATCTTATAATAGCAGTGTCCGCAATTGTATGCGGCTGAGAGGGATGGCGTGTAACTACGTTTGAATGTGGCGCGTGAATGGGACGCGTGAATGCGTAAATGTGACGCCTCGCGGCGAAAAGAAAACAGAAGAAGATATAGATGAATATGGACGATGCAAGGAGGTGAAGAACGTGTACTAAGCTAATAAAATTTATAAAGAAAAAGGAAACTGAAAGGTTATTAAGTACGAAATACCACATAATTAACAAGCAGGGTTATCACACAGATCACAACGAGGCAGGTTATACATATACCAGGTTATATACCAATATGCGCCGGAATTGAAATTTCACCGAACGCACCCCCCCCCAAAGTCCACCAAAATGAGGAGTACTAGGGGGAATGAATTTCCAGGCTACGCCGTCACATGATAATTTGTTTCGCGCGTCAGCGTTCCGGATCGTGGCGCGGTACGACCGCGCGAGTTCCCTGTCCGCGCCCACGAAGGTCGTGCCGTTATCCGAATAAACGGTGGACGGCAGACCACGACGAGACGTGAATCTCGCGAAGGTGCGAAGAAACGCTTCCGTGCTAAAATCAACAACGCGTTCAAGGTGAATCGCGCGCGTCGCGAGGCAAACGAAGACGGCGAAGTAGGCCTTTCGCGTTGCAATGCCTCGTCCCATGGAGGCGCGAATCCGTATCGGTCCAGCGTAGTCGACCCCGGTGTGGTCGAACGGCTTGATGGACCGCGTTACGCGCGGGGCGGGTAGCTATCCCATCAGTTGCGTGGGCGTCTTCACTCCCTCTCTGGCGCAACGCACGCACAGACGGATCACGGCGCGAACGAGACTTCCGGCCCGGAGCACCCAAAATTCCCGCCGGAGCGTACAGAGCAGCAATTTCGGTCCTCCATGTAACGTGCGCTGATGCACGTTTGCGATCATCAGTCTCACGAGGCGATGGTCACCGAGCGCGATCGGGTGGCGCTGTGAGAATTGTAATGCCGCGTTTTTCAATCGCCCCCCCCCCGGCGAATTATTTTTCCCGGCCCCAAGAACGGGTTCAGGGCGTTTAGCGGACTCGATGCTCGTACCGCCCTCCCTCGCTCTAATGCCGACACCTCTTCGCGAAATAATTCCGACTGGATTGTCCGCATCCAATGATAGCGCGCGCGCGTGACCTCGCCGGCTCCCAGTGCGTCCACGGGGCCGTCCGGATCTGGTGGTTCACGGCGGCAGCGGCGGATGAATCGGAATAAAAGCGCGGTTACCCGGAGCAGTTTTGGCCAAGATGAGAAACGCGACGGGATGTCCCACGAAGGGGCTCGTGCTGTCGCGAGGACCAAACGATGCCTCTCCTCGAGGGGAACATCTGCCGATGGTGGAGTTGTGGTCCGCGGCCAGAGGTCGGACGAGCCCGCGAGCCACCGTGGTCCGTTCCACCACAACGAGAACGTCGGTAACTGCTGCCCGGTCAAGCCCCGCGACGCGCAATCCGCGGGGTTGCCCACCGTCGGGACGTGTCGCAAATCAGCCTCCGGAATCCGAGTCTGAATGTCCTGAACCCGGTTCGCGACGAACGTTTGCCACCGCGACGGATGGTCGCGAAGCCACGCGAGTACGACAGTTGAGTCGGACCAGCAATGTGTTGCGTGCACGGTCCTTTCGATCGTCTCCCGGGTCATCTCGATCAATCGTGCGAGCAGAGAGGCGGCGCATAGTTCGAGCCGCGGGATAGTAGCGGCTTTACAGGCGCGACTCGCGATTTGCCGGCGAGCAACGTCACGGTCGAAATTCACTCCGTGCGAGTCACGCGAAGATATGTGACCGCGGTTTATGCGCTACTCGATGCGTCTGCGAAGCCGTGTAGTTCGACGCGGCTTCTTGTCGAGTCGAGACCCGTCCAGCGCGGCAGGGAAATCTCGCGAAGGCTCGAAAGACCCCGATACGTCTCCATCCACCGCTCGCGAAGTGGCAGCGCGTCGTCCCAATCGACGTTGGCGCGCCACAGCTCTTGCAGCAGTACCTTTGCCGCAATGATGACCGGCGTTACCCAACCGAGTGGATCATAAAACCGTACAACGACGGAAAGAATCGCGCGTTTCGTCGTCGGCATCGTGGAGGGCGGCGTGACCTGGAAGCTAAACGAATCGCCTCGCGGATGCCACGCGATTCCTAAGATCTTGATCAGTTCGTCTTCCGCCAGTTCTCGTGTGCACGACAACCCATGATCCTCCTCGTCCAATTCCTCGAGCAATTTGGGAGAGTTGCTCGCCCACTTGCGGAGGTGAAATCCGCCGCCCTTCAAGAGCCCGACGACATCATCGCGCGTTCTTTCTAGAGCGCCGTGCTCTCTTCGCCGAACACAGTAAAACCCGTGTATATACACAAAGATTGGGACCCAAGGTGTGGCTATGTATATCCAAGCAGGGTGTCGAATCTGTTCTCAGAAGCAGCTCGAGCCGAGCGTGAACGTAGAAAGGGACAGACAGTGGAGGAGAGAGAGAGAGGTCCAGAGAATCAAAGTGAGGCGCCGAAACGTATCGGTGAGACAATACTAATGCAACATTAAAACTTTTTTGTTTATTAATTTTTCTAAATGTAACTTTTACCAATGTATTTGCGAGATTTTTCTGATTAAAATGGGACCAAACGCGATATAGTTCGAATTATATTTACTTGTTGATACTCATTAAATACATACCAGAAAGTGCAAAAACGCGTTGCTCGTATTAAACTAATAATAACAGGATAACGTAAAATAATAAAGCACAGTATAATAAAGTACATTATAATAAATATGTGGCGGCGATAAGCCGGCGCCACGTCTCCGCCTTATGTTTAAATCGAAACCGTAGTGTGACAGGAAGTATCGAACGTAGCGTGAGGTGCGAATGAAGAGTGTTAGTTGAAACGTCGAGCGAATGTTTACTTCTAGGGAAGAGCGAATGCTTTCTGGGAATGCACGAGAAGCTTTGAGTGCATGGTGACCCGTGGTCGACCTGTGACACGTGGCAAGGGTGTGTGTGTCGGTGTGGGTCCTAATGAGTGAGAACGAATGAGGAATAGAATGAGAGGCAAGCTGCAAGTGAGAGAATATATGGAGTGGATGAAGTGTGCGAGAGTCGCTGTCGCGAGCATCGCGAGCGTGTACCACGACGAGTGAATAAAGACAAGTTCAAGTAGTGAAGGGAATGCTATTCCACTGTCTCATTTCGCAACTCCCATCACCATATCCCACAAATATAATAATACATTGAAATAAACAGGATACAATTTAAATTATATTTACTCATTAGAATAAGAATAAAAGGATAATGCAAAATAGTAACGTGCATTACAATAAATACTGTAATACATTAAAATAAATCATAATAGAGCGTGACCTTAGATTGTGACCGAGGTGTCGATTCACGCTCGGCTCAAGCCGCATGTAAACATAGATTCGACACCCTTCTTTACTATATGCACCACCTCTGTCGCCTATAACGAAGCCGGGTGTCGAATCTGTCACATGATAATGTACTTTATTATTTTACATTATCCTGTTATTATTAGTTTAATAAGATCAACGCGTTTTTGTACTTTGTGGTAGGTATTTAATGAGTATCAACAAGTAAATATAATTCGAACTATATCGTGTTTAGTCTCATTTTAATCAGAAAAATCTCGCAAATACGTTAGTAAAATTTTTATTGAAAAGAAGTTAAAAATAAAAAGGTTTTATGGTTGAATTAGTATTAGTCACACCGATATTGCGGCACGGATCATATTACGCCGCTCGATCGTCGAGTATCGCTATCGCGAAGGGGAATCCCCTCAAGTGAAGGGGATAGTCAATGGGACTATATCCAAGCAATGTTTTGTGCATATATGCAAGTTTTACTGTAGTACGTCGTCCTTGTTCGTTAACTGGCGCAAGACTCGCAGCGCGAGGTATGTCGCGCAGTTCAAACCGTAGGTGACGGTTATCTTAAATCAGGCCTCGGAATTAAGTGAACTTTCGAGCCGATTTTCAGAGGCAACGCCCCCTTTCTCCGGCCGCACGTCTTGGCCCCCGCGATCGCCTAGCAGTTCGGAGGTCCTCAGGCCCGTAACCGCGCGGGTCGCATTAGGGTGACACTCGTATCAATAGGTTTCTACATCCTCCCATGTCCCATGGTCCGCGTGGTTCATATGCTACGCGCCTGAGGACCTTCGAGCCGATTGGTGATCGCTGGGCCAAGACGCGCGGCGGGAGAAAGGAGACGTTGCCTCTGAAAATCGGCCCGAAAGTTCACTTAATTCCGAGGCCTGTCTTAAATGGTTAGCTTCATAAAAGGAGCTCCTTCTTTTATACATTTCATTTGTATAGTTGTTGAGCTTCCTGACCTCATCGATACCTCTTATAAGTCTGTCTTTTGGTTGTTTCTGATGTAGTTGCTGGTATCTTATTTCTTCGTAAGCTTCACAGTCGTATAATTGATGATCGACAGTTATAATTTGCCCACATGCTGGACATTCGTCCGTTTCGGCTGCACCTCTCTTGTATAGCGTGTCGTTTATTGGGCCGTACCCACTTATTATATAGACCGTCTTTCTTGAAGCTTTGAACCATTTGTTTTCATTCACGAAGTTAACCTTCGGAATGAATTGGTATGTACTCCTGCTTCTTACTTCCTCATTCCATCTTTTTTGCCATTCTCCTAAAATTATTGTTTTAAGTTTTTCTTGTAACTGTTTTGTTGTTTTATTTGGAGGTTCACTTCCCTCTTGAAAGTAAAACTCTTTTCACCGTGTTGTTACGTTTCGTCTTATTCTACCATTTATTCCCTTCTGAATTATCTCTAGATCTAAAGGCAGAATTCCGCTGATTACTTGTAATGCCGCTGTTGAGGTAGTCCTACATCCTTTGGTTATTAGGAGCAGGGCCGCTGTTTGCGCTGCTAGGATATGTCTTTTTGTCATCACTGTTTGCGATTTGTCGAACCACGTCATTGCGCGTGAACCGTAAAATTGTAGAACCGTCGCCGTATGTCATTATGGGGATTATCACCGCTTTGTACAATATCATTATGGTGTGGTATTTGATACCCCACTCCTCTTTGGCTATTCTTTTCAAAGCCATAATAAATTTCTGAACCTTTGTTCGTAGATATTTTGTGTGCTCAATGAAGTTCAGGTTCCTGTCTAATATAACTCCTAGATACTTTGTTTCTGCACAATACGGTATGTTCGTTTCTCCAAGTTTGATTATTGGGTTTCTTCCTGCAAGTGTTCCTTTTACCATCATCGCAACCGTTTTCTTTTTAGATACTTTTAGTTTGTATTTTTGACACCAACCTTCTAGTTTTCTAATGGCAATTTGTCCAGTTTCCTCCATTTGTGTTCTTGTATTGCGTTTAATCATTATGATTAAGTCATCTGCATAAGCAGTGGTCTCTACTTCGTCCCCATCAAAGTTTCTTGTATAGCCCATTAGAAGTTCATTCATGCACCAGTTCCAGGCCATTGGGCCTAGAACTGATCCCTGAGGGCAGCCTTTTTTCATTTCCGTTGTGATTCTATTGAATTGTGTTCCGACTTTTATCTTTCTATTCTGTAGATAGTGCTTAATTAGGTTAACTATTCTACTACTACATTTGGCGTCTACCAGCCTTCCTATTATGGCAGGCCACCAAATATTGTTAAAAGCTCCCTCAAAATCCACAAAAATCGCTAAAACGTACTTTTTTGTGGTTTTGGTAATTCCTTGTCTCACTTTATTGAGGGCGTCTTCAGTGGACTTATTTTTGGTAAATCCAAATTGGTCTTCGCTTATTAATTCGTTTACTTCGAAGTGTTCTTGGATTCGTTTGACCACAATTCTTTCGAATATTTTCCCCACCGATGATAGTAGCGATATAGGTTTGTATGCACTTATTTGTGTTTTGTCCATAGTTCCTGCTTTTATAATTAGTTGTAATCTGGCTTCTTTCCATTGTGCTGGAACTTGTTCATTATTAAAACAATTGTTAAAAAGGTTAAGCAAGATGTTTTTGTCTTTTGTCCACAAAGCCTTTGTCATCTCATTTTGAATTTCATCGGGTTCTGGCGCTTTAAGATTCTTGGTCTTTTTAATAGCCTCGTCAATTTCATTGCATGTTATCATATTCTCTAGGTTGCAGTTGAGGTGATAGGGGGTGAGCACGTTCAGGTTGGGGACCGGATGAACTATCTTGGTCTCCTCCTGGACAGCCACTGGCGTTTCGCGGTCCACTTCGACCGACTGGCTCCCCGTTTGGAGAGAGCGGCGACTGGTCTTGGTCGCCTCCTCCCAAACATCGGGGGGCCAGATGAGAGGGTGCGCCGCCTCTACCTTGGTATCGTGCGGTCCATGGCCCTGTACGGCGCCCCGATATGGGCGTCGGCCCTGGTGGTCGCGCGGCGCAGCCGAACATTGCTGCGCCGCGTACAGAGGAGGATGGCCATCAGGGTGGTCAGGGGATACCGCACGATATCCCACGAGGCGGCGCTGACCTTGGCGGGCACCGTGCCCTTCGATCTTCTGGCGGAGGGAGACGCTTCGATCTATGAGCGTCTCCGAGAACTCCGCCGGGGGGCGCGATGGTGTCCGCTGAGGAGGAGGTGGACGTGAGACGCCAGGCCCGGCTGGCTGCGCGAAACAAATGGAGGATGGAGCTCCTCAATCGAGGAGTCGCGCAGCGAGCAGTCGGGGCGGTTCTTCCCAGCCTAGATGAATGGCTGGACCGCGGCAGGGGGACGCTCACCTACCGAGTCACGCAGGTGCTCACTGGGCATGGTTGCTTCGGTGAGTACCTGTGCCGGATACAGGCGGAGGCGACGACGGAGTGCCACGAGTGTGGGGCTGCGCTGGACACAGCGCAGCACACATTGGAGGAGTGCCCGGAATGGGCGGCGGAGCGCCGGGCGTTGCGGGCGCATGTGGGGGCGGATCTCTCGCTGCCTCGCATCGTTAGTATGATGCTGGGCAGCGAGAGAGCCTGGGTAGCGGTGGCCTCCTTCTGCGAGGATGTTCTTCGCAGAAAGGAGGCAGCGGAGCGGGATCGGGAATTGACCGATCCCGTCCGACGCGAAAGGTGGAGGGAAAGGGCTCGCCGCTTGCGTTCTCGCAGGCTGGCGAGATCCCCCCCTCCCGTGGTGTAAAAGCGGTGACGGTCCGAGGGACGATTGGAGGTGTCCCCCCTCCCGTCTCTCGGATGACTGTCACCGCTGACTCAGTGGACGGGCGGCCCTGCTGTGGGAGGGTTATGCCCTCCTGGTATCCCGTAGGGCTGCCCGACAGCCAGAAATCTGGCGTCGAATGTAAAGGAGGGGCGGACTCGCCGGCCGTTTCCGCGGGCGAGATCCCCCCTCCCGTTGTTTGGTATGGCTGATGGACCCGAGGGGCGCTGAGGTGTTCCCCCTCACCCCCTTCCGGTTGACCTCGCCAATACCCCGTATACGGGCGGTCCTGCCGGGGAGGAACAATCCCCCCCAATCCCGCGGGGCCGTCGGAGAGCCGTGGGCGGCTCGGGTGGGGGCCCGTGTCGCCCTTATCACGGTCTGGTGGAGGTATCCCGCGCTGGGTGTTACCCCTGGCGCGGCCAGGAGCTATTATTATAGCGGAGTGTTTCGGGGGGTCCTTCTGACCCTCCCGCGGATGGGGCTGCAATGGCCGGGCGTGGGGAGGCACCGGTAGTGTCTTCGGAGGTCACGGGGCCTCCCCTACAAGCGCCGAGGATAGGTAACCGGGGTGGTTTTAGTCGGTAGAAATCCGACACTGCCTCCTGCTCCCCCCAGGGCAGGGGGTGTCTTTCGAAGATTTCCACCTCGAAAAAAAAAAAAAAAAAAAAAAAAAAAAAGGTTGCAGTTGAGGTACTGGTCGTTAAGTCTTTTAATTTTCAAGTGTGTGTCATCTTCTATACTAGGGTCGTCTTCTGGGACACATTTGTGTAAGATAGCGTTCATGGTACTTTCCCAATTTTGCGTCACCTCCCTACTGGGGAGAGTTACGCTCCCTACTACTTCTGGTCGTCTTACCTTCTTTCGTATGATTTTGTACGGTAAGCTCCAGGGGTCCTTAGCACTTTCTATTGTGACAAATTCTTTCCAGGAGGCAAATTTTGCCATTCTTATTGCTGTTACATATTTATTTCTACTATTTCTGTAGGCTTTTACTTCAGCCTCAACGTTTTGCTTTAGCCTCCTGCCTCTTGATAGCTGTTTCTTGTCTCTTTTCATCTTCCTTCTTAGCTGTTCTATCTCCTTAGACCACCAGGGCACAGTCTTCTTTTTGAGAGGGCCCTTTTTGGGGATAGATAGTTCACAAAGCGTAATTATTCCATTTTGAAAAGCTTGAACCGCCTCTTCTAGTTTACCTTTACTGAACTCGCTTCCGTACAAGAGGAACCGTAGCGCAGGACATCACAGGCAATAATCCTTTGAAGGAAGTTTATAAGTGGGCCAAATTATGGCATTTGAAGGAAGCCAACATCCCCTTGCTCCCACAACAAATGGGAGAACTTGTGGACGTTGATGCAGGTGGTATTTTAGCCTCACGTTGTCCAAAATTTCCGGTAAATTATACTTGTCACGTTTAATATTAGCTGCGTCCAAAAGGCTCTTTTTGTACTCCCAAACGACGGTAGTTTCAATAGTGGTACCTATTCTATTCTTATTGTCTATCACTAAAAGATCGAGGATATACCTATTGTCCCTAGTAAGAACTCTAGGGGCCTCCTGTACACTAAAACCCACTCTCTTCAGATAACCTGCTAGGTCTTGGGTGACCCTGTCATGACGTTGAATACGCTGATAATGAGTGACAGGGCACTATTGCAAAATATGTGAGAGGGTCTCTCTCCTGCCGAAGCAGGTCGGGTACCTGCATTGTGCCGTTTGCGCGTTAATATAGGGGGCGCCGCCTGTGGGAAGAAGAGCAATGCCCAATTGTATGGCTCGGATATAATCCCTGCCGGTCCAGAAGGGAGGAGGGTCTAAAATCCAACTATTGGCCGCCCGGGAATTATATTTAAGGCCATTTCCGAGAGCCGATTGATGGAGGGTGGTTGCCCAGTGTCGAGAAACGACAGAGCGTGTTGAAGAAAGGCTCTGACATATAACGTCTAATTTTCGCATTAAGCGTTGAAAGAAGACGTTTGAAAGACCGCCTCGAAATCCTGGTCTCTTTGAATACTTATGCGCTGCAATCGGCGACGATATATAGTGCTTATTTGATGCCTAATACAGGGAATAGACAAGCCCCCGTCCCTTATTTTGGCATATAGAAAAGCCGTAGGGGTCGCGACCGGAAGATGTAAAGTGACCTTCACGAACCGATTAATTAGACGATCGATGAAGGACAACTTACCAGCTGTAGTATCGGAGGATTGATTGCAGTGTAAAAGTCTCGGAATTAGATAGCAGTTTAAAATGTACAATTTTTGCCATGGACGTAAGGCGGCGCGACGTAGATGTTCCAACATATCCTCCAGATTGGAAGTTGAGGGGGCAATCATGTCATGCTGATTATAGTTATGGCCCAAATATTTCAACTGTTCTTGGACTTGTAGTGTTGGGGTCGCCTTACCTTTGATACTAAAGCGAGAATGAGTATCAACCGCGACACGTTTGGAGCCTATAGCACGAATCAGTTGGAGAGCACGGCATTTGGTTGGGTTAACCTCCATATTTGGTTTAGCTAAGAAGGTGTGTAACTTGTGGAGGTGCTCTCCCAATCCGTGAACGGAGCTACTAAATAGCACGATATCATCCGCAAACAGGAGGCAACCAATTTTAGATGGACCTAAGCCGTGCTCTTTTTCCAAATTTCATTCTCCTCAATTTCCTCTCCTCTCTCTCTTTATTATTTTTCTTCACTTCTCTTTCGCGGACAGAGTTTCAATTTCGCTATGGAAATCTGTTCTCTCGGTCGCGCGCAAAGATTCATTTCGGACAACGTCGGGAGCGCGGTCTTTATATGCGTTGACATCCAGAACAAAGCGACCGCTAAAAGAAGCCGCAGTGCACCGGGGCCAAACCCCCACTTTATTATCATCATCTCCTTTCTTCCATCCCAAACGCCCGAAACCTGTAACGTTCTAACGCGAACGACGACGGGGATCCTTCGGAATGGGAAAAGAAACGGGGGTCCACGTGAGCGAACGCAACGCACGCATTTAGTTACGTGAACGACCCTCAGTCAGGCGTGGTCCAGGATTTGGAATCCGTGGACCGCAATGTGCGTTCGAAATGTCGATGTTCATGTGTCCTGCAGTTCACACGTTGACGCGCAATTAGCTGCGTTCTTCATCGACCCACGAGCCAAGTGATCCAGCATTCAGGGTAATCGTATATAATTTTATTCATATTGTGTTTTTTGTTTCAATCCCTCTGCCACTTCGTTTCGAAATAAACAGAGACCCTACGCAACCCGCCAGGGTGCGCGGGAAGCGAGGGCGTCGCCAACGTCCCCATAAGAGACGAAAATTTCGAGGAGACGAAAATTTTTGACGACACGATACGGTCCAGTGACGAAGCACGCCGGGAGACGCTGACGCGTGTCCCCGCCGGCCGGGCGAAGAGTACATTATGTTAAATGAACCGTCGAATGTCACGGGGTCGAGGGAAACGGCGGGAGATTTCCCGACACTATCGTATCCTTCGACTCGCCGCGCGACTTCGAGAACGCACGCGATAACGGCGCGCAGCGCCCTTGTTTCGATGATCACGGTCCCGTTTGGCGGGAGAATATTTTTCCCAAAAGCGGTATCTGATCGCCTTCGAACCTCTAACTTTCGTTCTTGATTATGAAAACATTTTTGGCAAATGCTTTCGCTTCTGTCCGTCTTGCGACATGCATGTACTGAGACATGCATGGCTTAATCTTTGAGACAAGCATATGACTACTGGCAGGATCAACCAGGGAGCTGCATCGAGCAAGATACATCGTACGCGTACGTACAACGCTCTTTACGCAACTCTACAATTTCGTTATCGTCGTCGTCGGTTCTCTCGGAGGACCGATCGACGAGCCATGATTGTTGTCTTAAATAATTCTGCGTTGTTTCCATAATTAACATTTCGCCTTTCAACGCTACATATAATACAAAATATATATTTCGTATAACAACCTTTGAAAACCTTCCTCTCCTCCTGCAAAAGTGCCTCGGCAACATTAGCACGCCCAAAACTTTTATAAATTTCATTACATCGCCAATGGACGAGAAAATTTCATTTTAACTTCCTATCGCTCGAAGCGGAAGAGTTGATGCGCAGTTAGTACGAGTATAACGACGTAGCGAAGATACAAGTTACCTGCGCCTTCCTATGGTCGCTCGCCACAGCTGGGCCATTCGGTCTATGACACCGACCCGTGGCAATGCTGTACAGAGAGTATTTCGTAAACATACGTGTAGACGACGAAAATTGACTGGACACACGGTGGAACCAGCACGGATACGATATTCCGAACACAGGTGAACCGTATCTCAGCCGAGGCCGTAGTACAGACACGCGATGCAACGCTCCAGCCGCTCGTACCTTTCGGTACGTTCGCCGGCTACCTCTCTCTTATAACAGAAGTACGGAACGGGCGCCGGGGACGCCAGCACCGCACGGTCTTACGCACGGGACCATACGGGGTGAAACCGTCGTAACGGGGGGATATTCGCACAAGTCTTCAACAAGCTTGTGCATTACCCAACAACCGATATTAACATTGCTCTCGCGGATAAACATTGCTAATGTAAGAGATTTCGGACCGCGTACGCTCTATCGGGCCATATGGCTAGCGTCAGCACGGGCCCCGAAAGCGCACGTACCCCGCGGATATGATGAGCCACAAGACGCACGTGGCCAAGGCCCTTACAGGAATGGCGCCCGGGAAAAACCCAGACGGCGCGTCCTTTGGCGACCACGATGCAGGAAGGACATTCTTGCATCGATCGCCGTTCGGAGCAGTCCTGACTAGATTTGCGGAATATAAATAAAGAATAGTTCGAGTCGAGCGTTTCTTACACACCTCACCTTTAAGCGTTATTTAGTACTCTTACACTAATTTACATAGTTAACAACAAGAATTATTTTTTTCGATTATCGAATTCCAAGTACCAGCGGCGAATTGCTTTGCCGTCGTCGACTTCCAAGTGCCAGCGGCGTACTGTTTCGCCTCTCCGGCAAGCAAACTCCCAGCGGCGTATTGTTTTCACGCTGCTGCAAGCAAACTTCCAGCGGCGTATTGCTTCTGTCGATCATACGACCAAGTGCCAGCGGCGTATTGCTTTCGTCGATCATACGACCAAGTGCCAGCGGCGTATTGCTTCGCAATGTGTTATATGAAATCAAAATTTATATCCCGCGTCCACGACGCGCCTCTCGAACACGCTTCTCGCGCGCGCTGACATATGCGTAATCGAAACGCTTCTCCCTCGTTACACGCGATCGACGATCACGTCGCCGATCTTCGTATAACGCACGACGTGGTTCGGGGTCTCGTCTAACCGACAAGACGAATCCCCAAGCATAGGGACGAGTCTCAACAGATCGCAGCGTGGTAACTGCTCTACCGAGTACAACACCCCGCCAGGTACCTAAGTCGTCTACAGACGATTCCGAGTCTCGACGTCGAACTTGGGGTATCCATGATCGACCGTTAGAGCGTCATGGCCGTCGTCCGGCGAGATCCCGACGACGGATCCAAAGACAACCCGTACGGCAAACTGGGGCCCGTGGAATGACCGGTCACGAGGGCCGGCCACCTAGTAGTGTCACATTGTTTTGAGCCTTTCGACCCACACGAGACACCTAGATATATCGTTGCCTCCTTTGACTAGAAAGGATACGGCCTTAGAGGCGTTCAGGCATAATCCCACGGATGGTAGCTTCGCACCACCGGCCGCTCGACCGAGTGCGTAAACCAAATGTCCGAACCTGCGGTTCCTCTCATACTGAGCAGGATTACTATCGCAACGACTAGTCATCAGTAGGGTAAAACTAACCTGTCTCACGACGGTCTAAACCCAGCTCACGTTCCCTGTTGGCGGGTGAACAATCCGACGCTTGGCGAATTCTGTTTCGCAATGATAGGAAGAGCCGGCATCGAAGGATCAAAAAGCGACGCCGCTATGAACGCTTGGCCGCCACAAGCCCGTTATCCCTGTGGTAACTTTTCTGACACCTCTTGCTGAAAACTCTTCAAGCCAAAAGGATCGATAGGCCGTGCTTTCGCAGTCTCTATGCGTACTGAACATCAAGATCAAGCCAGCTTTAGCCCTTTTGTTCTACGCAAGGTTTCTGTCCTCGCTGAGCTGGCCTTAGAACACCTGCGTTATTCTTTGACAGATGTACCGCCCCAGTCAAACTCCCCGCCTGGCAGTGTTCTCGAATCGGATCACGCGGGAGTATTGTCGACGATTGGCGCGAAGCCTTCACGCCACTCTTACACGCTTGGCTCTAGAACACCGTGACAACCGGGTCGAAGCCTCGGCGCACGCGTTCCGCCCAACCGAGTAAGTAAAGAAACGATGAAAGTAGTGTTATTTCACCGGCGATGTTGCCATCTCCCACTTATGCTACACCTCTCATGTCTCCTTACAATGCTAGACTAGAGTCAAGCTTAACAGGGTCCTCTTTCCCCGCTAATTTTTCCAAGCCCGTTCCCTTGGCAGTGGTTTCGCTAGAAAGTAGATAGGGACAGAGGGAATCTCGTGAAACCATTCATGCGCGTCACTAATTAGATGACGAGGCATTTGGCTATTTTTTTTTTTATAGATGGAGAAATGCGTTACGCACACCGGGACGATGTTGTTACCCGATAGTGTGGGACTCCCCCGAGGGGATTACCCACTAAAACTCCATCTGTATTATGCCTGAGATTTTGGCAGGCAGCACCTTTCTAGGCGACCATTCGGTTCCTCAGTCAGCCGATTCCTCTTCGGTTGTTGGTCGTTCCGGCAGACGTCGATGTGGTGCGGTTGAATTTCCAGAAACCGCTTAATCCTTCAAGCAGGGCACGAGTGGACAAGATCTTGAGGTCATTTCGTGCCAATATGCCGTTCTTGGTAAGGCTTTCGGCGGATGTCACACTCCATACTCCTCGGTATGAAATTGTGGCAGATGTGAAAGATAAGCTATTTACGGCGTATCTACTCTCGATGGCGCTTTATAATGGTTCATATTTCCGCGTTTTCAGATTATGTGCTGTGCAGAGATCTACGTTGGCTCCGACCACTTGGGCATCTATCACAAGGGCATTGTTTTGTTTAATGGCGAGAAGGTCGGGTTTACGAAGGCCCATTGGTGATGAAGAGTGGGGTTCTTCGATAACCATGTCATACTTGTTCGTGATGGTTCGCTTGATGTATGACACGATAGCATTGTGTCGCTCTATTCTAGCCCTCTGTGTGCGGTGACATTGTTGGAGGACGTGATTAAGCGTCTCCACCGCGTGGCAGCCCGCTCTGCAAGCACGGTTTGTTCCTCTCCCTCTAGAGGTTCTGCTTCGAGTTGGCATAGCGTTTATCCGCAATTTAACTACTTATTCGAGACCTAAAGATTTTTTTTTTTTTAGAAGGTGGAAAAATGCTTTATGCAGACCTGATGGAGTTGGTACTGTGGGACTCCGGAAGCCAGCCACGACTCCGTTTACCCACTAAAACTCCTCCTTTCGACATTGTGCGGATTACCCGCCGCAGTCGGGGCACCAGGGGGGAACAGAAAGGGGCTGCTCTTGCGACACGGATCCTATGGGCGCTAACAACAACACCCATAGGGATACACCCTCCCTTGCCAATCCCACCGCGCGCTGGATTCCAACCAGTCTCGGACCCAACAACTATGCACTATGTTTGAGACGCAAGCGCGGTGGCAGGGGGTGTTCAAGACCTCGGAATCCACACCTGCTCGGAGTTAGTTGAGTCCTCAAGAGAAAAAAAAGAGAGAGGGGAAATGCGTTACGCACACCGGTCAGATGTTATTGACCGGTTATGTGGGACTCACTTATTCAGCGTTACCCACTAAAACCCCTCTCTGTATTATACCATGAGACTGCAGGTAGCACAGAATAATGCCCGTTGGCTGGATGTTAATCGGGTCTAATACACCAGTCAATGCTTCGTGGTGGTTCTGCGATTGAATATGTTAAGGGCGTGGAGGCCCCCGATTAGCGCTCTCGTTGAGTAAATTTTTGGCTCAGGGAGCTTTACTAATTTCAAAACGACAAGATGATCGAACGATTTCTTGCTCCAGATACCGTGCGATGATATCGCCATTGACGTGAATATCACCTCGCTGACAGAGTATCTGGATTTAATATCGTGGCGCAAGATTTTATATTTATCAATCTTGTCGTGGTGGGCACGATCCAGGTTGGTTCTTTCTCCCACAATCTGAGCATCTATAACTATAGCAATCTTTTTTTAATAACTATAACGTCGGGTTTAAGAAGGCCCTGCGTGGTTTTAAAGTGGGGCTCTTGGTCGACTATTATTGGCTGCTTTAATCTTTTCAGCAGATATTCGAGACAAGCATTGTGTCGTCTAAGTCGCGCATTATGAGTGCGGTGGCATTGTTGCAGGACATGCTGTAATGTCCCTGCGGCCCTACATCCGGCGCGACAATTTCGATCACGGATCCTACCCCGAGCAGTCCTGGAACGAAGAGGAACTGCGTTTATTCGGAGTTTATTTATATGTATAAAATAGCGTCCGGACAGGAACATATTGCCATCAGTGATCCACACATGCTGTCGAGCTACGGCGCGCGATCGCTGAAGGGGTACACCGTCGTTGGAACTGTGCAGTAATTTCGCAAACCGACTTTTGCACACTGCATTTGAGTCAATGAGCAGGCCCTGATCCTTCAGACGAAGTTGGGTTCGTTTAATCTCCTTTTCGACGGAATTTATCATCGCCTCAGGAACCTGCTCGTCCTCGATAGTTTTCAGGCCCTTCAGTCTGTTAAGCCGCTGAAGTGGCATCGTCCAACGAAAAGACGGGATCGATAGAACTCCATCACTAACGTCGGCATGGAAGTACGCATTAGGTACATCGTGCGGCAAGTGCAACCATTTCCGCACTGCCTTTCGAATGGTCGTGTCAAGTTTATTTAATAAACTAATATTAGTGGAGCCCAAGACCAATAGATGATATAGCGCCGGAAGGACGACTGTTCGTGCCGAAAAACAGGCGCTGTTGGGGTTTGAGGGGTGCCGCTGACAATTTGTTGAGCTCTGACTTAAGTCTTTCGACTGGGTTGCTCAGGAGGCGACCCTCGGGTGTAAATGGGACTCCCAAATATTTCCATGGGTCAGTCCGGTTGAGTGCTGGGATCCCACGACCCAGGCAGTTAAACGTATGGAGCGCATCTACAACGCTCTTCTTTTGTCCAGGGACCGTTTTTAGCGCGACCGTGAAGCACTTCGTTTCGTTAATTTTAAGCCCGCAGTTATGGAGAAATTCTGCAGCCACGTCAAGTAGCATTTGGAGGCCTGTGGAGGTTAGCGCGAAGAGGACAATATCGTCCGCATAACCGACGGCATTTATTATGGAATTACCAACTCTCACACCTACTTCCCTAGAGAGTTTGGCGAAGAGCCGGTCTATAACCATATTAAAGATGATGGGGGAAAGCGGATCTCCCTGCTTTACTCCGCACGCTGGATGTATTGCGTGGGACCCCCAATCCTCATAATGAAGCCGTGTAGTAGAGCGCCTATAGGAATCTTCAATGTACTTAACCATCGGTGCTGGAACCCCATACGAGCCTAGGGTATCCAGTATGGCTTGATGAGCTACCGAATCGAACGCTTTAGCCACGTCAAGCGATGCCATAAACAGGGGCTGATGGTTTTTCCTGGAAAACCTTAGAATAAAATCCATCATAAAGATGTTCTCAGAGCATCCATCGAACGGTCTAAAGGCCTTCTGTCTCGGATCAAGCTTTATGTGCTGGATCATCTGGTTAGCTAGGATTTTATGAAAGGTCCTACTGATGGTAGATGAGACCGTGATGGGTCTGAAGTCAGCCGCTTCAGACGCTTCGTCCTTTTTCGGTATGAGCGTGGTTCTTGATTCTAGAAGATGCTGAGGGAGCTTGCCGCACATAATAAAGATGTTAATAACCTTTGTCCACACACTTATAGGGACATCTCGGAAGTCGGTAACCGAGAAGCCATCAGGGCCAGATGCAGTGCCCATTGACGGCAGGGCCGTTTTAACCTCGTTAGAAGTTATTGGCTCCCATAGGTTGACAATGACCTCTCGATCCGACACATAACCAGGCGTACTGGAATCCTCATAGGTCATTATTCGTTCCCAAATGGGAACCGTGACCTCTTTCGGTGGTGCAGAGGATGTTCGTTTATCCCTAAGCAAGTCGCGTGTACAGGTCGTTCTATTGCGCTTCCATGCCCGTTGAACCCGCGAGTATTCGGCTCTTCGGCGCTTACGGTGTGATTGGGGTGGAGGACCAGACAATCGTTTACGCGAGGCCGCCCGACGGCATGGATATATTTGTCGGAGGAAGATCGAAGTTTCCTCAAATACCTGTTCTCGGCTCCAGATATTTAGAGACCGAATGATTCGGTTGAGCGTTGAGAACTTCTCATTGTCGTCGACCGGTAGACCCTGCAGGAAGTCGGCAATCGGCTTCGTTAGTGGAGTTCAAGGGCCGCTTGAACTCCACTTGTTGGTGCGGGACAGGGTCGCTAACCGAGGGGACCAAGAGAACGGTGGTAGTTCCGTCGGAGTCGGATACGGTGGTTTGCACGCATGCTGAGAGTAGTTGTTCGACTCGAGATTTATACTCCTTTTTCCGTCTCTGGCCTTATATGGCCTCTAATGTCCTGTCGGGTAGCACCTTTTGGAGCTCCTGGTTAATAAACCGTACCCCCTGCTGGGTAAGTCGCACCTCCTGCCGCGCCAGAATCGCCTCCTCTTCGCGCGTCCATCGCGCCCTCGACCGACTCGTATTCTGCTGGGCGTCGTACCAATTTTTGTGACTTCGTTGGTGGTGTACTCCACGTCGGGTTCTCGTAGAGAATACTCTATCGCAACCTGGATATTCGTAGTGGAAGCCTTCAGGGCTGGATTGTATCAGGCCTGATTCGCCTTCGAGGGCTGGAGCGCCGTCGCCAGCGGGCGCGCCGCTTAGTTGAGGGCCACCTAACATGGGTGTACCCTCCATCCGAGGCTTTTTATTTTGTTTTGGGCCAGTTAAAGTACAACTATGAGGGGAAGCAACCCTCATAGTCGATGGTTCGCAGGGGCAGTTCTTGGTTTCGCCCCCCGGGGGGTTACTCGTGGCGGGAACCGAGTAAAGGTGACTGCTTGCTAACCATGAGTCCAAGTGAGAGAGGCTAGTCTCGGATACTAGTCCGGCATTCCGCTGCAGCCTCCGATATTATAGCGGGACCGTTCCGACACCTCAAACGACTGCCCCTCTCAGAGGTCCTTATCAGGCTGGGTTTACTCGAGTCACCCACACCGCCCGGATGCAAAGGCACCACACGATGCGGGCGACGATACCCTAAGATGTTTAAGATGGACCCCTTAACAGAGACATAGTTACTCCCGCCAATTTTTTATTTTGCTTTGCAGCCGGTAGTGTGGACTCTCGCATGGCTCTTGACTGTAGTCAAGTGTGGCGACCTTACATCAGTATGTCAGTTATTCTCACACGTCCATCGCTCAGCGGTATCGTGGAATGTTCATGTCGGGGCACGTCGTCGACTATTTGGTCGGTAGCGTGTTCACGCACGACAGAGAGACATGACTGAGTGGTGTTATAGGTCGCAAAGGCGAATACCCACTAAAACCCCACCTTTTCCTTATGCCTGTAAGGCAGGCAGCACCTAGAGAGACATCGGCAGTTCTCCTCAGCCGACACCCGATCTTTGTCTAACACTGGTGGACTTGTTAAACATCCAGTACGAGTGTAGACCGCCTACCAGGGCGCGAGTCGACAGTACTTTGTACTCGCTTTTCTTAATTATGCCCATCTGCGTAAGATCTTCAGCCGACTCGGGGCTCCATATTCCTCGGCACGACAGCGTTACTGAAGAGAATCGCACATTCGAAACTCCGTACCGTAGGCGTACGGCACCATCGAGCTCTTTATAGTAGGCTTTCTTCTTTTCGTGGGCTGCAGTCAGGTCTACCTGCTCACCCACGACTTGCGCATCAATTACAAGCGCTGTACCTTGTTTCTTAGCCACGAGGTCTGGCTTGCGGAGCCCACTAGATGTTTGGAAGTGGGGTTCCGCATCGACACGTTCATGTGTCTTTTCTAGAGCCCTCTTTATGTAGGTTGCAAGGGCGTTATGCCGTGCTATCCTAGCGGCATGTGTCCTGTGACAACGCTGTAAGATGTGATTAAGAGTTTCTTGCTCTTTGCAGCCAGCTCTACATAGGCGGTCCGCTCTTCGACCCCTATTGCTCCTAGACCTCGTGGGGAGCGCGTTAATGCGTAGCTTCGTGATATTAACGAAGTCTTTGCCTGTAAGGAAGCGCGTTCCTTCTATGGTCCAATTGTTCTGCGATGGGACCCGGTTCGAGTGCTTTAGGGCTATACCATCGCACGATTTATGGAGCAGCTCTGCCCATCTACTATCAATTTCACGCTTGTGGTTGATGTTATTGCGGCCGTCACTCAGCCTTCTCTTCGCAATGTCCATTTCCTGGGAGATGAAGGCGCCTGGCTGGACGCCACTCCTAACCAGGTTCTTCAATCTCTCCAGTCTTCTTAGGGGCATTAGCCATCTAAGCGATGGGATGGAAAGTCCGCCATCTCTGACATTAGCGTGGAAGAAGGCGTTTACCACATCGTGTGGGAGGGCTAGCCACTTTCTAACCGCTCCTCTCGTTAGGGTGTCGACTTTCTTGGGCCGACTGAGGTTAGTACACCCTAACGTGAGCACATGGTACAATGATGGAAGTACCATCACCCGCAGGGTAAATAGCCTCTGCTGGGGCTTAAGCGGGGCTCTTGATAGTTTTCCCAGGGCTTCTTTGAGCTGCTCTTCAGGTTTAGTCATCGTGCGTCCCTCTGGTGTAAAAGGGATCCCGAGGTATACCCACTCGTCCTGTCTCTTCATCGCAGGCAGAACCTTGCCGAAGCAGCTAAACTTTACTCTATGATCCACCACAGACTTTTTCTTGTGCGGTACATTCGTAACAGCCACTGTAAATGACTTGCCAGTGTTGACGTTTAGGCCACACTGGGCAAGGTATCCCGTGACTATATCAAGCGTTAGCTGGAGGTCATGTGGTGTTGAGGCCACCAGCACGAGATCATCGGCGAAGGCGCACGCATTATATCGTTCGCCGGCTATTTCGACGCCTACCTCGTCGGGGATCAGCCGGAGTTCCCGGTCCACTACCATGTTGAATAGCATGGGGGACATCGGGTCACCCTGTTTCACGCCGCACTTGGGGTGGATCTCGTCTGAGACCCACCAATCACACGATAAGACGGTCCTACTGTGTTCGTAGGTGTGCTTTATATATGATATCATTGGGCCTGGGACTCCCATGGTCGCCAACGTATCCAAAATCGTCTGGTGTGTGACTGAGTCAAACGCTTTTGCTAGATCTATAGATGCCATATACAGCGGTTTAAAGTGTTGTCTGTGATGTCGCAGCAGCATATCAACTTTGAAGGCGTTTTCGGCGCACCAATCCGTCGGAATGAAAGTTCGCTGACGTCGGTCCAACTCGACTGTCTTTACTAGTCTCGTGGCTAGTATCTTATGGAGCGTTCTTATAATGACCGACGAGACCGTAATCGGTCTGAAGTCGCCGGGCTCTGTTGCATTGTCCTTCTTCGGGATCAATGTCGTCCGAGATTTAAGGAGCCACTCGGGCGTCTTCCCGCAAGCCAACATGATATTAAAGACTCGGGCCAAGATTTCTAGAGGGACTGCCCTAAGCTGCCTGGCGGTAATACCGTCAGGGCCGGGGGCAGTAGTCGTCTCAGGAAATGCTTTGCGAACTTCCTCGGTCTCAATCGGTTTCCATAGCGATTCTTTCACAGGCCTTCTTTCTGTAATGCCCGGGGACTGCGTGCTTTGGCCGCTCATGACTTCGCGCCAGTAGGGCACCATCATGTCCTCGGTATGTGACTGGTCGGAGCTCTTCCCTTTCAGGATGTCTCTAAGACACCTGCAGGGGTTCCTCCTCCAAGCCCGCTGCACTCGGGCATACTCAGCTTTGCGCTGCTGTCTTCTGGATGGTAATCTGGGTGTCTCCCCAGCGCCCTTGTTTGATGTTCTAACTGCTTTGGGCTGGGGAGGGAACACACCTCTGAGGTAGGCTGCTCCTCAGAGATTCTTTGTGTGATCCAGCGCTTTATGTTGCTACACATACAGTTTAGCTGTTCGGCGTGTAATGATTCATTATCCACTGGTTCCGCCTCTTGCAGAACATCGCGGATCTTATTTACTAGGATCTCGTCGCCCTCGCCTGCCTGTTGGTCAGTAGGCGATGCCAGGTTGTCTGGCGGAGCACAAGGATCATTATGTTCCTGGACAAGCTGCAGGACTTTCTCCTTGTGCTTCTTGTATCTCCGCTGTCCCTTGATTGCCTCAAGGGTGCGGTTCGGAAAGTAGGGCGCAAGGGCCTGATTCATGAAGCGTTCACCCGCGATGGTCAGGTGCGCTTCTTGCCGCGCTAGGAGTGCTGCTTCCTCCTCGCTCCATGGAGCTCTCATATGCGAGACACTCTGTAACGCCATCTCGTCGTGCCAATTCTTGTGCATACGCTGTTCGTGCACACCTCGCCCTCTAGAGGTTTTAAATGTAGACTCGCATCCCGGCATTCTACAGGGAAATGTCGGGTCTCGAGCGGCTTCGGCTATTGGGCTGCCGATGTCGGTGTTGTGTGTTGGGCTGGATAAGCCTGTGGGCCCTCCGACGTTTGTGTCCATCCGAGGCTTTGTACTATCTTTTGGGCCAACATATTAAGGTCGAGGGGGCCGGCAACCCACCAGGACCGTTCGATCGCCAGGGCAGCTCTTAGTTTCCCCTCGGAGGGGTACTCGTGGCGGGAACCAACGTAGAGGTGGCTCGAGTCACCCACACCGCCCGGATGCAAAGGCACCACACGATGCGGGTGGCGGGAGTAACTATGACTCTCTTAAGGGAGTTATAGTTACAGGGTAGGTGATGCGTCTTACAGACCTTTTATTAGGTCCGTTAGCCTCTCCCTACCAAGCGGTTGTTGCCCACCTCCCATAGGTGCCTGCCGGTAACGGGGTCGATGGAGAAATCCGGAAGCCCCGGCTAAGAGGCACAACCGCGAATGGGGAGCAACTGGATTTAGATCTTGCTGGTTACTCCTCGAGCCAAATGGGGGATGCTGGGGTCAGGGGACAGAGGTCCGAGACCATCTTGCTTCTGTTCCGTCTGGAAACCCTCCCCAAGGCCGAACTTCACGTCCAGCCCCTAGGCAAGGCTACGTGGCTCCGGGAAAGGGACCCCTCTTGTGCCTGGTCCCAATTAACGAAGCCGGCCGAAACGGGCGCAAGCTCACGACATTACGTCAGGGATACCGGGGGTTAGCAGCCCACGGTTATCCCGGAGCTCCGCTCCACTCTACTATTGCTCCTAAAAACCCAAAGAAGCCTCGGAACCCCGATTGCTCTTCTGTTGACGACCCGGCGACGTCTCATGGATATCCCGTCGGTTCACGGATGGATTTAGGTTTAGAATTAGATTTAGGTTTAGACATAGATGTAAATTCAGACTTAGATTTAAATGTAAATATAGCTTCCAACGACGTTTTAGAATACTCTAGTTGCCCTTCTTGTCAAATAACTCTAACATCGAGAACCCTGGCGCAGAGAAAGCAGCATATACGGCGATGCAAGAGGCCTCCTCCTAGAAGCGATGGCACTTATCATTGCGAGAGTTGTCCTTCGTGCTATAAGTCCTATGCAGGTCTTAGGCTGCATGTTAAACGCGCACACCCCACGACTTACAACGCGGAGGATGTCGCGTTAATAGAAAAGAGAGCTCCCTCCAGCAGAGCTAAATGGACGCTAGCCGAGGACAAACAACTCGCCCGACTGGAAATACAACTTCCTCCCGGTCTGCCTCAGAGAGAAATAAATATCCGACTGGCAAGTCTTCACTCTGGTCGTTCGGCGGAGGCAATTAAAAAGCAACGCCAGAAACCATCCTACAAAACTTGCTTGCAAGCCTTATCTACAGAAATTTCTTCAGACCTATTAGCCTCCTCAGCGTTACCCTCCACCTCCAGAGCGGATAACATCCGACTACGTTCTCCCCGCCTTCGCCTACAGCGCATAGACACAATAGCGCCTTGGAATACCCTTATTACCCAACAAACTACCTATACTCGCAATAGTAACCTGTACATCTCCCCTAATGAAACACTAACTGACAGCACATGCAATTAGATACAAAGCGCGGATATCTATACATATTTAAAAGAACTACTACCGTTGTGTACTTTGGACGTTCAGGCCCTCATTAATGCGGTACTAAGCGACCAAACATTCTCTGACATTGACACAATGTTTTCGACAATAATTCACAAAATTGCCTCAGTACGCCATAACAGTAATATAAATATTAACAATGTTACGGGAATTATTCACGTTTGAATAAAAAGATAAAGAGAAGTAAAATGTTACTTCTCGGTTCCGTATTTAATAAGAAATTTAGTTAATTTTAGTTGATTTATGAAGTATCGCAGAATTTATTAAGAGTGTCCGTAGATCACTAATAATATCGCGTTAATTAGGTGGTGCAAATCAAGATTAAGACTATTGGATTTTGATGGTAGAGACTGAACAGAACAGAACTTTATTCGTGGTCGATACATCGCTTTTATATCTTTTGGTAGTACAGAGAGTGGGGTTTGCTTCTTAAAATGATTGCGTGGCTTTTGCCGATGCAAGCGTTAGTCGCGGTGTTACGGCTGGGACTGGGCGTTGGTCTTCGTTACAACAACAATAACAATAACAATGATAACGCCAATAGTCATAACAACAATAATAATAATGTACATAATAAATATAATAATAAATATAGTAAATATAATAAATATAAGAATAATAATAAGGGTACTAAGAATAACAATAAAAAGCGCAGGCAGAATCGGGCCTCAGTCAGGTCGGCCACTTTTAGCAAATATCAGCGTATGTTCGCACGAAATCCCACCCAACTGGCGCACGCAATTCTAGATCAGAAAGACCTGAATGCCGCCGTATTCCCTACAATGGAGGAGATCGAACAGGAATACCATTCCATTTTTTAGGAATGTCCTACATATATTGGCCCCCTTTCTAGTCGGCCTAATGAAATCATTTTATTAAATTACCCTATCTACTCGAGAGAAACGGAACTAACACTTCGTCGGCTAAAACAATCAGCTTGCGGCCCAGATGGGATTAGGAGAGAGGACTTAAGAAACGCTGACATGGCTGACCTGGTTGGGTTATTGAATCTAGTGTTCGGTCTTTGTCGTACCCCTTCTATATTCAAACGGAATAGAACGGTCTTGATCCCTAAGAAAGGGGACTTATCTAAAATCTCCAATTGGCGCCCAATTACAATATCTTCGCTATTTACACGCCTTCTGCATAAAATTTTGGCAGCCCGCCTCTCTGAAAACGTTAAACTACACTACGCTCAGAGAGGATTTACACCTGGAGATGGAGTCATGACTAGCTTCACTATACTCGATACCATAGTGCGAGAACATCGAAATAACGGCAAACCTCTCTATGTCGTATCTATTGATTTATCTAAGGCCTTCGATAAAATACATCCCCTGGCCTTCGAACAGGCCTTGATCGCAAAAGGCGTCGACGATCACACTGTCAACTATATAATGTCGACGTATAGAGAGGTAGACACTATTATTGAATGCCATAGACAGAGAAACTCGCCTATCCAAATTAAAAGAGGGGTGCGCCAAGGAGACACAGACAGCCCGATTCTATTTAATATCGTAATGGGCAACTTAACTTCATCTATTTGTCCGGCCGATGGCGTGACATTGGGGTCATCTAAAATTGGTTGCATTTTATTCGCGGATGACATTGTGCTGTTCAGTAACTCTGTGCATGGTATGAGGGAACACCTCCATAAACTACATACCTTCCTACTTAGAACAAATATGGAGGTCAATACACATCACGCGTCATAGGCTCTAAGCGGGTCGCGGTTGATACCCGTCCCCGTTTTAGCATCAATGACAAAGCAATACCAACGCTAAAAGCCCAGGAGCAATCGAAATATCTAGGTCATAATTACCATCAGCACGGCATGATTGCTCCCTCTACCTCCAACTTAGAGGACATGCTGGATCGTTTACATCGCGCCGCCTTACGACCATGGCAAAAATTGTTCATCTTAAATCGTTACCTAATCCCAAGGCTACTGCACTGCAACCAATCCTCCGACATTACTGCTGGGAAATTAACCTTCATCGATCGTCTCATTAAACGATTTGTGAAGGCTACATTACACCTCCCGATTACGACCCCCACGGCATTCTTGTATGCTAAAATAAGGGACGGAGGATTGTCTATTCCGTGTATGAGACACCAAATAGGCACTATATACCGTCGTCGGTTGCAGCGCATTAGCACGCAAAGCGATCCGGACTTTGAAGCGGCTTTCCAAACGCCATCCTTCCAGCGTTTAATGCGGAAACTAAATGTCATATGTCAGAGCTTACCGTCTACACGCTCTGCCGTCTCCCGTCACTGGGCAACTACTCTCCACCAATCAGCCCTTGGAAACGGTTTGAAATATGGTTCCCGTGCAGCCAATAGTTGGATCTTAGATCCACCTCCCTTCTGGTCCGGCAAGGATTATATACGAGCAATTCAACTGCGTATTGGTCTTTTACCTACAGGTGGCGCTCCCTACATCAATGCACAAGCCGCACAATGCAGGTATCCGACCTGTGTTGGTAGGAGAGAGACTCTATCACACATTTTACAATGGTGCCCTGTCACGCACTACCAGCGTATCCAACGACACGACAGGGTCACTCAAGATTTGGCTAACCACTTGAGGAAGATAGGTCTTAACGTTCAAGAGGCCCCTAGAGTACATACTAGGGATAACAGATATATTCCAGACCTTTTAGTTATAGATAATGGAAATAAAATAGGCACTATTATAGAAACCACGGTCGTTTGGGAGTTTAAAAATAGTCTCTTAGATGCAGCTAACTTAAAACGAGATAAGTACAATCTACCAGAAATTCTCGATAATTTGAGGCTTAAATATAATCTACTGCTTAACAGAGTCATAGTTACTCCCGCCGTTTACCCGCGCTTTCTTGAATTTCTTCACGTTTTTTTTTTAATTCTATACATTTTATGCAGCTTATCGAGCATCAGCTCATCGCTGCTTTATGCTGATATTACAAAGTATTTCTAAATTTTTATATTTTAATTTTGGATCTATCTTTTCACTTTTAACTTCTAAACATTATTCTTTTAGGTCTCTTAGGCATTACACAAATTGCGCAATGTTTCCGTCCCTGCCACGAGGACGCGGACCTTCTACTTCCAGCTTTCCTTTTCTTCCTACATAACGTCTAATTTTTGTTACTGCCACTTTGTCTATTCTTCTTCTTCTCTGTTCAAGTCGTTTCTTCTCTGACAGATTCTTTTCTCAACTCGTATACTTTAGCCACAAACTCGACAAATCTCTCATATTCTTCTTTAGTTTCTATTAGTTTCTCCAGCTCAATGTTCTCCCTTTCCAATGTTTCGTACCTAAACGCGGCGTATCTCGGACAACTAAACAATATGTGCTCAACTGTTTCTTCCTCAAACCCACACGATGGACAACTTGCAGAATTCTGCAATCCTCTTCTAACCAAAGACGACCTTATCGAACCATACCCGGTAATGGTTCCGACCACTCTCATGGAAGGTCTGAACCACGATCTTGTTTCCAGGAAATTTACTTTTCGAATGAATTTGTATGCGTCCCTGCCGTGTTGATTCTCATCCGATGCTGTCTGCCAGGTCTCGAAAATCTTTCTATCTATGAGATCAAACTTTTCTGCCACTGTCATTTCGTCGTCGTGCTCTGAGCGGTTTATACTGATCCCACTCCACACCACACTCATATTTCTTTTAGATAATCTTCGTAATGCCGATCTTATTATTGTGGTATTGATGGATTTTAGGATATGTATATTAGCGGATAGGGCCAGGTTCTTTGGCGCCTTTTAGTTTATAGTACTGTCTCGAGGTTTGTCGAGGCAGTTATAAGATAAGCATGGTGTGAATGAAGAGTGTTAGTAGAAACGTCGAACGTGGATCGAGTGAATGTTTAGCTCGAGGAAAGAGTGAATGGTTTCGAGGAATGCATGTGGAGTGTTTGGTGCATGGTGACCCGTGGTCGAACTGTGATACGTGGCAAGGGTGTGTGTCGGTGTGAGTCCTAAATGAGTGAGAGCAAATGAGAGATAGAATGAAAGGGAAACTGTGAGTGAAAGAATATATGGAGTGGCTGATGCGTGCGCGAAGCAGAATAGTTGAGGATGTGAAAGAGAGCAGAATACTTGGGGAGGTGAAAAAAAGCAGAATAGTTTGGAATGTGAAAGAGAATAGAAGTGCTTGCGAAGCCAAAGGGGTCACTCCAAGCCAAATCGATCACTTTTGGACGTCACCATCGGCGATTTTATTCTAAATGAAATATGTTGTAGGACTAACAGTTCCGGAGATAAAAATTCCGAAAAAAGGCCGTTTTCGAAAAAATGGCAAAAATTACAAACTTTGAAGGCCTGTATTTTCTAAACAAATTGTCAACCGCAAAAATGATGACTTAAACCCCCCCTAATTCCATATAGACTACAACATATTTCATTTAGAACAAAATCGCCGATGGTGACGTCCAAAAGTGATCGATTTGGCGTGGAATGACCCAGGAGATATTTGGGTGGCCTTACTTAGGTGGACCACCCTGTAGACCACACACATGCCTCCCAATATGTACATCGAAACGCTCACACATTTTAGCTGACGTCAGGCGTCGGGCGAATCGCCCGTTTATGGTGGTTTGGTAACTCAAATGCGACTCGTGCTCCCGTTAGTCTATCACACTAAAATTTTGCAATTATTATTTTCATCAAGATTACATGGTAGTATTATTAACTGAATGTAAATTTTAATTGAATTATAGATTATTTGAAAATGTTTAATAGGAGTACTAGAACGGAAATTAATTCAGTGGAAAGCAGAGAAATAGAACTCATAGCGCTATGAATGACAGTGCATTCACTATTCACCTCTATGTTGCAGTTTAATTTCGGGCTTACAATTTTATTTTTCTGACTTTCAAATGGTCTTTAAGGGGGGAGGGTCAGGTAAACTGAAATTTTGTCACCTTTTTTTTGTTGCTTAGAATATTATTTGACTACCTGGAGAATGTGCTCTGAAAATTTCAAATAGAAATTCGAAGTCTAAGTGTACCTACAACGTCGTTAAAGTGACGCGCTCCGAACGGTCCGGAGCGCAGATATACGAAAATGAGTCGAAAAGTGAGTGAAAGTGAAGTGAACTATCGCACGAGCCGTCCACGTCGGCGTAAATTTGGTGGAAATCAGTTTACGTCAAGTGAAAACGCAAATGAAAGTTTTAACACTACTGTGTGGCGTCTGGCCCCTAAGCATCTAAACTGCGGCTCAAAAATCATTGAAATTGCTGCGTATTTGGCTGCCGGCATGTTTAATGAAGGATACACCTTCATATTACAAGTAATGAATGATTTACAACTGGAAATCGGGCTCCAGTGTAAGCATTTTGCCGATACCTACGATAGTCACCGTGTCAGCAGACAGGACCGCCGGAGCGCCGAACGCACAAAAGAGGCAAGAACATCAAGAAAAGAACAGCAAGCGGCTTTGCTGAGCGAATTTGAGGAAGAGGAAGGCCTAATATACGGTCCTGGCATCGCTGATTAACTTCAAATAAGCTGTAAGTTTCATGAACGACTGTTCTTCCTTCCGAAAACTTTAAACGCGTTTTTCTCGAAATGCAAAATTTAACGCGCCGTGCAATGTAGCTTAGCCATTTCTCAACCGATTGTTATGAAATTTTGCAAAAACATTCCTTGATATATCCTCCTTTGCATGAACCTAAAGTTTTACAAAAAATTGAAAAATAAACAATGTTTATAACCATTTGTTTGTAGAAAAAAACCTTGATTTCTCTTCAAAGTGGCGCACAATTTGTAATTTTTGAAATTTTGTTTCAAATTTAGGTTCATGCAAAGCGTATTATTATATTTTAACGAAAAAGTTTTGGTTTTTTGATTTGAGATAATTACAGCGACCTGTGCGTTGCACGGCGCATTTTCGAAGAGCCAACTTCAAGCAGCTATTACACAGTCAATTATGAATATTTTTATAATCTAAAGAAATAAATAGATTGTCTAAATGCTACACAATAACATACAAATATTGTTCAATAAAGAAATACTATAGTCTTTTCATACCAGCTTCGAAAAGAAATGTCAATTTATTTCAGTTCACCTGACCCTCCCCCCTTAAAATGGACTCTCTAAATGAATTTATGGTATTAAGTTTGATGGAAAAAGGTATATTAAAGTGGCTTTGATTAATATCTAAAATAATAAGCCAAGTTTGCTATTACTGAACTTTGCCTCAATATTGAATATTTCTTTGCGAAAATGATGTAAAATACAAATATATAAGATACACAAATAATGTTGAAATGACGCAGCAATATATGCGAACATTTCGGCGTTTAGAGAGTAACCGAACCCATCGTTCAAATTGCATTGACCACACATTACGTTAGTCCAGCTTACCAACGTCTAACACAGTGGTGATCTAGCTCATTCACTTCACATGTTGTTGAATTAAAAGAATCCGCGGTTTTTGCGACCCCATACTGAGTTGAGTTACCCTGAATAGACCAGTGATGCCAACATGATGTAGTATTTAGTATTAATGTTATTAATGCATGTAATGCGCGTATCAGATTTAAACTCTTGTGACCAGCACTGTTAATTTTTGTTTAGGGCAGGAAAAGCCAGTTAACAAAGGGTCATCTGTAGTTGTCATAATCATACATGAACTGGAACAGATAAATTCGATTCGTTAGCTTCCCGTGGAATATACCGTGGAATTAGAAAGAAAGACCGGTGCAGATGATTAAACGAGTAGTATATCCTTAATCGATTTTATTACTTTCTGTTCATATAAAATATACAGGGTGTCCAATTTTAATCTACAAATGAGAATAACTCGTAAACTGTGCTGTACGAACATGTGGTTCAGTGAGAAATTGAATGGTTTCTTGGGGGACATAATCTAGTGTAATTAGCATTTTAGTAGATGTACATGTAAATGTCGTGAGAACGTTACATACGTTTTTGTAAATGGATCTGTGCAATGTTTGCTGCATTCGTCGATGCAGCTCTTTGTTCTCTATACGAAAGTATATCAAGGTATTTATAACAAAACACCCTATCTCCAAAAACCCAGGGTTGAAATCCTTATTGACACCCTCGTGATTGGTTTTTATGAAAGGAATCGAGAGCAATGGGAAGAAAAAAAAATGGTATAACGTCACGTGTCATTTTATTTAAAGAGTTTTGAAACAGAATATCGAAAGTAATTCAATTATTAATGAGTTGAAATGTTCAGATATCATCTTGCTTGTCAATAAATGGTTGTTCATAGTTCTTGCCATTTCTGATGTAATGTGATGTGAAATACCGCTCTAATGTTTACTGGGCCTCGGTAGCACACTATCTGACGTTATACTCCCTCGCAAGCATGAGCCCACAAGGGCCGCATAGCATTGAGCGCGCGCGCTAACCATCGATTGGAAACATCACATATACTACATCTATAGTGGAGGCCTGATATAGATAATTATTAAGCACTGGTTACCTACAGTGAGTAGAACGAAGATATCCATGGGTGTATTGAATATGCAGGGCGTAACAGGGGAGAGCACCGTGTGGGATCTTGGCCTCCAGCAACGAACAAAAGGATCATACGATCTGTGGCATCGTGGTCTCCAGCAACGAACAGAAAGAAAGAAAACAAGATAAGCGAGAATGCAAAGGGCCATGGCATTAGAGCCGTACCTACAAACACGCAGATCACGGCTCTGCCATTTGGTGTCAGAAGTGGGATACTGGCATCAACGACAACGCGAAGCAACATCTTGATCCCACAGACTCTGTGGCGATGGTATTAAAAGAAGAAACGTAAGTGGAAAGAGTTAGCCCGCAACGACGTGACGATGCCCGAGAGAAACTGCTTGGGGACAAATCCGAGAGCGAATTGTACTGCAGGATGGCTGAGTATGGGATCGTGGTCCCCAGAACAATAACAAAAAGGAACATGCAAGCAGCTAGAATAGGAAGAGGCTGTGGCATCAGAGCGACTCATCATTTCCTACAAATTTGAAGATCGCGGGATCTATTTAATTCCGATGGGCCTGCACTTCCTTTTTTCTCGGTTCCTACATTCGGGGCCTAGTTCTGGATGAAGAAATTTACGATAAGGCAGACTCTCTTGATCTTCAAAATGTTACGCAGATGGGATTAAAGGGAAAAATTGGGAAGAAAGTGTGAACATAAATAGAAATGCAGAAGGTGGAAACAGCACCGCGAGGACGAATTGTCATGCAGGATGGTGGAGCCTGCGAATGTAGAGCTTATTTCGACTCTGTTGAAGACCGAATGCCAAGTCTGTTAGAAGATCTGGATTTAACAACACTCTACACGCACAGGTATCAACGTGATGGTGCACCATGATGATATGTGGAAATATTTCCAGTTGACGACATACACTGGGTCGACTGTGAAAGGTCTGTCCAATGTCCACCTATTTCCCTTGAACTGACGCCTATGGATTTGTTTTTTGGAGGTCACGTGGAAGAAGAGGTTTATGCCCATCAACCAACGACAGTAGCTGATAAAATAAAGGAGGCGAATCATTGCAGTATTGAGTAGTATTATACCAGAGATATGTAATATAATTTCAAAGGGAGAATACAAGCCATTTATTTACGATCGAGGCGATATCTTTTGGAACGTATCAACCATTAAATAAATTGCTCGGGGATATTCTGTTTCACAATTTATTTCTCCTTCAGGGAACAAGACAGCCATATTAATGACTGCAACTAATAGAAAAATTAAAATAACTCTAAAACAGTAGCAAGAAAGTAAATGAAAGGGAAGAAAAACATGACAAGGAAGAAAAAAATAACTTCCTACGCCCGTGTCGTTTGCCCAGCTTAACATTGAAGAAATCGTGACAATGCATTTATATTATATGTATAAGACACATTTCCTATATTCATATACTATTTTTTGAAAAGAATCTTCTGGCCTGTACTGTGAGATTTTCTAGCCTTCTAAATGTTAATAAAATAACATTGTCAATACAGAAATTGAATCTGCAGATAGATGTGCTTGCCAAACAGGAGGGTGCCAAATGAGCTTATACAGGGTCCGGCGGAGTATTTCTTCCCGTGTTTAATGGGGGGGTTGGTGGGGTGATTCTGAACAACTTTTTCCTTTACGAAAATGTTGGTTAAAGCTTCCTTTTTGAGTTATTAACGAAAAACTATAGAAAACTATAAACCCAGTTAGTCTTCAATTCGTCGGTGGCTTGATCACTTTCATAGGGAAACAAAGAATCCAATAATGTACGTGATAAATACTCGACGGTTGCAGCACGAAATATTGCGCGTTCCATTAAGATTCAGGCGGCCTTTATTTTTTGATAAAAAATAAAAGTAACAAAAAACTAAGTATTACATTTTATGTCAGCTTGCTTTTATTTGAAACAATTTTACATTTAACAAACAGTTTACGAGTGATTTTAGGTGATCGAGTTAGCTGACCAACCCTGTACGTATGGCTTATTATTTCTTTGCTTTGTACGATTAGGACATACAGTTAACCCTTGTAGTATTGTCCGACAGAATTGTACGTAAGAGAAGAATACCGAACCAATTTTATGTAATTTAGTAAGGTTTGAGAAAAAAAAGCGTAAAAAAAAGGAAGATTGATATTCACAAAATTTAAAAAGGAATATATTACGCAACAAAGGGAGAATAAATGAATGCCAATTGTATTTCAATATTTGGTGCGAATCATATTAACCCTTTGCACTCGAGGCCATTTTCGCTTGGGCGAACCAGGAACTCGAGAGGATTTCGGCCAACGATTTTACAATTTCAGTAATGTCTCGACTAGTGTTCAACATTGTCTACGATTTGTGTTCGGGTCCCCTTTGATGTTGTGCCAGCCGAGGCTCGAGGCAGCGTTCCAGGAAAGAGGCAAGTTTAAATACCCGTGTACGTGAGACAACACTAACGCAATCAAAATTTAAGAATAAAACTTCTGCATTTTTGGTCCGTTTTAAATGAAATTTTACCAACATGTTCGTTACAATCTCCCGATTAAAATGACACCAAACACGATATGGTTTGGACAATTTTTACTTATAATGGTAGTAATAATGGTCTTCGAAATAATCAGTCCCATGGCACCAATCTATGTCGTGTTTGGTGTCATTTTAATCAGGAGATTGTAACGAACATGTTGGTAAAATTTCATTTAAAACGGGCCAAAAATGCAGGAGTTTTATTCTTAAATTTTGATCGTATTAGTATTGTCTCACGTACACGGGTATTTAAAGTTGCCTCTTTCCTATAACGCTGCCTCGAGCCTCGGCTGCCACAACATCAAAGGGGACCCGAACTCACTCAGGGGGGACGACCCCAAGTAGTGGGGATAGAAATGAACACAAATCGTAGACAATGTTGAACACTAGTCGAAATCTAGCGGCGCCGTAGCGGCGCCGTTCGAGTTGATGCTTCACATCAGCCGGGCGCCGATATTGCGCCAGGCTGATGTGAGCGGCGCCGCTGCAGCGCTGGGGCGCCCGGCTACAGTAATGTCTCGACTAGTGTTCCTCGCTCGGGAACGAATGTGAACACTAATCGTGCGTAGACACGATTCTCGAGCGAGTTCGGGTCGCCTTTGATGTTGAGGCAGCCGAGGCTCGAGGCAGCGTTCCAGATAAGAGGCAAGTTTAAATACCCGTGTACGTGAGACAATACTAACGCGATCAAAATTTAAGAATAAAACTTCTGCATTTTTGGTCCGTTTTAAATGAAATTTTACCAACATGTTCGTTACAATCTCCTGATTAAAATGACACTAAACACGATATGGTTTGGACAATTTTTACTTAAATTGGCATTCATATTTTTATTCCTCTTTATTATGATATGATAAATAAAAATTGTCCAAATCATATCGTGTTTGGTGTCATTTTAATCAGGAGATGGTAACGAACATGTTGGTAAAATTTCATTTAAAACGGACCAAAAATGCAGAAGTTTTATTCTTAAATGTTGATCGCAGTAGTATTGTCTCACGCACACGGGTATTTAAACTTGCCTCTTTCCTGGAACGCTGCCACAACATCAAAGGCGATCCTAACTCGCTCGAGAATCGTGTCTGCGCCCCATTAGTGTTCACATTCGGTCCCGAGCGAGGAACACTAATGGAGACATTACTGTATTTCGCTAATTAACCCTTCCGACCCGAAATCAGTACCGCGTACTGACCCGGAGAATGAATCACCGTTTTCTTCGCGCGTCAGGCAAAGCCGAATTCGACACGCACTTATGTATAAATGCATGTCTTATCTCGTATCACATATGTATCTCCTGAAGATACACAAGACCTCAGTTTTAAGCTAAACAATCTGCAATGCTTTCTTTATTGCTGCAGACACAGTTCTTGATCCTCGACGACACATAGATACAAGACATCAATCAGACAATACAGTAGCTAGACTACACGAACGACATTTTATAACAAAAATATCCCCAACGGAAAAAACAAAAACACAACAAAGAATATGTGCGGTATGTACGAAATTTGGAAGAACGAAAGATAGTAGGTTCTCGCGCCGCGAATGTGATGTTGGACTTTGCTTAGAAAAGTGTTTCGAAATATACCACACGAAGCTGAATTACTAGCTGTTATTTAGGTAAAAACTTAATGAATTTCCCGTGTACGTGAGTATCCCGTGAATTTTTGTAAAGACGCAAATACTTCAGGAACAATTCGATATGTTAGGACTCCAATTCTCGTCAGCCGGCCACGGACGTAGCGAGCGACTTTCGGAAAACGCCGCCGGGTCGGAAGGGTTAATTGCAACTGAAATTGTGCCATGGATATCGGTTCTTTCATTTTGTGTTTGTAAAGGCAATATTAGCCATTGACAGCTTCAAGGAGATTGGAGTGTGATTCTTGTCCCGATTCCTTCCAGTGCATGTTTTTTTTTTTGGAGTAAAACAAATCAAGAACGAACCAGAGAATGTCAAGTGCCATCGATGTGTAAGATGCATACAAACAAAAGAAACAAGAATCACGTGGATACCGCCTATAGCCGGCGCTCGTAACGAAAGGGTTAATAATGTGGAATAAGATTAGTCTAAGGCAATAGTGTGAATGAAGTAAGGGTGAGGAAACGTTTAAAGTTCAATGGCGGGTTCAGTAAACGGAGTAATGAATGAACTCATTATCCAGTTGCACTTATAACCGAGTCATTAGCGTATTTGATTTGAATTGACCTTGGGATCGCCTTTTCCATGTATGTCAAATTTTCTGAATGTCATTCAGATAATTGGCAATGTTAATAATAGCGGAACTGATATAATAATTTTTAACAGAGTTTTTCTTCATTTTACATGACAGAGTTGGTAACCCTATCCTTAGGGGTCGACTTTTAATAATAATAATAATGCTATATTTCGCCGCCTGCCTCTCGGCTTTGCGGCCACCCCTTATCTACATACATCTTCCATAAATCTTTTACTTACATACTAAAACTACTAATGCATACTACCTAACTTACATATTAATATAAATATCTATATCTCTATTTCTAATCTCTGTTGCTTTTCTTTGGCTTCTGTTGCCTTCCTTCTACCTCCAACTCCATCCCCCTCTCTTTCCTTCTCCTCCCCAGCTGTTTTCCCCATTCTCTCCCTTTTCCTTCGTCTCACAGTAGCTCCTTAATGCTACCTGGCCATCTGCTCATCTTTGCGCACTCCCACGCCAGGTGTTCCAGCGTCTCTTTCTCCAGCCCACACAGCTCGCATCTCCTCCTGTCCTCCTCTTCCCAGTACCTGTTTGCCTTCTCTTCATTTCCGCACCTTAGCCTGGCTATATCCTTCATGTAGGGGTCGACTTTTATAAATGCTAGTTTAAGTTTATTCGCGTGAACGGTCTTATATTTATTCGGTCCTAGTTCTATTTCGATCGTTAAGTCGTATAGGGTTTTCGCGCGGTAAGGTTCTGACCAGGCGGAATCGAATTTCGATATTTTTGGTACTTTCAATAGGTAAACATGATCGTTTTCGTGGTTTTATCATACAGGTTTTTCGTCTGCTCGTTTGCCTGATTTAGGTTATGAGCAGCTGCAGCTTGGATGGTGTTGATTTTGGAGAATAATTCGTCGAGGTGGTCGACAAATGTACGCGGTATTTGTTGTTTAGCGAATTCGGAGGGAATAAGGGCCTTAACAAGTTTCTTAACACCATAGACCAGCTCATGGGGGGTGAACCCGGTTGCTTCGTGGACTGAGGTATTGTATGAAAACATACCGAATCTAATCCATTCGTCCCAATCTGTTTCTGTGCAATAATGTTTGAGATAATCTATGAAGACTCTGTGCGTTGGTTCCGGGGAACCTAACGACTGCGGATGACATGTAGTGGACGTAGGATTTTGAAAATCCTACAGAAGGTCTTCATTATTTGACTAGTGAAGTCTCTGCTTTGGTCAGTATGGATCGCTCTGGGACATCCGTACCGATTAATAAACTGCTCTGGGAGCGCAATGTAACAGTTACCGAATCTATTGTCTGTAGGGGAATGGCGTCTGAATATTTGGTGAGATTATCTTGGAGGGTCATTTGGTACCTGTTACTCTTTTTTGAAACCGGGAGTGGGCCAACGATGTCCATTTGTACCTTTTCGAATGCTTTACTGGGGGTGTCCTGTGATGCGCATGGGTTGTCTGGTTTTGGTTGAGAACAATTTGTTTTCCTGGCAAAGAGGACAAGAGCGGACCAGATCTGTGATTTGTTTTGCCATTCCAGGCCAATAGAAATTTTCCTTGATGAGGTTAACACATTGGCGACGGGGGATTTGGAATACAATTAAAAAATGACGCATATACGCGTCATCCGTCGCCAATGTGTTAAGAAGTTTCCGTATGCCCCTGTGACCGCCTATAGTGGATTCGTGGTGTTCTTTGATTATGTGTGGCCTACTAGATTCGTAGGGCATTATGATTTCACCGGAGCAGATAGCGAATGTGTACTGGGGGTTATTGAAGGTATGTTCTATGTGATATTGGAGCTGACTCAACTCGAAGGGCTCCAGCCTGTTGCGAGTGCTAGCAATTCTAACATTTTATTTCTAGCGAATCCATGAGTCGCTTCAATGAATTTGACGAAGTTCTAAGGTCGCGGAGACTGGTTATCTCGTGACGTGTAGCCTTGACGAATAGATGCAAGGTATGATAACTTTGTCGACAATAAGTTTCCTGCAGGTTACCAAATCTATTCCCGTCTGGGTTGTGATGGAAATGAAGTTTATGAGGTTGTCGTAGCGCATAAGGAGGTGATTTTTGAAGTACTTCAGTATAAGTAAGGAGGAAGTGTTAGTGTCTGGCTCGGTATCAGTGGTTCTAATGGGAAGAATATTGTGGATTGTCGTCTCGGGAGTGCCTTGTTTTATTTTCATATCTCGTTTCTAGTTTGGATTGCATTCCATCAACAAGTGCTTCACTGCGCGTCTCTTCTCCCCACTCGTTCCCCGGTATTGCATCCGGCACAGTGCTGCTCTTTCTCTTTCTCACAGGTGCTGCCGGCATCGAGCGTGCGCTAGCCGGGGCTAGGGCGGAATTATGGGTGCGACAGCCTATCCGGTTTACCAGCCAGCGGTTTCGAACATCAGCTCCGATGCGGATGAACGCAATCCTTGCACAATTTAAGTCCATTGCGTAATTAAAGTTTGTATTTTAAATATATGCAAACTGAGATTCAAAGTTTCTGCTTCTCGAAATGAAAAAAGCTCATCCCGATTAGTATAAATGCAACGTTTAGAAAGGGCAGTAACATTTAACGTCCTTACCAAAGGGACACATCTCGTGTTATCAGAATCTTTAGCCCGGTTAGCCAAATTTAATATAAATTTCACGAACCAGTATCCGTATATGTATACAGCCGAATCGCAATTTGTCACCGCCAGCAACGAGCAAATGCTTTGTTTCTCCGTGTAGCATTTATGGGGGGGGGGAGAATCGGTAGAAAACGGTAACGCTAGGTCCTAAAACGTACGCCGTAGCTACTCCCGGTCGCGCGGAGGGGTGACTTCGAATCAGTCCTCTTAGAACAGGCCTTGGAATTAAGTGAACTTTCGGGCCGATTTTCAGAGGCAACGCCCCCTTTCTCCGGCCGCACGTCTTGGTCCCCGCGATCGCCACGCAGCTCGGAGGTCCTCAGGCCCGTAACCGCGCCGGTCGCATTAGGGCGACCCCATGGGTGATGTGGAAACCGACGGATACGGGTGTCGCCGTAATGCGACCCGCGCGGTTACGGGCCTGAGGACCTTCGAGCTGCGCGGCGATCGCGGGGGCCAAGACGTGCGGCCGGAGAAAGGGGGCGTTGCCTCTGAAAATCGGCCCGAAAGTTCACTTAATTCCGAGGCCTGTCTTAGAAGAAGCGGGAACCTCCTCCTCGTCTGCTGTATGATATTCGTCGGAATCAGTGTCGGGCGGGTTTAAGTCTGTGTCTGGTTCGTTTTTGTTTTTGCCTTCGGCCTACGCCTTCCCACGCGTTAGGAGAGCAGTGGACAGCAGCTCGCCGGCGCCAACGAGCGCCGCACAGACACTCTCCGGATGGGAGTTTGATTGTTGTTAGCGGTTGGGGTTCAACAGGATTACTGGATAGGGCGTCTGCACTGGCATTTACCCTTGCAGGTTTGTAGATGATGTTATAGTCGTATTCCTCCAGTTTTATGCCCCACTTCATAATTTTTGATGTGGGGACTTTTACGTTGTGTAACCAAACTAGGGGTCGATAGTCGGGAATGAGGGTGAACTGTTGACCGCAGATGTAAGGTCGAATACAATAGCAGGCAACTCCTTCTCGCTAGTGGAGTATCTAGCTTCGGTTTCAGTGAGAGTTCTAGAGGCATACGAAATGGGGAGATCTTTTCCGATGAGTCCTTGACTCAATACTGTTCCGATCGCGAATTAAGATGCGTCGGTCGTGACCAAGAAAGGTTGGGTGAAATCCGGAAATTGAAGAAGGGGTTCTGAGCAAATTATGTCACGGAGTTTTTCGAATGCTGCTTGGGCTGCATCGCTCCATGCGAAAACTATATCCTTTTTCAGTAGCTTGAGTAAGGGGTTTGGCGATGGTTGCCATATCTTGAATGAACATTCTATAATATCCTACGAACCCTAAGAACTGTTTTATATTCTTTTTACTTCTAGGTAGGGGGGACCGTTTGACGGCGTCCATTTTCGCGGGATCCGGTTTCACACCGTCACTGGAAATGATATGTCCCAAGTAGGTTGCTTCTTTACGAAGAAACGAGTATTTATCAGGTTGTAGGGTCAAACCGGCGTTTTGTAATCGTGACAGCAAAGTGTTTTATTTCTGGGCATGCTCGGTAAGAGAACTGGCATAAATTACTATATCGTCCATATAGACTATAGACAAATAACTCGGTTCCTTGCAGGCGAGACAGAGCTATGTCCATGACTCTTTGGAAGGTGGCGGGTTCATTTTTGAGGCCGAAGGGCATTCGATTGAACTCGTAATACCCATTGGGTATTGCGAAAGTCGTTTTTGAAATCGATTCTGCTGAAACAGGTACCTGATGGAAACCAGAAGCTAGGTCTAAGCTGCTAAAATATTTAGATCGACCCAGATAATCCAGAATATCAGTAATATTGGGGAGGGGATACGCGTCGCCAATTGTCTTATTTAGTTTCCGATAATCGATTACCATTCGCCAGCGCGGTTCTCCCGTCACGTCCGGTTTTTTCGGCACTGTCCACACGGGGAAATTGTACGGTGAAACGGACGGTTGAATTAATTTGCCGGAAGGTAGGGCAACGACATGATTTTTTATTTCCGCCTATGGGCGGGGGAAGCCCATACTGTTTGGTGTTTATTGGAGATTCGTCGATCGTTCGGATGGAACGAGCGGTGAGCACGGTACAGCCTAAATCGTCTTCGGGGAGATGCAATTGATAAGGAAATTTTTCGATTGTCTCGAGGAGACCTTCCTTTTCTTCTTCATTTATTTCGTCAAGTTTAAGGATCCGGAGCAGTCTAGAAATTCCTAGGACACTGGCCTCGACTTATCTTTCTTCTAATTCGCGTGGCTCCACAGTGAGAGTAATGTAGCTGGATGTGGTGTTGATTGCAAAGACTTTTGCAAATCCACACTCCTGTTTTGCCAAAATTTCTCAGATAAAAATTCTAAAAAAATTTAAAAAAAAATAGTAGCGCTATTAAAGTTTTGCTACGCGGGGGTAGCTCGAAGGATGAAGAGGAATGGAGAGGTAACCTGCGGTCGGGAGTCGAATGACAGTGGGTGAAGTTTTTCTGAATACTACCGCTGCCTCCGTCTTTTTTTTAGAAATGGTACTTACGTCTGGAATTCCAGTTTCATTGGGAAGAAAGTCGTCGCTGACTGTCTGGAATTCCACTAGGGTACCGTACATGCTAATGATCAGCTGTCTGTGCGTGCGAGGCATTCCTTCTCCAATACCAACGAGCTCGTACACGATGTTCGCGTCGAGTTTCGCGAAAGGTTTTAAACATCCCATTTTAATGAGATTTAGTTCGGCACCTGTGCCGACGAGGAAGGAGGCTACGCTGTTTTGTCCTCGGCATCGTTGGCATGTCCTACGATTTTCTTTCGGATATGGCTGAGAAGCAGCCATTTATCCGCGGGCTTTACAAAGCTATATGTTCTGCGGCAACCCTTTATGAAACGCGTAAGTGAACAGGAGTTACCGTCGAATCGGGAAATCGTATCGCCGACGAATTTCAACAGCGTATATTGTTCTTCTACCGGTTTAATAGGGAATGTTTCGAAGCTATTAGAGAAACTACTAGTACCGGGAGGGCTGAACGCGCCGATTTCACGAGTTGGACGCGGTATTAGACACGTATCGGTGCGTGGGGAATTGCTCACCGGGTTTGCGACGGGGAGAGGCGCCGTCGGAACTGGCATTCCAGGTAAATCTTCGATAGAGAAACCGCCGCTGACAATGTGGCGGATATTTATACGCTTTCGCGACGCGATCGATTTACGATACATGCTAACGACTGTTGTCTTTCGGACAATATATTATAAAATTAAAGACTTACTACTTGCTGAATCCCTGGGGGATGACGCACGCTACCGCAAACTGTGGCGCAACACTTCGGTGTTAAAAAGAATATCTCCATACCCGCTTTCCATATCCTTTAGATATTCTTTAAATTCGCGGCGATTTAGTCCACGAGATCGAATAACATTTATAATTTTAATAGTTGGTGGAACAACATTAGACATTTTTAAAATTCTTGCACTTAAATTTTCTTGATGCAAAATACAATGAGAAATAATTATTTCACGTCCTGTTAATTTGTTTACATCTTTGGATAATGATCCCGACAGACCAACATTCGAACTTGTCATCGCTCGAGCTCCATCTGTTGTTTATCCAACAATGTTCTTTATTGGGATATTCATTGGGTAGCAGTGCATAAAGGAATAACAGAAACACATGTAATGAATTATAAATATATAATATAATATAATACAAAAGTAAAAGTAAGTAAAGTAAACTAGTAAAAATTATATTGTATATTGCCGCCGTGGCCTCTCCATCCGCCACGGCCACTTCGGCGACCGCGGGGGCTGTATACAAGCTGCTTTACCAACTTTTTCACCTGAAATATAATAATGTATGTTTAATTTGAAAAACAAAAAGCAATCATGAGAAACTCAACGCTTTTACTTACTTCTTTCACCGACATCATGTGCTGGCCCTCTTTTTTTTGCTCTTCCCTTTTTTCTTCTCTTCTCTTTTTTTTTCTTTATTTCCTTCTCTGCTTATCTTTTCCCTCCTTTCCTCTCTGTTTAAATTAGTTCCTTCTACTTCCATCTGTGTTCAAAGTAATTTATATGTATATTGTTAACATATGATTAAGGATGTAATATTATACTTTCCGATTACACTGTTCGACAGATATCAATTTTTTTTAGATCTAACCTTCAACACGCGTTTCTTATAGATTTTGATGTGCTGAATACGAATCTGCAGCCCGTTTTTATCTAGAACGTACCGTTTTTGAAAAAATCAATTTAAAGAAAAATCGCGAATTTTCAACTTTGAAAGTGTTTTGTGCTTTTCCGGTAGTAGTTATTCAGTTGCGCTTGGTGCCTAATGATTCTGTGGGGTTTCACGAATAAAATGATGTAAGTGGTTATTAGATTATAAACATTTAAATATGTTTAAATAATGATCAAAGTGAAAGGACACCGAGAATAACTATTCCATCTCCTCTTTCATTTGCACTATTCTCTTTTATGTTCGGCAAAAATCAAAATCCCAACTTCAGTCGAATCTATCGAAGTTTTCCTGAAAATAAAAACTGTAATAGATATGACAATATCAACTGTCTCCGTATTTTTCGTTTGTCATTCTACACCAGGGCTCGGAATTAAGTGAACTTTCGAGCCGATTTTCGGAGGCAACGCCCCCTTTCTCCGGCCGCACGTCTTGGCCCCCGCGATCGCCACGCAGCTCGAAGGTCCTCAGGCGCGTAACGTATGAACCGCCGCGGGTCGCATTAGGGCGACACCCATGGGGTACTATTATCGATGCGTTTTTCTTATCATTGGTAACCTCTGTAGGCCTATTCCAATGTGTCGCATGATAAATTCTTGTGCAGGCCTAATTTGTGAGAAATCGCGCTAAAAAATTAGTTTGACAAATGCTTTTCAGTGTCAAAATTTTAATCAATTTCGGAAAAATTGTAGTTTTTCGCACACAAAAAAATTTTTTCTTCTGGAAGGAGATGACTTTGGAAAAGTAATAGCTTCCTACGAAAAGAATCAACGTGGCTACACAATGGTGTGATACTTTGGCCGGGTTTTAATACCCCATGGGTGATGTGGAAACCTACGGATACGGGTGTCGCCCTAATGCGACCCGCGGCGGTTCATACGTTACGCGCCTGAGGACCTTCGAGCTGCGTGGCGATCGCGGGGGCCAAGACGTGCGGCCGGAGAAAGGGGGCGTTGCCTCCGAAAATCGGCTCGAAAGTTCACTTAATTCCGAGCCCTGTTCTACACAATGACCAAAGCAATGGGAAAAAGCGAATGAAATGATTTAAAAATGATCAACATATGCATATTCGGTACTCGCATAAAATCTGTACGAATAAATATTTTCCTTTATTTCTGATTATTTGTAAAAAAGAAATAATTGTGCAGTCTAAAAGAAAGGCGAAATAGTAGTAAAACATCACATGACTTTCCCTGCACTTCGTCAAAACTGTTCAATCTAAGACGTCTGAAAATGCGCTTCATACATTTTATTTTAATGTTAAAAATATTAAACAGTACCATTATTGGCAAGATACATGGCACGGGAAACGGTAGTACGAAACGGGCTCTAACTTCATATTTACCTATATCAAATTAAAATATTGGTAAGCAAATACTGATCATTGTCATAGACAGTAATTTCTCGAAGAAGGATCGCAGGTCTGGACCGGCCGCGATCACTAGGAGTGTAGAGATTATAACTTTGCCTTTTTAGAAGATTGGCATCGACATCAACGGCCGCTGAAAGGGACAGAGAGTGAAAGAAAGGTCAGATACCTACGTATCGGTGAGACAACACTAATGCAACTATAAAACTTCTTTGTTGTTATTAAAGTAACACCAAACGCGATATAATTTGGATCATATTTGCGTTGATAAATTACAAAAACGGGTTGCAATATGAAGCAAATATGATCGTGTTGTCACATTTTAACCCCTTCGCACCGGCGGACGAGATATCTCGCCGCGTGATTTCGTTCATGATATGCTATGGACGAGATATCTCGCAACGCAATGTCTTTCATGCGATGCTATGTACGAAATATCTCCCGACACAAAATCGTTCATGCGACGCTGTGTACGGAATATCTCGCAAGCCTTTCTATTACAACACGAGATATCTCGTCCAACGATTTGGATCAGAATGAATTCCTAGGTCACTATGAATGTGGCATTCAGTTGTAAACAGTGAAAAGCGGAACGGAACGGAAAAACGTCCATAGCATATCATGAACGAAATCACGCGGCGAGATATCTCGTCCGCCGGTGCGAAGGGGTTAAGCATACAAACGTTAACAATATCGTAATAAAATTTGCAGAACAAAAGAACGACCGAGCATGAAACGCTTCCGAACGATCGCTCCGAGCAGAGGCGAAATGCTTTTCGATCCCTCTGAGCCGAGGAGAAACACTTTTGACCACCTTGTTCTTTAATTGCCTGATTCTTTAAAAACATAAAAGCATACTACAATAATCATGGGTTTCTTACAATACAGTGGGCATACAATACAATACAGTTTAGCACTCTGTGTAAACGTTGACCTGAAAAAAACCTCCGCGGTCAACCTGTGTTGTTTATGACCGAATCGAAAGTTCAGTCTTGGATTGAATTTTCCCGAATTGTTATTTTCGTGCACTAATCCTTTGAACAATTAACTGACGGAACAGATATACATTAAAGTAGAGACTTCAATACGTAATTAATATTTTTTGAAAGCCTAGAACAGGGACGTCCAACCTTTTCTCCTCGAAAGCCCACCGTGCCCCCACTACCAGTTAAAGTCGCCCCATTCCAATGCAAAGCAGCAAACGGGCCACGGCACAGGGGCAAGACGGGGAACGAGCGATTCGTGCCTCGCGAGTCACCTGTTCGGTGGAGATGGAAGCTACAAAGAGGGGAAGGGCTCGCGAGCCGCGGGTTGGACATGCCTGGCCTAGAACAGTGTTACGTAGGAAGGATTGTTTCCTTCGTTTCGCCTATTATGCCCTTATTTGGAAATCGAGAGTGCATGCAGTCGAATCTGCCCCTTCCGCGATGGCACGATGACGCAACCCTTCAGGGCGACCTTTTGGACTCCCTTGGAAGATTCTGTACCCCCACCATATTTTTGGTCCGGCTTTCGGATATAAAAAGGGCATGAAATTTACTCTCGTGGCTCAGTATGGACCTACTAGCTATGTACCATGTCGGTGCCAGCTAGCCATACTGATGCAGAGCGAGATCGGGTTCAATTCCCCTTTGAGCATTGATATTTATATACGTTAAAAGACTGTAAGCGTGGGTTTTAGCTCCGCGATTTTAACACTTTGTAATTCTTTAAAGAAAGCGAATATAGATTTTATTATTGAACATATATTTACTTCATTTCATTTCCTATTCCAATCATTAGCAGTATTAATCCACCAAATAGATACATCTTAAATACGCTCTGGTACATCCACGACAATCTTCCTAGTGGCACCCAGTTCTGAAATACGCTCTGGCACATCCACGCAATCCTCCTATCTTAAACGGCACCCGGTGATGAAATAAGCACCGGTACATCCGTAACTTATCAAACTCTTAAACAACCGATCCTCGGCTCCGCAGCCGTGCCCCTTACAAGGAAGGATAGGCAACCCGAATTTTCAGAATCGTATGAAACTTTGCATACAAGTACAGTATTTCATCCGTAATACAACCATATTTTCCGTTCGTGCCATAATTCGCTTTTAAGGGGTGAAATCAGCCCTTGAAAAAAATGCAGAAAGTTCTTTTTCGTGAAATATCTCAAGAACGCTAGGAAATATTTAAAAAAAGTATAAAGAAAACTTGCATCGCTTTATTGCCTCTACAAAACTGCGTAAAATTTGTTTTTCAAAAACCCACGGAAAAAGAAAATGAAAAAAATCATGGACTATTCAAAAAATTTGTTTACGCTGTCTGATAAACACAATAAAGTGATGCAAGGTTTGTTTAGAATTTTTTTAATTATCTCTTATCGTTCTTGAGATATTTCACGAAAAGGATCATTCTGAATTTTTTTCGACGGCTGATTTCACCCCTTAACACCGAATTATGGCACGAACGGAAAACAGGGTTTTATTACGGATGACACATTCTACTTGTATGCAAAGTTTTATACATTTCTGAATCTTCGGGTTGCCTAACCTCCCTTGTTAGTCCTCGGCTCGTAACAACAGTAAAAAGCGTCCTAGGTTGTCCATGGAAGGTGCGACAAATATTGCAGTGTATGTAATTGAATAAAGTTTTATTATTATTAGAATTATTATAACTATCACAAGCATTATTATTCTTATTATTATAGAAAAAAACACAAAGATATTAAATTAAAACATAAAGAAACTAAAACATAAAGAAATTAAAACATAAATATAAGACATAAATATAATAAAAGATAAACCTGAGTACAAATTTCTTACACTTAATGTGAAACTTGTACCTGAGACATTTCCTGTACGAGTTCTGGTATGTCAACAGAAATTTTAGTTGTTGCTATTCGTAATAGAGAGCATAACGACTCGTTGGTTAAATTAGATCGGTATTTTGATTTGATGTATTTCATCAGCGAAAAGCTAGACTCGCATCTATACGTCGATCCAAACATAGAGCCTAGCTTCAAACTTAAATCAATAATTTCCGGATATTTATTCCGTGATAATAACTTGAAAAAATTAAGACCATGTTCCTTATAGTACTTAGTAAAGTACAATTGGATCCGCTTGCAAGAAGCAAAGTTCGATGCGGTACTGTATTTTTGCCTCTATTATTTCACATCCTTTGGGGTCATCAAAAATTTGAAGATCATTTTTTAATGAATTAAAATCTTCGAAGCGTTTCGCAAATTGTTCTTGAATTTCCAAAAGTGGAAAGTGAAATTGGGAAAAATTGATTGCAACATTTGTGTTCTGTTGTACGATTTCTTTGCAACAAGGAAAATGATGCAATTGACCTGCTTCTACTTCATTGATAAATAACTTTAACCCTTTGCACTCGGGGCCTTTTTCGCGCGGCGCACCAGCAACTCGAGACGTTTCGCAGCCCTTTTGACGCATTTCTTACCAGTAACTTAAAATCATTACACACACAAATTAATGTATAAAATTTTTATGTTTTAACATTTTGTATATCTTTACACCTTTATAAACATAATTTCTTAAATATTAGTCTCTGCAATTATTCTGTGTGTGATATTTCATATAACAATTCCCAAGATGCATGCCCGGCTTGTCCGGGCAAGTATTACAATAATATGTCGTTTGATGCCTTTTTCCGGGTTTATTTCTCTGCGAACAGACTTTGCAGTCCTTCCTAACTCCTGTTAGAATATTGTGTAGCTTTCCATTCAAGCGGATATCTTCGGAATCGGAGGTTGAAGTCGAGGCTCGATCGCGTGGCTGACGAAAATCTCCAGTCAATTGGTGGACTAATGTTTTCAAATATCGCAAGTGGTTACTACTGTTGTTTTTTTCCCGAATTTTGTTCTTTTTATTTGTTTTATTTTTATATGCTTTCTATTTGTTAAGATAGTTCCTGTGAGGTGGCATTTCAATTTCAATAATTCTTCAGCCAAGATATAGCTCGTATAATAACGATCAGTGAACATATGACATCATTTGAACTTATTTCAGTATTACGTTCCATGTTTTTAGGGATCAAAAACTTTAACTTTAGTAGTCTCTCTGTCACGACTGTCAGGTTTGATGTAATGCCGAAAATGCAGTCCGGTTCGTGGTTGCGGACTAATTGCAGATAAGAAAGTCTTATCTCCATTTGAAGGGGGATCAATTTACACTTCATAAGATTATACAGAAAGAGCGTAGGAACCCGCGTCGAAGAAACTAACGTAAACAATTACTGCCGCGCATCGAGATACCGCAGCAAACCAAGTGGTGAGCGAGAGTCACCTCTCGAGCTGCGGCATCAAACCACATGGTGAGCGAGAGTCACCTCTCGAGTGCATAGGGTAGGTTTTTGAATCCTTCAATGTGGCCGACTAAATCAGAAATTGTCTGAGCCTGCTGCTGTAATTTGGAATTTAAATTATTAAGGTGGCATGTAATGTCGCAAAGAAATGCCAAGTCGCACAAAAATGTTGTGTCAATCAATTTTTCCTGTATATCTTCAGTACCGTTCACTTCAGTTTTTAAAAACTGCAATATTTCACTTCTTAAACTGAAAAATCTTTTTAACGTATCGCCAGCACTCATCCAACGTACATTATTGTACAAACATATGTCATTATGTATCGCATTAACATCTTGCAAGAATTGTTTAAATTTGCGATGCGAAAGCGCACGGTTTCCTCCCCTGATTAAGTTCACCACTTTGCTCACAGTCTTCATTGTAGATCCCTGCTTTAAGATTTTTCCACATAAAGCCTTTTGATGTATAATGCAGTGGAATGTGGGGCAGTTGATCCCGTTCTTCTTTAAAAGGCCGCGAAATCCTGCTTCTTCACCGACCATGGATCTTGCACCATCCGTGACAATCGCGGAACATTTAGAAAGTCCACAATATTTTTCTACTTCTTCACGTACAGCGTTAAAGATGTCCACGCCTTTTGTAGTTAAATGTAGTGGAACCAGGGCAAGTAGTTCTTCATTAATCGAAAAATTATCGTCTATCATTCTTACGAAAATGGACACTTGGTTTGTGTCGGTAACGTCCGTGCTTTCATCAATGCACAAAGAGAAATAACGACACTTCTCGAATAATATTTTTAACTTATTCTCAATGTGCTCATTAATTTCAATTATGCGTCTTGACATACTTTGCCGTGATAGTGCAACTGTTCCGAAGCGTTCAATTGCACGTTCAAGTTTGAACGCTTTGGCCATTTCAATGGCACATTTTTTTTATTAATTCTCCATCGCTGTAAGATCTTTTAGAACGAGCAATTTCGAGTGCTACAGCGTAAGAAGCTGTAACGCTTTGTTCTTGCAGCGTAAACTTAGATTTTGAAGAATTGTTTCCAGTTTCCGTGCTAATTGAAAGTTGGTGTTTCAAAGCTTCTATTAATTCTATTCGATTTTGCCCGGAATATGTGTTGTACATTTGTTCATGACAACTGTTGTAATGGCGAGAAATATTACTCTTTCTCATTTGTGCAATTACTTTCTCACATATTAAACATTTCGGTCGTCCGTTAAATTCAGTAAACAGAAATTTTGTTTCCCAATTTTTTTGAAACTTTCGGTTGTCACTCTCAATTTGTCCGTTTGCCATAATTCGACGCGTTGTAGTAAAATGAAAAAGTAAACTCAGAACAATTTACAACAATTAACACAGAACAAAACACAAACTAACTTTAATAATTGATTAACAAAACTTGAAACTGAATGAGAAGTTTGATTTAATTTAATATGTATCGCCTTTGTAGCTTACGATAGAAGTGAGAGTCCAAAAGGGGCTCTTTCAACTCTTAAGATTAAAACATTTAACAACTTGGTTTCTCGCCAATTAAAATTAACGTAAGTTTCTCAAATTAATTAAAACTATTCCTATTGGCTAATATTTTATAATTGACAGCTAATCAATAAATAATAAATAAATCACGCCATAGCAACCGAATTTATGACAGTTAATCAATTAATACCGAGTATTTAACGCCAAGGCAATGTGTTCCGCGGCAAACCCTCGGAACCAACAGCTGAAAGAAATTGCCTCCTTCATAAAAAGACGGCTAGCAATCTGCACAAAGAAGAACCTTCAAACATGCAGATGGCTAGGACGTTTATGACGCGCAAGTCTTAGAACTGTTTTTGAGGAAATCGTTTTATTCCATAATCCGCCAAAGCACGCGAAAATAAACTTATACGGCCTCAACAGTTAATTGCATGCGTCATAAACGTGAGTTTCCAAAAGGGTCCCACAGCTGTGCCCCAACAGGCACGGCCAGGTCAAGCTCTAGGATCCTGGCGGAAACTTCCGTGCGTTGGCGAGTCACTCGTAGCGGTCAAGGATGCACCCCCTCTTCTCGGAAAACACGCGCTTCGGGCGCAGGAGAAGGGTGTATCCTTATTTTGAAAAAACACGCTGATTGGCAATTGGACATTTTCTCCAAGATCCAATCAGCGTGCCTAAAACCCACTTCCGAGTCGACGTGTTAGAAAACACTCGACGAGGAAGTCAGTTCTTGTTCTCAACGAACAGGAGAACCCAGCATCCTTCTGAGTCAACCAAGTTTGCTTCGCAATAGCACTTAACAAATCCACTGTTCGATCCATTACTATTATACTTGTTTTCATCAGACACATCAATAGTTATTAAATAGTTTATTTTGTTACTGAAACGAATATTTATTCAATCTACCACCTCTATCTCCTTAAACGGTCGTAGAGTCATACGCGAGTGACGGTGTCGATAAAAATCGGAACGGAGATTTACAACCTCCGTATACTAGGACATCAGTACAACCCAGAGTAGCACCGGAACCGCGTATACGTTAAAACATTGGTCCTTCGAGCCGGATCTCAGTGACGTGTGGGTTACACACATTGTAACGCAAGTAACTATCTAGTGAAGCAAACATTTAAAAACCTTGTGTTGTGAGTGTACCAGTGCACAATCTGCATCGTTCGCAACCATTAAAAGCGAACTCTCGCCACAACCAACCGAATAGCCCACGCTATTCAAAAATCACCAATCTACATTGGACAAAGGTTCCACCTCAGGCCCACGCAGCGACCTTTGGAGCATCCAACGTCAACGCAACGTCTCGAACAAAGGAACACCCAAGGACGACGCATCGCAGAGAACGTGAACATTAACGTGAAATCCTCGCAACAAAAAGGTAGGCTCGTACACTCTCGCCAATTTCTCCTTTCCACCTACCACAATGTCCAGATCTGCGGAACAATCCTCCGAACAAACTATCCCGCGTGTCGGTATCAGTACCTTGCGGCGCAAACGTGGCAATATAATCGGCTACGCGACAATGCTCGCGAAAGAAATCGAGACCGCGAAACAATCCGAACAACCCGACATCGGGCATCTGCGAATAAGCTTGGATCAGTTAAATAAGTCTTGGGATCGCTTCGACGACGTACAATTCGAGTTGGAAGAACTGGATGATTCAGAATCACCACGTCGGTACGAATTACACGCAAAATACACCTCCATAGTCGCCCAAGCGACTGCCATTATAGAGAGGTACAGTTCGAACCTGTCTCCACATTGCAACACCACGGATTCAGTCGCAACCACCGTAACAGCCCCAGCGACCATCAAATTACCTGAGCTACGTCTCCCGACATTCGACGGTACAATCGGAAATTGGATATCGTTCTATTCCAAATTCACGTCAGCGATCGACAAGAACGCCGATCTGACGCCTCTGCAAAAACTGCAATATTTACAGTCAACCCTTACCGGTAAGGCCGCCGCGTGCATTCAAGCGCTAAGTTCGACGGGTGCGAATTACGTTCATGCAATCGAATTGCTCAAGAAGAAATTCGATTGCAGGCGCAGAATTTTGTTGAGCCACTGCGACGCGATAGCAAGGCGACCACAGATATCACGGGACTCTCCGGAAGCATTAGGCGATTTTGTCGACGCCATTCGCCAAAATCTATGCTCGTTAGAAAGTATGGACATAGACACCTCGTCATGGGATTGCATAATAGTCTCAATAATCCTATCAAAGGTCAGCGGTGACCTCGAGTGGCAGTGGGAACTTTCGCTGAAGGACAAGGAAATGCCGTCGTACGAGCATCTTCTCGAGTTTCTCGAAAAACGCGCAATCTGTGCACCAGCGGCCCCGCAAAAGGTAGCGTCGACGCCCAGGCAATCTAACCGCGACACCATAAACCCATCCAGCAATCGACATCAAGCGCGAAGCCACGCTTTCGTAAGCACGGCAGATGGAAGCGACCAAAACAATCATCGCGATAAAAAACGAACGACTCGTACGTCCGCGGGCACCACGGAATGCCCTGTCTGCCACGACATACACAGCATTTGGTGCTGCGAGAAATTTAACTCGATGTCCGTCGAATCGAGATTAGCCGCTAGCCACAATTCTTCGTTGTGTCAAAATTGTCTAAGACCCGGGCACGACTTAGACGCGTGTAAAAGGGGGTTTTGTCGTATATGTAATCAACAACACCACACGTTGCTACACCAACCGCGGCAGGCTACGGATCGTATCGAGCAGGTAGCCATTAGCGATTGACTGGAGCTACCTGAGAACCCCAGGGGGGCAAGCCGGTCAAATGCATTCGTCGTGAACACGGTAAACAATGAGCTTCTCGTCACAGCCAAGTTACACGTGTTAGACAAGGAACAACGACCTGTCAGCTGCCGAACGCTGATCGACACGGGTGCTACGACCAATTTTATTACCGAAGACCTCGCAAAAAGGCTTGCACTTCCAAAAGGAAAATGCTCCATCCCCATCGGGGCTCTCAACGCACTATCCACGGTCGCGAAACACACGATCGCGGCCACTATATGCTCAAAGATCAGCGATTATCAACGGACGTTAACGTTTTTAACCATCCCGCGAATCGCTGCGCTTATTCCGGACCAACCGATTGATCGCTCGTCTATCCGCATTCCGAAGAATCTGCAACTGGCAGATCCTGAATTTCATCGGCCAGCACCGATTGATCTGTTGCTCGGCTCTGGGGCCGCATTATCGCTCTTGAGTGTCGGGCAGATCAACCTATCTCCTCTCGACGGTGCCGACTTATATCTTCAGAAGACGAAGGTCGGATGGGTCATAGGAGGGAGTCCGCCAGCACCCGCGAAAACGCGAATCGTATCCTGCAACGCGACTGCTGCTCTCAATTTTGACCTCACACGTTTCTGGGAAGTTGAAGAAGGACCACAACTCCAGCCTCTCTCCGATTCAGACAAATGCTGCGAGAGACATTTCCAGCAGCACGTCACGAGGAACGTCGAGGGCCGCTACATCGTCGCGCTCCCGTTCAACGACAAACTGTCACAACTCGGGCATTCGAGATCCAGGGCAGTAAAGCGTTTAGATTCATTAGAACGGAAGCTCCAACGCGATCCAAGTCTAAAGAAACAATATCACGCCGTCATCGAAGAATACCGCAACCTTGGACACATGACCAAGGTTGACAATAGCCAAAATGTACAACGAGGATATTATCTACCTCATCACGGAGTCACCAAGATCACCAGCGAGACTACGAAACTTCGAGTGGTATTCGACGGTTCCGCGGCCACGACCACTGGTATCTCTCTTAATGAAGTCCTGCACACCGGACCGAAAATCCAAGACGACTTGCTGTACATTCTTCTGCGATTTCGTATTCACCGATACGTATTAACCGGTGACATCGAGAAGATGTATAGGCAATTCCTCGTCCGTGAGGAAGACCAGAAATACCAACGCATTCTCTGGCGCGACGCGACTGGGGAAATCGAAACATATGAATTAAAAACGGTCACATTCGGACTGTCCGCGGCACCGTACTTGGCAATCCGCTGCCTCACGCAACTAGCCCAAGATGAAGGTCATCGGTTTCCTCATGCCGCCAAAATATTGCTCCGAGATTTCTATGTGGACGACGCACTAACCGGAGCGTCGACCATTCAGGAGGCTAAATCCTTACGGGAGGATTTAACCCAACTATTGGCAACAGCATCTTTAAACATCCGTCAGTGGGCAGCCAACCACGAGTCTCTCCTACAAGGTCTGCCGGAACAGGCCATAAATAAAAAACTCCACCTCGGGGAATCTTCAACGTTGAAGACTCTCGGCATAGTTTGGGATTCTGCGAATGATTCGATTTCATACGAAGTCAAAATACAACCTGCAACTTCGCGCGTCACAAAACGGTTCATCACGTCAGAAATCGCCAAAATCTACGACCCTCTAGGCCTCCTTGGACCGGTGATCATTGTAGCAAAGATGCTGCTACAAAGAATCTGGACCATCAAGGTCGATTGGGATGAATCCCTACCCATGGACATCCATACGGAATGGAGGCAGTATTACATGCAGTTACCTCTCCTGAACAACACCACCTTCAGGAGAAGAACTGCATTGAATACGCCAACGAAGATCGAGCTGCACGGATTCTGCGATGCCAGCGAGAAGGCCTACGGCGCCTGTCTCTACATTCGCTCAACGGACGAGCACGGCCATACAACCGTAGAGCTTCTCCTAGCAAAGTCGAAGGTAGCTCCATTAAAAACCCAGTCCGTACCAAGGCTCGAGCTCTGTGGAGCCCTGCTCCTGACAACTTTGATGAATACAGCAAAAAGAGCGTTACACATCGAATTTCACCGCACCATCCTCTGGACCGATTCATCCATTGTGCTTCACTGGTTGAAGACTCCTCCGCATACACTGAAGACCTTTGTCGCGAACCGGGTGTCTGAAATCCAGACGAAAACCGACGTGGCAGATTGGCGACACGTCCCGACTACAGACAACCCGGCAGACCTCATCTCGCGAGGCCAATATCCAGAGGATTTTCTCCAGCCGTCCTCCTGGCAACACGGACCAGAATGGCTCCAGAACGAGGAAACATCATGGCCGACCGGGCTGCCACCGCCACACGAAATCATACCAGAGCAGAAGACGGTAACCTGTCTAACATCTACCACTCTGGACACCAGCATCCTCGACAACCACTCTTCATGGGAGAAGATGCAACGGACCGTCGCACGATGCCTCCGGTGGAAGCGGTCGAACAGAAACAAGGGTGCCTTGACCGCATCAGAATTAAAGCAGGCCCACGATGCAGTCATAAAATTGCTTCAAGGAGTTCACTTTTCTAAGGAATCGCAATGCTTAGAAAACCACAACACCGAAGTCGGGGGCACATTACAGCGGCTAGCTCCATTCTTAGATAAGGACGGTATAATACGAGTCGGCGGCCGGCTAAAACATTCTTCAATGCCTTTCCCGCAACGTCACCCTATCATCCTGCCAAAGACACGGGTTACCAATTTAATCATAGAAGCTGAGCATCGTGCTCAATTGCATGCAGGCGTTCAAGGCACGCTATATGCCGTTAGACGCCGCTATTGGCCCATCGACGGACGCAACCAGGTATGGAAAACGCTACGCAACTGTGTCCGTTGTCTCCGAGCCCAACCACCACCAACGAATTACATCATGGGTAATCTACCGGAAGCAAGAGTAACCGAATCTCGACCATTCACCAATGCCGGGGTAGATTATTGCGGACCGTTTTTCATCAAGGAACGACGTCATCGAAATCGCGCGCGGATCAAGGTATACGTCGCGGTTTTCGTTTGCCTCGCGGTCAAGGCAGTTCATCTGGAACTCGTGAGCGACCTTACCAGCGAAGCATTCGTCGCGGCGCTCAAGAGATTCATTGCGCGGCGTGGTTTCTGCGTCAAGTTACACTCGGACAACGGCACTAATTTTGTTGGCGCAAACAATGAGTTGCGAGAGCTACGGGATCTCATCAGATCGGATGAACATAACAAAAAGGTGCAGACCTTCCTTGCAGACCGATCAATCGAATGGAGCTTTATTCCACCACGCGCACCGCACTTTGGCGGTTTATGGGAAGCGGCTGTAAAGTCCTTCAAACGCCACCTCATTCGCGTCGCAGGTACTGACTTATTCACATTCGAGGATTTTAACACCCTAATTATCGAAATTGAGTCGATTCTCAATTCCCGTCCTCTCACACCAATTTCATCAGACCCCAACGACCTTCTCGTCCTAACTCCCGGTCACTTCCTGATTGGCGATTCCCTCACGAGCCTACGCGAGCGAGATTTTACAGATACACCACCAAACCGTCTCTCGAGCTGGCAGCACATCCAGAAGGTGAAACAGCACTTTTGGGCTCGCTGGCATCGAGAATACCTGAACGAGTTGACCAGACGCAGCAAATGGTTCAAGGGGGTGCATCCAATCAAGGAGGGCACATTAGTTCTCATCAGAGAAGACAATATACCGCCCATGCAGTGGGCATTGGGCAGGGTCGTTAAAACTCACCCAGGCTCCGACGGCATTATTCGGGCCGTGACAATTAAAACGGCCACGAATATGTTAGATCGAAGCGTGAAACGACTTGTACCCTTGCCTTACCAGCCCGAAGACACGGACAGCGACCCGGCGGCCAGCATGCATGGAAGAAGCTGACTGAATCATGGGGCAGCCCCTTAGAAATAGAAATCTATACCACACATATATGTTCTGTTATCATCCGCATACATTTTAATAAACACATTTGATCGTTATTCTCTCAACGGGGGGAGGATGTTCCGCGGCAAACCCTCGGAACCAACAGCTGAAAGAAATTGCCTCCTTCATAAAAAGACGGCTAGCAATCTGCACAAAGAAGAACCTTCAAACATGCAGATGGCTAGGACGTTTATGACGCGCAAGTCTTAGAACTGTTTTTGAGGAAATCGTTTTATTCCATAATCCGCCAAAGCACGCGAAAATAAACTTATACGGCCTCAACAGTTAATTGCATGCGTCATAAACGTGAGTTTCCAAAAGGGTCCCACAGCTGTGCCCCAACAGGCACGGCCAGGTCAAGCTCTAGGATCCTGGCGGAAACTTCCGTGCGTTGACGAGTCACTCGTAGCGGTCAAGGATGCACCCCCTCTTCTCGGAAAACACGCGCTTCGGGCGCAGGAGAAGGGTGTATCCTTATTTTGAAAAAACACGCTGATTGGCAATTGGACATTTTCTCCAAGATCCAATCAGCGTGCCTAAAACCCACTTCCGAGTCGACGTGTTAGAAAACACTCGACGAGGAAGTCAGTTCTTGTTCTCAACGAACAGGAGAACCCAGCATCCTTCTGAGTCAACCAAGTTTGCTTCGCAATAGCACTTAACAAATCCACTGTTCGATCCATTACTATTATACTTGTTTTTCATCAGACACATCAATAGTTATTAAATAGTTTATTTTGTTACTGAAACGAATATTTATTCAATCTACCACCTCTATCTCCTTAAACGGTCGTAGAGTCATACGCGAGTGACGGTGTCGATAAAAATCGGAACGGAGATTTACAACCTCCGTATACTAGGACATCAGTACAACCCAGAGTAGCACCGGAACCGCGTATACGTTAAAACACAATGCAATTTTAATTCTGCGCGTATTGGTTCGCATAACGCTCGGAAGATGGAGAATACAGCAAATAGAAGGTGGACACAACACAATAAAACTGACTTCCTCGTCGAACGGTTTCAATAACGTCGACTCGGAAGCTTTTTTTATGCAAGCTGATACTGATTGGAGATTGGATGGATGGATGGATGGATGGATGGATGGATATCGATTAGTATTAGTTTCATTTTCATTGCATTACTATTCAAATATTGTTTAATGGCAGTAATAACCATGACAACATGTAATTCGCGGGCCGTGCGGCTGCAGGACGCCGGCGAAGCGGGGCCATACATTGTATGCGTCGCGCCGAACGAATTCTCGGCGGGCCACCGATTTCTTAACGTTTTCTTCTTATTTATACACCTAACGAAGCAGAAGTGATAAAATGGGTCGACGACTATATCGCGTCAAAAGATGAAGAATTTTTTCATCTTTCAAGAATTCATATGCTGTCTGAGAGATGGCAAAAAGTAGTGGATCTCGATGGAAAATACTTCGATTAAAATTTATGTACCATAAGTTTTCTTTTAATTTTAATACAAATATTGTCAGAAAAAGACGCAGGAACTTATTTATACACCTGATAAAGGGTGTTTTTTTAGCTTAGATAGAACTTTCGATAGGGATAACTGTCAATACAAGCTGTCGTTCTGATTGCTCTTGTTGATATTTATGTTCAGTATAGTCTGGCAAATCATCATGAATAGACTCACGCTTGAACAACGCTACCAAATTATCCAAATTTACTTTGAAAATCAGTCGTCGATTCGCGCAGTCGTCGATTGACGAATCGATAAATTTGGATCTTCTTCCACACTTTCATTTACAGCGGCAATATTCTCTTCAGTGCGCATATTCCTTTGTCGTGTTGGAGTTATTGCATCATTTAGAGAGTATGTGGTACGAAATCTATCCACTGTTCGACGGATGGCTTGCTCAGATTGTGTACGCCACAAAATTAACGATGTCGTCTATAAGTTGCGCGAATCGACGACTGATTTTCAAAGTAAATTTGGATAATTTGGTAGCGTTGTTCAAACGTGAGTCTATTCATGATGATTTGCCAGACTATACTGAACATAAATATCAACAAGAGCAATCAGAACGACAGCTTGTATTGACAGTTATCCCTATCGAAAGTTCTATCTAAGCTAAAAAAACACCCTTTATTATAAAAGTTCAAGATTAGTTTCCTTTCCCTCCCCGCCTTACAAACATAATTATTATAATTATATTTCATTTATTGTATTTTATTATTATTATAACACAACATGATTTTCCGAGCCACCAGTTTGTTGGGGCTGGAAATCTAGATAGGGCGACAGCAGAAGGAGCGATAGGGGAAGGAGCGATTCGTGCCTCGCGAGTCACCTGTTCGGTGGAGGTGGAAGCTCCAAAGAGGGGAAAGGCTCGCGAGCCGCGGGTTGGACATGCCTGCTTTAGAATATGTATACAGGGTGTCCCACAACTAGGGGAGTATCGGGAAATGGGGGGTAGCTGAGGTGATTCTGAACAACTTTTTCCTTGACCAAAATGTTGTTTGAAGCTTCGTTTTTGAGTTATTAACCAAATACACTGCCCAATTAGAGCGCTCGAAATCCCGGGACTCAGGCGCGCAACGTTTTGTGGCGCTTCGTCGTGTACGGGGGCCTCGACGGTATCGAGAGAATCGTACGGCAAATGTTACATCGTCTTTAAGGGAAGTTTAAGGGCGACTGTTGTCGATATGGCAGTACTCCTCCTTAAACGGCTTATTCTTAATTAAAACTAACTTAAACCTAAGTCAAACGTCGCACGACGTCACACGCCCTTGGTGAAGAAATTTGCTGGGGTAAATTCCTTAGGGACCACAATCGTCTCGAACAGCGATACCACCGCCTTCCACTCCAATCCTGTATTTTCCTTTTGTTTCAATTCTGGAGTGCGTAGTTTCCCTCGGAACGTTCGAATTTTCTCGAGTGCTCTCTTCACGAGGTAAGATGACTGTTTCCTTATTTCTACTGGTTTCCGATTACACTGTTCGACAAATTTTAACTTTTTTTTTATTTTGTAACCTTCAATATGCGTTTCTTATAGACTTTAATGTGCTGAATGCGAATCTGCAATCCGTTTTTCTCCAGAACGTACCATTTTTGAAAAAATCATTTTTGAAAAAAATCGTAAATTTTCAACTTTGGAAGTGTGTTGTACTTTTGCGGTAATAGTTATTCAGTTGCGCTTGGTGTCAAATGATTCTTTGAAGTTTCACGAATAAAATGGTATATGTTGTTATTAGACTATAAGCATTTAAATGTGTTTAAATAATGATCAAAGTGAAAGGGACACCGAAAATACACCCATTTTGGCTGATATCTTTCAGTTTATTTCAAAAACTAAGGGTCCAGGAGAAAACCTAACTATGCCACGCGATAGAGCAGACCTTTCTGCAAAGGAAAGTATCAACGGAAGTTACAAAATCATTTTTGTATTCAATATACAAGCGAAAAAGTTTGGTAAAACACGCGGCGGCAACAGTGACACTCAGCAGTAGTACTGCGCGTTTAGTGATTCCGCTACGCTGAGCGATGAGCGGGGAGCCGCCGTCATAGAGCACCACTGTCGCCGCTACGTGTTTTGCCAAACTTTTTCGCTTGTATATTGAATACAAAAATGATTTTGTAACTTCCGTTGATACTTTCCTTTGCAGAAAGGTCTGCTCTATCGCGTGGCATAGTTAGATTTTCTCCTGGACCCTTAGTTTTTGAAATAAACTGAAAGATATCAGCCAAAATGGGTGTATTTTCGGTGTCCTTTTCACTTTGATCATTATTTAAACACATTTAAATGTTTATAGTCTAATAACAACATATACCATTTTATTCGTGAAACTTCAAAGAATCATTTGGCACCAAGCGCAACTAAATAACTATTACCGCAAAAGTACAAAACATTTCCAAAGTTGAAAATTTGCGATTTTTTTCAAAATTGATTTTTTAAAAAATGGTACGTCCTGGAGAAAAACGGATTGCAGATTCGTATTCAGCACATTAAAGTCTATAAGAAACGCACATTGAAGGTTACAAAATCAAAAAAAAGTTGAAATTTGTCGAACAGTGTAATCGCCAGGGAGATGGAAGAGATCATGATTCCGTTTGACTAAATCGCGTACGTGATCGAGCTCCTCGTCGTTCAAGTGATTAGAACTTATAATGTTCATCACTTCTTCCGAACGAGTGTCGGGAGACTTATCACGTTTATCTTTGATTGAGAAAATTGTCTTTTCTCTTGCATTCTCGACGAATTTAGTGGATTCGGAGATTAAATCTGGGTGTACGGAGGAAACTTCTTCGACCTCTTCCAGCTCCATGGTGGGCATGGAAAAGGTGGCTTTGTCGCACGATGTGTTTACACACCGCAAGTATGCTTTACCGTTTTTGCTTAATACTAATGAGTCGAATACAGTGACTCCAGGTGCGATTTCACGCTTCGCGATATAACCAACGCGTGGACCGGTGACACGGACTACGATGCAGGCGGCTGTCCGTGGTTCGATCGTACGACGCGTTGCGTTAGAAAAAGGAATCTCGGCTCCTCTCCAGAAAATGCACTCCCTTACGTATGAGATTTCGGCTCCCTGTTTGAGGAAGGAGGAACCGAGTATTCCCTGCGTAGTTATAGGGAAATCGTCTGACACTACGTAAAATTGAGTAATAACGCCGTGGATCTCTGCATTGACGGCGCCGAGGGTTTTTACGTGACCCTGCGTAATTCCGCTAATCAATATTGTATCTGATTTATTTATTGGTGTCTCTGCGTGCAACGCGCTAGCCTTTACTAAATTAGGCTCAGCACCCGTATCCACCATAAGCGTCGTGGCATTTAAAAATTGAGGTGAGCGGATTACTACTTGGGGAACAGTCGAGATTTCCGTAAGGGTTACTTTTGCGACTGGGGATTCTCTGATATTGTATGGACCGATTGGCTGCTTGTCTCCTCTCGTCGCGAGTCCGAGGTTGACGGGAGGGACAACACGTTTCCCTGCAGTCTTTGATTGAACTCCCGTTTCCTGCATACGTGTACGTCATGTCCAGGATATTTGCAATAAGTGCATGACCTTACGGCACGCGTATTGTAAGCATTCTGGCGCTCATTTAAATTGCCTCGGGGTGAAGGCAGGTCTGGGAAAGACGGTGGCGAAGGGCTCCGTGAGTAATCAAACGCGGATCCTGAGGGGTTCCCGTAACTGTTTCGTCGTGGAATATGTTGTGCACGTGACGATTCGTAACGCGTGGGCGATCGGCGAGGTGAGGTACAGTACGTCCAGAGCTAAATGAAAAAAGTGGAGGGAGAGCGGCCGATTGATGCCCGCCGATCGGCAGGGCCGTAAGCTCCCTGCCGATGTTTGGTTCTAAGCAATAAGATGAGAAGCTTATGAATTAATTTTTAATTACACTAGTAGTTCAGTTACTACTAGTATAGCTGTACATTTTATTGAATATTTTAAGTATTTGATGGAATTTCAATTCTTCGCGCCGCATTATCCTTGGTTTGTAGTATAGGAACCACTTTCGATATAACGCTTGTGGAGTTACACCGTTTTAACAAACTCTAATGTTCCAAATATAGAGACAATGTTCTGCTCATTTCGTTTAAAACCACAAGCCAGAATAGCAGACACTTCTATATACAATTTTATTTCCGTTACTATTTGTTCTATTTAGACTCACATTTTCTACTTCGTGGCAAGTAAGGATGCTTGTCACCTATTACACTATTCTAATTAATAAAAAAAAGAAAACAAGCATCTGTATTTGTATATCTGTACTTGTATTTGTATTTGTAAATATATCATGTTTGGTCTCATTTTAATCGGAAGAATTTCAACAATATCTTTAAAAAAATTGGAAGTCGAAAAAACTAAAAATAAAAAAGTAAAGCTGTCGTTTTTATTATAGCATCGTTTTGCATTTGTGTAATCACACCGACGCGGTGGCATTTAAATGGCTCGGCTGCCTGGGCCATCGTTCTGTCCTTGTTTTTTCCTTTACAACCTAGCGACACCGACAAAAGCGAGCCGCGAGCCGTGCTACTGACACTGACACTGTCTTAAACAATTTACACATTGATCAGCAGTATATCATATACTGTATATGTGCACCCATTTCAAATTGGCATGGCACAGCCCTGCTCGATTCGACGAGCGGTCGAGCTTTGTAGTTCGTTTAGTGGGGTGAGAAATCCTCACACCACTTTTTTCATTTAGCTCTGGACTTACTATAACGTTCGGGTAAACGGACTGAAATTTCGGCGCAGCTGGATTCAAGTGGTTCCTCGAATTTCGTGTGTCCCAGTAAGAATTGTCTCCGCCGGGGGTCCTATTGTGGCTTCCCGTAAAGTGCACGCGCCTATCTTCACGGTTCGGCTGTTCGTACCGTTGCTTCTCACGTATGTACCGTTTGTACAGTCTTATCGCCTCGTCGTAAATATCGTCGAGACCGTTAGACTCAAACGATTTCATGTCGATTCGTAATTCTGGAATCAGCCCATCGATAAAGCTGTTCCTGGTGGTACGATTCACATGGTTTACTTCTTGATACTGCCCGTCGAACTCGAGTATGGCCGCTCTTAGGTCTTTAATTCGGCCGATGTAATCAACAATATGTTCATTTCGGAACATATATGCGTCGGCTAGCTCTACGCGGTAGTGATCTACGGTTTTCGCTGGCGCGAATACGTATTTCAAACGGTTACATAGCTCGGTAACCGTAGAACAATTCTGGTCTTCAATCACCGAATATGCGCGACCGCGAAGTTTATTAATGAGTAGTGTGGTAAGGGTTAATTCCGCGTGCGCTGGCAATGTGTCTCGAGCTCTACGGCAAGCTCGGCTAAAGGTTAGAACCTTTATATTTTGCCCGTCAAAGATCGGCACAATTTCCAACGCTTCCTTTAAGGAAAAATCCGGCAATTCCCTATTTGCTAAACGGGGTTCTACTCGCGGAGGTGGAAGCTCTTCGTGGGCTTCGCGGAGGTTCCCCAACTCCTGACGCAATTCCTCTAACTCGCGTCTGATATCACTCACTGGTGACGATCTTAGTGTTGCTTCTAATTCGCTTTGCACGGTCTCCATTCGCATACGATATACCGCGTCAAGTTCGGCGGATTTATTCTGAAGCGCGATGCGTTCAGCTTCTACAGCTTGCGCTTCCTTCTTAAGCTGGCTTTCTTTGTCGGCTAATTGTAATTCGAGCGCGGCGGGTCCTACCTGGGACAATGTCGACTGTTTCTCCGAAGCTGTTTTTGATCGCGTAGACATTTTACCGTGGGGATTGAGAATAATCCCACCGCTGTCACCAAAATTGTTAGGTCCCGGCGCGGGTTTACAGAATTGATGCAGAGTTCTTCTTACCACGGCGCGAGACGATTTCTCTACAACCTTTTGATCCACGCGACGCGTACGTTCGCGTCTGATGGGGCACCACGGCTAGACACGCGATCGCAATCTTACAACTTGCCACTCACCGGTCCTTCGGATCTTCTCAATTTCCCGGTGCAGGATTCCCCTTTTGATTGGCTCGACCTTGTTGCACCTGAACGGCTGGCGTCTCTGGTTGGTTGGTTTCCGTGGAGCGGGAAACGGAGTGGTTTGCAATAATGTTCACAGACTCGAATTGCGTTTAATTAAATATGTATATTCTAACTATGATCACGATTCCTTATTGTATAACGTACGGCTAACTAGGTATAATTAAACTTAACGGAATATAACTCTAATCTAATCTAGATATAATTAAACTAGTGAAATAGTATTTTGTTTGCAAAGCGCTGATTTTAGGCACACGTGGGTGTGTGATATAGCTAGTAGTTCGCTAAGTAGTTGTATTGGCTCCGTAGGGGAGAATGTGCGTCCGCCAGCGTCCGCATGGCGTTATATAGGGGGTTGTAAATCCCGTGTTGCCTATCTGCAGGCGCTCGAGCTGTTGTCCTATCCTGATGTGGGGTGGCTCCGTTCGGCGTAGGAGAAGTTTAAGGGCGACTGCGGTCGGTATTACAGTACTCCTCCTTAGATGGCTTATTCTTAGTTAAAACTAACTTAAACCTAATTCAAGCGTCGCACGACGTCACACCTGTCTATTCTTATATCTCGTCGGTGACCATAGCACCGACATACATTACATACATACATTATAGCTGTACTTGGTAATGTTAACAGGATTGGCCACGTGAAGGCATGAAAGAAGGACTTTACAATCCCGGAATACACTCAACGTTCGTATAATTAAAATCTATGCGTTAATGATATAAATATAAACATTGTATAACGAAACATGCGTCACCCAACAACATTCTCATATTATCCCACAAATCCCATGCAGGCATTCAAACCTTGAATGTATTCAAAATAAATATACATATTTACATGCATATACATATACATATATACATACTTACATATATACATTCTTAATAATTATGTGTATCAAAATTAGATTGCCGATTTTTATGCATTTATTATAATTAAAGTATGCTAAAAAATGTGTACAACGTAAAGACAAAGAATTTTATAAAATATTACTTTGCATAAATAATCAGCAGTCTACAAACCCTTCATGCAAATATTATAGAATATTTCCCCATGACACATAAAAAAGGCACATATATTTATACAATATAGAAAGACAATTATAAATTTCTTAAATTCTGTAATCTAAAATTAGTACAATGCCTGGGAGTAGAGAATCTCAGCTGCTGACCTAACCACACGGTATCCTTATGAATTTTGACTGTCATAGTTAAATAAATCATATCTTTCCGATGTGCAGTACATTCATTTTCGACAAACCAATTCGGATATGCTTTATTTACAGCTTCAGATATAATCCGAAAAAGTTTATCCAAAATAGATGTTTCACTGCGTAATGCCGGATAAAAACGATCGAATACGGCATTTACAATTTTAAAAATTTGGGAAAAGTTATAGGATGGCACCACTAAGTGCCCGAAAGTAATCGCGTCATTTGTAGCATATGCGCGAAGGGCTAACAGTGTTTGATCGTCACGCTCAAATTCCCTACTTTTATCAACGAAATAGTCAAAACATTGATCGCATTTATATTTTTCTATGCTTTTTTTAGCAATGTACCCGGCGAAATATTCTATAGCACACATCTCTAAAGAGCACACTGACGTCGACAATGCTGCTAACATATTGTCAATTTGTAATTGCACATTTTCACTGTCGACGTCAATCTTTTCTTTTTCAACTTCATTTAATGGAACATCATTTGACGTGGAGGTACTGCATTGGGACAATATTATATCCTCCTCTAAAAGAGTTGCGTCACAGTCAGGTTGACAATTACTATTATAAGAATTACTATTCAAATTCAACAACATATTTTTCCTGATGGCAAGACGCACTCCTTTTACAGAAGGATTGCGATTATAAGTGCCACCGTGCATTCGCAGAATAGAAAAAAAAATTTCCAAAACATCCGTATTCAAACGGGAAGTCATCAAAAATATTACCCCTTCCTCTTTTAAATCATGCCAAAGCTGCACGGTGGCATTTACTGATTGCCGCAATCCTAAGAAACAAGGTGGAGTTTTTAATCCAGAAGGTGTTACTACAAACCAATTAGACATACTTTCCAATTGATTCAACAAATTAGTTTCGACAAGAGGATAAAAATGAGAAATGGCACACTTGTTTGGATTAGGATCACGAGCAGACCTGCTATTTAAATTATCAAACAAGTCATTGAGGGTTTCGAAAAGCTGGCAGTGTGCAACGCGGTACTCGTCTTTATACAATTAAGTGAACATGCAGTAAACAAGGCAGAAGAAACTCTTTTGCTGAATACTTGCAATGCGAGCTTACATTTCATTTTATCAAAATTATTAGGTCTGACATGTTTCTCGGACAATTTGTAAGTCGCTCTCGTACCTTTATCGCGTTCCAAATTCCATAAAGCAATAACATCGCACCAGGATACCCGTGAACCGTTAATTTGGAAATCATACTTTAATAAATTATTCCTGATGCTCTTAAACAAATGTAAATAATCAAACAAAAAGTTAATTTTTGTCCCATTTCTAACAAAATAAGGATTTTGAACACTAACGCGTCTTTCTGCCATGCTTTGATTGCTTGCACCTTGATCGGAAACAACAGCTCTAACTTTCAAACCTGTATTATGCAAATTATCTAAAATAGCATCTAATATAATTGATAATTGATTGGCTTTAACTCCATTCTTTGAGACAAAGAATGCTATCGGTTTTTCCAATTACTGAGCAAGCCTCTTATCATAAAAACCAGCACCTGAGTGCCCACTGCCGCGCTTCTGCCTAAAAATCCTAAATCCTCAAAACCTTCAATAATTTGTTTCGTTGGGTGGAAACTGAAACATTTTTTTATTGACATTTCGTCAAATGAAAGAACACAATTCCTATCAAAATCAGTTAAAGTCGCAATTTTAAATCTTAACGCATCAAATAAATTTGGACATATACCTGGCCAAATATCAATTCTACCGAACCAGCGAATGATTGTGCGAGGATTTGGAAGGTTAAACTTGAGAGTGTCTCGCATTTTATTGTACAGAGAGGGCGAAGTGTAATGTAGCGTTAAACACAATCGCTGTTCTTCCGTCGAATAAGCATTTCGTCTAGCGTAAGGAAATAATTGCATTAATATAAATGTTAAAATGAAACCGCGAACTCTACGCGCGATTGCCTTCTTCAGGTATACATCAGTAATGTTACCTGAAGAAAGCTTCTCATTTACTCTTTTCAACACTTTACACTTCGCCCGGAATTGCGAGCGAAGAATATCAGACGTATTCTTCTCCCGCTTCAATTCACTCTCAAGTTTTTTAATTTCCTCGTGTTCTCTTTTTTGTGATATGTCAATACGATCTTCTAATACATTTTCACCATTAATTGAATATAAAGAAGGTACAGAACCTTTTTTTAATCTCCCGGTCGGATAAAAACTATCTTCCGGGAAATGCTTACTGCAAATATATTTTTTTTTTAATTCAATGTTGAACATTTCAACCCAATCGTCTCGTCCGCAATTCACTATCCACGTTATAAATTTGTCATCGGTATTGTTAGGAAACACGTAAAAAGAAAACTCGGTTTTGCGAGAAGTAGCATCGCAACTATAATACGAACATTTTTTACAAGCTTTTCTTTTATCTTTTTGATGTTCCATTTGATCGAAAATTAGATTCAATTATCTAGAACCTACTACAAAAGAAAAAGAATAGAGGGAAAGGAATTAGTTAGTTAATTATAAACAAATTAATTAACTAATTCTAAAGAAACTATTTTCGCAAACTTATTAATAAATTAGTGCAATAATTATTGTTGTGGGTGTCAAGAAAAGATAATGCACACTTGGTATATAGTATTTAATATAAAAGTAAGATACACTACAATAATGAACGTTATATAAAAAGGAACTGCACTTAGGCTATACGTGATCTATAAGCGATCGAGATCTATAAGCGTCACCGACTGCCGCTCCATCTATACAGTCATTGGACGCGGGAACCATCGTCACCGCAAATAGAACGTCTGGCCTCGTATATAGGGCTAGATACATTAATGAACCAATTAGTTCTCTATATGGTGTTTGCGCCATCGCATCCTTCTCCTCCTGAGTCATTAGCCCGTCATCTGCCGTTAAAGTTACTCCAGGTTCCAACGGCGTAGTGGCTCCACGGCATTCTTCCATGTTGTATTTTTGTAACAGTGTCTCCACGTACTGTTTCTGTGATATGCGTATGTCTCCCCTTGGGTTTCTTTCTACTTTGACACCCAATACGTGACTCATTTCACCTAGATCTTTCAATTCATAAGTTGATGACAATTCACGTACGACTCGTGTTATTGATGACGATTCGCTTGCAAAAATGAATATATCATCCACATACACAATAATCGTTGTCCACTGTCCCCTAATATAAGTACAGCTTAACGACTTCAGTCTCCTAAATCCTTGTTTTGTTAGGGAGTCGTCCAACTCCTTATTCCAATTTCTCCCGGACTGCTTCAGCCCATAGATTGGTCGTAATAACTTTGCGATTTTTCCAGTTTCATTCTGGTGTAGTGGTGGAATTTTCATGTATATTTCCTCTTGCAGTTCACCATACAAATATGCGCACTTTATGTCAATGTGCCTCGTGTACCAATTAAAATCTGCTGCCAACGCCAGTAACATCCTTATTAGTGAAAAACTTGCAACTGGAGAATATGTCTCTGCATAATCTATCCTTTTCTTTTGCGTGAATCCTTGAGCTACCAGCCTTGCCTTATACCTCGCTAATTTTCCGTCAGCGTCTTTCTTTATTTTGAAACACCACCTGCTGCCTATAGCTGTTTTCCCTTCAGGCAATTCAGTTATTTCTCACGTGTTTCTGCTTTCCAAACTGGATATTTCATCCTGCATGGCATCCTTCCATTTCTCAGCTTGCGGAGAACTCAAGGCCTCTGTTAGATTTTGTGGTTCCACTATTTCCACAAAATTTGTTTCAATGTCACTTGCGACATTATCACTCTCGGAAATCTGTTCGCTAACTGGTACCTTTGGTTTACCTTTACACCCATACGGATTTTTAATGACCTTTTTGGGTCTACCCACCTTTCTTGCTGTGCTGGGAGCGTTAACCCCCACTGTCTCCTGACTTACTTCGTCTCGTGTGGACTTTTCTGGCGATTTCGGCTCATCATTAACACGTTCCGTGCCGGACCGATTTTCGGTAACTTTCGTTGACACAAATTGTGCCGCAATTACGACGATAATTTGATAAGATCCAAATGTGTACCCCTTCTGTACTGTATGTCAAACGGCATACCTTTATCTTGATCATAATGATTTCTGCAATTTAATGAATATTACACCGCATATATGTCATAAACAAAAATGTTGGTCTTGACTGCGTGGGGCGCATACGACCCACGTGGCATGGAACGTGTTAAGCTTCGTGATGATGGGGTTCTCACTTTCTGACTCGGTATCTGACCGGGCTTCGTTGATCCGCCAACTATGAACATCCTTTCTATATATCCATTCAGAACCTATCTTCTCCTCAACGAAACGCACGTGCTTCGTTGTCAATACATCCCCTAATGTCGGACACCACAATCGGTAACCCTTGGTCCGATTACTGTAACCCACCATTATGCACTCCACTGCTCGAGTATCCAATTTGTTTCTCCCTTGTTTAGGAAGTCGTGCATATGCTAGGCATCAAAAAACCTTTAAATGTAATACGCTTGGCGTTCTCCCAGACCATATAGTCAATGGTACTTCATTATTTATACCGGTATGGCATACTCTGTTTTTAATATACGCTGCAGTTGCTACTGCTTCAGCCCAAAACTTCTTCGACAAACCAGCTGATGCCATCATGGACCTCGTCATGTTTAACAGCGTCCTGTTAATCCTTTCAGCAATGCCATTCATCTGCGGAGTTTCTACATTTGACCGCTCATGGTCAAGTAGCTCATCAGGACAATCAGGACGGCTAAAGGGGGACGCAGTCCCATTAATGCATGGGGGGGCACAGATCTGGAGCACAGACCCGGAGGCTGGTGGGTAGGCGCAGGAAGGCGACCGTCGGGAAGCCGAAGCAACCGGCAGTTTCGAAGAAATTGTGGAGCAGCAACTGAAGAAAATGCTCCAAATCCTACAAGCCCAATTACAAAAGTTAGATACAATAATTGAATTGTTAATGGGCGACTGATAGAAGAAAATAAAATAAAATTAAAGAAAAGCAGACGTTTTACTTTTGTTAATATTCCAAAATGACAAACATCCCCAAAAACCCCATCGAAACCGTGGTTGCTACGCCACACGTTTTAAGGACTACTTATATACATTAAAATATACAGCGAGTTTGCCTGCACTTCATCTACAACTGTTCATTATAAGACATATGAAAATGCACAAAATAAATTAATTGAATGTTATAAATATTAAACAGTGCCATAATCGGCAAGATACTTGAAATTAAAAACGGTAGCATAAAAAACGCTATAATAGATAAAAATATTTAAAAAATATTTTTAAAACATTTGTAAATAAATATTGATCATTGTCATATAGATAGTAATTAAAAAAAAATTAATGTAAAAAAAAGGAAACCTGAGGGGGACTCGAACCTACGACAAAGTTGGCAGAAGTTATGTGTATGTCGGCCGAAATAAAAATCTCGGCTCGAGCCAATTCATTCTGCTGATGGCCAGGATTGTAACAGATGTGGCAACAGTGCGACAGAACTCGTAAATGAGTTGATTTGGCAACTATGGCCCCCCACTCTCCGTTTATAATTTTGCCTAATGACGTTAGATGTCACATCGTGAGTTTATAATTCTGTATAATGAGTTTAGATGTCACGCCGTAAAATGTCGAAGCAGACGATTTTTCTGTTTTCACTAACGCCCGTTCTGTCGAATGGCGCTTAGATCGATTCGGAGTTGGCCTCAAAGGAGTCGGGGCCCTTAAAGACTAAATGTATAATCGAAATGAAATAAGGGGATAAGTAATGGGATAATGTGTAAGTATATAAGTAAGTATGGGATAATGAAAGGTTTAAATGTATTAAAACGGGAGAAATGCGTCAGTACCAAAGTAAAGAGGGAACAGGAAAGAGTCAGCAATTAATAGCGCAGAAATGACCTTGATGAGCTTGATTGTTGTAGAATAAAATGAACAATGGAACTTGCAATGTTACCGTAAATATTAATTTTTATGTAGATTGTAGCACTGTGTTTCCTAACACTTTATTGATATGTAAATGGGTGTACGAAACGGTTTTCGAGGATTATTAACATAATTTGTTGAACCAAATTATAGCACCGCCACTTATAAACAGGTGTCTGAATGTAGGTACCACTCACATCCCTGTCTTACCTAATACGATAAATTATGCGATAAATAATTGATTGCCCGGGTCTCACCGGGTCTCACCAGTGCCCCAAAGGGCCCCACTGCCCCAGAAGGGTCCCAGTGCCCCAAAAGGATCCCAAAACGACATCAATTATTTAATTTGCCGAAATCATTTTCGTCCGATAGCGATTATATACATAAAAGTAGAGACACTGGTAGCCTTCTCGAATTTAATGTCTATTACATCTCTAATTTTTATACGAATTTTGTTATTAACGGATATTAATTTCCAAGCAACAATATCATACTGCAATGCATACTAATGTAATTAATATTACTATTACAAATTTTATATCGTCTTGTTATGATTAATAAATGCGTATCTCATAATAATAGCCGCCCGTATGCCTATACGTGTACACTTCGTCCGGCCGCAGCCCGGCGGACCCGTGCGGTCTGCGTATTATATGAAAATTTTGGAAAACTGTAGGAGGCAAATCCATCATATTATATAGCAATGGATTCAGAATAAAATTTCGGTTCTTTCTTGTCATTATGTAAATTGTTGTATCTCTGAAAATAATGTAACAATAAATTTGTTTGTTATAAGCAAATTACTTTTTACAAAATCTGTGACCACTATTTATTTTACCTCAAAAAACCATGACACTTTTCCTTAAGAAGTTTTCTTATATCTGTGACAGTTTTCGAGATACCATTTTTCTGCTGAAACTTCAAGGGGTGAATATACCCCCTAAACTTGCGATTAGGCAGCTATAAAAAAATACGTGTCCCTTTTTTTCACCTGCTTAATATGTCCACCAAGTTTAATCAAAATCGGAGGCGGACACCCGAATATGTTTCCTTGTTAGTGGTGCCATCCTATAACTTTTCCCAAATTTTTAAAATTGTTAATGCCGTATTCTATCGTTTTTATCCGGCATTACGCAGTGAAACATCTATTTTGGATAAACTATTTCGGATTATATCTGAAGCTGTAAATAAAGCATATCCGAACTGGTTTGTCGAAAATGAATGTACTGCACATCGGAAAGATATGATTTATTTAACTATGACAGTCAAAATTCATAAGGATACCGTGTGGTTAGGTCAGCAGCTGAGATTCTCTACTCCCAGGCATTGTACTAATTTTAGATTACAGAATTTAAGAAATTTATAATTGTCTTTCTATATTGTATAAATATATGTGCCTTTTTTATGTGTCATGGGGAAATATTCTATAATATTTGCATGAAGGGTTTGTAGATTGCTGATATTTATGCAAAGTAATATTTTATACAATTCTTTGTCTTTACGTTTTACACATTTTTTAGCATACTTTAACTATGTTAGTTTTTCTTTATTCTCACGATTTATCTACACTAAGTAATGTTTACATTAAGTCTATATTATTTAGGATTTCTTTGCGCATTCTTTGTACTCAAGTTCTCGCCACGTGTCCGTTGCACATTCTTTGTTCAACCATAGATCACCATCGAGCCCGGATATAGACGGCTAAACCCTATTGCCCGTATGGGCATGGACTACGCATTGAACTAGACGTTCAACCAAGGTTGGCACGTTCCGCCACTCCGTTTTGTTGCGGAGTGTATTCAACACTTAGTTGCCTAGAGACGCCTTCTTCTTCGAGGAATTTGGTAAAGGCTGACGACAAGAATTCCCCTCCATTATCTGTTCGGAGCATCTTCATTCTTTTTCCAGTATAGTTCTCTACTTTGCTCTTGTATTTCTTAAAAGCTTCAAGGACGTCCGACTTATTTCGGAGCATTGCTACCTCTGTGTACCTAGTGTGATCATCGATGAACGTCACAAAGTATTTTGCTCCGCCAAGGGATTCTGTATTCATTGGCCCACAGATATCTGAATGCACCAAACCCAGGATTGTTTTCTCCCTGTTGTTTGATGATTTGAATGGTTTTCTTGTTATTTTGCATCTGGTACACACAGTGCATTCTAGGCTGGTTGTTATTCCCTCTAGGTCCATTCCACTCACCATGTTGTTATTTTTCATTTTTGTCAAGTCACTAACGTTGAGGTGACCAAATCGCTGGTGCCATTTTGTTAAAAACTTGTTATTGTTGTTTGTAAACATTGCAGATTGTTTGGTCTCATCAACCACGTATAGATTCCCTCGTCTCGTTGCTGTAAGAGCTATTGAACCGTTCTTTCGTTTCACTATTGCATGATGCTTCTTGAATGTGACACTGTAGCCGTTATTTGTGGCACTTGCTACTGACAACAGGTTGTTGCGGAGGTCTGGCACGCACATTGTGTCCTTTAATTTCACTGAGTTTTCCCGTCTGTTTATTTGCACTTTTAAAGTTACATCACCGATTCCCGTTGATTTCGCGTGACTCTTTGTGGCTGTATATACTTTTGACTGTTCATTGTTATTTATTATTTCAAATTTTTGCTTATCATTGCACATGTGCCTGGTGGCTCCACTATCTATACACCATGCGTCAGTGTTTTCCATTGTTTGCGCGTTAGAGGCAACTGTAAGCATCGCGTCACTGTTATTATTCACTGCATTTCCTTTATGCTTAGACCTACATACTGAACTTTTATGTCCTGTTTTGCCGCAAGTGTAGCACTTTAGTGCGTTTTTAAATGGCCCGCGGTTTGAATTGCCGTTATTACTTCTTTGGTTGGCCCAAGGGGGTCTATCTCTCTTAACTTGTCCTTTTATAAGTAGCGCATCACTTTTATTTTCGTTTAAGTCGTATTTTGCTTTTCGTTCGGCCTGTCTCGCTTCCTCTTCTTTTAATTTGATTTTCAAATTTTCAAGCGGCGGCATTTCGTCGCGGGACTCTATTACCACGCTGAAGTTTTCATACTCCGTTGGTAAGGAGGCAAGCAACATTATCGACAATATCTCTTCCGGTAACTTTATGCCGGCTTCCTCCAGCTTTTCGGCTATGCTAAAGAAGTCGTTCATGTGTTGCGTTATGGACACTTCTGGCTCCTTTTCCAATTTGATTAATTGTTTGTATAATGCGGTCTTTCTTACAGGTCCACGGGATTCGAAAATTTGCTGTAATGTGTTCCATGCTTCTTGCGATGTTTGTGCTCTTTTCACGTGGTTGAGCTGTCCGGGTGTAATGCTCAGGTTTATCAGTGCCAATGCTTTCGAGTCCCTTCTTTCCCATTCTTGTGCGTTTTGTTCGGTTTTTATTTCTGTTCCCTGAATATATGCCCACAAGTCATTGTATATTAAAACGCTCTTCATCTGGATCTTCCATATTTCGTAATTATCCTCACTTAATTTTTCTATGCTTGCGAGACCATGTGCGCTGGCCATGCCTTTTCTCAAAAAGAAAAATCCACTTTAATCACTCACTTCTCGTGGTCCTGGGCCCATAACCTGTTAGTTTTTGTATTGTTCTTTATTCACACAGTTTATCTACACTAAGTAATGTTTACATTAAGTCTATATTACTTAGGATTTCTTTGCGCATTCTTTGTACTCAAGTTCTCGCCACGTGTCCGTTGCACATTCTTTGTTCAACCATAGATCACCATCGACCCCGGATATAGACGGCTAAACCCTATTGCCCGTATGGGCATGGACTACGCATTGAACTAGACGTTCGACTTACAAGGGGAGGCCGAGGATGACGGGAAACGGATTTTGCTGAAACTTGCAATATTTGAAGATGTCGTATCCAAAGTTAATTTGGCAAAGCAGTAGCGCGCAACTCTCAAGATTTTTCGAGAAAATTGCATTTGAAAATCGCTGTACTCGGTTATATCCTTATAACTCCTGTTCGTGTTAACTATTCAACAAGAAGGTGAGTAGCCGAGGGCACAGCGAGAATTACTGGTAACAGGAGGTTCTTGGTTCGATTCCTCGCTACCGATACTTTTTTTTTTTCCTAAAATGTGGGAAATAATGCAGAATATTATATTTGCTTTGTTAATTACGTGCTAGTATGACACGAGCCAGGATGATATGCATCGTAAAAGCATACGAAACAAGAATTTCTATACTCTTGGAAACAATGCTACGATAGCTAGTGTCGAATTGCGACTACGAGGTACCGTTCCTTCAATTGTTACTCTTACCATCATGCTAGTACCACCCTCTTATTCAATTTTTTAGGTAAAAACGACATGCAAATGTGCTTGTTCTATCCAGGTAGACTCGGTTATTCCAGGTATAGATCAAGCGGAAAAGCCCACGATGCCATAAAACCCAACGATGCCACAAACAAAAAACATGCATTTTCTATTTAAAAGAATAAAAGTAACTGTTCATTGGCGCAGATTTCATACATTTTAGGAAAAAAAAAAAGTATCGGTAGCGAGGAATCGAACCAGCAACCTCCTGGTAACAGTAATTCTCGCTGCGCTCTCGGCTACTCACCTTCTTGTTGAATAGTTAACACGAACTCCTTATACACGAGTACAGCGATTTTCAAATGCAATTTTCTCGAAAAATCTTGAGAGTTGCGCGCTACTGCTTTGCCAAATTAACTTTGGATACGACATCTTCAAATACTGCAAGTTTCAGCAAAATCCGTTTCCCGTCATCCTCGGCCTCCCCTTGTTAGATTAACAAATTATGATAAATGCATAAAAATCGGCAATCTAATTTTGATACACATAATTATTAAGAATGTATATATGTAAGTATGTATATATGTATATGTATCAGGTCTAGTAATAATTAATGTCGTTTTCCAATACATTTTTAAAACTAATTTATTTAAACAAAATAAAACAATTTAATCAACGATATAGTCGCCGTTGTTTTCAACTACTTGTGCCCAACGCTCAGGTAGCATCTTGATCCCTCTATTGTAAAACGAATTTTGTTGTTTATTGTCAACGAAAAATTACCCTCGCGAAATTTCTTAAACCAACGCTGGCATTTTCTGACGCCAACAGTATCTTGACCCAAAGCACTACAGATATTTTTTGCAGCCCCGTTTGCTTTTCTTCCCAACTGGAACTCGTAAAGCATGCAATGCCGAATATGCTTTTCATCTGCCATCCTTTAACCCTAGTTTCGCAAAGTAAAAGAGTTCGAACACAAACTTTTTGCAGCAAAGCTTGTTAATTACGCTTCACACTTTTTGTATGTACCACGCGTTTGTGCGTTATGTGGATGAAGTTAGCGGCAAGCAGGATTCTAAACGAACACTAAAAAACGACACTAATTATTTATTACTAGACCTGATATATGCATGTAAATATGTATATTTAGTTTGAATACATTCAAGGTTTGAATGCCTTCATGGGATTTGTGGGATAATATGAGAATGTGTTGGGTGACGCATGTTTCGTTATACAATGTTTATATTTATATCATTAACGCATGGATTTTAATTATACGAACGTTGAGTGTATTCCGGGATTGTAAAGTCCTTCTTTCATGCCTTCACGTGGCCAATCCTGTTAACATTACCAAGTACAGCTGTAATGTACATATGTATATGTATACATACCTATTTATGTAAGTCAGGTCCTTATGTACATAAAGATGTAGTGGTATTGGAACTAAAGTGAAAGTAAGGCATTTATAATTCCTTTCTTTTTATGTTAATAATAATCATAGCTACTTATTTGCAGGTGTGATTTTCACCTAGCTGGAAGTCAACTATCGTGATTATTTTCAACTGAGAAAAAAGGGAAATAAGAAACTGAAGAAAGATCCTCAAATTTTTATTTTATGAGCAGTGTTACAAATTCACTTTTATAAAAAAATCTATTTAATTCTGTAAAAGTACATTGCATTGTATTAAAATATTACGATTTAGAATAAAAATAAAATACATTACAAAACATGTACTACAATTAATTACATTTTTTCCAGAAAATTATTATTACTTTATTTTTCTTATATTACTAAATATTTTGTGTAAATTATATGTATAGGTGTTCACTAGTGTTCTTGTTGACACTTTTATTATCTCTGTGGCTTGGCACAAGTACGGTCAAATTGAATTTTGGATGCAGCATTGCCCGCGTACTTACGTATTTGTTGCCATGCCCTTAAAGCATGATAAATAGTTTCGAATCTTGATTTCTACTTACTAGGATCATGAACACTTTTAAAACTCTGACATAGAACAGTCACAGTACGCTTTTGATAAATCATTTATATTAATCTATAATAATATATCTTGAATAGACAATTAATAATACAGTAGTACTGTATTAAAAAACAAAAGCAGTAATTCCTCAGCAGACATACAGAAATAAGAAAGAAACAAATAAAATCACATGTGTATTGCCTTAATATTTACCTCCCCCCTCATTTACTAACTTGTACAGATTTTCTTTCAGCAAATTTTGATGACCGCGCGCACGGCGGTTGGTAGAGTCAGTGCTTGTTCCGTCAAAGTTCTTTTTATTATTTTTTGAGTGCAACCGCTCTTAATAATAATTCAACATAAATAACAGTAAAGAGACGCGAAATTAGAGTCAGTGTTTGCTCCGAAATAATACTCTCGCGAAAAATAGAGTCACTTTGTTCGTCGATCACAATTATTCCGTTTCCTTTTCCGTTCTCGGCTCAAAGGATTGATGGTTGGGGACTTAGTGTCAGCGAGTTACGATGTGTGGGGGCGTGATTGTGGTTCTGGACCCTGGACACGAGGCCCTCTGTTAGACTACGTTATTCTCTAATGTGGGTAGGTTATCGATCTATTCTGGAATCGTGGTCGCGGTTCTTGCAACATCCGGGTTGCAGTGTCATCGGGGGGCGGTGTGTGGGGCTGTGATTGCTTTTCTGGACACTTTGGCCTACCTAGTAGGAAATTCCTATGCGTCAGACCACGCCAAGCACACCTTGGGGTGGCAGAAGGCATACGGGTCATAATCTAGAATCGTGGTTGTGGTCTTGCATATCCGTGCCTTAATGATTTCTGTGGCTCGGAATCGAAACTGGTGTCGATGCTAAGTCGTTTTACTGTCCAGATTCTGAGCCGAGGGCTCGCGGGCTGCTCGGTAGCAGTCACAAAAACAGTAGAAATACTGTCGCGAAATTAGAATCACGTTGTTCGTCAATCATAAGTGTTCCATTAGAGTCAGTGTCCTGTTCGGCGAGTTCGGGCTTTCAGGCATCAATTTGACGAGTAAGTATCTCCTTATTTCTTTAATCTTGTATTGCAATAATCATTGATAATTAACACATTCCAAAAGTACTGAAAATACATAGATTTTAATGTTGTTTGCTCTTTTTGAATGTTTCAGCAGCTTCCATGGCTTCGATGGCGACGAGCTTGACCGCACACCTGGTGAGTCTGCAACCGGTGAGTGGCATGCTTTAAAGTTCCTCTCGTCAGTCAATCATGTCGCAGGACGAAAGGTCCGAACCGACACGAGTGACTGGTTGTAATTACGTAGATTTTTCTGGCAAGCACTGTGACCATGTGTATATGGAAATATACTCATGAGTAGTGACTTCTTTACGTTTTTATATTATATGAGGATAGGTCTTCTTGTACAACGCGATTTTAAATAGCTTGATAATTTTAAAAGGGATCATATTTAGCATGAAATATATCGCTATATATCTTCTTATAATAGAGTATTTAATTGAATACCTATGAAACGATATTTAAATAGTTATTAATTATTAAATGAATATAAAGTAACGTCCAGTACTATACGTGCATTAGTTTGTAGTGGAGAAGTCGAATACCCTTCGACTTCGTTTATATGTCAATTGCAATTACTGCACTGCTCTTTTTTCTACTTTCATTATATATAAAGTAAAGGTATTTACTTACCTTGTCAATTTGTTGGAACTATCGAATAATTTTATTATTCGATATCCATATTAGGCTTTAGCGTTTAGAGATATCAATACGTTCACTTTTTCCGTACAAGATATTAATTAAACCTGAATGTACAAGAAGACAATACGCGAACGGGTAGTTCTCGAAATCAAGGCAATCTACATTAAAACCAACCTTGCGTTTTAGAAGCAATGCTTTGATGACGGGAACGCCCGAGGATGTTTCAATTTAATTCAAAGTATATTAAAGTAGAGTCATTGAATAATTTTTCTATTAAAGTAGAGTCATTGAATAATTTTTCGAATAAAGTAGAGTCATTGCATAATTTTTCTAAGAAAGTAGAGCCATTTAATTTTCTCTTGAATAAAATAGAATCATATATTGATCTGATATATATATATAGAAATATATATTTAGCCCGTTAGAAAATCAGTATGTCTTTATCATCTTTTTAGATGAGGATTTCCAGGTTTAACCCTTTCCGTTTTGACTGCCCGGATCCCACTCACGTGCCCCGGTGCTACTTGGGTGGGAAAACGGTGGTAGAGCACGATGATATTTTTTAGTTTATAAGCCATAAAATGATTTATGGTTGGCGACTGACAGTGCGTTTGTTGTATCGTGCACGACGTAATATCCGCATTGTGTGTGTGGTTAGGCTGTGGATATGCGTCGTTCCGCACTAAAATGTAGCTACTATGATCAAGATAAGATGTCCATTAATTTAAAACAGACATCATTTTTCCTATTAATCGCATTAATAATCTCCACTATACTGAGGCACGAAGTTTTTGTCATTTAAGAAGACCAAGAGAATCGAATATACTTATCTATTGCTATCAAGTACCTCTTGTATGGGTGCTATTTAATTATTCTGTTAAATATCAACCGCGGTGTGGTTTCTTCCCACGCGAACCCAAAGATCCCAGCCACTGTCAGTCGATTTCAGAAAAATGGTACGTACATTAGAGTGTGCCAGTTGTGTGACAGCACTTGGGTGTCGGGGGTGCCCCGGGACGCCTCCCTAGTGTAGGCTTTTGCGCCCAAGTGTGTAACTGAGAACCGTGGAGTGTCGTGTGTTGGTGTGTCTGTTTGCCATTTTTTAAATATAGGTCTGGGTAGGATAGGTAGCATATTTTCTGGTGTGATTGATAGATATAAGTAGGTAGGGCCGGGCAGGTTGACACAGTCTCTGATCGGGTAGGCACTCGTTCGCGTGTTCAACCTGTTTCAGGAAATCTGATTTGAAAAGTTGACGGTGAAGCTGTGGCGCGAACGAAAATGCGTTCGCCTCTGGTTTTGCCTATCGATTTTTCGAATTTGTCGCGGTCCTGGTCGCGATTTGGCTCCGAAACGAAACGTGTTACATTATGCTCGAGGCTGCACGTGTGAACGAAGAACGATTACAATTTTAATCGTAATCTTAGCGATTTTCCGTAATCACAATTTTTACGATTTTATTTGGTCGTGATTCGGCCACGTGTGTTCCATTCAGCTTCGCGATTCAAACTCTTTATTTCACCTTTATAAGTTTTTCTTTGGTTTTCGATTAGAGCCTCGAGCCTAGTTTAAGTTTCAGCTGGCCCTTGGGTCCAACGAAAAGAAGAGGCTATATGCCGAAGAGGCCCGACAAACTGTCATTCAAGAGGGCAACTTCTATTGGCTCCCCATTCTTAAAAAGAATGGGGAATCATTCTTTGTTACTACTTTGTCACTCCAGTCTCGTTCGAGCCAGTATAGTGATCGGACGTATTTACAAATAGTGCTACACCATAACGGTATCATACATCTGTTGCCAAAGGTTTCAGCTCCCGCCAAGCAATTGGTGGGACTACCGTGTTAAATTTAATTTAATAAAAGAACCAACACATATTACTACTGATTTCTAATCGTCATTATGGAAGAAACTACATCAGGTGATTGTACCACCTACTCAGACGAGCCTTTAGAAATATGGAAGGAGCCCAACCGAAAGCAAACCTGTAAGAAAAGAAAAATAGTTGACTCACACTCAACTGCAGGTATGTCTAACACTCCAGGTACGCCTAACAATACTAATAAGTGGTTGGTTGACCTTCCACTACGTAATTCATACTCCTCACTTGCTGATATTACGGATAATGTTAACACCAGCGAGCCTACGCCTCAAGTTCAATCGCAAACAACTAAACCGCCTCCAATCTACATGGAAGCAAAGATCATTGAACCACTAATAGAACTCCTTAATTTAATAGTTAACATAGACTCGTACACTATCAAACAAATCAAAGAGAACCAAATAAGGATTCAGCTAAGCACACCTGATGAATACAGAAAAGTCACACAAGAATTAAAAAAGAAAGATGCAGCTTTTTATACTTACCAATTAAAATCAGAAAGAGCGTATAAAATTGTAGTAAGGGGACTACACCCAGCCGTAGACAAGGATAAGATTGTCGCAGAAATAAATGCTCTTGGACACTCAGTTAAAACTATAACCAATATAACACATAGAACAACAAAGGCACCGCTACCTCTATTTACTGTTGAACTGGAACCGAGATTCAATAACCATGAAATATTTCGAATAAAAAAACTGCATGGATTACAGGTTAATATCGAAACTCCAAGACCCAAAAGAGACGTCCCGCAATGCACAAGATGCCAAGCATACGGACACACACACAACTATTGCCACATCTAACTAAAGATTGTCCAATAGTAGGCAAGGTACCGAAAGTATTATGCGCAAATTGCGGTGGCGAACACCCGGCAAGTTACAAAGGGTGTAAGGTAAGAAAAGATTTGCTTAACAAATTATATCCGCAAACAAGAGAAAAAAAGACAATCACAACCGCAGAAAAAAGTTTCACAAACTACAAAAGCTCACCCCCTGATCACACAACCGACCTAAAGCAATCATATGCAAATGCATTAAAAACGTTAAATAGTACCCCGAATACAGGCAATAGTCAATCATCTTTCTACGACCATATCAGCACACAATTCAATACACTCACCACAAACATGGAAAAAATATTAGAAACTATTCGGGAACAAAACAAACAAATAAATACACTTCTCCAGCTACTAATTAATATCCTGTCCAAAAACTAAAAATGGCTCTACGAATTGTGGCATGGAATGCAAATGGCTTATACGCCAAGTTAGACCAAGTAAAAGTATTCCTTTCGGAATACCAAATAGATATATTACTAATAAGCGAAACTCACTTAACTGATAAAAACCGCATTAAAATACCACACTACACCCTACTTCAAAGCAACCATCCCCATGGCAAAGCTCATGGTGGCACAGCTGTAGCAATAAAAAACGACATTTCACATCATCCCCACTCTGAATGGAAAGAGGTGAATATACAAGCGACTGCAATCACTGTTACTACAAATAAGGGACAAATTCAAATATGTTCCATATATGTGCCGCCTAATCATAAAATCAACTCAAATACATGGCATACACTATTCAACTCCTTAGGTAATAAATTTATTATGGCAGGCGACTACAACGCTAAGCATCCGGCGTGGGGGTCAAGAATAGCCACCAGTAGAGGCAAAACACTTTATGCTAGCTTAACTGACCTACGTCTCCTAATATTATCCAGTAACGAACCCACCCACTGGCCATATGACACCAACAGACTTCCTGATATTATTGACTTCGGGATTGCCAAAGGAGTAGATGTTAAAAAAATTAGCGTATATACAACTACAGATCTTAACTCAGACCACTCCCCTCTATTTCTAAACTTGTACGAACAATTCATATATCAAGACCAACCATTGCATCTCACTAATAAAACCACTAACTGGAACAACTTCAGGGAACACATCAACCTAAAACTCAATTGTAATATACCATTAAAGACACCCTTTCAACTGGAAGAAGCTACAAGTACCCTTACTGAAGCTATCCACGAAGCCGCGTGGACAAATACAAAATATGCAAAAAGAACAGTTAAAAATGCAATAGTACCCAAACACATTTTAGAGTTAAAAATGCAATAGTACCCAAACACATTTTAGAGTTAATTAAAAAAAAAAGGGCTGCAAAAAGAAATTGGCAGATATTTAGGACTGAGAACCACAAAAAGGAACTAAACTACTTATCCAAAATAGTTTCACGCAAAATTGCGGAATTTAGAAATGAAAACTTCAACTCATTCTTAAACAAACTTTCCGCAACTCAGGACACGAACTACTCCCTGTGGCAAGTCACAAAAAAAGTATTAAAAGTAGCAACTGGGATTCCCCCTTTAAAAACCGCGAACAGCACTTGGTTAAGAACGGATCAGGACAAGGCCGAAGCATTTGCGAGACACTTAGAGGATACCTTCAGACCACACGATCTACAGTCTACAGTACCTCCAATCAGTGACACATTTACCGCTAGTTCATTAACTCCTCCACCACGCATCACTCAAAAAGAAGTAGCAAAAATTATCAAAAATCTGAAAACCAACAAATCGCCTGGGTTCGATCTAATTAACGGCCGAATACTAAAAGAACTGCCTCCCAAAGCAATACGTTTCTTAACAATAATTTACAACCGATCACTAAGACTAAACTACTTCCCGCATAGTTGGAAGATTGCAAAAATCGTCATGCTACCTAAACCAGGCAAAAACCCACATGAAATAACGTCGTACAGACCTATCTCGTTACTACCCCTACTCTCTAAAATATTTGTAACAATTTTGCTTAGCAAAATGAAGGAGACCATTTCAGAAAAACAATTAATACCTGAACACCAATTCGGTTTTAGAAACAAACATTCGACGGTTCACCAGACACATAGAATAGTAAATAGTATATTGGAAGCAATTGAAACTAAACAGTACTGTACAGCTCTATTTCTTGACATAGAGAAGGTATTTGACAAAGTATGGCACGAAGGATTATTAGAAATTATCAAAAACAAATTTCCTAAGTACATACACAAAACTCTTCAGAGCTATTTATCGAAAAGATCTTTTTATGTATCAATCAACAATGCTTGCTCTGATATCAGATTCATAAAAGCAGGGGTTCCACAGGGAAGTGTTCTAGGCCCAATACTGTATACCTTATTTACTGCCAATATACCAACCACGAGTAAAACCAAAACATATACCTTTGCAGACGACACTGCTATTATAGCCACAAGTGCAAACCCTACTGAAGCAGTAAGCTACCTACAACAACACATCAACTTATTCGAAACATGGATGAAAGAAAAAAGAATCAAAGCAAATCCAACTAAATGCTCACACATGACGTTTACACTAAATAGACAAAATATACCTAATATTTTCCTAAATAACATCACGATACCCCAAGTTACGCAAGTTCGATACCTCGGCCTTCATCTGGACTCCAAATTGAAGTGGAATCATCATATAAAAACAAAAATCAAACAAATTAAACTTCGACGGCAACGGATACCATGGCTTGTCACACGCAAATCAAAACTAACACCGGAAAATAAACTTCTACTGTACAAAGTAATCTTTAAGCCCATTTGGACTTACGGGATCCAATTATGGGGAATGGCAGCCAAATCTCATATTTCAAAACTAGAGGCACTGCAGCACATTATACAGTAAAACCCGTGTATATACACACAGATTGGGACCCAAGCTGTGGCTATATCCAAGCAGGGTGTCGAATCTGTTCTCAGAAGCAGCTCGAGCCGAGCGTGAACGTAGAAAGGGACAGACAGTGGAGGAGAGAGAGAGGTCCAGAGAATCAAAGGGAGGCGCCGAAACGTATCGGTGAGACAATACTAATGCAACATTAAAACTTTTTTGTTTATTAATTTTTCTAAGTGTAACTTTTACCAATGTATTTGCGAGATTTTTCTGATTAAAATGAGACCAAACGCGATATAGTTAGAATTATATTTACTTGTTGATACTCATTAAATACGTACCAGAAAGTGCAAAACGCGTTGCTCGTATTAAACTAATAATAACAGGATAACGTAAAATAATAAAGTACATTATAATAAATATAATAATACATTGAAATAAACAGGATACAATTTAAATTATATTTACTCATTAGAATAAGAATAAAAGGATAATGCAAAATAGTAACGTGCATTACAATAAATACTGTAATACATTAAAATAAATCATAATAGAGCGTGACCTTAGATTGTGACCGAGGTGTCGATTCACGCTCGGCTCGAGCGGCGTGTAAACATAGATTCGACACCCTTCTTTACTATAGACACCACCTCTGTCGCCTATAACGAAGTCGGGTGTCGAATCTGTCACGTGCGATTCCAGCCGTGCTTGAATCGACTATGTATGATAAGGCTGCGTATTCATTTTACTTTTTGTTGCTTCGCACTCAGCACCAACTTTTCCACAACCAGGTATCGCCGTTAATAAGGGTAGGCCGTGAGGCAGCCGGCACGCACGTGTGGTGCGACCAGGCTACTTTTTAACGGTACCTAAGGACAGTCATAGCAAAATAGGAAAAACCCGCACCTCGGTATAACATCAAGAAAATTCAGCCCCTTTCCCACTCTTTTTCCTTAACATCCCTACCGCCTTCCGATTCTCATCCACCAATAGCTTTGCAATACCAAAAAACCGAGGCGACTTGGTAAACAGCATAGGCGAGCAGAATTAATCGTTATACAGTACGAAAGGGAACACTTAGAACTCGGACGGAATACTTATAACTATACATATTATAAATCTCAGGACAATTTTATTGTTGTGTTAAGTAGTTTTTTTACGTTAGTTTGTTTGTATTTGTGTACTGCTTAAAGTGTTAGATATGGCGAGTAAAAAGAGAATTACTTTATCCATGGACGAACGATTGAAAGTCTTAGATGACTTGAAAACGTTCAGTATTTCGACCGTTGCAAGAAAATACAACGTGGATCGGTCAACGATTTCGCGGTTAAAAAATAATACACCAAAAGTTATGGAGTTCGTCAATAAAGGGAAGATGCAGCAGAAACGACGAAGGATCAGACCATCCATGTACGACGCGTTGGAGCAGAGTTTAATGGCTTGGTTCATCGAAAGAAGAACTCTTGGCGACTACGTATCAAATGCTGTGCGAATGCAAAAAGCAACTGAAATAAGGGACAATATGGGGTTGTCGTCGGAGTTTAAAGTTAGTAGGGGCTGGTTAGATGGATTTAAAAAAAGACAAAATATACGACTAGTAAGAGTGTATGGGGAAAGTGCCAGTGCTGATGAAGATTCTGCGAAACAATTTTGTGACAATTTTATAAAAGTAATGGACGATGAGAATATTGACGCAGAGAATGTGTATAATATGGACGAGTCTGGGCTTTTATGGAAAGCCTTACCTTCTAAGACACTGGCGCAAAGGACTGAAAAGTGCGTAAAGGGATATAAAAGCCGCAAAGAACGGATTACAGTTGCGCTATGTGCAAATGCATCTGGTACGCACAAATTGATGCCGGTAATTATTAATAAATATGAAAATCCGAGAGCTCTGAAACACTGTAAAAGAAATCTACCCGTCATCTTTAAATCGCAAAAGAATGCGTGGATGACGCAAACACTTTTTCTTGATTGGTACGAAAATTATTTTAAGCCTAGTGTACGGGCACACCAATTAAGAAACGGGATCACTGGTGAAGTCCTCCTGTTATTAGACAATTGCAGAGGACATAAAGTGCCACCAGAAGTGCAAAATGAGGCGGGATTTAAAATTATGTATCTTCCGCCTAATACAACAAGCTTAATCCAGCCCATGGACCAAGGCGTAATTGCCAAGCTGAAGGCATTGTATAGGCAAAAAATGGTTAGGAAAGCTCTTCCTTATCAAGGCGGACTGCACCAATTCCAAAAGGATCTGACATTGAAAGATTGTATAGAAGTCGTAAACGATTCCTGGATGAACGTGTCGCCAGAAAACATTATTAATTCCTGGAATAAAATTATTCCTAAGCAAATGGCCCCATATTCGACTATGCGACAGGACCTGAGCCACATAACGGGGGATTCGTACACAGAAGAGGACATCGTACAGTTTATGTCCAATTGTGAGGAAGAGGAAGGAAGATCCCCGGAGGAGGAAGTTGAAGAAACCCAGGAAGATGAAGAAAACCAGGAAGATACAGGAGAACGGGAGGAGAAAAGAGAGGCGCTGCCATATTTATTGGAACAATTGGACCATTACGTATCCCAAGAAACGCCCGTCGTTCGAAATATGTTTAAGGTCCTCAAAAACCATATTTTAGGTAATGTTAATATTAATTATAAGGGCAAGTACAGTGTGTAACATAATGATCCGTCCGTCGATCAATATTAATGTCGTTAATTGTATCAAAAAAGGGAAAGTGTTGTGTCGATCGAAATTGCATGGCTCTTTACCATGTGTTCTTTTATTCTAATCCTTGCCATCTAAATCCTGCACTTAGATGGGCGAAAGGCTAAAAATTACTTCGCAAAAATAGCGTTAGTTTCGACCGCGTCATAAACCTGACCGAGGGCTGAACTGGGCATGCACTCACAACAGTCCTACGTCGCCAAGGGGGCTGGTCTATCTCGTAGACATAGGCTGAATGAGCCCTATCTCCTAGGCCTAAACAGTCTACAATACATAGGAACAGCGCCGCACAGACGAGTACACACATGTATAGCAGTTCAGGGGCGAGCTAACACATTGGCAGTGGCGCAAGGACGAGTGCACACATCTACGGCCGCTCACTGCTTCTTTTGGAGCGGGTAAAATACCGACAATTCCTCGATCCGCCGAACCAAGTAACGACTAATGCAACGAGGAAACAAGAAACACTCCACATTTGCTCCCAAACCTCTTCTAGACCACTTGACTAGATCCTTATCTTGGTAACAGTATGCGGGGACGCAACAAGTCTGGACCCACCTTTATGTTCATTGATGGAGGCGCCCGATCCCACACTCGGCCCTTTCTTGAATCAAGTTCGTCCTCGAACTTTCATCGTCTTTCCAACACGCTCGGACAACTTCACACCTTGAACTCGTGTACCTCGTTGCCGACGGTTGCTTCGTCTTGAGACGCACGACAATTTCACACCTTGAATTCGTGTCCCTCATCGCCGCCGTCCGTCGTGTAACGTCGCGTGCTTCGCCGTCGTGCGTTGCAATGCTTCGTTCGTCGTCATCGTCGTCGTCGTATGCTTCGTGTGGTCGGTGCTGCCCTCCATCTCGGACGAGCCCCCAAATGTAGGAACTGATGAAAAATGAAGGGGAGTCATCGGGAATCGAACCCGAGACTTTCTGGTGGTAGGCACTGATCAGTCCATCTACGCCACGGCCCCTTCTTAGGCAACGTGGTTCTTCTGTTCCTCTTATGTTCATTGATGGAGGCGCCCGATCCCACATTAATGTGCTTCCTTCTTTCTTAAATAAACACCTTTCTCCTCTCAGTTGCTTCATTCCTCTTCTTTCAAGTACATCATTTAAATTCTTGTTCCATTGGACTGGCGCACAGTGGTCGGAATTGAAGAATCGAGTGACATTTTGGCAAAAAATCAATATTCTCATATCGATATCTAGTGAATGTATGTTAGTTCCTAAATGTCCATCAGTCTCAAAAATGAAAATATTAATATAATTTAACAAAGGTTTTAATAAAAACGAGCACCTAAAGTCGGAGGTTTTGAGAATTGTGTTTTTCAACCGATAAAGCTGCCTTCCTTCTTCGAAGTGTCCTGATGGTGTTCTTTAACATATTCACTCCGTTTTGTTTTTTAAATAAAGGGCATACTTTCACGTTAATAAATCATACTTGACATTTATAATAACTGTTCCGAATATGTTTAAAAATAATTTTGAAAGAAATGTTGAAAATTCTGCAAATTTTTCATGATTCGCAAGAGATATCTTTCAAGTCCCAAAAAGTCCCACATTCTAACTAATTGGAATATTTTCGGCACACTTTCCTCTATATAATGCCACAAAAATCAATTCCCACCTCGTGCCACTCTTCAAATTATTACTGTTTAAACCCAACCATGTCGTGCTACGTACGCGCGTCCTGGGCCCAAGTAGCTATTAGGCGCTTGGAGCGCGGTTTGCGATTTGGCAGAAACGGTACGGGTTTTCCCGCTGGTCATTTGTTATAATGCTTGGTATATTGGTAAAGAATTAGAATACAGTAAGAATGGCTACAAAACTGATGAAATAGCGAAAACAGTAAAAGGAAGTCGTTTTACTATCCGGTCTGTAATAAGATCGCTACGCTAGCAATGTTATAAGCTGTTTATTGCGGCCCAATAATAGAATCATAAAGTCAACGAGTTTGCCAAAGTTCTTTGTCCCTTTTTTGTCATCTCCTACCCCCGCCTAAAAATTTGCTAATTGGGCCATTCCGCATATTATTCGCTGAGTTTTCATAATAACGAGTTTGACTAAGACTCGTCAGCCGTTTACGGCATTTTCCTGACAGAGCTTCAGTTACCAATTCAATCCCAAAGGAAGTGTTGTGTGAATCGACTACAATAGAATTTTTATTTTTAGTGTTATTTGTTATTTGTTATTTGTTATTATCAATTTACGAAGTTTTGACTTTTGGCCACTTTTTCGAGGTTTCCAGACCACTGTGCGCCGCAGCGGCGCCGCTCGAGTTGACGCTTCACATCAGCCGGGCGCAGTATCGGCCCCGCTCGAGTGCAAAGGGTTAATATTTCCATCCCATCCTTACATATTATTTCTTTATCCGTCCTAAACATAACCTCTCCACCTTTTTGAGTCATCATGTCTACCGAGAGCAGATTCTGCCTCAACTCTGGTACATAGAGTACATCTTTCAACACGCAATTTCCTAATTAGGCTTTTCCTTTGGCTACCGCCTTCATTGAGGCATTCCTCTTCGCTGAGCCTACTTCAGCTTCGATTCCGACCCAACCCTCTAACTGACTTTTGTCATTTACCATATGACACGTTGTCCCAGTATCTAAAATCCAGGTTTCTGTATCGAAACTTTCTGTTAAAAAACTCACCTTGCCAGTTTCTTCTTTTTCTAGTCGCTGGTTTTTCTGTCTAAAGTAGCAGTCTTTTTCCACATGACTCCTGCGTTTGCAAATATTGCAAAAAGAATATCCTTCTCATTGATCCACTCTCTTATTTCTGCAGTCTTTGGCTGCATGCCCCATTTTACTGCAGACAAAACATTTTAATCCTTTACCTTTTTTCCCTTCATGCTGTGTAGTGCTCCTGCATGCACTTGCCAAATGTGTAGAGGAGTTACACTTGTAACACCTCTTCTCTGTTACTTTAGAGGCTACCGTTTCTTCCTGGTTGGCCTTACCCTTTGCCTCTTCCATAAGCAGCCTTGCTGTAAGATTATCAAGCGTTTTTTCCACTCTTGGTGTCGACTCCCAAGCACTGGTAAAGAATTTATATCTATCAGATAGTGTAGTTAAAATTTTCATTATAAGCATTTTTTCGTCTATCTGACAGCCTAAGGCCTGTAACTTAAAGACAATATTCTTTATATAAGCAATGTGCGTGGCCATATCCCTATCACTTTTGTATCTGTAGGCAAACAACTCTTCCATAAGAGAACATCTTCGCTGTTCACTATCCCTTTCAAATATTGCATTCAGTTTATTCCACATTTCTCTGCTCGTGCGACATCCTCTACAGTTGACACAATAAGATTCTGTACTTTTGCATCCATCTTTAACCATTCTCCTAATTTATCCTCTCCTGTCGGTGGATCATCTGTTAATTGTTGAAACAGACCTTTTGCTTCTATGACTAAAGTAAGACGAAATTTTCATATCTGAAATCCGTCTCCATCTCTCAATTTCTCAATACTCCCAACTTCTTCACTGTTTTTGTGTGTTGCCGACATCTTTTTCGATATTTTACACCTTTTATTTGTTTTCTTTTCTTTTTTTTTCTAAACAGCAAACTTTCTCTTACTTATTCTCTCATTAGAACCTTAAAATCATTTTCTTTTTTTTTCACCACGTGCCCACCTAACCGTGTTCTGGGCCCATAAACTGTTATAATATAATTTTATAATCTAGAAGAGGATATAAACAACTAACAACTACATATAGGGTATGCTACTTCATTATGCTAATAATTAAAGACAAAAACACTATATATATATCTAACTTCCTAACAAACATTGTTTCTATTCTTATTCTTAAAACCATACAAGGCCACGCTTCACCATGTTCTCTATCCGACTTGATTTATATTACATCATTCCCACGTGACCCGTATCGGTAATGTAGAGATTGATTATTTCTCCAACATTAAATACTCCCGTTTTATATTCATAAAATGCTGGTCTACAATATTCTTGCGTATAACACAATTATGCACTCTCCGTTTCAGAGACGCAAGTCGCTCCATTGGTCGAAGGTCGTTTGGCCAGACTTGTGAAATGGAAAGCCGAGCGGGAGCGACGCAAGAAGGCAAGCGAAGTAAACAAAAAGCCACCTTTTGTTGTCGGTGTGGTCCACCATAAACAGAACTCTCCATTCAACGCCGATGAAACTGTCGCAACAACTGTTACTCGTAAAAAGGTATTGAAGACAACTATAACACTAGTGCCCGCGTCTCCTGTCAAAAGAGTTACGAGAGCAACGGAGAAGAGGGTCAAGAGTAAAGCGTACATGAAATAAACGGCAAAGATTCCAGTAAAAGATGTAACCGTGACAAAGAAAGAACCGATTACTCAGACGGAACCAGATCAATCTTTTGCGCCGGCCAATCATAAATTCCAAGCCCCGGTCGGATTAAATCATACGCCTTTATTCGGCAGAGTGGCCGTACATAGTATGTCACCTGGTAGAATGAGCCAGCTTATGTCGATTTCAAGATTGTCAATGGGGCACAAGGAAAATATTACCACAGAACCTAACACAGAAAATCTGAATGACTCCAAGCATTTGTCACAGGACCCAGCTTTCTTTTCTCCTTACGTAGTCGCCAGTCGAGGGAAGAGGATACTGAGGGATACTGAAACAACCAAAGGACACAAATCAAACAGAGATGCGTGCAAAATCTGTGAATAAAGTTAATTTTGATGATCATATAGACTTGAAGGAAGTACCTGTGGACGAGGAAACACAGATAAGAATTGATGTAGGTACAGCATTGGCAAGAATTGATCATTTAACCTTTGATAACTTTGAAGAAGAAGTACCGATTAAGACAGAAAGGAAGCTTGTTTTTGATGATCAGAGTTCTGATGAATCTGAAACAGAAGACGATAACCATTTTGAATTGGAGAATTCTACAACGGAATGTCTTACTGAAATAACAAATATAAAAATACAAACGGCAACACCAGAGCCACAGGTAGAATTAATTGAGAGACCCAGTACACCATCGCCAGGAACCTTGAGAAGACAGAATGCTGTGGATGAAGGTGATGTATTTTTACAAGTATCTCCACCACGTCATATTATTTCCACGCCATTCAAAGAAATTCCGGACAATAAAGGTGAATCGCATGAATACAATAAAAGCATAAGAGTTCTACGAAATAGAACTATTACCGCAGCAGATACACCAAAAGGTGAAAGAAGATCTTCCAGAAACATGTCTGTTAATGCACATGAAGGAGAATAAAACTCCTTCAAGTAGAAGGAGAAACAAAAGTTCTTTAAAAATAAACATTGACACTGATGGAAAGATGGATTTATCCACTGGTGTTGGTAATTTACGTATAGAAGAAAGTATGAATAAGAGAAGATCCACTAGAAGCGTGAAATTTTCTGGTATGTATTTTTTTTCCTTTTTTTTTACACCAGAAATTAATTGTATTTTCCCTAAGAGCAATGATTGCATAATGATATCTTCTTGCAGAAAAAGATTGCAGTGGTTAGGTTTGGTTAGGTCTGTTAGATTAAAATAAAACATATTTAATGTTTTTAGCTTCCTCCAATTAAAGCTTAATTAGAAATATTTATTTATGACTCGAAAATTTAATATGTATGTTAAGTAAAGAAAACGATAAATTAAAATGTCTATTAATCGCAATTTATATCCTAACATTGTAAATGAAACAATGCTGATTAATAAAATAAATCTCGAATCTTAAATTGCAATTCTTCACCTCCATGTACATGATGTCCCAAAATCCTTGCAAATCTTTGCATGTAACTAACATTTGCCCTTCACCTGTTTCGCAATTGGCGACCAGTCTACGAAATCTTTCAAATTTCTTGCTTATTAATAGATTTGTTTGCCCGATGGCCTGATTTATTTCATATTCCCCATCCTCCGTAGTTCCCGGCTCTTCTTTTATCTCCATCCATTCCTTGCATAAGTCGTTCAATCTCTCTGATTCTCTATAAAGTAATGCGCTGTACGTTCCTCTTCATCGACAGGGATATTCAAATTTGTCATAACTGTCTCCTTCGTAGGGATATCATTGTTCGGAGAACAACCGAGGCAAAGCCCCGTCTTATCTTTTCCTCCTTCCTGGCGTTACTCTTCCCTCGACTGGCGACTACGTAAGGAGAACAGAAAGCTGACAGAAAGACAATCTTGAAATCGACATAAGATCGCTCAATCTACCAGGTGACATACTATGTATGGCCACTCTGCCGAATAAAGGCGTATGATTTAATCCGACCAGGGCTTGGAATTTATGATTGGCCGGCGCAAAAGATTGATCTGGTTCCTTCTGAGTAATCGGTTCTTTCTTTGTCACGGTTACATCTTTTACTGGAATCTTTGCCGTTTATTTCATGTGCGCTTTACTCTTGACCCTCTTGTCCGTTGCTCTCGTAACTCTTTTGACAGGAGACGCGGGCACTAGTGTTATAGTTGTGTTCAATATCTTTTTACGAGTAACAGTTGGAGCGACAGTTTCATCGGTGTTGAATGGAGAGTTCTGTTTATGGTGGACCACACCGACAACAAAAGGAGGCTTTCTGTTTACTTCGCTTGCCTTCTTGCGTCGCTCCCGCTCGGCTTTCCATTTCCCAAGTCTGGCCAAACGACCTTCGACCAATGGAGCGACTTGCGTCTCTGAAACGGGAGTGCATAATTGTGTTACACGCAAGAATATTGTAGACCAGCATTTTATGAATATAAAACGGGAGTATTTAATGTTGGAGAAATAATCAATCTCTACATTACCGATACGGGTCACGTGGGAATGATTTAATATAAATCAAGTCGGATAGAGAACATGGTGAAGCGTGGCCTTGTGTGGTTTTAAGAATAAGAACAGAAACAATGTTTGTTAGGAAGTTAGATATATATATATAGTGTTTTTGTCTTTAATTATTAGCATAAGGAAGTAGCGTACTCTATATGTAGTTGTTAGTTGTTTATATCCTCTTCTAGATAATAAAATTATATTATAACAGGTTATGGGCCCAGAACACGGTTAGGTGGGCACGTGGTGAATAATAAGAAAAAAGATTTTAAGGTTCTAATGAGAGAATAAGTAAGAGAAAGTTTGCTGTTTAGAAAAAAAAAGAAAAAAAAAGAAAACAAAACAAATAAAAGGTGTAAAATATCGAAAAAGATGTCGGCAACGCACAAAAACAGTGAAGAAATTGGGAGTATTGAGAAATTGAGTGATGGAGACGGATTTCAGATATGGAAATTTCGTCTTACTTTAGTCATAACAGCAAAAGGTCTGTTTCAACAATTAACAGATGATCTACCGACAGGAGAGGATAAATTAGGAGAATGGTTAAAGATCGATGCAAAAGTACAGAATCTTATTGTGTCAACTGTAGAGGATGTCGCACGAGCAGAGAAATGTGGAATAAACTGAATGCTGTAGCGCCCCGCTTAAGGGAGGTAGTGCATCGGGCGGCCGCTAGACTAGCGCCCCCGTCACCCTGCTTACCTGCACCCCCGCTACCTGCACAACCCTTGTACGCTTGCGCGTTGACTTTACCCCTCCACCACTCGCACTGGCCCAAACCCTCCCGCTAAGTATAAAAAGGGGAACGGCCGATAGTTTTACAGAAAAGAGAAGACATGGACAAGTGAGTTCACCGATCCAAAGACGCTCCCTTGTGCGGACCTCTAACGATCAAGAACTAGCCCGGCTCCGGCATTGCTCCCTTGCGTGGACATATCCGAACCATACGGCACACTTACGCTTAACGTTTCGCACACGTCAACTCGAATCTAACTCATACGAGTCAAGTGTATAAGTACTGTTGTTCAAAGTGAAATATATAAGTATTCTTGTTACAATCCAAGTAGTATTCAATTGTGGTCAGCCCGAACCTTTACGTAACAACCTTCAACCACGTTACAATGCAATATTTGAAAGGGATAGTGAACAGCGAAAATGTTCTCTTATGGAAGAGTTGTTTGCCTACTGATTCAAAAGTGATAGAGATATGGCCACGCACATTGCTTATCTAAAGAATATTGTCTTTAAGTTACAGGCCTTAGGCTGTCAGATAGACGAAAAATGCTTATAATGAAAATTTTAACTACACTACCTGATAGATATAAATTCCTTACCAGTGCTTGGGAGTCGATTAAAATTGACGTTGCTCAAGAGTGGTAGCTGTTCTTTAAATTCTACCCACGCGGTGTGTATGTAACACAACGACAAATGTTATTTCTATTCAAACCAAATGGCAGTATCTGTTATAATCAACGCCGAAGCAACATTCATACATTGTTATACCAAACGGAAATTTAACAATAAGAAACACTTTGCGGAACACACTTGACAATTGTAACATAAATTCTAGTTATATTTGCAGCGACGAATGTATTATAGCTTATGGTCAAAATTTGATGAAACTTGGAGGATCAGTCCTTAGCATAACATATGAAAATAAAGATAAAATAATGAATACAAACATTTCAACTACTCAGAGTGTCGCGTCGCAATAATGCACCCCGCAGGGGAGGCTAGAACCCATGGGCAAAGGTTTATGGCACGATTGCAAACTAAAGCTATTTTTGAGAATGAGGAATTTTTCGTTGATTGCGTTTATAACTTTAGAGTATGTCCTGCCTCAATAGCTTAAAAACATGCCATAAACCGAAGAGTTTCCGAAGGCACATCTGGATGTAGCGGTTCGGCAGCCGAAGCATCAGCCGACGGAAATACCCATGACGGTCAACCTTCGTCTCCATGTAAGCAGGTAACCTTCCTCCCTTCCAAGGACAGCACGCTAAGGGCGTATTGGAAGGGCGGTGGTTATTCTTACTAGCCACACTGATTGGCATTTGACATAATCGAATGCCGACCAATCAGCGTGAAAAGTAGGAAAACCGAGGCTTCATGGAAGATACACCGCCGACAAAAGATCAGAATCTTGAAACAGCTCGAAACAAGAACATTAAAAACTACAACTATCGTAACATATCGTGTCGAACGGAATTGATCCGTATAACATCAACAAAGTTATTTTACTCTCCGAACCGTTGTTTTCTCTTTTGTACAGTCAGTTAAGTCTAGAAATATACATATTTATATTCATTTACTAACTGTACCTTGTCGTTGTATATTATTTGGGAATCAGTGAAACCATTGACCTCCCACCTCGCGTTAAACTAAACGTGTGGAAAATACATGGTCCTTCGAGCCGGATATTAGTATTAAACTATATCCAGTAATTGTCGAAAAGTGTATCAACGTGTTCGGGAGTGAATATCGAACATATCGAAACTGTCGCGCCGGTAGCAAGTGTCGTGCTATCTGGCAATTGTCGCAATTAGTCACAAGTAACAAGTGACTATAAAATCATTGTCGTTATCGTCGAAACACAAAAGTGAACGTTGAAATTGTGAAACCTTCACCGTGCAACAAATCAAGACCAGTCAACAAAGTGGGACCATACAACATCCCGCTCAACTGGAACAAGGGGAGATTCCAAAGAAGAATCTTCGCCGGACATATCGAGGCCTTTTTTTTTTTTCGAGGTGGAAATCTTCGCAAGACACCTCCTGCCCTGGGGGAGGGCAGGAGGTAGTGCCGGATTCTTACCGGCTAAAACCACCCCGGTCGCCTACCTCCGGCGCATAATGGAAGGCTCCGGGACCTGCAAGGATATCGTCCGGTGCCTCCCGCGCCCGGACATATCGAGGCCTAGCTACGCATCAGGAAAGGAATAAGAATCCGCATTCCAGACCAAGGGAAAAATCGTCTGGTTCTTCATACGTCGGACAGGGATCTGCATTCAACAACAAAGGATCAAGGTAGGCAAGTTATTGTTCCACCAATTAATTCCTTACGATATTCCATCTCCTCTCCTACTTCTTCGTTGAAATAATTGTCGATCCTAAAAAATGGCTGAGACCGTACAGCAACTTAAGAGCAAAATCGCCAGCTCGAAAAGAAAGATCACTAACTTCGCAAAGTTTGTCGATGGATATGTCGCGGATCGCGATTCTCCTAGCTTAGAGAAGAGATTGCAGACATCGATAGGGAATTCCAAGAATTTGGAAAATATTATCCAGAACTGGAAGCCCTTGTTGATGATTCCAACCTCGCGGTCACGTGGACGGAATATGAGGACGTTTACTATATCGCGTATGGGAAGGCTACTTCGTTCATAAAAGAACTCACACCTCAAACGAGTCATTTAAACGAAGCTAGCTCTTCGACTTCGAATAAAGCCTCTAAGAAGTCCCTCCCGCGAGTAAAATTGCCATCCTTTAGCGGATCGTATGAAACCTGGCGCGGCTTTCACGATCTTTTTAAATCGATCGTCGATGACGACGATGACATTCCAGACGTCGAAAAACTTTATCATTTGAAAGGTTGCTTAACGGATGAAGCCGAGGAAGTCCTTTCAACAATTCAATTATCATCGGAAAACTACAAGGTTGCTTGGGCCCTCCTAAAGACACGATACGACAATCCCAAAGTCATTCGTCAAACGCATGTTAGGGCCTTATTAAATTTAAAAACCATTTCGAAAGACTTTCCAGTTCGCTCGCTACTGAATCAGGTTCAAAAACATATTAAGGCACTGGAAGCCCTAAAGGAACCCGTTGGTTATTGGGACACCCTATTGGTAGAAATAATCTGCCAAAGGCTGAACAATGTTCTTCTAGAGAAGTGGGAGGAATCTAGTTGCGATTCAGCTAATCCCACTCTCCAAGAAATCTTAACATTTTTACAGCGTCGGGCACAATTAGAAGAGGCGAAGTCTCATCAAGACCAGGGACCTCAAAAACTATTGGAAAAGAAAGCCCCTCACGCTCATACAAAAAACCGTTCACAACATACTTTGTCGTCGTCAACGTTAAAACACTCGTGTTCTTATTGTCAGGGAAAACATTCGATCTACGATTGCGAAAACTTCAAAAAATTGTCACCATCAGCGCGTTTCGAAGCCGCAAAGGGGGCTAATCTTTGCATAAACTGCTTGCGTGCCAATCATCGCGTCATCGAATGCAAGAGCTCACCCTGTCGCAAGTGCCAGAAAAGGCACAATACTCTGTTGCATTTTGAAAAGCAATCAGACGAAAACACTCGCGTCCCAGAATCCGTTTCCGCCAATCAATCGGTAATCAACTTGCATGCCCAAAGTTCTACAGAAGGCCTGTTAGCCATCGCAGTAATCAATATAGTTAGCCCGGATGGAAAATCCAAAACATGTCGAGCCTTTCTAGATGCGGGGTCACAAGCCCATTTTATAACCGAGAAGGTAGCGTCATTTTTAAAGCTATCCAGGAAACCGGTAGACATCTCGGTCTCGGGGGTCGGAGATACCTCAACAGAAATAAGGCATTCGGTACCGGCAACACTAAAGTCGCGAGTTAACAAATATGCCAAAACGGTCGAGTTTCGGTAAAGCTACTGTCCAGAGAGGAACAAGCATGCGAGGATCACTTTAAGAACCACACTCAGCGCAATGTAGAAGGTCGGTACATCGTTAGGCTGCCCTTTAATGAAAATATAAAGAATTTAGGAGAATCTCGTTCTAGTGCTCTTTGTCGCTTTCACTCTCTGGAAAAACGGTTTGAGAAAAATCTCCAGTTAAAAATTAAGTACTGCGAATTTTTGGACGAGTATAAGGATTTAAAGCATATGTCGACACTAGAAAGCCAAAATATCCCTATGCCAGGGTACTACCTCCCTCACCACGCGGTAATAAAGGAAGATAGCACTACCACAAAAACTCGCGTCGTATTCGATGGGTCCGCAAAGACGTCATCAGGCACATCGCCAAACGATACATTGATGGTCGGTCCTACGATTCAGGACGACTTATTCACCTTATTAACCCGATTCAGATCTCACAGATACGCATTAACCGCTGATATAGAAAAGATGTACAGACAAATACGAGTGCATCCAGACGATTCGCTATATCAAAGGATCTTGTTTCGCAACCATCCAGATGAAAGGGTCAATGAAATTCGCCTTGACACGGTCACATATGGCACGTCCTGTGCTCCCTTTCTCGCAATTCGTACCCTTCATCAACTGGCTGACGATGAAGGAGTTCAGCATCCCGCCGCAGCTTCCGTGCTGAAACGGGACTTTTACGTAGATGATCTATTAACAGGTGCAAAGACGCGCCGAGAAGCTGCATTTCTTCGCGACGATCTAATCGCACTTCTACAAAAGGGTACATTTCCCATTCGAAAATGGGCCTCCAATGACCCTTCATTGGTGCCCGAAACTGCAGGGAATCCGTCCAAGACACACATGTCGCTCGATCCAACTTCCGCGATCAAAACCTTGGGCATCCATTGGAACGCGCTTGAAGATTTAATATTTTACAAGGTCAATCCATTCGATTCGTCAGACCCGTGACCAAACGGTCAATTCTGTCGCAGGTAGCAAAATTATTTGACCCATTAGGATTACTTGGCCCAGTTATCGTAACAGCAAAAATAATGATCCAACTTCTTTGGAAGGCGGGAGTTTCTTGGGATGAGTCAATCCCAGTAGAGATACATACCGCGTGGGTAGAATTTAAAGAACAGCTACTACTCTTGAGCAACGTCAATTTTAATCGACTCACTATCGCGCCCGACTTTGTCAAAATTCAAATACATGGATTCTGTGACGCAAGCGAAAAGGCATACCGTGCTTGCATCTATCTGCGCTCAACCGATATCCACGGGAATAATTAGATTTCATTAGTATGCTCAAAATCAAGAGTTGCCCCTGTAATTCCGTTGACGATACCGCGCCTAGAATTATGCGCCGCCCTTCTATTGGCAAGGCTTTACACGGCAACCAAGAACAGTCTGCACCTCGACATCGATCAGGTTCACCTGTGGTCCGACTCCACGATAACCCTTCAATGGATTAAGACAGAACCACACGTACTAAAAACCTTCGTCTCAAATCGAATCGCGGAAATTCAGGGCCTTTCAAAATCGTGCGAATGGCGACACGTGCCCAAACAAGACAATCCTGCAGACTTGTTATCGAGAGGTCTAACGCCTCAAGAATTTATCGATACCGGGTTTTGGAAACATGGCCCCCACTGGCTCTCCCGCGACGAAGAATGCTGGCCACAACAAAAAATGCACTTAAGCGAACTATCGGAAAAGCGCAAAATTATCGCGTCCCCAGCGTCAATAAAAACAAATCTTCTTAGCGAAGACGCCATGAAAAGGTACAGTTCATTACGAACTCTAAGACGGGTCATCGCGTACGTATTACGTTTCACCCACAATTCAAACAATAAATTAACAAAACAAGTTGGTCCCATCACCGCGACGGAACTCGAAGCGGCTACTCGAATAATATACCAACTTACGCAGTCTGCCACCTTTGCAAAGGAAATTGATTCCTTAAATGTCGATGGGCGAGTCGATATCAAAAGTCGGCTGACCCCGTTAAAGCCCTTTTTGGACAAACAGGGCATCCTTCGAGTGGGCGGTAGACTGACGTACTCGGAATTGCCAGAAGTAAGCAAACATCAAGTCCTACTACCGTCGAATCACCACATTACTCGGCTCATCATTCGCGAAGAACACGAAAGGCTCAAACACGCGGGAACCCAGGCAACCTTGTATTCCGTTCGGGAATTCTGCTGGCCAATCGACGGCCGAAATGTTACCAGGATGATAGTCCATAAATGTATTCGATGCTTTCGCGCGAAGCCACGTGGTGTAGAATATATCATGGGGGATCTTCCACAAAACCGCGTATCCAGTTCTCGACCCTTTCTGAACGTCGGTGTCGACTATTGCGGTCCATTATATATTAAAGAAAAACGATTTCGCAATCGCAATGGGGTGAAGGTTTACGTCGCCATTTTTGTTTGTATGAGCACCAAGGCAGTGCATCTCGAATTAGTCAGCGATTTGACCACCGAAGCCTTTATTGCAAGCTTGAAGAGGCTCTTCTCTAGGAGAGGACTATCAAAAACAATCCACTCCGACAACGCGACAAACTTTGTAGGAGCAAGCCGAGAATTTACCGCGCTTTACAAATCACTCCAATCGGCCGAACATAATAAATCTGTTCAAGCATTTCTAGCGGGACAAGGAATTACTTGGAATTTTATTCCGCCACGGTCCCCCCATTTCGGCGGTCTTTGGGAGGCGGCCGTAAAATCGTTCAAACACCACCTGGTCCGCATCGTAGGGAACACACTATTAACGTTCGAACAATTAGACACGTGTATCATCGAAATTGAAGCAATTCTTAATTCTCGCCCTCTTTCGCCTATGTCTCCCGATCCCAATGACCTGCAACCTTTGACTCCTGGCCATTTCCTAATTGGTGGTCCACTAACGAGCTTTCCGCAGATGGACTTCACGGACACAGCGGCGAATCGTTTATCGGCCTGGCAGCACGCACAGAAGCTGCGTCAACACTTTTGGCGTAGATGGCAAAAGGAATATCTACAACAATTAACGGTTCGTAGCAAATGGCATTCCAAATCTCCTCAAGGCATCCAACCCGGCACTATGGTCATCATCAGGGAAGACAACCTGCCTCCGCTGCAGTGGAAACTCGGGCGAATCGTCACCACCCATCCGGGCCCAGACGGCATCTCCAGGGTAGCCACCGTCAAGACCTATGTGGGAGAATACAAGAGGTTTCCCCCCCTCCCGTGGTGTAAAAGCGGCGACGGTCCGTGGGACGACGGAGGTGTCCCCCCTCCCGTCTCTCGGATAACCGTCACCGCTGACTCAGTAGACGGGCGGCCCTGCTGTGGGAGGATTATGTCCTCCCGGTATCCCGCAGGGCTGCCCGACAGCCGGAAACGGCGTCGAAAATGAAGGAGGGGCGGGCTCGCCGGCCGTTTTCCGCTGGCGAGATCCCCCCCTCCCGCGGTGTGAATGGCTGATGGACCCTAGGGGCGCTGAGGTGTTCCCCCTCACCCCTGATGGTTGAACTCGCCAATACCCCGCGTACGGGCGGTCCTGCCGGGGAGGAACAATCCCCCCCAATCCCGCGGGGCCGTCGGAGAGCCGTGGGCGGCTCGGGTGGGGGCCCGAGTCGCCCTTATCACGGCCTGGAGAAGGTAGGCCGCGCTGGGTGTTACCCCTGGCGCGGCCAGGTGCTACTGCACAGAGTTTTTCGGAGGGTCCTTCTGACCCTCCCGCGGATGGGGCCGCAATGGCCGGGCGTGGGGAGGCACCGGAAGTGTCTTCGTAGGTCACGGGGCCTCCCCTACAAGCGCCGAGGTTAGGTAACCGGGGTGGTTTTAGTCGGTAGAAATCCGACACTACCTCCTGCTCTCCCCCAGGGCGGGAGGTGTCTTTCGAAGATTTCCACCTCGAAAAAAAAAAAAAAAAAAAAAAAAAGGGAGAATACAAGAGGTGCATAAAAGAGCTCTGCCCCCTTCCTTTTGAGCACCCACCCGCATCAGACGTGCAGATTAATTTACAACCAGGTGCGACGAGCACCTAAATGATACAGGCTCACTCGGATGCACGATTAATTTTAAGTTAACCTTATCTCCACTCTCGGTAGATTAGCCAAAGAGTGCGTTCTATCTCTATCGTCCATTGTCGATCACATGTTATACTATCTATAGTAATGCATCATTTGTAATAATTCTTATCACATTAATGAAATCGTATCATCTCTTGCCGTTTATATCATCATCGAGGACGCTCCTCATATTACTATCAAATGTGTAATTTATTGTACATTATGACTTCATGCGCATATTACATTCTAGGATTATATAATGCATAGATTATTTCATAGAGCAATTCGCGACATCTCCGACTACTATCGCGTTGAACGCGTCCGTTCAAGGGGGTCGGTATGTCGCGTCGCAATAATGCACCCCGCAGGGGAGGCTAGAACCCATGGGCAAAGGTTTATGGCACGATTGCAAACTAAAGCTATTTTTGAGAATGAGGAATTTTTCGTTGATTGTGTTTATAACTTTAGAGTATGTCCTGCCTCAATAGCTTAAAAACATGCCAGAAACCGAAGAGTTTCCGAAGGCACATCTGGATGTAGCGGTTCGGCAGCCGAAGCATCAGCCGACGGAAATACCCATGACGGTCAACCTTCGTCTCCATGTAAGCAGGTAACCTTCCTCCCTTCCAAGGACAGCACGCTAAGGGCGTATTGGAAAGGCGGTGGTTATTCTTACTAGCCACACTGATTGGCATTTGACATAATCGAATGCCGACCAATCAGCGTGAAAAGTAGGAAAACCGAGGCTTCATGGAAGATACACCGCCGACAAAAGATCAGAATCTTGAAACACCTCGTGTTTCGGATAGCTCGCTAAGATGTTAATTTTTGCGCGTAACGGATTAGGATTATTTATAAAAGGCACAGTTCACAGGTAGCACGAATCACATGTATTTAACGGTACCGAACAAGAACAATAATGTACAAACAAAGTAAAGAGAACAATAAAGCACGAGTAAAATACGATTAAATAGTTCGCACACTGCCAAACGGTTGTAAATCGTTTGGCACCAGTATAATTGTTAAACGGTTGTAATTCGTTTAACACCAGCAGAATTGTAAGTATCGCAGCCGAAAGTATAAATCGCTTTTATCTCTCCTAAAACCTCTTATCTCTTGTAAATTGTTACTATAACCGACCAATTGTATGCCCGCGCAACGGTATTTATACCGATGCGCGGGGCAAGGAGCGAGAAGAGATCAGAGGGGGAGAACGCTCGCGCTATCGCCGTGGAACGGCGCTAGACGCGAAGCTAACGAGCGTCCTCCCTACGAGCGAATCCAGAACATTCCGCCCGCCGCGGCATGCGTTGCATGGCGCAATTGAAAACAAAGAATCGCAAAGGTTCCGTGAAGTCGCATGTTTAACGTCGGAAGATCCGTGAGTGAAGTGTAAAGGAAAAACGGCAACACAGAAGACAGGAAGGGAAGAAGAAAGGAAAGTGATGCGAGGCTAATCTTCCTCCGTGGCTGGAGGAAGCAAGCAGATTTTTGTGATCGGCCTCGTCAACGTAGTCGTCGCAGTCTTGACCGAAACGACGCGCACCTGTTGATCATCGCCCTTGAAGGTGGCTGCGATCCGTCCGAGTGGCCACTGAGACGGGGGCGTCAGTTCGTTTTTGATGAGGCACAAGTCCCCAATTTCCAAATTCGGCTGCGTCGTCCGCCATTTGCTGCGCGCCTGCAGCTGGTGCAAATACTCGGACGACCATCTTGCCCAGAAATGATCCCGCATCTGTTGAATCAGGTGCCACCGTCGCAATGGAGAGATTTTCACGGTGGATAGGGACGGTTCGGGTAAGGATTTCAAGGGAGCGCCGATCAAAAAATGTGCCGGTGTGAGCGCATCGATGGAATCCGGATCGTCTGTAAGCGCAGCTATCGGTCGCGAGTTGAGGCACGCTTCTATCTGCGTAAGCAGGGTCGCAGTTTCCTCGAAAGTTAACGGGGTACCGCCCGCGACTCGGCGCAAGTGAAATTTCAGCGATTTAACGGCAGCCTCCCATATGCCGCCGAAATGAGGAGCTCCTGGAGGGTTGAAACGCCACGATGTCCCCTCTTGCGAGAGTTGGAAAGCGACATCCTTCCAGTCCAGTAGTGCTGCTTGGAACAGCTTTCGTAGCTCCTTGCTGGCGCCGACGAAGTTCGTCCCCTGGTCGCTATAAATTGCTGTGCAGCTCCCCCGTCGAGAGATGAAACGCCGAAAAGCGGCGAGAAAGGCAGCGGTGGAAGCGTCGGAGACAAGCTCGAGGTGCACGGCCCTGGTCGCTAAACAGACGAAAACAGCGACATACGATTTTCTTGGTGCGTGACCTCTACCGGCAGCCAGTTTTGTAGCAAAGGGCCCAGCATAGTCAACTCCAGTGTGTGTAAATGGGCGAGAGGGCTGCGCGCGGGGAGAGGGGAGATTACCCATTCGCTGATGCGCCGCTTGGGCGCGCCAGCGACAACAGACTGTACACGCAGCAATCACGCGGCGCACCGCGCGACGTCCCGCCAATATCCAGTATTTTCGGCGTAGAGTTGCCAATGTCAGCTGAGTTCCGCCGTGAAGTACCCGGAGGTGTGCATCCCGGATGACGAGCGTCGTAAAGTGTGCCTTGGCAGGAAGTATCGCAGGATGCTTTTGCCATTCATCGAGAAGAGAGTGCTTCAAACGACCCCCCACCCTCAGCACGCCATCGCCATCCATGAATGGCGCCAGCCTGGATGTCGGTCCACGAGTAATCTGGCCGCCATCTTGCAGTATTTTCAGTTCCGTGGTGAAGGTTGCCCTTTGGAAGCATCGGAGACAGGCAAGTAAAGCGTTATTTATTTCATTTACCGAAAGACGATGCGATACTTGCGCGTTCGTGTTTCTGTCCCTCGCTGTTCGGCAAAATCGGAAGCACCAGCCAACCGTGCGCAGTAATCTATCGAGTGTTGAATGCTTGCCGGCAAGATTCTCAAAAAACGAGCAGTTAGTAGTGGTTGTGAGACAGGTCATTCTCGTGGTGCGAACCTCCTGGTCCGTAGTAAAATTATGAACCGAGTGATGATCATAATCATATGACCTCAAAGAAAGGAAGGGAGGACCCTTCCACCAAAGCGAATGGTCACGCAGTGCGTGGCTTGCCATCCCTCGAGATGCTACGTCAGCGGGGTTTAAAGAAGATTTTATGTGTCGCCACGAGGCGTCTGGAAGTGACGTTTGTATATCGGACACCCGGTTTGCCACGAACGTCTTCCATCTCGAGGAGTGACCTTGCAGCCAACTCAGCACCACCGTGGAATCCGACCATAAATTAATGGAGCAATTTTCCAAATTCAAGTTGTTTCTAACACTGAGAGTCAATCGTGTTAGAAGTGATGCAGCGCAAAGTTCGAGCCGAGGCACAGAAACCTGCTTCAAAGGAGCGACTCGCGTTTTTGAAGCAACGAGTGAAACAAAAGGCATTGCATTTGTGTGAGAGGAGCGCAAGTAAATAACAGCAGCGTATGCTCTCTCCGAAGCGTCAGCAAAACCATGAAGCTCTAACCTGTTATTGTCAGTACGGTTAAATAACCAACGAGGAATTCTCAAGGAGGAAAGTGAGCGTAGTTGCTCATAGTAATTCTGCCAAAAGTGTGCTTGTGAAGGGGGGAGCGGTTCATCCCATGAAAGTTTTAGCAGCCACAATGACTGCATGAAGATTTTGGCAGTAATAATCACTGGAGCGAGAAACCCTAGTGGGTCGAAGAGACTCGCCACTTCCCTAAAAACCATACGTTTCGTTACCGGTGATTCCATTTTGCGTGGCTCAAACGAGAAGTGAAACGTATCCTGTGACGAGTGCCAACGGAGGCCAAGAAGAGTGGAAACGTTATCGAGATTGCAGGCAAGTTCAGGGTTTTCCTTACGAGCGTCGGAAGGAAGTGCTTCCAGTAATTCCTTTTTATTGGACGTCCATTTGTGCAAGGTGAAACCGCCCGCCTTGAACAACAGTAACAGCTCTCGTTGTAAAGCAAGAGCCTTCGAGATGGAGTCTGCTCCAGATATGACGTCGTCAACATAGACGTCATTGGATGCACACGCGGCAGCCAAAGGGAAAACATGCTGTTCGTCCTTGCACAGCTGCTGCACTGTGCGAACAGCGAGGTACGGGGCGCAGGACATCCCATAGGTGACTGTAAGCAGTCGAAAGTGACGTGGAGCTTCTCCAGGATATTGCCGCCAAAGAATGCGTTGAAAATCACAATCCTCTGGAGCAAGTCGGATTTGCCGATACATCTTTTGGACGTCGGCCGAGAAAACTACGGCATGTTTTCGCCATCGTAGCAAAATAGTAAATATTTCCGGTAGTAGATTAGGGCCAGTATGAAGCAAGTTATTCAGGGATACACCGGACCTTGTTTTCTGAGAAGCATTAAAAACAACCCTAAGTCGCGTGGTCGTGCTAGCATCGCGCAGCACGCCGTGATGCGGCAAGTAGTATGCCGCCCGAGAAGATTGGGAATCCGAAGGAACGGGTTCCATGTGCCCCAATTGAAGATATTCTTCCAAAAAGGAATCGTATAAGGATTTCAGTGCCGGCTTACCCTTCAATCGCGCTTCGAGTTTATGTAGTAACACCGATGCGGTGTCGAGCGAGTTGCCCAATTGGGCCGGAGAAGAAGCGAAGGGAAGACGCACCTGATATCGTCCAGTGGTGTCGCGGGAGTGTGTGGAGCAGAAGTGCTGTTCGCACTCACTCTCCGCGGAAGTAAATGTACGGGGAGGATTGGCTACCTCCTCCAGTACCCAGAAACGTTGTAGTGATTCAGATAAATCTGTATCGCGAGTAACGCATTGCAAAGTAGCCGCTTCACGTCGTGAAGGGTTCGAGTAAGGAAACGAGTTGCAGTGCCCAGTTAATATCCATCCTAGAGACGTACATTGGGCCACCGGACTGTTGGGTGGACCCTTCCGGAGGCCCTCAAGAATTATTTCCGAGTAGACATCGGCTCCTAAAATAATGTCCACTCTCTCTGCCGAGTGAAAGTCGGGATCGGCTAATTCCAAATCCCGCAAGTGAGCGAGAGACAGCGAAGCATTAGTGGTTCGAGTGGGGGAATAAGAGGACAGTCGCGGCAGCACGTAAGCCGTAGTGGAAAGGGGCTTCGAAAGTTCACGAGTAGAGGAGAATGTGAGCGTCACACTTCCCCTCGTGTAAGCTCCCGTCGAGCCTACACCGAGTATTGGAAACCGCGCGGAACTTCGTTCGAGCTTCATGGTTTGCACCAACCTCTCGGATACGAGTGAGACTTCGGAACAGGGGTCAATCAAGGCTCTCACAGCAGTTTTCTCGCCCCGACTCGACCTTACCAGAATTTTCGCGGTTGCAAGAAAAATGACCGAACTAGATTGAGTATTCGACCAGGAGGCTCGCGCACAGTGCGAGGTCCTTGAGTCCTCCACGCAACCTTGTGGAGAGACCTGTCGCGAAGATTCCTGCTCCGATTTTACATGTAACATTGTATGGTGCTTACCTACGCACAGTTGGCAGCGCTTTGTGGATTTGCACGAACTAGAATGGTGACTTCCGAAGCAGTTGAAGCACAAGTTTTTGTCCGCGGCCAGTTTCTTCCTCTCGAGCGGGGACATCCCTTTGAACTTAGCACAGAACAATACGAAGTGTTGACTGAAGCACAGCGGGCACTTCGCACGTCTTTCTTCGGTGACCGATGCAGTGTGCGTCTTGAATCTTGCTGATCTTGTATTATTTTTTAGAGATGACCCGGAGGAAGGCGAAACTGCAGCATCCGAGACAGCTTCTTCGACTGCTTCCAAGGCACGCAGGTGTCCCGTGAGGAACAGCTGTAATTGTTCGAACGAAGGCGGATCCGTAGTGGCACCGATTGAAGACTCCCACGCCAATCTTGTCTTGGCATCCAATTTTTGCACGAGTCCAAAGACCAGCCAGTCATCCCAGTGCTCGACTGGCCGGCCAAGGGCTTCCAGTGACTGAACGGCGTCCAGTGTGCCGTTCAGAAGAGGTTTTAAGCAGCTTGCTGACTCCTTCCTCATAGACGGCAGTGAGGAAAGAGCGGAGAGATGCGACTGGATCAAGATGCGTAGATTTTCGTAACGTGCAGCAATAATCTTCCACGCTCCAGCAAAATTTGCCTCGGTTAGGCGTATATTTTGAATTAATTGCGCGGGCTCGCCCGACAAGCTGACTTTAAGATGGTGGAATTTCTCCACCCCGGACAGATTCTTGTTATCTATCACCAATGATGAAAACAAGTCGCGATAACTTGCCCATTCCTTGTAATCGCCAGAAAATCGAGGCACGTCGATTCGTGGAAGCGAACGCTGCGGAGGGTTGGCGATCGGAGCGGTCGGCGGCTGCTCCAGCGGTTTGCGGAGGTCCAGTAATGCGGCCTTGTTAACCAGATACGCTTCTTCACACAAAGCAAGATGATCCGTGACAAAATAGGGCCACGTAGCGTACTCCGGGGTCACAATGTCTAATAGCTGGTCGTGACCCTCGGTGAAGGTGGTCCAATTTTTCTCCAGTAGTTCGAGCCGCGACGTTACTACTCCATCCGTGATCTTAGCGGCTCCCAGCTTCTTCATATTTGTCACGGTGTTGGAAATTCGCTGATATAGCGAAAGTTGCTTGTTAACGTATTTCTCCATTATAGTTTAAACGTTGACAACACGTAACCGCACTTAGCCTGAGGGCGAGGTCGAGTCCCGAAAAAATGTCGAAAGTAATTCGAACCGTGTTCGACCCCGGTTATTATTGTTCTGCGGCGACCGTTTTTCGCGCACTTTAGCTGTAACGACTTTTAGTTAACGGGATTAATTCGATGTATTTTTAATCCTTTTGTAAATTCCGTCCGTTAAGCTATCCGGCTCGAAGGACCAATGTTTCGGATAGCTCGCTAAGATGTTAATTTTTGCGCGTAACGGATTAGGATTATTTATAAAAGGCACAGTTCACAGGTAGCACGAATCACATGTATTTAACGGTACCGAACAAGAACAATAATGTACAAACAAAGTAAAGAGAACAATAAAGCACGAGTAAAATACGATTAAATAGTTCGCACACTGCCAAACGGTTGTAAATCGTTTGGCACCAGTATAATTGTTAAACGGTTGTAATTCGTTTAACACCAGCAGAATTGTAAGTATCGCAGCCGAAAGTATAAATCGCTTTTATCTCTCCTAAAACCTCTTATCTCTTGTAAATTGTTACTATAACCGACCAATTGTATGCCCGCGCAACGGTATTTATACCGATGCGCGGGGCAAGGAGCGAGAAGAGATCAGAGGGGGAGAACGCTCGCGCTATCGCCGTGGAACGGCGCTAGACGCGAAGCTAACGAGCGTCCTCCCTACGAGCGAATCCAGAACACCTCGAAACTAGAACATTAAAAACTACAACTATCGTAACATATCGTGTCGAACGGAATTGATCCGTATAACATCAACAAAGTTATTTTACTCTCCGAACCGTTGTTTTCTCTTTTGTACAGTCAGTTAAGTCTAGAAATATACATATTTATATTCATTTACTAACTGTACCTTGTCGGTGTATATTATTTGGGAATCAGTGAAACCATTGACCTCCCACCTCGCGTTAAACTAAACGTGTGGAAAATACACAGAGAAAATACTCAGAAACCATCTCCAAATTTCAACCAATTCAAGACCGCGCTTAAAGCAATTAATAGTCAGATCGACAATGTAAAAAAAAAAGAACACCGAATTAAGAGTCTCAAAGAGACAGGATGCCAAATCTTAACTATCTTAAGATATACTACAACCGGATTATTAGTATTATATAGACTCTACAAATTTAGAGTATACAAATTACTCAGCAAATGTATCAACCCATCAGGAAAATGTTACGTTTAGAGAGACCAAAACGAATCTAAATCGAGGGGAATGTAACGCCCAGATAACGCATAGAAACATAAACACCCTAGGTCATCACCCCAACTCTGGTACTTAAGAAATACCTCCTCCACTAAGCTCAAACCAAAAACTGTACTATAAAAGATCCCTGAAATAAAGAACGACGTTCAGTCTTTTTCCCAAGGTTAAACTTGAAAGTTCATTTTATTTGTACCTACTACGTTGGCTCTGCGGAGACTCGTAACCGTATTATATTTTATTATTATACAGGGTGGGGCAGTAACTATTAGCACCTCAGATATCTTCGAAACTATAAGTTTCACGGAAATATTTGCTGAAATAAAATTGCACAGTAGGAAGGGGGCCATCGGGTGGCCATAATAGTTTGATTGCAAGTGGAAGTACTTCGGACATTTGAAGGTCATTTCCATTTTTTTAAATGGATCGATATGTTTTTGCTTCGGTATCACGATAGAGGATCTTAAAACGAGTTCAACGACCTATTACATAGGGCCATTGAAGGTCACAGAAAGTAGAGAAAGACGATAATACTTACGGTTTTGGTAGTAAATGAAACATACGTTTATAGTAGGTGTGTGAAATGATGACCATCACTGTCAATGCACCATTGGATTCTTTTTACGATTGATTGACTTGCAAGTCTTACAGCGTCAGATCTTATTGACGCACAGGCTGCAATAATTCGCTGTTGCATGTCGTAAAGTGTAGTTGGTACACCCACAGAAAGAAATCTAGAGGTGTTATGTAAAAAGAATCCAATGGTGCATTGACAGGGATGGTCATCATTTCTAACACCTACTATAAACGTATGTTTCATTTACTACCAAAACCGTAAGTATTATCGTCTTTCTCTACTTTCTGTGACCTTCAATGGCCTTATGTAATAGGTCGTTGAACTTGTTCTAAGACCCTCTATCGTGATACGGAAGCAAAAACATATAGATCCATTTAAAAAAACGGAAGTGACCTTCAAATGTCCGAAGTACCTCCACTTGCAAAAAAACTATTATGGCCACCCGATGACCCCCTTCCTACTGTGCAATTTTATTTCAGCAAATATTTCTGTGAAACTTATAGTTTCGAAGATATCTGAGGTGCTAATAGTTACTGCCCCACCCTATAGTTCGAATTATATTTACTTGTTGATACTCATTAAATACCTACCACAAAGTACAAAATCGCGTTGATCTTATTAAACTAATAATAACAGGATAATGTAAAATAATAAAGTACATTATCATACATTGTCGATTCAAGCACGGCTGGAATCGCATCTGACAGATTCGACACCCGGCTTCGTTATAGGCGACAGAGGTGGTGCATATAGTAAAGAATGGTGTCGAATCTATGTTTACATGCGGCTCGAGCCGAGCGTGAATCGACATCTCGGTCACAATCTAAGGTCACGATCTATTATGATTTATTTTAATGTATTACAGTATTTATTGTAATGCACGTTACTATTTTGCATTATCCTTTTATTCTTATTCTAATGAGTAAATATAATTTAAATTGTATCCTGTTTATTTCAATGTATTATTATATTTATTATAATGTACTTTATTATTATATTTATTATAATGTGCTTTATTATTTTACGTTATCCTGTTATTATTAGTTTAATACGAGCAACGCGTTTTTGCACTTTCTGGTACGTATTTAATGAGTATCAACAAGTAAATATAATTCGAACTATATCGCGTTTGTTCTCATTTTAATCAGAAAAATCTGGCAAATACATTGGTAAAAGTTACATTTAGAAAAATTAATAAACAAAAAAGTTTTATTGTTGCATTAGTATTGTCTCACCGATACGTTTCGGCGCCTCACTTTGATTCTCTGGACCTCTCTCTCTCCTCCACTGTCTGTCCCTTTCTACGTTCACGCTCGGCTCGAGCTGCTTCTGAGAACAGATTCGACACCCTGCTTGGATATAGCCACACCTTGGGTCCCAATCTTTGTGCATATACACGGGTTTTACTGTATTCAAATAAGTGATTCGTAGATTTACGACAGAATCGAACTATATGACATTTAGATATGTTGAATCGCAATTTGTTAGTTTTACACCATGATTCTAGTTTGATTAAGTCAAGTTGAACAAGATGCGCATCAGATCGAGAGTCGATACGTCGGTATATTTTCAAATCATCCGCATAGAGTAAAATTTTGGTGTGCGCAAAAACTTCCTTAATATCATTAACAAATAAGTTGAATAATAGCGGTCCCAGAAGTAAACCTTGTGGAACACCGGAACAGTTAACAAATACGTCGGATAAAGAATTGTTTTTATGTACACGGTTGGAGATGAAACTTGACAACCAGGCTAATAGATTCTTTTCAATTCCAATGTTCTGTAGTTTATATATTAAAAGAGCGTGATCCACTGAGTCAAATGCTTTCGAGAAATCTGTGTAGATCGCATCTATTTAAGAGCCTTTTTCCATCACATTCGCTATAAAGTGCTGATAGTTTAGCAAGTTCGTGCATGTAGACCGACCAGGCATAAAACCGTGTTGCTCATTAATTATAACGTTTTTGCAGAGAGATGACAATTTATACGCAATGATACTATCAAATATTTTCAGCATAATGTTTTGTATGTTAACTGGTCTGTAGTTCCGCATATTGGATTTACCCCACTTTTAGGAATGGGGATAACAATACAGCTCTTCCAGGCAAGTGGAAAGGTACCACTCTTCAGTGATTTATTGAAAATTATCCACAGAATTCTAGTTAAAATATATTTGCACGATTTAAAGAATACTTTATTTAAAGAACTGTTGGGAATCAAACTGTCAATAGACTTGCAGGTGGACAATCAAAGCGCGATACAGATGGCAAAAAATGGCATATATAATAAGAGATCTAAACATACAGGGTGTCTCTTAACTCCTGTCCTTCCCGGAAATGGGGGGTAGCTGGGGTGATTCTGAACAACTTTTTCCTTGACCAACATGTGGTTTGCAGCTTCATTTTTAAGTTATTAACGAAAAACACTGGCCAATGAGAGCGCCCACCGGGCGGCCGATGGCGCGCGCTCAGGCGCGAACCTATCAGCTGTCACGTTGGGGGGGCATCGAGGGTACCGACGGAAGCGTGCGGCAAATGTTACATCGTCTTAATTAAGAATAATGTGGAATAATTCGTTTATACTTATGAAACTAATAAGTCGTTTAATAACCGTGTTCGATACGTTTATTCATTATCCGAAAGGAATAAACTGTTTTATTACTTATGAAAAAAATATTTTATTTAACAGCACGTTTTTAGGTGGATAAATTATGTTTCAAGAAAAACGATTTGCAGAACTAATGTTAGAAAAAGCTGGTTAAACTTACCCATTCGTCTACGAAATAATCTGGTAAACATTGTGCGAATCCTGACCTAGGCAACGCTCAACAGCTGATGTCACCGGCCGGGTCGGTGAACTCACTACACTCACGGTGAATTCACTTCAAAATCACTTCACTTCACGGTCACTATCACTTGCCACTGTGAAATGTGGGAATATTTGAAACCGATTTATTTTTCTTACGTTTAAACATTTCGTAATAGTTTGCGTTTTTACGATTCATGTTGTCCGTTCGGCTAGCAGAACGACTCTGCCAGCTGAAACGTAGCACTCGCTTCCACGCGCACATGCACATGTTCTTTAATGTGGATAACATTGTAGTGCCGACGCTCACACTGCGACGCACACTACGCAGGGGCCGATGCTGCCCTGTGTGATCGGTATCTGCCGCCGATTTCCACTAAATTTGGAGACAGTGTGTGTGCGTGCACGTGTGGAAGCGAGTGCGAACGTTTCAGCTGGCAGAGTCGTTCTGCTAACCGAACGAGAAACGTGAATCGTACAACCGCAGAATATTACTAAATGTTTAAACGTAGGAAGAATAAATTGTTTTTAACTATACCCAAATTTCACAGTAGCAAGTGCAAGTGACCGTGAAGTGAAGTTATCGTGAAGTGAAGTGATCATGCAAGGATACTAACCCAGCCGTAACATCAGCTGTTGAACGTTGCCTCGGTCAGGATTCGCACACGTTAAGCAAGTTAATTCGTGGACGAATGGGTAAGTTTAACTAGCTTTTTCTAACATTAGTTGTGCAAATCGTTTTTCTGAAAACATAATTTATCCACCTGAAAACGTGCTGTTAAAAAGATATTTTTTTCATAAGTAATAAAACAGTTTATTCCTTTCGGATAATGAATGAACGTATCGGACACTGTTCTTAAACGACTTTTTAGTTTATTTGTTATTCATGAATAACAAATTATTCCACATTATTTTGAATTATGACGATGTAACATTTTCCGCACGCTTCCGTCGGTACCCTCGATGCCCCCCATCGCGACAGCTGACAGGTTCGTGCCTGGGCGCGCGCCATCGGCCGCCCGGTGGGCGCTCTCATTGGCCAGTGTTTTTCGTTAATAACTTAAAAATGAAGCTGCAAACCACATGTTGGTCAAGGAAAAAGTAGTTCAGGATCAACCCAGCTACCCCCCATTTCCGGGAAGGACAGGAGTTAAGAGACACCCTGTATAGATGTTAGGTATCATTTCGTGAAAGAGAAAATTACGGAAAATAACATTGAGATAAAATATTGTGAATCAGCGAAACAACCCGCGGATATTTTCGCAAAAGCGTTGAATAATATTAAATTCGTACAACATAGAAATGTATTAGTATCTTAAGAAGTTGTGTAATAATATCTACATTTTTCGAAACGTAAGTAAGAGTATCATAGTTAGTGAGTGAGTGTATGATTGACAGTAGAGAGAGGGTAATTGATAAAGTAGAGATATGATTAAGGAAGGGTGTTGGAGAAATAATCAATCTCTACATTACCGATACGGGTCACGTCATGTGGGAATGATGTAATATAAATCAAGTCGGATAGAGAATATGGTGAAGCGTGGCCTTGGGTGGTTTTGAGAATAAGAACAGAAACAATGTTTGTTAGGAAGTTAGATATTCCCTCCCGTGGTGTAAAAGCGGTGACGGTCCGAGGGGCGATTGGAGGTGTCCCCCCTCCCGTCTCTCGGATGACTGTCACCGCTGCCTCAATTTACCGGCGGCCCTGCTGTAGGAGGATTTTGTCCTCCCGGTATCCCGCAGGGCTGCCCGACAGCCAGAAATGGCATCGAATTTAAAGGAGGGGCAGGCTCGCTGGCCGTTTCCGCTGGCGAGATCCCCCTCCCGTGGTTTGAATGGTTGACGGGCCCGAGGGGCGTTGAGGTATTCCCCCCTCAACCCCCTGTCGGACGACCGTCGCCAGCTCACGATTGCGGGCGGCCCTGCCGGGAGGAACTATCCTCCCAATTCCCGCAGGGCCGTCGGAGAGCCGTGGACGACTCGGGTGGGGGCCCGAGTCGCGCTTATCACGGCCTGGAGAAGGTAGGGCGCGCTGGGTGTTACCCCTGGCGCGGCCAGGTGCTATTACAGCGGAGTTTTTCGGAGGGTCCTTCTGACCCTCCCGAAGATGGGGCCGCATTAGCCGGGCGTGGGGAGGTTCCGGTAGTGTCTCTGTAGGTCACGGAGCCTCCCCTACAAGCGCCGAGGTAGGTAACCGGGGTGGTTTTAGCCGGTAAAAATCCGGCACTACCCCCTGCTCTTCCCCCCAGGTTCAGGGGGTGTCTTTTGAAGATTTCCACCTCGTAAAAAAAAAAAAAAAAAAAAAAAGGTTACCCCTGCTCCCTGGGGGCGCCCATACAAGATGGTAATGGGAAAACTTCGCCCTTGGGCGCCCCCCGTGACGGAGACTATGGACCCCGAGTTCCTGGATAGGGTGGTTGATGCTCTGTTTCCCCTGGATGAGGGGGGGGAACAGCCACCGGAGCTCGGGGAGTCGGACCCGAACACCTGGTCCGACGACATGGGGGTCACGGAGGAGGAGCTCTCCCGGGCCGTCGGGAGAATGGGTGCTCGCAACACGGCCCCGGGTCCTGACGGCATACCGGGCAGAGCCATGGCCCTTGCCCTGCGCGTCCTCGGGCCCCGCCTCAGGCGCCTGTTCGATGGCTGCCTGAGGCTGGGGCGTGTCCCGTCCCGCTGGAAGAGGGGTCGGATGGTCCTGGTCAAAAAGGTTGGCAAGCCCGCTGATTCTCCCTCGGCGTACAGGCCTATATGCCACCTCGATGAGGTGGGGAAGCTCTTTGAGAGGGTGTTGGCTTCCCGCCTCTCGGGGCACCTGTCCCGGGTGGGTCCCGACCTGGCCGAGTCCCAGTTCGGCTTTAGAGGGGGACGCTCGACGATCGATGCGATCAGTCGAGTGAGGTCCCTCTCGGACTCGGCCACGTCCCAGGGGGGGTGGCGCTGGCGGTAAGCTTAGACATCGCCAATGCCTTTAACTCCCTCCCCTGGGGGCGTATTGGGGGGGCACTTTCCGAACATGGAGTGCCCCTCTACGTGAGGAGAGTATTACGGGATTACCTGAGGGACAGGCGGATTGAATACCCAGGCAGAGGCGGTCGGCTGTGCACGAGGGAGGTGGATCGCGGTGTCCCACAGGGGTCGGTCCTGGGCCCCATGCTGTGGGACATCGGGTATGATCGGGTGCTGCGGGCTGCCCTCCCGATTGGCGTCAGTTTGACGTGCTACGCGGAAGACACGTTGCTGATGGCCGTCGGGAGGGACTGGGGAGGACCATCCGTCTAGCGGAGACGGGACTGGCCTCCGTCGTCGATGGTATCCGGGGACTGGGGTTGCGGATTTCCCCGCCGAAAACCGAGGTCATGTGGTTCCACGACAGGTCTCGGAGCGGGGGACCGCCCCGGTCCTGGATTATGATAGGGGGTGAGCACGTTCAGGTTGGGGATCGGATGAACTATCTCGGTCTCCCCCTGGACAGCCACTGGCGTTTCACGGTCCACTTCGACCGACTGGCTCCCCGTTTGGAGAGAGCGGCGGCTGGTCTTGGTCGCCTCTTCCCAAACATCGGGGGACCGGATGAGAGGGTGCGCCGCCTATACCTCGGTGTCGTGCGGTCCATGGCACTGTACGGCGCCCCGATATGGGCGTCGGCCCTGGTGGTCGCGCGGCGCAGCAAAGCATCGCTGCGCCGCGTACAGGGGAGGATGGCCATCAGGGTGGTCAGGGGATACCGCACGGTATCCCACGAGGCGGCGCTGACCTTGGCGGGCACCGTGCCCTTCGATCTTCTGGCGGAGGGAGACGCCTCGATCTATGAGCGTCTCCGAGAACTCCGCCGGGGGGCGCGATGGTGTCCGCTGAGGAGGAGGTGGAAGTGAGACGCCATGCCCGGCTGGCTGCGCGAAATAAATGGAGGATGGAGCTCCTCAATCGAGGAGTCGCGCAGCGGGCGGTCGGGGCGGTTCTGCCCAGCCTGGATGAATGGCTGGACCGCGGTAAGGGGACGCTCACCTAACGAGTCACGCAGGTGCTCACTGGGCATGGTTGCTTCGGTGAGTACCTGTGCCGGATACAGGCGGAGGCGACGACGGAGTGCCACGAGTGTGGGGCTGCGCTGACACAGCGCAGCACACACTGGAGGAGTGCCCGGCATGGGCGGCTGAGCGCCGGGCGCTGAGGGCTCAGGTTGGGGCGGATCTCTCGCTGCCATGCATCGTTAGTGCGATGCTGGGCAGCGAGAGAAAGTGGGTAGCGGTGGCCTCCTTCTGCGAGGATGTTCTTCGCAGAAAGGAGGCATCGGAGCGGGATCGGGAACTGACCGAAAGGCGGAGGGAAAGGGCTCGCCGGCTGCGCTCGCGCAGGCTGGCGAGATCCCCCCCTCCAGTGGTGTAAAAGCGGTGACGGTCCGAGGGGCGATCGGAGGTGTCCCCCCTCCCGTCTCTCGGATGACTGTCACCGCTGACTCAGTGGACGGGCGGCCCCGCTGTGGGAGGATTATGTCCTCCCGGTATCCCGCGGGGCTGCCCGACAGCCAGAAATCTGGCGTCAGATGTAAAGGAGGGGCGGACTCGCTGGCCGTTTCCGCCGGCGAGATTCCCCCCTCCCGATGGTTGGTATGGCTGACGGGTCCGAGGGGCGTTGGGGTGTCCCCCCTCAACCCCCTGTGGACGACCGTCGCCAGCTCCCGGATGCGGGCGGCCCTGCCGGGAGGAACTTCCTCCCAATTCCCGCAGGGCCGTCGGAGAGCCGTGGGCGACTCGGGTGGGGGCCCGAGTCGTCCCTTATCACGGTCTGGTGGAGGTGGGCCGCGTCGGGTGTTACCCCTGGCGCGGCCATGTGCGATACGACGGAGTTTTTCGGAGGGTCCTTCTGACCCTCCCGAGGATGGGGCCGCAATGGCCGGGCGTGGGGAGGCACCGGAAGTGTATCCGTAGGTCACGCGGCCTCCCCTACAAGCGCCGAGGTTAGGTAACCGGGGTGGTTTTAGCCGGTAGAAATCCGGCACTACCTCCTGCTCTCCCCCAGGGCAGGGGGTGTCTTTCGAAGATTTCCACCTCGTAAAAAAAAAAAAAAAAAAAAGGTTAGGTTATTAGGATATGGGGGAGCTGAGACTGGGTCTGGTTTTCCTGACAATGATGATTCCGGAGTTGGGTCAAAAACCTCGATGGACCTGATGTAGGCACTTAAGAGCTACGGTACTTATCCTAGGATCCTGGGTACTTACCTGGTTCGGCGGTGATACTTCGGGGAAGTCGGTGGGCCATTCCCGGTCAAATGATCCACTCACCTCACCTCCTCGTGGGGCTCCCTGGTGTTCTGTGACGGTGGGCTGCTGCTACCCGGAAATAGAATGCGAAAGAGTGAGTGGTCACACGTCGCAAGCTAAGGTGTGAGACATCGTGCCGTGAGCTGCGTGGCCGTTGCGACGTAAAAACTGTACGGTCTCAAACGGTTCCTATGGGGCACCTGGGGCCACCCCATAGTATTTCAGTCTCCTAGCCTACGTAAGGAGGGGGCGTAGGTGGTCCAAAGTCCTCCAAACTAATCGGTGGCCGCCGGCGGCTTCGGCCAAAGGGGGCCGGACATGAAATATGGAAAAAAATCTAAAAGAAAAATCTACCCGGACGGATCTTTACGACGATGATTTGGAACGCTTAATGGATAACGATAATGGCTGGATCGATACAAGAAGTGAGACCCCAACGCAAGCTCCAAGGGCTACGGGATCTACACCAAGCGAGGCGAGCACCGAGAGCGCCAACCCCTTTAAACCGAGGGCTAGCCTAAGCAGAAGCCCTGCTGAGCGGACCAAGGATTTGGGGAGTATTCAGGAGAAGGGCGAAGAAGACGAGATCTTCGAAATTGAGGACTCACCTAACCTGGGTGAAGGAAAGAAGAGGAAGCCGGCCGAGCAGAGCAATGAGGCTAAACAGGATGAAGGCGTTCTTGTTGCCTGCGAAATCCTCGAGAAAATGGCTGCAAATGCACGAGAAGCAACAAAGGCGGTAAACGCTATATACCAATACGCGGCCACCACGAAGAACGTCAGCCGAATCCTGAAAGGAAAGAGTGGTGTGGCCTTGAACTACCTAGCGAGTTTGTCTAAGGAACTTGAAGAGGCCCTGTGGTATGGGAAGGTCAGGACGGGTCTGGTTTTTACGAGGAACAACTCTAAAAGTACGACCGTAAATACCGCCTCTCAAACGGAGACTTCCAGAGGAGGAAGCGATAAAACCCTCACTACTGAAGGACTAGGAGGGGGCCGCCGGAATCTACGGGAAGAAATCGCGACCGAAGCTAGCGAATACATCCTCACTACGAGCATGACTACGACTCCATTGGGTGGGGGCGATAAAAGGAAAGAAATTTCACCACCAGAACTGGCAAGGGCTAAACGTAGCCGACCTAATGCTAGGGGGACGGGAAACGCTATCCAATCCGCGAGGGGGACGGGAAATGCTATCCAATCCGCGAGCTGGGTCAACGAACTCATGAGGGGGAGACCACAAGGTCTTGAGGAACCTACCGTGACCGACCCCAGAAACACCAGGACGAGGTTCTCCTTGGATAACCAAGGGGATATGGAATGTGAGACGGGAGTGCTCCCATCTCCACCAAGAAGGAGACCCCGGCAGCGGCCCGCGCCTGAAGACAAGTGGGACTACGTGACGGGTGTCCCCAGGTGGAAACGAACACTCAAGCGACCCCTCTACGCGGAGGTAGTGGATGATAACTGCGAGGGACCCCATGGAAAGGCCTATAGGACTAACCCGGAGACCGCGTATTTGCGGAAGGCTAGGATTCCGCACTGGGAGTGGTGTGGCTATTCTAGCTGGGAGTCATCCGACGAGGGAAACGAGGAAATTCCTAACAGAGGAACCGAAAAAGTGGGACGCCCCCCCTATATGGCGGCTCGGGCAATTGATAGGCAGACGAGTACGACAAGTAAACGACAGGAGCCCCCCAACGCGGACCCTGCTAAGAAAGGTAAGCGGCAGAGGAAAAGGGTAAAACCCGAGGCGGTTCTGGTCAGAATAGAACCGGGAAGAACCTACCTCCAGACTTACAAAGCCATATCGGGGGAACTAAAAACCCACATTAAGGGGGTTAAAGGAGTCCGTAAGACACGAACCGGACAAATGCTTATCGAAGTTGGACCCGAAGGGAAGGTCGAGGAGGTGAGCAATTCAGTGCGGAAAAGTCTGGGCGAGGGGGCGCAGGTGAGGATCCTCCAGGAAACCACGACTTTCCAACTAAGGGGCCTGGACCCCATCATCACTAAAGATGAGGTCGCAACTGACCTGGCCGAAGCTGGTAAGATTGATCCCGCCGAGGTGATCGTACAGACCTTGAGGCCTATGAGAGACGGCACCCAGGCGGCCATAGCCAGGATCCCAACTCGGAAGGTGAGTGGGGAGTTGAGGTCAGGGCGACTTAGGATTGGGCTGGTAATTTGCCGAGCCAGGATCCTTCCGGAAATTACCAGATGCTTTAGGTGCCAACAGAATGGCCACGTTGGGTCCGAGTGTAAAAACCTCGAAGTAGGAAAATCTCTGTGCCGCAAATGCGGCCAGGAAGGCCATAACATGGAGGCTTGTGAAAGATCTCCGAGATGCGTATTATGCGCTAATACGGGCTTCGAGGGAGCTAATGTAAGGCATGTGGCAGGAGCCTTGAACTGCCCGGCATTCAGAGGAAGCATTAGGAAATACAACAATGGCTAATAGGATACCGGCGAGACAAATAAGGATACTTCAGATTAATCTGAATAGGTGCAAGCTGGCACAAGAGCTGCTGGCCAAGTCCGCCACCCAGTATAAGGCTGATGTGGTCTGTATTTCAGAACCCTACCGTATCCTGGAAGGGTGGCAGTCCGATGCAAGGGGGGACTCGGCGATCTACACCCCCCCCCCCCCCAGGCAGCGCCCTAGGAGCCCACGAAGAAGTGTCGGTAGGCGAGGGATATGTGCTCCTAAGAGCGGCCGGATGGCTCGTGGGGAGTTGTTATTGCTCCCCCAACGTCCCACACGAGGCCTTCCTCGACTTTGTTAACGGCGTGTCGAACGGTATGAGGAACATGATAGAAACCGAATACGTGGCCCTCGCCGGTGATTTCAACGCTAAATCCCCAGCTTGGGGCAGCAAGGTATTAGACGAGCGCGGGGCGGCCATGATGGACCTTGCGCTCGAGAAGGGACTGGTCCCCATAAACTCCTCTGGGGGGGGGCCACGTACGAAAGATGTGGGAGAAGATCCAAAATTGATTGCGTCCTAATTAATGCTGGGGCTCACGGACGGCTGAGGTTCAGTCGAGTCCTTGCGGACTATACAGCCTCTGACCACTTCTACCTACTACACGAGTTCCTCCCCGTAGGCTCCCCTCGAAGGGACGAACCAGGATGGAAGTATGCGCTCCGCGATGGGGATCAGGAAAGAGTTCTGAGTACGTACCACGAAGCGAGGGAACGTATACTGGGGGGATCCCCGGACGAACCCTCCCTCCTCGGGGCCTATACCGCGCTGGTCAAAGCGGTATGTGATAAGGCTCTACATAAAAAATCGGCTATAGGGAGAGGAAAGGCGTGCTACTGGTGGACGGATGAGATCGCCAACCTCAGGAGAATAACCTATAAAAGTAGGAGAAAGGCCCAGCGTGCAGCTAGGAGTAATAGACAAGATAAACTGGAACTGGTCCTAGAGTTCAAAGCTGCAAGGAAGAAGCTACGGAATGAGATTAGAACCAGCAAAGAAAAAAAATGGCGGGAGTTCTGTGCTACTTTGGACAACAACCCATGGGGACGACCCTATATTGTCGTCACGCGGAGGCTGAAAGGGACGAACGCGGCTCCTATCCCAGAGGAAATGACGGATAATATAGTTAAAAATCTGTTTGTAGTGACTCCACCCACGATCAATGAGGAAGAGACCATGAGTGAACCAACCTTGGAAGAAGAAGACTTTCCAGCTGTATCTCCAGGCGAGATACTCGCGGCTGCTAAACGAATTAAAATTAAGAAAGCGGTGGGAATAGATAGGGTCCCGGCAGCCATCATTAGAATGCTGGCGAACAATGCTCCGGAGGACCTTGCTAAGGTCTTTAATGCGACGTTTACGCACGGGGTCCCACCGGAGTGGAAAAGGGCACGCCTTGTACGCTTCAGGAAACCTAATAAGACGGGGACGGCCCCCGGGGACTTTAGGCCTATTTGTATTCTCCCAGCTCTATCCAAAGTGTGGGAGTATGTGGTTAAAGGCAGGATAGAAGAATTTCTGGGCCCTTCTGGCCTCCACCCTAGGCAGTTTGGTTTCCGGAAAGGGAAGTCGACGCTGGACGCCCTCCATAAGGTAAACGAGATTGTTGAAGACGCTAGACGAAAGAATCTGCTATGCGCGGCGGTCGCGTTTGATGTACAGAACGCCTTCAATACACTACCGTGGAAAGGAGTTTTAAACGAATGTCGAAGCATGAATTTCCCGCCCTACCTAATAAGAGTTCTAAAGAGCTACCTGAGCGAAAGAACTATCGTTGTCGAGAAGGAAATGGGCGCGGAAGCGATCCCCGTCTATGCGGGGGTTCCGCAGGGGTCCGTGCTAGGGCCCCTATTGTGGAACATAGTCTACGACAAGGTGCTTCTTACGTCTGGGCATAATCCCACAGTAATTGCTTTCGCCGATGATTTACTTCTTATAACGACTGGCCGGGATTATGAAAAGCTACGAAGAAACATTAATGCTATCCACCCTGAGATACTCGGATGGTTCGCCGACAAAGGACTTCGGGTGTGCCACGAGAAAACCAGCGTGATTATGCTGACCCGGAAGTGGGTACCTAACCCCGCGGAGTTCGTCATTAGCGGCAGAAAAATAACGGCAGCGGCCGAAATGAAATATCTGGGGGTGACCTGGGACGTAAAGAGGTCGTTTGCCCCCCACGTCAGTAAGGCAGTGGGCAAGGCCACCCGGCTAATGTCGGCGTTAATCCCCCTCCTGCCGAATCATGAGGGCCCGGGACAACTTTGTAGAAGACTATATGAAGCAGTCTGGAGTTCGGTGGCGCTATACGGGGCCCCTATATGGGGGAGACCTGCCCTGGAGAGGGATTCTCTTAGAACGATCTTAAGAAGAGCCCATAAGGTGCCAGTTGTGAGAGTAGCATGCTGCTATCGCACCACCGCATACGAGGCAGGTTGTGTTCTGGCAGGAATACTCCCGGTGCATCTTCAGATCAAGGAAAGAGTACGGTGGTACCATAATATGAGATCCGCCAGGGGGAAGGGTCTACCCGCCACCGGGGCTTGTAGGGACAAAGAGAGGAAGGCACTTAGGGAAAGTATCGTAACTCTATGGCAGGAAGAATGGGAGAGGTTTAGCGATACAAACTGGACGAGGAGGCTAATACCCGACATTAAGGAGTGACTGAAGGGTAGGGGTAAGGCAGACTTGGATTACCATCTCGCTCAGCTGCTAACGGGACATGGAGTATTTAATGAGTTTCGAGTTCGTATCGGCAAGACGGTGGACCCTACCTGCTGGGACTGTGGACACATGGAGGACAACGCTGAGCACGTCCTTCAGACATGCCCGCGTTGGAACGATGAGCGGGCTACTCTCGAGGAGGCCCTGGGGACTCTAGTAAATGTTCAAGACCTGGTGAAGCGAGCCTGCAAGAACAGGGACACCTGGACGGCGCTGAAAAATTTCGCGCACACTGTGATGGATTCAAGAATCCAGAAGGAAAACGAGGTACAGAAGCAGGAAAGGATAAGGGAAGGTGTCGCCTCGCGTGGAAGACTACGAGCGCAGCGACCCACTAAGTAAGGGAATGTATGATCTATGTGTCATAAGTCTCCATATTTACATTGATAAAGTAGAGACCGAGATCAACACTGGAGCAACGGTGCCATATACTCGGGTTATGTTCGTAATCATATTGTACCTTTGACAACACATTGAGTTGCGGTTCACTTATAGCTGACTCTCGGGTATCGGTACCTGAGTTTTATGCCCCTTCGCGGCTTAAGGGTACGTATACCCTGTAGGATAAATTTTTTCTTTTTCTGTTTGACCATGCAACCTCTCTCGCAAGCGATTTTATTATTTATTCCTCTATTTTATTTATTCCATTTTTTTATTCCTTTTATTATAGTTATCCTATTTATTTTATTACTTAACCGACCTGAATACCTTTCTAACTGGCTAACGGAGCTTTTTTACTTCGTCTGACGTACATATTTATTATTATTTATAACACAGTTTCGGAATTATTTGGCAAACAAATCAATGGTATTGTTCTGGACATCAAACCTTTGTCTTCTTCTTGACTATCCCATATATTCTCATGGTTATAGTCATCTTCGATAACCCTTATATCCCGTGAAACAACCAACCTTCTTTCACTAGGTAACCATACTTTGAACGCTTTTGATATTTCTGAGTAGCCGATAAATATTCCCATTTTCGTCCTTTGATGGAACTTCTTTCTTCGAGGATCCTTATTTAATATACAGGGTGTCTCTTAACTCCTGTCCTTCCCGGAAATGGGGGGTAGCTGGGGTGATTCTGAACAAATTTTTCCTTGACCAACATGTGGTTTGCAGCTTCATTTTTAAATTATTAACGAAAAACACTCGCCAATCAGAGCGCTCGCCGGTCAGCCGATGGCGCGGGCTCAGGCACGAACCACTCAGCTGTCGCAATGGGGGGCATCGAGGGTACCGACGGAAGCGTGCGGCAAATGTTACATCGTCTTAATTAAGAATAATGTGCAATAATTCGTTTATACTTATGAAACTAATAAGTCGTTTAATAACCGTGTTCGATACGTTTATTCATTATTCGAAAGGAATAAACTGTTTTATTACTTATAAAAAAAATATTTTATTTAACAGCACGTTTTTAGGTGGATAAATTATGTTTCAAGAAAAACGATTTGCAGAACTAATGTTAGAAAAAGCTGGTTAAACTTACCCATTCGTCTACGAATTAATCTGGTAAACATTGTGCGAATCCTGACCTAGGCAACGCTCAACAGCTGATGACACCGGCCGGGTCGGTGAACTCACTACACTCACGGTGAATTCACTTCAAGATCACTTCACTTCACGGTCACTATCACTTGCCACTGTGAAATGTGGGAATATTTGAAACCGATTTATTTTTCTTACGTTTAAACATTTCGTAATAGTCTGCGTTTTAACGATTCATGTTGTCCGTTCGGCTAGCAGAACGACTCTGCCAGCTGAAACGTCGCACTCGCTTCCACACGCACACGCACATGTTCTTTAATTGGGGATAACATTGTAGTGCCGACGCTCACACTGCGACGCACACTACGCAGGGGCCGATGTTGCCCTGTCGGATCGGTATCTGCCGCCGATTTCCACTAAATTTGGAGACAGTGTGTGTGCGTGTGCGTGTGGAAGCGAGTGCGAACGTTTCAGCTGGCAGAGTCGTTCTGCTAACCGAACGAGAAACGTGAATCGTACCAACGCAGAATATTACTAAATGTTTAAACGTAGGAAGAATAAATTGTTTTTAACTATACCCAAATTTCACAGTAGCAAGTGCAAGTGACCGTGAAGTGAAGTTATCGTGAAGTGAAGTGATCGTGCAAGGATACTAACCCAGCCGTAACATCAGCTGTTGAACGTTGCCTGGGTCGGGATTCGCACACGTTAAGCAAGTTAATTCGTGGACGAATGGGTAAGTTTAACTAGCTTTTTCTAACATTAGTTGTGCAAATCGTTTTTCTGAAAACATAATTTATCCACCTAAAAACGTGCTGTTAAATAAAATATTTTTTTCATAAGTAATAAAACAGTTTATTCCTTTCGGATAATGAATAAACGTATCGAACACGGTTATTAAACGACTTATTAGTTTCATAAGTATAAACGAATTATTCCACATTATTCTTAATTAAGACGCTTCCGTCGGTACCCTTGATGTCCCCCCATCGTGACAGCTGATAGGTTCGTGCCTGGGCGCGCGCCATCGGCCGCCCAGCGGGCGCTCTCATTGGCCAGTGTTTTTCGTTAATAACTTAAAAATGAAGCTGCAAACCACATGTTGGTCAAGGAAAAAGTTGTTCAGAATCACCCCAGCTACCCCCCATTTCCGCGAAGGACAGGAGTTAAGAGACACCCTGTATATATGTTTTGGCACCAAATGTCCTCAAGTGCGCCAATCGGGGTAGCCTCCTAGTCCATAATTCGAATGGAGTCCTCCCATTCAGAGTCTTCGTAGGACATCTATTTCTTATATAGTTTGTCGTGTCTATTGCAGCTGCCCAAAATCTTTACGATAATCCGGCGTATAACAGTAAGCATCGCGTCATTTCAACGAGAGTTCGATTCTTGCGCTCTGCAACTCCGTTTTGCTCGGGTGTATGTGGCACAGTCAATCTCCTCGATATTCCATTCATTCGCAAGAATTCGTCAAACTGCCCATTACAATACTCCCGTCCGTTATCGGTTTGTAAACATTTCACTTTAAACCCGGTTTGCGTTTCCGCGTAATTTTTGAAATCTTTAAATGCACGGAATACTTCATCTTTGCCTTTTAGGAAATAGAGCTTCCACCACCTGGAATAATCGTCTATGAACGATACTACATACCTATATCCTCCTATAGATTCTTTATTCATCGGACCGCACACGTCCGAATGTATAATTTCTAAAAATTTTGTGCTCCTTTGACTGTTCTTTGGGAAAGCGGTTGAGGTTAACTTTCCTCGAATACACGTTTCACACGTGGGCAGCGTTTTCTCTCCACTCAAATTTATGTCAATTGCATTTTCCTCCCTGGCCAAATACAATAAATCTTTTTCATTCAGGTGACCTAACCTATTGTGCCATAACTGGATTTTCGAAGTTCTTTTTAGGTTAGAATTTTCATTTGTTATAATCCTTCCATCTTCTGCTTCCTCACGTAGGTAGTACAGGTTTCCTATCCGAGTTGCTTTTAGTCTCACTCTTCCTTCTGGATCAACGACCATGGCTTCGTTTTTCTTAAAAATAACCTCATGATCTTTATCCGTTATTTTTGTTACGGACATTAAATTCGTCCTCAACTCAGGTACATATAATGTGTCTTTTAATTCAATTTGCTTCACATTACTATTTAAATTTGTTTTAATGCACACATCTCCTTGCGCTTCTACAGTGGCTGAAGCATCACTAGCAAGGTTCAATTTTTGATATGTAGAAGGCTTCATTTTTGAAAACTTTGTCTTTTCCTTGCAAAGGTGTGTCGTACACCCACTATCGAGACACCAATATCTCTGCTCAGGGTCTTCGCTAAGTTTATACAGGGTGTCCCACAACTAGGGGAGTATCGGGAAATGGGGGGTAGCTGAGGTGATTCTGAACAACTTTTTCCTTGACCAAAATGTTGTTTGAAGCTTCGTTTTTGAGTTATTAACCAAAAACACTGCCCAATTAGAGCGCTCGAAATCCCGGGACTCAGGCGCGCAACGTTTTGTGGCGCTTCGTCGTGTACGGGGGCCTCGACGGTATCGAGAGAATCGTACGGCAAATGTTACATCGTCTTTAAGCGAGGCTAATGTGGAATTTTTGGTTGTTCATTAATAAGAAATAAACTAATTATTCTTTTATTTAAGCGAGCAGAGTCGTGGTCGCGAAAGAACCGGGGATTTCAACAGTCACAACCCTCTTTGGGGGTCATCCAGGATTGACTCCCGTGGAAGGATAATAGAGAAACTATTAGAAAATCCAAATCTAATTTTATTAAATACAGGACACCCTACACACTTCAATGTTAGTTTAGTGCAATTGACCTAACCATCTGCGATTCCAAACTGGCTCAACGCATAGACTGGAGTGTGATAGACGACCTACACGATAGCGATCATTTCCCACTAAATGTAACCTACGAAGATAATACCATATATTACCAACCTGCGCCAACTTTTAAGTGGAATTTGAATAAAATTGACTGGGATATATATCAATCTCAGATTAACAAAACCCTCATTCCAATGAGTAACTATACAAATAATCATACTAAAATTAACGATATTGTCAGTGAACTGGAATTAATTATCACCGATGCAGCAAAAGAGGCTTCCGATTCCCCTGCAACAAAAATCCCAAAAACCCTTAAAAAACGTACGACTTCCTGGTGGAATGCAAAATGCGAAAGCGCGTTAAAGAACAGCCATCATGCTTTCAACAGAGCCAAGAAGAATCCTTCTACCGAAAATCTAATAGAGTTCAAGAAACACCGGGCGAAATATCGCAGGGTAATCAAAGAAAATAAGAAATAATCTTGGAATACATATGTTTCATCTATAACTAACCAAACTCCCGCTAAACAAGTGTGGCAAAAAATTAAACAGATAAACGGGAACAAGTCATATTCTGGAATTCAATACCCCCAAACGGATCAAAATCAAGCAGTGACTAACGCAAAGGAAATTGCCAATACCCTCGCCGAGAAATTCAAATCCAACTCCAGCAATAGTAATTACCCCGCAGTCTTTCTCTCAAACATCATTGAACGCGAAAACGAAATAAAAGAGAAGCTTTCCTGCAGGGATGAAAAGGTGATAGATCCAGTATTAAACTGTGACATATCTATGAACGAACTAACCAACTGCCTTGAATCTACGAAAGATTCATCACCTGGCCCGGATAATATTCCTAACAGACTACTAAAAAACCTCCCCGTGACCGGGAAAGAGTACCTACTCCAATTATTCAATTGCATATGGACCCACAAAGTTTTTCCCGATAACTGGAGGAAAGCCATTGTCGTCCCAATCCTCAAACCTAATAAAAATAAACATGAACCAGAGAGTTATCGCCCAATAGCCTTAACAAATAATATGTGCAAATTATTTGAAAAAATTATTGATAAAAGACTTCGTTGGTTCCTTGAAAGCAATAATCTTCTGTCTCCAACCCAATGGGGATTTCGTGAATATCGTTCTACAACGGATCTACTGACTAATGTGCATACAAATATATGTGACGCTTTTCAAAAAAAGGAGTCTCTTATTGCAGTATGCTTGGACATTGAGAAGGCATACGACATGGTCTGGAGACCTAAAATCATAAACGCTCTCATAGAACTAAATATTAACGGTCCTATGCTATCTTTTATCATTAACTTCCTATCGAACAGATCAATCCAAGTGAGGATTAATAACACGCTATCTGATCCGATGGAAATCGAAAACGGTGTACCCCAAGGCTCTGTGCTCAGTGTATCACTATTTCTGCTTGGAATCAATGACATAACAAGCGGCATAAGATCACCCGTAAACGCTTATTTATTTGCTGATGATCTCACTCTAACATGCAGTGGAAAAAATATACAAACCCTAAAAGAAATCCTGCAAACTTCGATCGATAATCTACAAGAATGGTCCTATGGATCTGGTCTCCAATTTTCATATCAAAAAACCCAATGCATCTTGTTTTCTAAACAACTCCGTCAAGATACACCAACATTAATTATGAGGAACAACGTAATTAAATTCGTTGATAATATTAGACTCCTTGGACTAATTTTTGATAAGCGGCTAACCTGGATCTCTCATATAAAACACTTAAGATATTCCTGTCTAAAAAGGTTAAACATTATCAAAATGCTGGCCAGTCACAACTGGGGTTCCGACCAAGAAGTCCTTCTCAAAACATACCAAGGTTTAATCAGGTCCAAGATTGATTATGGCTGTATTCTATACAATTCAGCGAAACCGCACATTTTAAAAATGATCGACCCCATTCACAATGCAGCACTGCGATTAGCCATGGGTTTATTCCGCACATGCCCTATTAGTGGTATACTATTTGAAGCTGGTGAGATGCCATTAGAGCAGAGAAGAAAATTCTTAAGTATAAAATACGCACTCAAAATGTGTTCTACTCCTAACAATCCAACCAATCACTATATATTTGATAACAGATATTACGAACTATATGCAAAAAAACCAAAGCTACCACCACCACTGTATATCACAATTAAAAAATATCTCCCGTCAATTTCGACTCAAAAACCAATTATTATAGAACGGAAGCAAGATAAAATTCCTCCCTGGCGTATCAAAACTCCGGAAATAGTCACAACTCTTGCCAACTGCAATAAGAACCTTACAAGGGAAGGCTCTTAAGTGGTCGACTCGGATTTTAATGTACTTTTGCAGGTACATATTACACATGTCCCTGATGGTCTACGTAAAATATTAGGTGTAGTTATTCAGAAACTTTAAAGATATTAACAATTAAAGTTTCACACCTTTATGTGCCGTACATATCTTCTAGAAATAGAAAATAATCTTCAAGAAGATTGGTAGCCAAGTGACATGGTGTGTGGCTTGTATTGTAGAGGTCCTGGGTTCGAATCCCGGTTAAATTCATATTTTTTTTTTATTCATGATTTCATTTTGCCGACATTTTCGCACAATGTCCATAAATCACAAAAATTAAAACTCGAAAACTCTTTAGTTTGTATATATTAAGATAAATAATAGAGATCGACGTGTGTGGGGAGTTGAGCCTATGCGTGAAATTGGAAACGTACTCCAGTTTATCTCTAATCTGATCATAAACAGTGTGAACCGCATCTTCACTACAACGAACGCATTGTAAAGAAATACTGTTTCAACGTTATTACTATTTGAAATGAACTATGTAGTTATAAGCCAGAAATGTGCACAGTGTCGCCAAAATGATATCATAAATAAAAAAAAAATCAATTTAACCGGGATTCGAACCCGGGACCTCTACAATACAAGCCACACACCATGTCACTTGGCTACCAATCTTCTTGAAGATTCTTTTCTATTTCTAGAAGATATGTACGGCACATAAAGGTGTGAAACTTTAATTGTTAATATCTTTAAAGTTTCTGAATAACTACACCTAATATTTTACGTAGACCATCAGGGACATGTGTAATATGTACCTGCAAAAGTACATTAAAATCCGAGTCGACCACTTAAGAGCCTTCCCTTGTTAGATCAAGCCTTGAACATAAGACCAACTTCCTAGAACTTAACAGGAAATACACATCTTGTAAAAAAATTTTCACTGACGCATCTAAATCTAAACAAGGAGTAGGATACGCCATCATTACAGATGATAATATTACCAAGATACGTCTACCTATACAAACATCCATTTTTTCCGCTGAAGCTTATGCAGTACACGACGCCCTTAAACACATATATTCTTCTGATTCTCAAGACCACGCAATTTTCACGGATTCCATGAGCGTAATTCAAGCCTTAACAAACACCACAAAAAAAAACAAAAATGAAATTATTAGAAATACCTTAATACTCTATACGGAACTTATCCCTACCAACAAGAAGATATCCATTATATGGATCCCTTCGCATCAAGGAATAACTGGGAACACACAAGCAGATTTGAGGGCCAAAGAAGCAGCCACTCTCCAGGCTGAACAATATCCAATCCCTATCCCACTTCAAGAAATTATCCAATATGAAAAAGAAAAAGTTAAAGAAGAATGGAATAACATCTGGAAATCGAAACCAACAAAAATCCATAGCGTAATCACAAATATTTCCCAAGATATCCCACGCGATCACATGAGCAGGAAAGAAAGAATCGTTCTCTCTCGCCTGAGAACTGGTCACTGCAAGATGACACACGAATATCTCATTAAGAAGACTGACCCTCCCCTTTGTTGCGAAGCCCCACTCACAGTTCACCACTTTTTGTATGTTTGCCAAAAGCTTTCCACCCAGCGTCTGAAATTTAAAATTAACTCAAAAACTGCCCTCACGTCCGAAAAACATGTGAGAAATACTATTGAATTCCTTAATGAATCCAACCTCTTCCACAAAATTTAAAGTCATTGCGGAAGTTCGTCGCTAATAACCTCGATGTTGATGCGACGTAAAACCTCAAAAAAAAAAAAAAAAGTAGCAAAGAAGTTCGATAACGATCGATATGCGATCACCGATGTAGATGGGTTCCAAAACACGCAACGACCTTACAGCGGTGTTTGGCAAGCTGCAAATATGAGGCCATGGCGTCAAGTATAAGATGCGAAAATCAAGCGAAATGTTAAAATTACTCTTGTATGTATATAGAAATTTAGTAATTAATTATGTTTAAAGTTACGCTAGTATAGATATAGAAAATTTAGTAATTAGTTGAGTTCTGTTTATGTAGAACAATTTTAGTAGTCTTAAGATCAAATGTTATCCTGCCGAGGGCGTCAGGTAGTCAGATATGGCCGAATGTAAAACAGCGTTCGTGTTTGCATCTGTGGCGAGCCGGGATGGCTGAGTGCGTGATGTGAGAGTGACGCCAGGTGGGGGACGATTAGTTTTTGTTTTGGAGTCTCCGAGTGGTCTTCGAAGCGATCGAGGCCATTATTATTCAATAAAGACATTCTAACACGTTTTCTACTATTCCGCAGCCTTTTACGTTCTTTATCCTGACCTACGAGGATATATATTAATATCCTACATGACAAAAACAGGGATCCATCTGTTTTGGTTCCGTAACGCTTAGCCCAACTTTGCCAAAATCTGTTTTCTTTATAATTTCAATGTCATCTTTACTTTTTACCTCCATGACCATGTCTTTATTTCTTAAATTTCTTGTATTTTTTACTCTGAGCTTCTGCCTATGATATTTAAGTGCCTCTGTTATTTATTTGTTGATTTCCTCATTGGTTCTGGTATCGGACTCATTGTTCGGCTTAATGATAACCACCTCTGTTTTGTCTTTCCTGCTTTCAGGTTGGTATTTTCTCTTGATAACCTGGCCCCGAGAACCGCCGACAGGAGCAGCCGCAGCCTGAGCGTAAGTATGCCTTCGTAGTTGTTCTGTAGCCTTACTTCTGATCTTTTGAAGTTCATTGCTAACGATCTCGCTTTGGAGCTTAGTCTCCAAAATGGCCCATTTATCTAATATAAATTTGACTGTGTTCCTTGTAATCTTATTGCTGTCATCGAATAGAAATTCCTCCAGCTTAGTTCTTTCATTGTAAATTTCTTTCAGTGTGGCGTTTATTTCGCCTTGGGCGTGCTCCTGATCTGCTTCAGTACTCCGATCGATCGCCAGGATCTTTCTTCTCTTAGCCTTAGTTGGAGCTGATGTGTCCTCCGCTACCAGCGATGAGACAGAGCTACGCCGACTGTTTGCTCTACTTTGACAAGCCGAGTCTCTCATCTCTATATCTACTGTCTCCTGTTCATCACTCTTCCCCTCATTCTTTGGTTTGGTTTTCTTTGTTTTGATTAAAGATTCCATACTGAGTCCCACGAGTAAGTCGGAAAGGGTGGTTCACCGGGGCAGAGCCGCTTTATCCCGGTAAGGCTAGATACAACTGGGTTTTGCCAGGTACCCAGAGGTTGGCCGCTAACGGCTGGTGCACCCACCAATCACGTCCCAGTGCCCTCGACTGGAACGCCCCTCTTCACCGCGCACCATAGCTTGAGTAGATAGGGAAGGAGGGAATCTCGTTAATCCATTCGTGAACGTCAATAATTAGATGACGAGGCATTTGGCTAGATCTTATACTGAAACCCCTTTGCAGGGGCAGTGCACTTCCGAGGGCATACTCCCTCGTAGGGTGTCTAAAACTATTTAACAATAACGATTCTATTCGCCCAAGGAAGGATATATCATTTGTATTCTTCGATCCTCTTTCTAGCGTCCTCTGCCAAAGGATCTGCCTGCAGGTGTTGCAAAAATTAGGAAAGGGACCCTTTCGGAAGGCGGACTTAGCCACACCGAAGTGTGATGTCAGGGAAAACCACGCGAAGGTGTCGCCCCGGGTTCTGCATGCTTAGAACCCGCCCCCCGCCTCGCCACACAATTGTGTGCCGAGACTCGCACTGCTTGGTGTATAAGGCCAAGACAGGCTATGTTTGACAGCTGGCAGCTGCTTCGTCTTTATTAGTCATCTGCCTTGCGGCTTAGTCATTTAATTTGTTCACTGGGCGCACGCTTAGTTAAAATTGTTTCTTATGCCAGCTATTGCCTGGTTCTTTTATAAAAATGATTCTTGTTTCGGTTTAAAATATCGTACCGACGGTACTCGTCTTCGTGCTCCCTTATTTAAAACCATAATGCACTAGCCGTATGGCCTGGTCTTGGTAGCTAAAATGTTCATGCAGTTCTACCTTTAAAATGGAATAAATAAAATAAATAATATAAATATAATAAATATGTATAAATACGCGTGTTTCGTGATAAGGTTTGCCCGAGACCTTATCACACTTCATCCAAAAACTGGTTGGCCATCTCGATCGATGATCGGAGGGCTATTAGCGAAGCCGTCAATTGATGCTTCCCGAGCCCTAGCAGCTTCATGCTTCTTATTGTGCTCTTGAGCATTGCTCCTCTGCATTCCATAACCACAGGTATCACTTCTGCCTTTTTTCCGCCTATTTTGGTCTTAATATGCTCCGCGGTTTCCTTGTATTTCCGTTCCTTTTCTGTGTAAGCGTCTCGGAGGTTCTCCTTATCCTCGTACCTTACGGTTACATTGAAGACAAGTACCCTTTCATGGTCTTTGATGACCATATCGGGCTTCTTGAGTTCCCCCCGAACGCTTACTCGCGGTTCTTCGAATACTGCACAATGTCTGGGCAGATTGTTCATAATGCGTTTGCATATTTCATTATGCCTTCTGATTCTAGCCGGCTTTGTGTGGATACAGTTGCCTAGTATGTGGCCTAGAGTCTCGGCCTGGGCGCCACATTTCCGACACTTGTAATCTCTTTCTTTGATGGCCCTCCTTAGGGCCACTCTTGTGCCGAACGTGTTTGTTCTCAATTTGATGGCGTCCAGACATCTGGACGGCTTCAGGAGTTCGGAGTTGTATAACCATTGATTGCCAATTTTCTCCCCGAAGAACTCCTTTATTCCTTGCCCCTGGGAGATGAGCATTCTCCATTTCTCCGAGTCTTTCCGCTTCAGGGCTTTTCTTGCCTCCTCTATTTGCAGCTGGTTAGCTGGCCATTGTATTGCGATCGAGGCTGCGAACTTCCTGCCCCTTATACGCTTCCTGCACGGCTGGATCCGTAGACTCCATCATTTTCGTTACGTTTCGTAGCTTGGCTAGCTTGACTATATTCGCCAATCCCTGGATCCTCAGACCTCCATGGCTTTTATTTGTGTATATTACTCCATCCGCGGTGGACGGATGGAGATGGAGGATCTCTTTCATACATTGCCTTACTTCATTGTCGATCTGCTCTAGGCTGCCCAGAGGTGGCGGGCTTGCTACCATGTTGTGTACTTACCTCCGCAGGAGGTACGTTCTTATCGAGTTTATTTTCTGGTGGGGCTTCAGCCCCATCCTTTGTACGCATTTGACGGCTTCTACTGTTTCTTTAACCGTGATATGTAGAAAGCCCTTCCATGGATTGATTGGGGCTCCGCGTATGGTACTATTTGCTCCCCCATAGTCAGTCCTGGGTCGCTCAGTGTCCAAGTTGTGTTTCGACTTGTTATCTGGAAAGCGGAGCATTTCCTTGTCGATATCTCCATGTTTAGTTTTTGGAGGTACTTATAGGCCTGCCTGATCTGTCCCTGCGCTTCCTTTTTGGCCTTGGCTAGGAACACTAGCTCATCGGCGAAGGCTAGCACCGCAACTTTCACATCTCCCATGGCTATGCCCTCCGACATCTCATTTATTTCCTCAATTATCGGGTCTATGACCATATTAAACAAGATTTGGGACAATGGGTCCCCTTGTTTAACTCCTCGTGTTAATTCTATTTCCAGGGTCTCTTGGTTTCAGCACGCTATCTTGGTGGATCAGCCCTTGTACATCTCCTGGATGTACTTCCCTATCTCCTTCGGTATACCCCTGGAGGCTAGACAGTCGCTCAGTACTCCGTGGGGGACCGTGTCAAAAGCTTGTGATACGTCTACTATGCTTACTACGCCGCCTCCTTTTTCCTTCATTGTCGCCAGGGCGCAGTCCAGAATCGCCACGTTGTACTTACAACCATCCTCTGTGGTTGTACCCCTTTTTCCTTATATGTGGGCTCACCTTTTCTCTTAGTCTTAATTCAATCATCGCCGAAAATAGTCTACCCAGCAGGCACCCGATGGTAATTGCTCTCCAGTTGTCGGCTTCCGCCACGATTTTCCCCGGTTTGGGTATGAGCGTGGTCCGGTTCGCCTTCCACTGTGCTGGGTAGTATCGGCTCATTAAGAGGAGGTTGCACAGCTTAAGGAAAACTGGCAGCGCCCCATTTCTGCGGAGGTGGATTTTTCTAATGCCATCTAACCCCGCGGCTGTGTTTGCCTTTGCTTTCTTGAATTTATTAATCATGTCCCCCACGGAGACCGGCTTCCAGACTTCCTCCAGCCTTGTGGGGTTGCCCCTGTTAGGGCGACTTGCCATTGTCACTGGGGGCCCAGCTATCCCCCAGAGACCCTGGTAAATAGCTTCTATTTCGCTTTTAGGAGGAGGCTCTACCGGTTCCCTGCTTTCCGGGGTCTTTCCAGCTATCGCCATGTTCAGGAGCTTTCTGGGGAATTTCTTATATAGCTCCTGGTACATGGCGTATCCGTACCTCTTCCTCCTGTTTGAGAATAGGTTGAGGTCGTTTCGTCCCCAAAGCCTCTAATCAAGAGCTTTACCAGATGAGACTCGCACGCGTTCACAGAGGAACGAGCGAGTGCCAGCTATCCTGAGGGAAACTTCGGAGGGAACCAGCTACTAGATGGTTCGATTAGTCTTTCGCCCCTATACCCAGTTCCGACGATCGATTTGCACCTCAGAATCGCTACGGACCTCCATCAGGGTTTCCCCTGACTTTGTTCTGACCAGGCATAGTTCACCATCTTTTGGGTCCCACCGTGTACGCTCTAGGTGCGCCTCTTCTCGCAATGAGAACGAAACGCCCCGGGAGTGCGAGGCCTCATCCTAACGCAGCCCATCCTTCCTAGGTCGACGCTGAGGCCGACCTTCACTTTCATTTCGCCTTTAGGTTTATGCATCCCCATGACTCGCGCACATGTTAGACTCCTTGGTCCGTGTTTCAAGACGGGTCCTGAGAGTAATAATAATATAATAATATATTTCATTAATCAACGGGCTAGAGAACCCTTTAGTATACAGGGGATTGTGTCACATAGAGAATAATAGTATAATATACAATATAAAGTAAAAACAGAATTACAGAGAAGAATAACAAATGAAATAGGATAAAATAATAATAAAGTAAAATAATAATAGAGTAGAAAAGAATGACAATTGAGACGATTAGAAATAAAGTAAGATACAATAAGATAAAGCATAATGTAATAAGATAACAGAAAATAAAATACCCAGAGTACCCAAAGCAATAGCGTCGCCGACCGGTAATTCGATGCTTGGCCAGCCCGAGGACACCGCCTGCTAACAGCTGGTCAGGCCCGGGGACGGCACCGGGTCCGCGTCTCCAGACCGTCGTGCAGCCGGCCAGGCGACCGAGGGTCTGACGCGCGCCCCCTTGCGGCGACGTGGCAGGCGCCCACTCGGGCCGTAGATCGATACACAATGGGTCGCGACGTTCTACTAGGGGAGAAGTGCACGACTACGTCACCGGAACATTCAGGCCGAAGGCGGCGTGCTCCTCAGATGTAACCACGAGGGCACATTCAGAGCATCGCGCGCCAACGGGAGCCAGCCTCGTGGACGATGAATCTCCCAATTCGATCTTTTGGGTTTCTCAGCTTTACCCCTGACCGGTTTCAGGTACTCTTGAACTCTGTCTTCAAAGTTCTTTTCAACTTTCCCTCACGGTATTTGTTCTCTATCGGGCTTGTGATCGTATTTAGCCCTAGATGGAGTTTACCACCCACTTAGGGCTGCACTCTCAAGCAACCCGACTCTAAGGAGAGATCCTCCCGAAACGCGCACCGGTCGCTACGGGCCTGGCACCCTCTACAGGTAAATGGCCTCATTCAAGGTGGACTTGGACGCGGTTCGACGCCACGGGATAAACGGGTCCTCCCGAACACTACATTACCCGGCGGCTGTACCGCGGGATTCAGGGCTGCGCTTATTCCTGTTCGATCGCCGCTACTAAGGAAATCTTTGTTAGTTTCTTTTCCTCCGCTTATTAATATGCTCGAATTCATCGGATAATCTTGCATACTCTGGGGTTGTCTGCACGTTATCGAACCACGAAGAAATTGTTTCGTGATAAGTATTTATGTACGTTGAATGAGAAGGGTACACAAGGTACAAAAAAGGAGAAAAAAAGGTAGAACGAAAAAAAAATGGAAAAAAATCGCGCTAGACGTACGCTAGACATCCAATGAATTTGAAACTGGAACTTTTAACGTCCGTCCACTTGCGAGAGCAGGATATATTATCTCCTTGCCTTTCACATTTCAGGGACTGGGCGACCGGTTTTGGATGCGCGGTCAAGACTTTATACCTTCACCAACAGTTCACAGATGACGCGTGTATCGACTTCTAGCGCTGTTGCCAAATTTACAAGTTCGCGCGTTCATGGGTTACGGGATAAATGGTAGACCCTGTATAAGGACGATAGGAGCGCATTTTTTAATTTACTTTTTAGGGGCTACTTTATGACAAGTTTGAAAGCCTTTCGACATCTGGTCGACACGTACCCCGAGTCAAGAAAAACCAATCATAAAACAGCTTGCCAGGTATCGAAGGTCGTGGACATGTTCGGTTTTTGCGACCAAACAGTTATCGTATGCATCAAGCATCTACATCGAATTCAAACATACTAATATGAAACTGTTTGGAGAATGACATAAGAATGCATTTGTTTCTGGCATAAAATAAATTAATATGAAAGAAATAAACCTACGAATAATCGCGTTGTTCGAGGGATTACTGTAGTTTGTTAGCGTTAGCGTATTTGAAAGAAAGTGCTATTGTGAAGTGGTATTATTTCGGTGAAGGATTTATGATAGGAACTTAGCCTGCGTATGGTTGAAGAGTGTTTTGGAAATGGGCAATCTGGCGACAGACGATGGCTGATGGCCCTACCGAAGAGAAAATTCGCGGACAAAGATGTCCATGGGAACAGGAAAAGGCAAGCGGTTTATTCCTTTTCTATGTCTATAAGGTAGTCAAATTGTCCTACTAATTAAAACTATTTTTCTTTATTTTTTTTAACTATTTATTTATTATTTGAATTTTATTTTGATACAGGGGCAGCCGAGCTTTATCATAGCCGCTGGTTTGCCTATGATCTATTCAAATTTTTAGAAGACCGAGATACACCGCGGGAAAGGCTGGGCACGGTAAGGAAAAAAGTTAACGAATACGTTTATACAAATATAAATTTCATGCGTATTTATCTTACCACGGAAGAGCGCCCTCGTGAGAGTAGTAATCTGCGAGTTCGCCACGAATATTTTCCAGTGCACTTGTAGATCTTCTGGGTATCCTTTGCAGAGAAAGCTTGAAGTCATTTGGTCTAGGTCATTCGTCCATGAACCATCCATTTGTTTTCCATTTTTTAATTTTGTCGCAGATAATTGTGTAAACAAAGAATTGTTGTGACAACTACTTGGGCTTTCTCCGGTTGTGATAGTAATGGTTTTCTTAAAACCCTGAATACCGAACTTATAATACCGAAAGCATTTTCAACCACCCTAAGAGCCCTGCTCAGTCGGTAATTGAAAACTCGTTTACACGAGCCTTTGCGATGCTCTCCTCCGTACGGTTTCATTACATTTTCTTGAAGTGCAAAAGCTCTGTCGGCCGCAATAAAATAAGGCACTTTGACGTGTCGTCCTTGAAGTTCGGTTGACGCTGGGATCCCTAAGGAATTGTCCCTTAGCATTTGGTAGAGTTTGCTGTTATTGAATACGCCACAATTGGAAATTCTCCCTTGGCACCCAACATCAGCAAATAGGAAGTTATAATCTCCATCAACTAATGCGAGCAATACGATACTGAAATGTGATTTGTAATTGAAAAACTCAGAACCGGGTTTAATTGGTGACTGCAGGAAAACGTGCTTCCCATCAATTGCAGGTGTGCAGTGCATAAAATCCCACGTTTCCTCGAATATCTCGCATTTAGCCATCCACTCTGAAGGAGCTCTAGGAAGCTGCAACACATACTCATTGGACTACATTAATAGAGTTAATATAGTTAATAGAGATTTTGTTATTTTTTACTACTAATTGTTATTTCTTGTTCATTGTCCAGGAGTCCATTCGAACGAGTTCACTGATGCAATTGCTGGGACTGAAGAGGATATACGCAATGTGGGAGATAATTCCCAGGTGATGCCGAGTACATCAGCTGGAGAAATGGAACGGCAGCAATTTGTCAGTCCGCGACCACCTAAGCAAACGAGAGGAAGAACTGACGGGGGTACCGAATTATTAACAACTGCTGTTGATATGCTCAAAAGTACAGGTGGAAAATTGCATGCGACGCCGACGGTACCGGAAGCTGAAGTTTCATCATTTTGTACATTTTTATCGTCTACAATGATAGCCTATCGACACGATACGCGGCAACGTATTCAACATGAAATGTATGGTCTTCTGATGAAAGCAGATCTTGGGCAGTTCACAACACAACAAAGTTTCATTTCTCCTTCACCTATGACTTTTCCTACATCACAGTCTTTTCCCCAATATTCATCCTCAGCACCACAACCTCCTTCAACTCCTTCAATGCTATATGACCCCCATTTAACTCCGCTCCATCATTCTCCTACTGCTTCAAGACGCCCTTCTTGTAATACATGTTATTCGGATGATTACCAAGATTCTCCATTTTTGTAAATTGTGTAGAAAATAAATATAAATGAAGTGCGATAGTGATTTGTACTTACCTTGATGTTTTCCTTCAGTTCTTCAATGAGTGCTGCGCAGACTTCCGGAATTATCTGTGAAATAGTTTGTTTTGAAATACAAAAAGTATACTGAAGGCTTGAATATGAGTCCCCTGTTGCTAAAGATCGTAATGTCACAGCTAATCTGTAATGTAAATTATTATAAATTATCAACAGACCAGTTTTGTCATTTTCACCTGTGTCAGGAAATTAGCTGATTTTGCGGCGGATTGGATTTGGATTTCCACTTCAGTTGCAATTGCAGATCGGCTAAATTAAGTTAAGTTGATTATCGTATGTAGTGTGGTATGTTATAGGACGGTTTATTATAGTGATGTATTATATTATGGTATCATTATTATTCCTTTGTGGGAGCTTCGCTGTATCCGTTGATATGATGGTGGAAGTAGGAAGCGGCGGAAAAAGAAAGGAAGGAAGAAGGTTGTGTTTCGTCCTAGGCCTGCTAGCGGACTCGTCAGTAAGGCGTACTAGCAGGCCCCGCCTTAGACACTAGGATAGTAGGGAATTGTCGGAGGTTATATACAGGGTGGACCACCACATTTTACCATCTAGATTTACGTCATTAATATTACGCATAGCAAAAAATGTTTCAGATGAAGTTGAGAGGGTTTTGAGGGGCACATATTCTGATGGTACATTTTTTTTTGTAGGTGGACGTGTGAAGGACATATGAAGGTCATTAATGTTTTTTTAAATGGAATCATATATTTTTTATTGAATCAGCTGATGCTCCTTCTTATTCTTTATAAAAAAGTATTAATCTATTTGTGTAAAAAAATCATTAGTTTAGGAGATATTTTAATTCTAATTTGTGAATTTGACCGCCCACCCTGCACGTCTGCAGGACGTTATACCTGCAGTATCACAGAAAAACCCCAACTCTGCACACATCTGGCAAAGTCAACCATAGCACTCCTTCTCTCTTTTTTATTACAACATGGAATTTTCCTCAAGACTTGTGCAAATCATAAAATACCTCCTTCCCTAAAAATCCTAGCACTCCTTCGCTTACCACTTCCACCCCTATTAACATCCAATAAGATATCCTATTTCCACTCCCTCACAAAGTAGTAATAAGCAATAGAATTTTAGTCATAGCTTACATTTTTATTTACACTACACCGACAAATTAGAATAAATTCTACAGTCAATCAGTTCAGACCTAAGATAATTAACTTTGCGCATCAAGCAAAGAATTTTTTGTGTTGATAATTCGTGCTCTCCTACTTATTGTGAAATTTAGTCTCTGTTACGGTGAATACGACAGGTATAACGTGCTGCAGACGTGCAGGGTGCACGGTCAAATTCACAAATTAGAATTAAAATATCTCCTAAACTAATGATTTTTGTACACAAATAGATTAATACTTTTTTATAAAGAATAAGAAGGAGCATCGGCTGATTCAATAAAAAATATATGATTCCATTTAAAAAAACATTAATGACCTTCATATGTCCTTCACACGTCCACCTACAAAAAAAAATGTACCATCAGAATATGTCCCCCTCAAAACCCTCTCAACTTCATCTGAAACATTTTTTGCTATGCGTAATAATAATGACGTAAATCTAGATGGTAAAATGTGGTGGTCCACCCTGTATATAGTCGCGGGGACTTATACAACCACCTTCGGGAGCCGGATCGTCGTGCTTGTCCCCTAGCGGCGTATGTGGGAACTGCCCCCACACCTTCTTTTATTTATCTGTTTTGTCATCCCTTCATTTATCTGTTTCAGCTTGTTTGAAGCTGAGCCCAGATTGGGCTCTTTTCTTCAATGTGTTGCTTGTTGACTTGGTTTTCAGGTACGTCGTAATTAAATAGTTATTTAAGTATCTTTGTGTATATAAATAACTAAATAAATATATAAATAACAAGTAAATAGATAGATAAATATATAAATAACAAGTAAATAGATAGATAAATATATAAACAAACAAACAAACAAACAAATAAATATTCAACTTGGGTGTATAGAGCTCTTGGGTATATAGGTATTTTCGTATCGATATTGAAATGACTAGATGCTGACAGAAATGTACTCCTTATGTTGTACATTTCCGCAGCGTAAACATTGAACCTTTTTTGGGCTTCTTTATCTTTGATTAAACTACCCTTTGTTCGCCCGTAGATCCCTTTTTGTATAGTTTCCAGATCTAGGGGTAAAAGTCCCCCTATTACTTGCACTGCTACAGTGGATGTCGTTCGGCATCCTCTCGTAATAGGGAATAGAGCAGTTCGTTGTGCTGCGCTTAAGTGTCTTCTCATCATAAGTGTTTGTACTCTGTCGTACGAAACCAGTGCACCGTATGTCACTATTGGCACCACTACCGCTGTTGAGGAGCGAGAATTTATGATGTGAAGCATAGAGGCCAGAAAGGTTCAGTCGCGTGTCGCCTTGTTTAGGTCCGAGGGTACGCGTCTGGATTACATCGAGTCCAAGCGTAGGGCTGTTGTTCTGCGTTTCGTTACGGAGGCTCGAGTCATCGCCTCAGCCGGACCCAAGTGTCTCCGGGCTTTAAGGGTCGACTCGGGTGGCCTCGCGTTTGTTTAGTTTTTGTAGCTGTCGCCAATACCAGCCAGGAAGTCATAAATTGTCTCTTCATGTTTGTAACAAACCCTATGTAACGTACTTTCCATATTTGGTCAGGTTTCCCTTTCTTGCGCCTCACGACCATCTTCGATATAGACATGCCTCCACCAATAGTCAGTTTTCGTTTTACCATTTCCTAGTCATCATTAAACCAATAGATTTGTTTGTCACCCCCGTAGTTTTAAGACTCCACCTCTGCAGTGGGGTTCGCAGTTTTCCTTCGGGGAAGTTTGTGCCGATGACGGCAAAAGCATTTTGGAGTACGGGTAGAAGGTAGTGAGAATACAACATATTGCTAGTAACAGAATAGAACCATCGAACTCTGCTTGCGAATAGAGAGTTAAGGACTACTTATACTACCGCTTCGTAGGCAACCCAGCGCGGCGCCGATCCGTCCGACATGACCGAAAAATGGGTATACTATCGGGAACGGTCCATTCCCGTCGAACCTAAGCAGGGTTTCTACCCCGATGGTAGAAACAGTTCTCGTCCGGCAACGACAGGCGACAGTCGCATAATTTTTTTGGCATAGCGTAGTGTGGAACAGTATTGTGCAAAAATGGTTTTACATTTCACTTTAAAAACACTAGCTATAATAGCGTTATTGTTAGATGAAGAGGAAGAGGAAACTAAGAGAATTAGAAAACGACGTTTTTCTGTTCATCCAATACTGCGAAAGAGAAAAATTGAGGGCGAATATTGGACACTCTTTAAGCAATTAATGGACCACGACACGAAATTCTTCGAATACTTCAGGATGCCTATTCACGATTTCCATGTTCTTTTGGGGAAAATAGAGAAATCCATCAAAAAGAAGAATACCACTTTTAAGGAGGCTATAAGTCCAAGAGAAAGGCTTGCCGTATGTTTAAGGTAAATAATTTTATTCATACAAAATACAACAACTTATTCACTACTTCCCCTACTATCCGGCCTTGGCCTCGGCATTGACGAGGAGTCCTGAGCCTGGATTCGTGTCAATTCCTCTAATTGGAATTGGGACAATAAGTCCGTCATTCGGTTCCTTATTATTATTTGATTATACGGCGTCAGTTTTTTTATACTTAAAGCCAGGCTTTTGTAAAATAGATCCGTCTCGTCCGGTTCTTCATTGGAAGGCGTATTATTGCTATGTAAAACATACTCCATGAGTAGTGCCGATGCTGATGGTCTTGACGATTCTCTTCTGTCCGAAGTGGGTGTCTCGGCAATAGAATTTTCCGGCCCACCCTGGCCTTCCTCACGTACTTCTTCTACGTCTTGTACATTTTCATTGACGTCTTGTACATTTTCATTGACGTCTTGTACATTTTCATTGACGTCTTGTACATTTTCATTGACGTCTTGTGCATACTCAGATGGGACGGTTGTGACCGTCTCCCTTTCCTGGAAGTATGGCAACAAAAATGACATTTCATCGTCATACTTCCATTTTTTATTTTTACATGCGGCTTGTCCGCTCGTGGTACAGCGCTTCTTTTTTAAGAACCTCCGGAAACAATCCCGCAAGTTCCCCCATTTTTGTTTGCAGTCCTTAGCTGAAATGATTAAATAAAATTAATACTTATCATGAATATCATCATAGCAATTAAACCTAACATATACGTTGTTTTTCAGGTTTTTAGCAACCGGCGATTCTTACAAGACTATAGCATTTAGTTACCGACTAGGTGCTACTACTGTGTCACATATTGTAATTCAAGTATGCAATGCAATAATTAAACAGCTCATGGCGGAGTACATAGGCGTACCTAGTCGGGAAAAATGGCTGACAATAGCTGAAGAATTTTGGAATGTTTGGAATTTTCCGAATTGTATTGGGGCACTGGACGGGAAGCACGTTGCCATTACAGCACCACGCAAGAGTGGTTCGCTGCACTTTAATTATAAAAAAACATTTTCAATTGTTCTATTGGCGTTGGTAGATGCCAATTATAAATTTATAGCGGTGGATATTGGATCGTACGGAAAGAATAGCGATGGGGGCATATTCAGTAATTCAAATTTAGGAAAATCCCTGGAAATGAAAAAGTTGAATGTTCCAGAAGACAGGGAATTACCGGGAACACAAATTATGATGCCTCATGCCATCGTTGGCGACGAAGCATTTCCGCTAAAATCGTATTTATTAAGACCCTATCCAAAGCCGCAATTAGATGACCCTGCCAAACGACATTATAATTATCGGCATTCACGAGCGCGAAGAGTTTCTGAAAATGCTTTCGGCATTTTAACGCAAAAATTTAGAATTTATTACAGAAGATTGAATTTAAGTCCGGAAAATGCAGATAAAGTTATTCTAGCGACCTGTGTTTTACATAATTTTATAATATCATCGAGTAAGGTACAACCAGTAGATGTAGCACCTTCACATACTTTGCACAATTTAGAGTCACAAGGTGGTAATAGCACTTTTAGTGCTTTTAATAAAAGAGACCAGTTGAAGGATTTCTTGAACAGTGATTTGGGGCGGATCGAGTGGCTGAACACGGAAAATTAATTAATTAAATTAATTAATTACATGTACATTATTCATTACATTATGTAAAATAAAATAAGATTATATATTACTTACTTGGTTTGTTTAAAATGTTCCCAATTTCCTTCCAAGCCGCATCCTTTTTAATACTGTCACTGTAGCTCTTGTCTTCCTGGTCATACAAGAACCTATAGCCTCTCACTAATTCGATTAATTTTTCACTATCCATTTTCGCTTCTGACTACACAATTCATAAAAATGCGCAGATTCATAGCTTTTAAGGGCTCGTTACCTCCCTCCCTTACACCTTTAGCGCGACGGAAGGGGACCAGGTCCTCATCGATACATTCTATTCTATTCGCTAGATTTGCATTAAGAAGGAAAAAGAAGTAATGGAAAGAAAAGCATTATTATTTGTATTAAAACAGTATTTAAAGAATATGATAGGTTTTTGGGTATCGGCCAGTATTTAGTATTTCCTACAAAACGATTCGATTCAATTATTATGGACAGATAAGAATAACGCAGCTCGTTTGTTTTAATATTGTTAATTTGGCCGTCCACCCTGCACGTCTGCAGGGTGGACGTTATACCTGCAGTACCGCGGAAAAACCCCAACTTTGCACACATCTGGCAAAGTCAACCATAGCACTCCTTCTCTCTTTTTTATTACAACATGGAATTTTCCTCAAGACTTCTGCAAACCATAAAATCCCGACCCACCCTGTTTATATATGTAGGGAAAGTGAGAATTAAGAACAGAATTGATTTATTAATTATTAAACCACAATGAACGTTTAAAATTGTTTCGTTAAAAATACCTGAACGCAAAGCGAATAGAATACAATGTATCGATGAGGACCTGGTCCCCTTCCATCGCGCTACTCCGGCATCGCTGTCGGAGGGTTAAACTTATTCTTCACAATGTGAAAATAAGAATTCCGATTGTAAGAAGTCCTTCGGGTTATTCTGTATGTTTTTGGGAAAGATTGATTGGCCAAAAAAAAGGACCGAGGGTTGCGAAAGTGGCCGTGGAACTGCACCTCTGCGCGGCCTGCTCCGTCTGCATCGCACATGTTCACGTTTCATTCATTCATTCGAACATGGTTCCGCTATTGTGCTGGAGGGTCGGTTTATGGTAGGTTATTGTCTTCTGGGTGATTGCTAAGACGACATAGACCAGAGCCAACTAAGAAATGACCAGCCAGGTAAAAAATGACCGGCCCTTCTGGTTGGCTCATGTCGCACTTGCACCAGAACCGTTTGCCGTTTGCTGTAAAAAGTCAGGAATGTGTTCTTTTATAAAAATCCTTACCATCTGAACCCTGCAGCCAGATGGTCGGAGCCCTGAAATGTACTCCGCAAAAATAACGTTAGTTTCGTCCGCGTCATAAACCTCACCTAACGGAACATTGCTGTGACATCTAATAAATATTTCATAAATATTCGAGAAAAAATATTTCTTCCTGAATCTAGAATACATATTGTGGGCATATTTAAAAATTAAAAAGAGATTCAATCTCTTTTTAATATTGGATAAATATGTATTGAACTATGTATTTTGTGAACAAAAAAAATTAATAACTAACAATAGTGCAAAACATTTTCCACACAAAATATATCGGTTTCGCTGTTTTAAATCGTTGTTTAAAAATATTTTAAACATTTTTATCAAATAAGAGAACAGAAAGAAAAGGTATATCTATGTATATTTGGGTAGTCCCAGCGTTCAAGTACCTCTCAAGCATGTCGGAAGCACTTGAGTCAAAATATTCTTCTCGAGAATACCGTCCGTCTTTTTCCATCGGTCGGAACGGTCGGAACCGTGTATATACCCGTCTGCATTCAATAACCCAGAAGAATATTTTGTTGCCCCGTGACGGTGGTGTCGGTACGGATAGTATACCCACGCCAGCACGTACCTAAGACGACACGTGTCGGCACGCTGTATATACCCGCGTGCATTCAATAACCCTAAAGAATATTTTGTCGGCTCTGTCGGGTCGGCTCGGCAACGATAGTTTAAGTAATCCTTTAATAGTGTCACAGTAATTAACCTGTTTAAATACATCCTAAGTATTATTGTTAAACGGTTCAGTGTTTTATTCCTTCACCCACGACATTGCTCCTCACCTTGAACACCAGTTCAAATTTTTGGGGCTCTTGCACGACACCACAGTGCAAGAGAATTGGGAGGGAATCGTGAAGATTTACAACCTTCAATAAAAGCGACGCCCTGTCATAACAACCGCTTTATACATAACTATTGTATAAGGGTGTGGTACTTTATACCCCACTCTTCTTTCGCTATCCTTCGTATGGACATAATAAAATTTTGTACCTTATTCCTAATGTATTTTGCGTGCGCAATGAAATTTAATTGCCACTCTATTATATCTATATTTCGTGTCTTTGCAGAATCTTAGATTTGTTCCATCTATTTTGATAATTGGCAATCTTCCTTGTAAGGAGCCTTTCACGAGCATCGCAACGGTTTTTTCTTTGGAGATGCTCAACTTGTCGGTCGAACACCATTCCAGGAGTTTCCCGATAGTGTGATTCCCCAGCTCCTCCATGCCTTTTCTAGAATCACTTTTGATTAGAATTACCAGATCATCCGCATACGCGGTGATATCTATGTCTTCCTCATCTCTTGTACTGCTTATAGTGTTCAAAAATCCGCCCAGGCACCAGTTCCAGGCTACTAGCCCTAAGATCGATCCCTGGAGGCAACCTTTTTCCATTTGTACCTCTAAGTTTTCGAATTTGGAGGCTATCGTAACAGTCCTATCCTGGAGATAACTCTTCACGTTGCTTACGAGTCTACTGCTGCACTTTGCGGTAATTAACCTGTTTATAAGAGCTGGCCACCATGTGTTGTCAAACGCTCCCTCAATGTCGATAAAAACTGCAACGGCGTATTTTTTGGTCCTCATCGTGACTCCTCTTTTAACTCTTAGGATAGCAGGAATTGCGCGGAAACTATTAATTAATGGGTCCGAACTAACTAGTAACATTGTTAATAGATCAGTATTTGTATCTATCCGTGACGTTTTACGTGTATGTTTTTCTCTGAACCTTCGACAATCTTTGTGGCGTGCTTCCTGGGCTTCCTCCGACATGTGACCAATGGGAAATAAGAAAAATTTAATTACATTTTCGGCATGATAAAATAATTTATGTATAGTGACTGGCATATTGTACCATGAATATAATTGTAAATATAAGTTTCTCGCTAAGCCGCAGAATTAGACGAATTTTTGTATATTAATATTACGACCACATGACAAGGTTTGCAATAAAATTCCTAATTTTTGTATTAATGTTGCATCTATCCCCGTAATTTCGGCACTTTTTTGCGAAAACTTAAAGAATTTACGAGCCGTATTGCCATCATTACTCGATCCATATCCTGGCTTAGGCTAATCAATAATTAAACCTAATTCTTGTCTGAATAGTCGGTGTATCATACTTTTCCTTTCGTTTAATTCTGCTTTTTATTTTTCGTCTCTAATTTGCCACTTTTTGAGATTTAAACGGTAACTAATGTGTAGTAAGCATTCGAAAGTGCGGCTCCATAAATGAAGCGTCGATAAACCAAAACGGTAATTTTCAATATTTATTGCTTCTTGGACAGGCTCATCATTCAGTGAGGTTGGAGTTGCTCCACAAATATAGCACCTCATTGAGGAAGCTGTTTCAGTTAGGACATTACACACCTTGCCATCTACCATTGTTAAAAAGAATTGATAATTTATTATTACTTCCTTTTCATCAATAAGCAATTTTGTACCGCGTATATTATCGACTTGATTTTGAATTTTTCTTGTTTCCGCTATTATTAAATCGTTTGTTTCTCTCTGTAATACAAATTTTAAGGGCCGGCAATATCTGGTAGATGATGGTGCTGAATTTTCCCAAACTACGTTTGTGTCGCTAATCAATCTTATTGGCACGAAAGAAATTAAAAATAAAAAATCATCATTACTTTGGCTAGATGTAAAATTTTGTTTATATTCACTATGCCCCGCACTTCCATCGCATCCCCATTTGCAAATTAACTTTAATCCGGTTTGTCCGTTGATCATATTTGTATTAATTGTTAATAGGCGATTTACCCAATGATCCAATGTTGGTTGTAAAGCTACTTCTGCACTTGATTCTGTGATTTTAATTGAAGGAGGTAAACAAGCGCGTTTCGCTTTTAATAAAGTATGATATGAGGTATACATTTTATGGCCTAAAGTTAAAGCTTTTTTCTTATTAAGCTTATAAGGAAACACGGAACTTTTGCCATCAATATATAATGCTAAAGCCTCATCAGGTGTCATTGATCTTTGATGTTTAACTACTTTTTATAATTTACGTATCTCTTATGCAACACACGCTGCATTATTGACAACGTTTGCCGCACTTCTTTGCCCCTGTGAACGTAGAGCTACTTCTGCAGCAAACGTGACTCGTCAGTAAGGCGTACTAGCAGGCCCCGCGTTAGACACTAAGATAGTAGCGAATTGTCGGAGGTTATATTATATACTCGCGGGGACTTATACAACCACCTTCGGGAGCCGGATCGTCGTGCTCGTCCCCTAGCGGCGTATGTGAGAAGTGCCTTCACACATTTAGTATTTGAAACAAAATATTTTTTTCTAAGTAAAAAATAAATTCATTTCATATTAGAAACAAAATATTTAATTTATATTAGATATGAAATATTTGTTTGTACTCTCTTTGGCGTTTACCCACTAAACCTCCTCGTTCGTACACTGTGCGGTTCACCCGCCACAGTCGGGACACCAGGCGGGACGAGAAGGGGCTGCTCCTTACAGAGACAGACCCTAAGGGCACTGTAAGGTACACTGACGGAAGTCCACCCTTCCCTGCCAGCCCACCACCGGGTTGGAGTCCAACCAGTCTAAGTCCCAACAACTGTGTCCTCGTTTTGAGACGCAAGGACGGTGACAGGGGGTGTCGATGAGTATAACGATCACGTTATGTGATCGTAGTCAAGGAAGTGGTTCGCCATCTCTATCGACGTACGCGTCTGGATTACATCGAGTCCAAGCGTAGGGCTGTTCTGCGTTTCGTTACGGAGGCTCGAGTCATCGCCTCAGCCGGACCCAAGTGTCTCCGGGCTTTAAGGGTCGACTCGGGTGGCCTCACGTTTGTTTAGTTTTTAGACTGTCGCCAATACCAGCCAGGAAGTCGTAAATTGTCCCTTCATGTTTGTAACAAACTCTCTGTAACGTAGTTTCCATATTTGGTAAAGTTTCCCTTTCTTGCGCTTCACGACCATCTTCGATATAGACACGCCTCCACCAATAATCAGTTTTCGTTTTACCATTTCCTAGTCGTTATTACACCAATAGTTTTGTTGCTTACCCGCATAGTTTTAAGACTCCACCCCTGCAATGGGGTTCGTAGGTTTCCTTCGGGGAAGTTGGTGCCGATGTCGGCAGAAGCAATTTGGAGTCACGGGAAGAAGGTAGTTTGAATTACGAGAAAACACAAGTGAAAGTTTAAATATATCAACAGTATTATTGTTAAACGGTTCAGTGTCTTTATTCCTTCACCCATGACATTGCTCCTCACCTTGAACACCAGTTCATATTTTTGGGGCTCTTGCACGACACCGCAGTGCGAGAGAATTGGCAGGGAATCGTGAAGATTTACAACCTTCAATAAAAGCGACGCCCGGTCATAACAACAATTATAAGCGACAGGAAAAAATTTCTCATAAAAAGGTGGTGCGCTACTTAGGCGTGCACGTAGATTTCAAATTAAACTATACCAACCACATACAAATACAAATTGACAAAGCCCAAAGAGCATTCGCCGCACACAGACGCCATTTCTATTCAAAAACTCTAAGCGTTAAAAATAAAATCATTTGCTACAAATCTCTAATAAGACCGATCTTAACATACGGTTGTCCAATATGGTTCAGCATCTCCGCAAGCACCATGGAACAACTGAGAATTTTAGGAAGAAGATGCCTCCGAGCCTGCCTAAACAAATACAGATCCCTTGAATCTGACTATACTAAACTCATCAGCAACCAAAAATTATGCGACCTTGCCAATATAATCAGAATAGATCCCTTCATCTTCAAGCTCATCCGCAATCACTGGGCAAACATCCGAAATATAAAAAGCAACAACCTTATCAATAGCACAATCTATCCCAACCCACAATATTATGAAAATACATACTCCACCGGATACACCCCTCCAGAATCATTTACCGGCAAGATACGTGGCAATGGAAACGGTAGCACGAAAAGCGCTCTAGGTTCATATTTATGTATATTAAATTAAAATATTTAACAAATAGTTTAAAAGTATTTGCAAGCAAATATTGATCATTTTCATACAGCTAGGAAACAGAAAAAAAATAATGATAAAAAGAATTAACCCGAGGGGGACTCGAACCTACAAAAAAGTTTCCAGCGGTTCAGCAGCTACATATGTCTATGTCCGATAGGAATCAAAATCTCGCTTCGAGCCGTACATACATTATAGCTGTACTTCGTAATGTGCACAGGATCGGCCACGTGAATTATTTTATTAGAATTAACCTACTTATTCGTCCGCCACAATCCTGCAGTTTTCCGTAAAATATTTTTAAATTATTAGTAACTACACACGTTCGTATCATTAGTTCAGTTCACCATGCGATCAAAAACTGGGCGACCAAACTCAACGACCAAACCGACAATGCGCGGCTAAATTCGACAACTACAAAATTGTCAATATCACGGGGACCCTCAAACATCATGGATGTCGAATACATTGTTATGATTATGAATTTACAGTAAAATCTCGATTAGTATTCAAAACAGTGGTTACCGTTAGTGTTAATTTCTTCCCAACCCACTTGGGGTAGTCCCCTCGGAACCACTGAAGCGTCGAGCGCCAAGCATGTAATCCGAACCCAGATCGCATATCGGTGAGAGCCAACACTAATGCAAGCGAGATTAAAAATTAAAACCTGTTCATTTTCGGTCCGTTTTAAATGCAACTTTTACCAAACTGTTTGTTACAACCTCCTGATTAAAATGACACCAAACACGATATCGTTTGGACAATTTTTACTTATCATGGTATTGATAATTTTGTTCCCCTTTATTATTGTTGCCGATGACAACTATAATGTGTGTACATTAGCTGTTAGCAATAAGGTAATACAGGGCTCGGAATTAAGGGGGCCGACTCCAGGCGCCATGACCGGTGTGCGTGCACTCACACAAACAACGGAAAGCATGCACGTATACGCCATGCGCGACAGAGAGACCCGATTTCTAATTTTTCGACTGTTGTCTCGATAATTGCCTTAATGAAACTTTCGCGGATATAGAACACACGGGTAGACTTCACCACAGCCCTAAAGGTATATTTGAACGCGAATAAACACCAATCGTTGAGAAGAATAGTGTTTCTGAAACTGGCAAGCTTGAGACAGACAACGATGTAGGCAACAAGATGGCTGCAGACATGTTGACACATTTCACATTTAGCAAATATTGGACGATTTAATGGTTTATTCACTGCTCAAACACCCTTTAGGGCTTCCTTGAACTAGCACAAGATCACAGAAATTCGATTTTTCACAATTTATCACTTCTGGAAAGCGGAGAAAGTAAAATACGATTTGCACACATCCGACGTAAGAATAGTTCAATGATTCTCCGTCGGTGGCGTTTATGATACATTGTAGTGAATTTGGCCAAGTTACCGTCAGGGTCGATAAAAATACAAATGAGTCGGTAAATGTAAGTTATAATTTCACACCACGAACGGCGATTCATACGTGAATACGTGATGCGTGCACACAGACACCAGTAAGGCATAGTTGCCGGCACGTATCAAACCTCTGTCACGCTGTTGTCACATCTGTTACAATTATAACATAAGCATCAGCAAAATGAATCGGCTCGAGCCGAGATGTTGATTCGAGCCGCTGCAAACTTTTTTGTAGGTTCGAGTCCCCTTGCGGTATATTTTTTTACATTCATTTTATTTTCATTGCTAAGTATATGACAATGATCAATATTTGTTTACAAATGTTTTAAAAATATTTGTTAAATACTTTAATTTAATATACGTAAATATGAAGTTGAAGCGATTTTTTCTACCGTTTTCTTCCCAAGTATCTTGCCAATTATGGAACTGTTTGATATTTCTAACATTTGGACGCGTATACACGTCAAAGCTCAAAATGATCAACTCAAAATTTCAATCATTTGGTGGTATGTTTCATTTATATTACCAATAAAGCTGCTATGTTAATATATATGAAATATATTAACTATATTACACAACAATAATATAATTGTAATATAATTAAAATATATGTAAGATTACACTGTTCAACACGGGTCTGATTTTGTAACCTTCAATATGCGTTTCTTATAGACTTTAATGTGCTGAATACGAATCTGCAATCCGTTTTTCTCCAGAACGTACCATTTTTGTAAAAATCAATATTGAAAAAAATCGAGAATTTTCAACTTTGGAAGTGTTTTGTACTTTTACGGTAATAGTTATTCAGTTGCGCTTGGTGCCAAATGATTCTTTGAAGTTTCACGATTAAAATGGTATATGTTGTTATTACACTATAAACATTTAAATGTGTTTAAATAATGATCAAAGTGAAAGGGGCACCGAAAATACACCTATTTTGGCTGATATCTTTCAGTATATTTCAAAAACTAAGGGTCCAGGAGAAAATCTAACTATGCCACGCGATAGAGCAGACCATTCTGCAAAGGAAAGCATCAACGGAAGTTACAAAATCATTTTTGTATTCAATATACAAGCGAAATAGTTTGGTAAAACACGCGCCGGCAACAGTGACACTCAGCAGAAGTACTGCGCGTTTAGTGATTCCGCTACGCTGAGCGATGAGTCGCCGTCATAGAGCACCACTGTCGCCGCCACGTGTTTTGCCAAACTTTTTCGCTTTGATATTGAAGACGAAAATGATTTTGTAACTTCCGTTGATGCTTTCCTTTGCAGAAAAGTCTGCTCTATCGTGTGGCATAGTTAGATTTTCTCCTGGACCGTTAGTTTTTGAAATATACTGAAAGATATCAGCCAAAATAGGTGTATTTTCGGTGTCCCTTTCACTTTGATCATTATTTAAACACATTTAAATGTTTATAGTCTAATAACAACATATACCATTTTATTCGTGAAACTTCAAAGAATCATTTGGCACCAAGCGCAACTGAATAACTATTACCGCAAAAGTACAAAACACTTCCAAAGTTGAAAATTCTCGATTTTTTTCAAAATTGATTTTTACAAAAATGGTACGTTCTGGAGAAAAACGGATTGCAGATTCGTATTCAGCACCTTAAAGTCTATAGGAAACGCATATTGAAGGTTACAAAATCAAAAAAAAGTTGAAATTTGTCGAACAGTGTTATCGAAGGCGTTTGAATAGGTATTCAAATGATTATGTCGGGGTGTATGTGTTAAAAAGTTGTTTTGTTTAGCTCTCGTGACCGTAGTCTGTACAACAATACAATGTCACCGTGGTCCTTTTCGATCATTTTATGCTTCGCTCTAAGCAACAGAAAGCTATGATAGACAAATATACAGGGTGTCTCTTAACTTCTGTCCTTCCCGGAAATGGGGGGTAGCTGGGGTGATTCTGAACAACTTTTTCCTTGACCAAAATGTGGTTTGTAGCTTCATTTTTGAGTTATTAATGAAAAACACTGGCCAATCAGGGCGTTCGTAGAGCGCGCGCTCAAGCGCATGGCTCTCAAACGCGCTCGGTCGTGGCGTGAGCCAACGCGTTTCTTCGTGACCACAACCGAGTGCGGTTGAGAGCCACGCGCCCGAGCGCTCTGATTGGCCAGTGTTTTTCGTTAATAACTTAAAAATGAAGCTGCAAACCACACATTGGTCAAGGAAAAAGTTGTTCAGAATCACCCCAGCTACCCCCCATTTCCGGGAAGGACAGAAGTTAAGAGACACCCTGTAGAGCTATGTACGTCAGATGTACCTATGACGTGACAGCAAGACGGGAATCGGTGTGACACCGCAACTATGACGCAGGGGGTGAGGGCCGTCATTTGTTTGTAAGATGAACCGCGTGGCCCGCGGTCCGCCAGTTGGCTGTACCTGACCTATGTCAAGCAGCAATAAGAGCCCTTCTCTCATAAGTTCCAAAAATTATTTTCTTACACATATTAATATTGTTTTATCAATCTGTTTTTTTCAACTTGACCCATGTATCTCCTCTTTCATTTGCACTATTCTCTTTTTTGTTCGGCAAAAACCAAAATCTCAACTTGAGTCGAATCTATCGAAGTTTTCCTGAAAAGCAAAACTGTAATAGATATGACAATATCAACTATGTCTCCGTATTTTTCGTTTGTCATTCTACACAATGACCGAAGCAATGGGAAAAAGCGAATGAAATGAATTAACAATTATCAATATATGCAAATATTCGGTACTCGCTTAAAATCTCTAAAAATAAATATTTTCCTTTATTTCTGATGGTATAATTGCTTTCGCAACAATAATTATTTGTAAAAAAGAAATGATTGTGTCATCTACAAGAAAGGCGAAATAGTAGTAAAACATCACACGAGTTTTCCTGCACTTCATCTACGACTGTTCAATTTAATTGTAAGATGCCTGAAAATGCTTCATACATTATACTTTAATGTTAGAAATATTAAACGGTACCGTACTTGGCAAGATACATGACAAGAGAAACGGTAGCGCAAAAAGCGCTATAAGTTCAGATTTAGGTATATTAAATTAAAATATTTAACAAATGTTTTTAAAATATTGGTAAGCAAATATTGATCATTGTCATATAGTTAGGAAGTAGAAAAAAAGTAATGTAAAAAATTTATAGCCGAGGGGGATCGAACCTACAAAAAAGTTTCCAGCCGTTCAGCAGCTATGTCTATGTTCGGCAGGAATGAAAATCTCGGCTCGAGCCGATTCATTTTGCTGATGGCCACGATTGTAACAGATGTGGCAATAGTGCGACAGAACTCTCAAATAATGTGATTTGGCAACTATGGCCTCCCACTCTCCTTTTATAATTCTGCCTAATGATGTTAGATGTCAGATCGTGAGTTTATAATTCTGTATAATGAGTTTAGATGTCACCCCGTAAAATGTCGAAGCAAACGATTTTTCTGTTTTCACTAACGCCCACTCTGCCGAATGGCGCTAAGATCGATTCGGAGTTGGCCCCAAAAGAGTCGGCCCCCTTAAGGAAGCGTACGAACAATATTTTAATTGCAAAATTGGTGATCAGGACAAGGAGGTGGGCTCCTCATGTGATCTGCACCAGATGCGCTGCAGCCCTGTTGAAATATAAAAAGACTGGAAAAAGGGCAATAACTTTTAATATACCGATGGTTTGGAGGGAACCAACAAACCATACCACCGATTGCTACTTTTGTCTTACAGACATATATGGACATACCTTTAAAAACAGGGACAAAATTTTATATCTGACTGTCTTATCGGCTATAAGACCAATGTACATAGAAGAAAATGCAGCTTCAGCACTTCCAGAAACCACACGTGCTATTATAACATCAAATTCCGGCGAAGATACGTCCGATGAAGCCGAGCAAGAATTTTCAATAGATGGTGGCATTCATTTGATCAATCAAATGGATTTAAATGATTTGGTACGTGATTTAAATCTACCAAAAAATAAAGCAGAACTGTTGGCCTCCAGATTGCAGCAATGGAATCTACTAACACCAGAAACCTCTATTACTCACTTCCGGAAAAGATCTGAGGAATTTGAAGAATGTTTTCTTACACACGAAAACTTATGTTACTGTCCGGACATAAAAATTCTATTTGCCAAGCTAGGTTTTGAACATCAATCTAAAGAATGGAGGCCTCTTATAGATTCCTGGAAAATGAGTTTGAAAGCTGTACTTCTGCATAATGGGAATTTCTACCCGTCAATACCAATTGCATACGGTGCGAAAGTAAAGGAAACGTATGACATTTTCCAGACAGTTTTACATAAAATTAGTTATGAAATGTACAATTGGCATATATGCGGAGATCTAAAAGTTATAGCCATATTAATGGGTCTTCAAAGTGGGTACACGAAATACTGTTGCTTTTTGTGCGAATGGGACAGTCGGGCGAAATCAGACCACTACACGCTCAAAAAATGGCCAGCAAGGAAAGGCTTCTTCCCCGGAGAAAAAAATATTAAAAATACAAATTTAGTACACAAGAATAACATTTATTTGCCGCCACTACATATTAAATTGGGAATTATGAAAAATTTTGTAAAAGGCATGGACAAAAACGGACCTGCGTTTAACTATTTAAAGCTAAAATTCCCAGCTTTATCAGAGGTAAAGATAAAAGAAGGCATTTTTATAGGGCCACAGATTCGCACGTTAATGCGAGATGAAGAATTTTCTCACAAAATGGTACCAGCAGAAAAAAAGTATGGACGGCGTTTAAAAATATATGCAACAATTTTCTTGGGTCATATCGATAATCCGATTATGCCCAAATTGTTAAGGAACTACTTCAGGCTTGTAGAAAATTGGGATGCAATATGTCCCTTAAAATGCATTTTTTACACTCGCACTTAGACTTTTTCCCCGAAAATCTTGGAGATGTGAGTGACGAACACGATGAACGATTTCATCAAGATATTAGTGTTATGGAAAAACGATATGCTGGAAAAGATAGTGCTGCAATGTTGGCGGATTACTGTTGGCAGTTGAAAACGAAAGCAAAAGGATTTCACAAACGTCAATCAGGAAGAAAGTTCTTTTAGGAAAGTATACATCTTAACTTCGGGCTTTTTTGTTATAAAATAGTTTATAAATAATTAAATAATATTTTTTAAATGATTGCATAAACTAAGTATAATATTGCAAGAAGGTAACAGAGCCGTGCGCGTGTAGCGATTCCAGTACGCTGAGCGGCAAGCGAAGCGACTACCGTCATTGAGTACCACTGCCACCGCCGCGTGTTTCGCTAAACTATTTCGCTTCTATATTAAAAACGAAAATGATTTTGCAAGTTCCGTTGGTGCTTACTTTAGCAGAAATGTCAGTTCTATCGCGTGGCATAGTCAGATTTTCTCCTAGACCCTCAGTTTTTGAAACAAATTGAAAAATATCGGCCAAAATGGGTGCGTTTTCGGTGTCCTTTTCACTTTGATCATCATTTAAACATATTTAAATGTTTATAATCAAACAACTATTTATATCATTTTATTCGTGAAACTCCAGAGAATCATTTGGCACCAAGCGGAACTGAATAACTATTACCGTAAAAGTACAAAACACTCCCAAAGTTGAAAAGTTGCGATTTTTTTCAAAATCGATTTTTTCAAAAATGGTACGTTCTGGAAAAAGACGGATTTCAGATTCGTATTCAGCGCGTTAAAGACTACAAGAAACTACTATTGAAGGTTACAAAATCAAAAAAAAGTTAAAATTTGTCGAACAGTGTTATCGTCACTATCTTTTTCATTGTGGCAACTTTATTGTTTGTGTGTTAAAAAAATATACATCTCTTAGCTCAATTTTGTAAGTAGTTCTACATCATTCATTGTCATTTATCAGAAAATAATGTAAAGTATAACTTTAAAAATTATTTCATTTATTGATAGTACAATTGAAATAAGAAAACTTGTTATCATGTGTTTCTTTAATTAAAAGATTTTTAATTAACATTAAATGTTTCATATCCTTTGTTGCCGTTCATTGCGGCAAAGAACAAAAGAATTCTTTAAAATTATTTAATTTTCGCATCGTTTTCTATAATCTGTGGGTAACGTTGCGAGTGACACGGAAATGGTAATGGGTCCCCGGGACCCAGAAATCATGGCCGAAAAAATACATTGCATGTCTTGTCTATTCCTATATCTCGTCGGTGCTTCAACCATAAACTTCCCCGCTACAATTTTGTGGCGACACCACCCCTCTCTTCCTTACCGACTGTATATATTAGCGTCGCTTGGGGACGCTGACTAGCGTTCCTCATTCATATAGTATTTGTTTGTGAAGCAACACGCATTGCAATCCAAAGAGCTTAAGGGGTAGACACGGCACGTGACCTCTCCGATTTGGATGGTCGGTATTACAGCAGCTTTTTCCTGCACAGAAATGGTAATACCGACAGGCGAGAGGGAGCTGCTTGTTATTTCGATATTCTAATCCGAATGTGGAAAGAAATTGTCAGCTGTTGCGTTTGTACTTGAAAGGATTTAAACGGAAAGTCTGCTGGTAGTGCAAGCGTAGAAAATTCATTGTACATTTGAATTACGTGAAATGTGGTTATGCTGCAATATGTTACGTGAAAGAAAAGTGAACTGAAAAACTAGATGAGAGGCATGGGATATTCCAAAAAAACGAAATTTGTTAGGTTAAACATTTTTTTGTTAGAAAAAGTTATACACTTATTATAAGAATTAATCGTCCTATGCAGAAAGCAGTTATTGAATAAAATTATATATAAAATTGTGTTTGATGTTGATTGGAATGTATAGGCGACGATACTGCATCTCTTTAATTATCATGCTGTATACCCTGGTTTGATCTGCAAAAAAAAATAAGTTTTAGAAAAATTACTTTTTGTGTTCATCCCACTTGAATGTAAAAACTGAGACCTGTAGAATCCATTATTATTGTTTCCTATTTGTCAGAAATATTTCCTTGCAATGGCAGTGATCCCTTTCGATTACAGTTAGTTGTCATAGAACCTGTGATAAAAAGTTACAACAAGTTGTAATTGATATGTATGCAATAAAAATGTAAATGTATATATGTAATTTACTTATCTTTGCATGCATTGCGAAGACTTGCTTCATTTCCTTGCTTCATAGAGCATAATTGTTGCCGTTGATATTGGTTGCTGGAAATAACTTAAGTATGATGATTTCCAATTAATCCAATTATTTGCATAACAGAAGGATAAGGGGCATACTTACGCTTTTATACATGTCATTTCCATTGAAAGAATAGATGCAAGTATAAATTATTAGGAGAGTGTGAAGAGACCCACCACCACCCCCGTCATAGACGGTCCTCTTCACTCTCCATTTTCCTATGTGCTGGATGCACACACAGGTGCATCATTGATTGCTGGAAATAACTAAAGTATGATGATTTCCAATTAATCCAATTATTTGCATAACAGAACGATAAGGGGCATACTTACGCTTTTATACATGTCATTTCCACTGAAAGAATAGATGCAAGTATAAATTATTAGGAGAGTGTGAAGAGACCCACCACCACCCCCGTCATAGACGGTCCTCTTTACTCTCCATTTTCCTATGCGCTCGATGCACTCGCGGGTGCATCATTGGCATTAGATTGCAATTTATTATTATTACTCAGCTGATTCCATGCGCTCGATGCACTCGCGGGTGCATCATTGGCTTTAGATTGCAATTTATTATTATTACTAGGTACGGTACCAGCTGTACTGGTACATGCTCCTCCTGTTTTTATGTACGGAGGTTCTCTAATCGGTTGATGCCGATGGAATCTACTGTCTATAATTTCTGGCAACATGCAGTCCTCATAGAACTTTCTCAGTTTTTTCTCCATCTCTGTTGCCCAGAATGTATCATCCCTTGGTACTTTTACAACTTTTATTCCTTTCGGCGTCCATAAACAGAATAAAGCATTTTGCCTATTCGTTATGTGCAATTGCCCTTGCACTTGATAATAATAGTGATGATTTTTATTCAATTCATCACCTCGGAAAATACGCCGTATAGCAGGAAGTTGCTGTATTGCTTCGCCAGGCGATAAATCCTTCGCCGATTCGGGACATTTGACCTCGACGATGGTATCATCGTCCACGAGGCCGTCAGGAGTTGCACCTAAGTAAGGCGCAACGGCATCGATGAAGAGGCCACACGGTACAATATGGATGCCTAATTCTTCCAATTGTCTCAAGGCGTTTGCCTCATTTTCCCTTCCGTATTCCAGAGCACGTAAATTTTGGAGTTGCGGATACATTATACTCTTCAATGTATTTGCTCGTGGTGTATCCTTTCGTAATCGACATATCTTGCCGAAATTGGATGCAGTTAATAGTTTTTTTCTATATGCTATCCACTTTTCGCTATTCGCTTGATCGCGAGTTTCCGCTTCGATCGTGCATCGCATCGATTGCCACTCATGGAGTATTGCTGCGTGCCTTTCGCACTCGGAAGAGTATGCTGTCTGGACGATACGGGATGTTGTAATAATTATTAGACTGTATCTCCTTCTCCGTATCGTTGTTTTTATTCTTGGTTTTCCGTTACAGAATTCACGTATGTCGACTGATCGCATCTGCGTTCCCTTGTCTACTGATCGCGCGACTCGCGAAGCACACACGCTTCGCAGTCGCGTCTTAAGACAAAGAGATTTCGGACGCTTCCGAAATCTCAACGGACGGTGGCGCGGCGGTCATTACGCATAACCAATCTATGTATTCCCCAACACTGTCTCTTCCATATCCGGCTTTTCTGCACTGGGGCCGTAATCCTGATCGCATGATTGTTTCTCATTTCGGTAGGAGGATGCTTTCGCTTCTGCTTTATATTTCAATGCCATTTCTGCTGCACGCTTCCGACGTTCTTCCATCTTTCTTACGATGGTTGTCGGCTCTTTATTCATTGCCATACTCAATCTGCTAAACGCCTCTTTTGTATTATATTGGACGACAGCAGCGGAGACTCTACCCTGATACGAGCCACTTCGTCCAAAGTTTATCCTTTTGCCTCCGATTAATTTTGCAATGATATTATTGAAGCTTTCAACAGCATTGTTATTTAGGCCGTGCAGCAAACTTTCAGCTTGAGCGAAAAGTGGTTGCATCGCTTCTTCGATATTCTGGTAAATGCCAGCTTCTTTGAGCTTTGGAATGTAATTCACTCTGTTGGGATCAGAGTATTTGTTACAAAAGTACGCTAACTTCTTACACTCCTTGTGTTCTCCGAAAACGTGACTCGGTACATTTTTCATATCTTCCGTCAAGTTCTGGATTTGTTCAACGAGTCTTGTTGTTTCTTTGAAGCGGTACTCTGCAGCTTTCTTTATACCCGTTCGCAGGCGTAGAGCATTCTGGTTTACGATGGCTCTTAGATCTTTGTAGCGGCCTTACGTTACGATATCATTTATTTTTTTACTGAAATTGCGTAGCAGGTGATTGGTGCATTCTATTTTCCGGACATGCACCATATGTTCTCTATATGGATCATTGTCCAATATCTTTTTATACACGCTGCTATCGCCATCAGCAACTAGTATACTGTATACTAGGCCGTGCATTTCTATGCTGCATTTGAATCCTTCTACAATAGCAGCACTTTCCATGCCAGTTGAACTCTGATTACGACCCCAGTTTTTGAAGCACCGATGCTCGCGCGCTTCTTCCTTCTTTCTAGCTACTGTTTGGCAAATCATGCAGAATTTGTTTTTTACGCTGATGTACAGCACTTTTTTCGTGCGGTAGCCCACAATAGCTCCTACGCCCGAAAGAGAATTATAGTCTCCTCCGCGGTATGATCGCTTCATCCAGCTGCCAACTGCGATCCACGGTTGATTCGATCCTGGCAGTACATCGCCTCTTTCGAGAGCCAAAGATCTTTCCTCTTTTCCAGCTTCTTCCATTTCGCGGTGTGCGGCCACTTCGAAGGCATCGATTATGTCATTCTGACATTTTTCGTATATCCTTTTCGTCATACAGGATACGTCCATTCCAGACAATAATTCCTCCAGTTGATTGTATCCGCTGCCCGTCATCATTGTTGCGGAAGTAGCGGCATGGTTGATATCCATAATACCATCACTCTTCCGAAGACAGGATATGTGCTCTACGTTATTGCACATTCGGCACTGTACATTATACACTTTTTCCAAGCCATACTGTTGACATCCAACTATATCAAAATGTTCGATGCCACAGCCAATAACCGAATGTTTTGGAAGCTTCTTGATTTGCTCGAAAACATATGCAGAATCAATGAAGTCTATTCCTTCTGTAATTGGTTCTTCTGACCTCTGTGGATCTGCTGCTTCTACCACCCAGTTACAGTTATCATCAGTATAATTTGTTTCTTCGTTGATGTCTGATGTTTCCACATTAGTTTCCGGCGCTGATTGCATTATTTCTTCCCAATATTCTTCTTCTATTATTTCTGTCTTCTTATTATTATTATCATCCGCAGCAGATGTGCTTGCAAATGAATCATACCTACCTGCACAAGTATTTGCTTGCGTGACGGTACTCTGACCTACCGTGAAGCATACTGCGTTCTTCAACCGTCGCCTGTACGTAAAGAATTATATTTTTATAAATGTCCAAACCATATCGTGTTTGTTGTCATTTTAATCAGAAAATCGTCGGAAATATGTTAGTAAAAATTTGATAAACGAAGAACCAAGTAGGGGGGATCGAAATGAACATTTTTAGAACTTTGTCGACAACCTCGGACGTAGGAGAAGAAAGCGAGTAAAAGAAAGGACTGCCGATTGTCTCCGCCTTTTTCATTCGCTATCCTTCTCGGCGGTCGAAACTTTATAGTCAGTGTTTATAGCCGCATCAACTGCAGTGGTCATTACCGACCACGGTGCAATTATCGAACGGTCAAGTTTGCGATTTGAACATGAGTTTACAGTAATCCCTCGAACAACGCGGTTTCGATTATACGCGGATTATTTTCCCACGCATTTTTTCGCTCTACGCGGCCAGTCGCGTACAAATGCAGCATTTATTTTTCATTTGAAAAGCGGCAGAAAATACACCCTTCACTTCTTCATTATTTTATAATTTTCCATAAAACGAAATACCACCCTACAGCCCCTCGTTGAATTTTAAGAGGTACAACGTTCTAAATATGATAATGATTTGGATTGCCGGTCAATCCTTTCTGTACCGCATTGTCTGAATGTGCAAAAGGACGAAATGTTTGATTAGGAATACTTTTATGACTCCTGATTATAATTTACTAGAAATGTGGTCCTGTGTGTTGCATACAATATTGTACCAAGTCAACTATATTATTACCAACTCCAATAATTATTCTACTTTACATATACAGTGAGGAGCAAAAGTGAACACACATACGATATTTTTACAAAAATGAATTTGTATTCAATGTTTGCATATAGAATAAAAAAAAAAAAAATACATAGCATTAAGTACAATGTTTTAGCTTCCCAAAAAAAAATTACCGGCCGTGATATCATTATTATTTTGATAAATACACACTTTTTCCGTGTAGTCGGTTTTGCACCGCATTAGAACGTTTGTGGCTGAGAAACGTAAAAGTAGTTTTTGTAATCAATGACCAGTGTTATCCGAGATCGGGAGTACTCTAGTAGTTGTACTGCTGTTGTTCGTGCAGTAACACGCATTAACATACTGTCATGAAGCCATTATCTAAAATTGTGAAAGATTGTATTATTTCTCAATTAAAATCTGGCTTATCAACGCGAAAAGTTGCCAAGAAGTTTGCAGCCAGTCAGGCTGTGGTCATACAATACGAAAACGGAATTGTAATGAAGTTCCCACATCTTTTGGAGGACGACCAAAATTATTGTCTTGTCAGGACAAACGACGATTAACAAAATACATAAATTCAGAAGTCGCGACGACAGCGTCAATGGCTGCAAAGTTGTTGGAAAGCGATGTTGGAAATAAAATAAGCAAATGGACGGTTCGAAGAGCATTAAAAGAAGCTAATTTTATATCAATGGAGAAGAAGAAGAAACCTGCTATTTCAAAGAAAAATATTAAAGCTCGTTTGAGTTTTGTCAAAAAATATATAAATTGGAATGCCGAACAATGGAAGAGCGTAATTTTTTCAAGTGAGTCTAATATAAATCGAATTTTATCGGATGGACGTTCTTGGTGTTGGACAAGAAAAGGTGAATCTCTTTTGCCACGTCATGTTAAACAGACAATTAATTTGGCGGTGGTTCAGTCATGATATGGGGTTGCATTACGGCGATGGTGTAGGTCCATTGTATCGAATTGAGAGTACGGTGAACCAGTACACTTACAAACAGATTTTAGAACAAAATTTATTGGATGTTGTTGATAATATGCCGGTACGAGAATGTGATGTTGTTTTCCAACACGATAACGCCCCCGTACATTCTACAAAAAGCGTCAAAAATTGGCTCCAGGCTCAACAATTTCAAACGATGGTGTGGCCTGCTCAAAGTCCAGACCTAAATCCTATCGAGAATGTCTGGGCATATTTAAAAATGAAACTAGCGAATGAATACAGTGCTCCACCAACGACAATAAATGATTTGTGGCAAAGAGTGCAGCAACAGTGGTATTCTATTACTCCAGAATACCGCGAAAATATAATTTCGAGTATGCCTAAACGCATTCAAGCCACTATGAAGGCCAAAGGCTTGTGGACAAAATATTAAATGTATAAAAATATGAAATGTTTCTTTGAAAATGAATTGTGGTGCAAAACCGACTACACGGAAAAAAGTTGTATTTATCAAAATAATAATGATATCACGGCAGGTAAAATATTTTTGGATAGCTAAAACATTGTACTTAATGCTATGTATTTTTTTTTTTTTTATTCTATACGCAAACATTGAATAAAAATTCATTTCTGTAAAAATATCGTATGTGTGTTCACTTTTGCTCCTCACTGTATTATATATGTATACAGTAATCCCCCGAACAGTGCACAACAGGTTTCGAACAACGCGTTTCGGTTATACGCTGTTATTTTCTTCCGGACAATTGTTTTTTGTTTTTTTGTCCCGACACATTTATTTTATGCCTAGAAACAAATTCATTCTTATCTCATTCTCCAAACAGTTTCGTATCTGCTTGAATTCGATGTAGATGCTCGATGCATACAGTAACTGTTTAGTCGCAAAAACTGAACATATCGACGGCCTTCGATACCTGTGCAAGCTGTTTTATGATCGGAATTTTTTTGACTCGGGCTACGTGTCGACCAGATAACGCAGGGCTCGGAATTAAGTGAACTTTCGAGCCGATTTTCAGAGGCGACGCCCCCTTTCTCCGGCCGCACGTCTTGGCCCCCACGATCGCCATGCAGCTCGGCGGTCCTCAGGCGCGTAACCGCGCGGGTCGCATTAGGGCGACACCCGTAACCGTAGGTTTCCACATCACCCATGGGGTACTATTATCGATGCGTTTTTTTTTGTAAGTGGTATCCCCTGTAGGCCTATTCCACTGTGTCGCACGATAAAAAATAAATACTGAAAATGCTTTCCACTGTCAAAATTTTAATCTAGTTTAGAAGAAGTTGATTTTCGCGCACGTTTAGACGTGCTGGACAAATTTAAAATATCCACGGGCAAACTGGACGTCGCTGTCCGGATCATACGCGAGAGCGAGGAATCGTTTAACGCTGTGCGCTGTTCTGTCTTAATGCTGCGCATTTTAGAGAACGAACAATAATTATCGCATCGATAATAGTACCCCATGGGTGATGTGGAAACCTACGGTTACGGGTGTCGCCCTAATGCGACCCGCGCGGTTACGCGCCTGAGGACCGCCGAGCTGCACGGCGATCGTGGGGGCCAAGACGTGCGGCCGGAGAAAGGGGGCGTCGCCTCTGAAAATCGGCTCGAAAGTTCACTTAATTCCGAGCCCTGAGATAACGGAAGGCTTTCGAACTTGTCATAAAGTAGCCCCTAAAAGTAAATTCACCAATTTTTCCGCTTTCCCCACTCCTATCGTTCGGGAAAGTTTGTAATTTGTGATAATTACCACCGACATCGACGGCCGCTGAAAGGGACAGAGAGTGAAAGAAAGATCCGATACCTACGTATCGGTGAGACAACACTAATGCAACTATAAAACTTCTTTTTGTTAGCTACTTCTTTCTGCAAATTTTATCATATCATATCATATCATCATGATATGATAAATCATTATCATATTTAGAACTGTGGGATTAAATTACGCGCCAGCCGCGAAGGTGATGCGTGTAATTAGGCGTGTATGTGCGTGTGTTTGAGGAAGCGCGAATCAGGAAGCATGATAGATGGAATGTTTGGAAACGAGTGTATGATTGGCAAGGATGGAGACAGAGAGCGTGGAAGAATGAGTGCGAGAAAGAAGGGAAATGCGAGAGACGGCGAGCGAGCGTGAGGATGAACAAAATGTGAAGAGAACGAGTATGAGTACGAAAGCGGAAGGTTCAGAATAAAGGAGAAATAAAGTCTAGTTTGAAAAGTAGTCGAGGCGTTTTGAAGTATCGGTCCCCGGAATTCCTACAGAACGTTGTATCTCTTAAAATTCAACGAGGGGCTGTAGGGTGGTACAGTAATGTCTCCATTAGTGTCCAAAATTGTGTCTCCATTAGTGTCCTTTTCCTATCCCCACCACTAGGGGTGGCGGCCCCCTGAGTGAGTTCGGGTCGCCTTTGATGTTGTGGCAGCCGAGGCTCGAGGCAGCGTCATAGGAAAGAGGCAAGATAAAATACCCGTGTACGTGAGACAATACTAACGCGATCAAAATTTAAGAGTGAAACTTCTGCATTTTTGGTCCGTTTTGAATGAAATTTTACCAACATGTTCGTTACAATCTCCTGATTAAAATGACACCAAACACGACATAGATTGGTGCCATGGGACTGATTATTTCGAAGACCATTATTACTACCATTATAAGTAAAAATTGTCCAAACCATATAGTGTTTGGTGTCATTTTAATCGGGAGATTGTAACGAACATGTTGGTAAAATTTCATTTAAAACGGACCAAAAATGCAGAATTTTCACTCTTAAATTTTGATCGCGTCAGTATTGTCTCACGTACACGGGTATTTAAACTTTCCTCTTTCCTATAACGCTGCCTCGAGCCTCGGCTGCCACAACATCAAAGGCGACCCGACGCTTGAGAAACGTGTCCTGCACACCATTGGTGTCCCCGAGCGAGGGACACTAAGGGAGACATGGAATCGAAATTTTACTTTCAAATTTATAATCTCACTACTAATTACCTTATTCTTAACAACTAATATACACATTCCGGTTGCTATCGGAAACAATAATAAAGAGGAATAGAATTATGAATACCATGATAAGTAAAAATTGTTCAAACCATATCGTGTTTGGTGTCATTTTAATCGGGAGATTGTAACGAACATTTTGGTAAAATTTCATTCAAAATGGACCAAAAATGCAGAAGTTTTAGTCTTAAATTTTGATCGCGTTAGTATTGTCTCACGTACACGGGTATTTTATCTTGCCTCTTTCCTATGACGCTGCCTCGAGCCTCGGCTGCCACAACATCAAAGGCGACCCGAACTCGCTCGAGAATCGTGTCTGCGCCCCATTAGTGTCCCCATTCGGTCCCGAGCGAGGGACACTAATGGAGACATTACTGTATTGTGTTTGGTGTCATTTTAATCAGAAAAATGTCAGCTATGCTATGTAAAAGTTTCATAAGAAAAGGATAAGAAATAGCAAAGTTTCATCGTCGAATTAGTAATATCTACAGGGGTATACCCCCCAGGAGTGAGGATAAACTTTTTGCTTGTATGGAATAAAATACTTCCGCTTTAATGGAGACAATACTGTAGACGGTTTTCTTCGGGCTTGCCGCGTTCGAGCCCAGGCACAGTGCAGCATTTAAATGGGCGTTCGGGACAAAACTCAAAAAATGCATATAATGTGTAAATAACATTTTTATAGTGGAAAAGATGAAACTAGTTACCAGGTACCGAAAATAATAAACTGCTTTATCCGCGCACGTTCCTTTATTTCTGCGAGCGGATCCTTCCCTGGGTTTTTGCAGGATGGTTTCGGGAAAAAGCGAATTGGGGACACGAATGAATCGTGTTTTCGTCATCTGGTCGACACGTACCCCGAGTCAAGTAAACCCGATCATAAAACAGCTTGCCAGGTATCGAAGGTCGTCGACATGTTCGGTTCTTGCGACCAAACAGTTACCGTATGCATCAACTATCGAATGTCCCAGGATTGACTCTTTATTAGGGGTGTTTTAGAGTGAATGAATGGGAATGAACATCGTGTTGGCCTGCGTACATGGAATTTTCCTCAAGACTTTTGCAAACCATAAACTACCTCCTTCCCTAAAAATCCTAGCACTCCTCCCGCTTACCATTTCCACCCCTATTAACATCCAATAACAAATCCTATTTCCACTCCCTCACAAAATAGTAACAGCCAATAGAATTTTAGTCATAGTTTACATTTTTACTTACACCACACCGACAAGTCAGAATAAATCTTACAGTTAAATAGTACACATCTATTAACTTTACGCATTAAGCAAGTATACAAGGCGATTTGTATACTTTTAAACGAGTTCGCGACAGTGTATTCAAAGTGTTGTTTTGTGAATATAATATGGAGTGGAGTGAAGAGCAACTGACAAAATTAATTGACCACTATAGGAAATTCGAAATTCTCTGGAATCCACGTGACACCAATTTTTTTATAAAAAATGAAAAACTTGATGCGTGGGAGAAGATAGGCAGGGAAATGAACAGAGCACCAGACGACTGCCGGAAAAAAATAGTGAGCCTTCTCTCCTCTTACTGAAGAGAAAAGTCGCGGACAAAGAAGTCCATGGGAACAGGAAGAGGTAAGCGGTTTATTCCTTTTCTATGTCTATAAGGTAGTAAAATTGTCCTACTAATTAAAACTATTTTTCTTTATTTTTTTTAACTATTTATTTATTATTTGAATTGTATTTTGATACAGGGGCAGCCGAGATTTATCATAGCCACTGGTTTGCCTACGATCTATTTACATTTTTAGAAGATCGAGATACACCGCGGGAAAGGCTGGACACGGTAAGGAAAAATGTTAACGAATACGTTTATACAAATATAAATTTCATGCGTATTCATCTTGCCACGGAAGAGCCCCCTCGTGAGAGTACTAATCTGCGAGTTCGTCACGAATTTTTTCCACTGCACCTGTAGATCTTCTGGGTATGCTTTGCAGTGAAAGCATAGAAGACATTTGGTCTAGGTCATTTCTCCATGAACCTTCCACTTGTTGTCCATTTTCATTTTCAAAATCTACAGTTCCGTGAGGTGTATATAATGCTCTTGAATTTTGTCGCAAATAGTTGTGCAAACAAAGAATTGTTTGCACAACTACTTGCGCTTTCTCCGGCTGTAATAATAGTGGTTTTCTCAACACCCTAAAAACCGAACTTATAATGCCGAAAGCATTTTCGACCACCCTACGAGCCCTGCTTAGTCGGTAATTGAACACTCGTTTACAGGAGCCTTTGCAATGCTCTCCTCTATACGGTTTGATTACATTTTCTTGCAGTGCAAAAGCGCTGCCGGCCACAATAAAATAAGGCACTTTGACGTGTCGTCCTGGAAGTTCTGTTGATGCTGGGAACCCTAAAGATTTGTCCCTCAGCATTTGGTACAATTTGCTATTATTAAATACGCCACTATCGGAAATTCTCCCTTGGCACCCAACATCAGCAAATAAGAAGTTATACTCTCCATCAACTAGTGCTAGCAATACGATACTAAATTGCGACTTATAATTAAAAAATTCAGAACCGGATTTAATTGGTGACTGCAGTAACACGTGCTTCCCATCAATTGCGGCTGTACAGTGCATAAAATCCCATGTTTGTTCGAATACCTCGCATTTCGCCATCCACTCTGAAGGAGTTCTAGGAAGCTGCAACACAGATTCATTCGTCTACATTAATAGAGTTAATATAGTTAATAGAGATTTTGTTATTTTTATTACTAATTGTTATTTCCACTGTCCAGGAGTCCCATTCGAACGATGAAGAGGATATAGGTAATGTGGGAGATAATTCCCAGGTGATGCCGAGTACATCGGGTGCAGAAACGGGAAGGCAGCAAATTCACAGTCCGCGACCACCGAAGCGAAGGAGAGAAGGAACTGACAGGGGTATGCAATTATTAACAAGTGCTGTTGATATACTGCAAAGTACAGCTGCAAGACTACATGCGACGCCGACGGTACCGGATGCTGAGGTGTCGTCATTTTGTGGATTTTTATCATCAAAAATGATGAGCTATCGACACGACACGCGGCAACGTATTCAGCATGAAATGTATGGCCTTCTGATGAAGGCAGATCTTGGGCAGTTCGAAACCGAACCTTTCCTGTCTCCTTCACCTATGCCACTTCACCTGTCTCCTTCACCTTTTCCTACATCGCAGTCTTTCCCCCAATATTCGTCCTCAGCACCACAACCTCCTTCTATGCTACACAACCCCCTACTCACAAATCCTTCTCGTACTGCTTCAAGATCTTGTACGTGCAATACATATTATTCGAATGAATGAATGAATGAATTTCACGATTCTCAATTTTCGTAAATTGTGTACAAAATAAATATAAATGAAGTGCGATAGTGATTTTTATTTACCTTGATGTTTTCCTTCAGTGCTTGAATGAGTGCTGCGCAGACTTCCGGAATTATCTCTGAAATACTTTGTTTCGAAATACGAAAAGTATATTGAAGGCTTGAATATGAGTCCCCTGTTGCCAAAAATCGTAGTGTCACAGCTAATCTGTAATGTAAATTATTATAAATTAAAAACAGACCAGTTTTGTCATTTTCACCTAAGTCAGGAAATTAGGTGAAAGTTGAAATAAATATTTTAAAATGTACCAACCTGTCTTGAGCCGAAATTGCTTCTCGCATATTAGTATCTTTCTTTGTGATGTTCGGTGCAATTTTGGTCAATAGATCTTCGAAACACGACGCACTCATTCGGGTAAAATTTTTATACTGTCCACTAACTTCTTGAAATTTCAAGTCCCGCATTAATTTGTGCCCGTTTCGAGTACCATATAGATCGGTGTGCCACCATCTTCGCTGCCTTCTCTTCCTCTTCTTTGCCTCTTCTACCTCACAATAAGCTGCAATTACAACTGCAGTACTAGCTGCGATCAGAGCTGCAGCGTCGTCCATCTTCAGCGAAAAACACTGAACTAATGGTGAATGCGGGGTATGCCTCCAGGGGTATACCCCCCAGGAGTGGGGATAAACTTCATACTATGTACATCCTATTTTCTACATCATATTTAAAAATCATTAAAATTGGTGAGACCTTTAAAAGAGCCTTCTAACAGCGACAAACACTGAACTGATGGCGAGTGCGCGTTCAAATTCACGGTTCGTCCATACGGGGGGCCCATCGCTAGATAGCTGCCGCGTTGCAGCCGCAGAGCGCTCGCCTGTACCCACCTTAATAATAATATTCATGTTACTCATGTATATATTAATTAGAATAGATTAAAATCGCCATCGAAGTTTACACTTCGGTCGTGCGGTCTTAATGGGGTAGACACGGGTAATGCAGCGAGCTGTATACCGACACAATCTGGGCCGAAACATGGGTTTGGGACTATGCATTTTTCGTCCTTATATGAGAAGATTTTGAGCTCGGCGAAGGCTCATTAGAAAGAGGAAGGTTCAATGAAGCACGCGACACAGCCCGTTTATCGAGATTGTGTTGATATCTAATAATATGAGTGTCCAAAGTAGAGCAAAAATTGACATAATACACCGCGGAATCTAAGTATATTTTAAGTCACTGAAAGAGTTTTATGGCTCAAACAGGCTGTGTCGCGTGCTGCATTGCACTTTTCTCTGTCGAATGAGCCTTTATTCATCTCAAAATCTTCTCATATAAGGATAAACGATGCATAGTCCTGATTGCATTCCCGCAGACCAGTTACGCCGTCCGCTGTTCATATTGCCGTTAAAACAGAGCACGTGACGTCACAAATTTAGTTCACGTAGTGGTGATGAGGTGGCGTCTACTCAGGAGGACTGGCAACGTGAAATCATAGCAAAACTGAAGCGTTGGCTTGTGACATGTGCTACAGTAGTAACAGCGTGATGCGGTCAATGTATGCATTTTCGTACGATTATAGGTTAGGTCATATGCATTTTAGGTATTGACTGGGAACTGTGTACAATTACTAAACGCTTTTACTGTATATAACACATGCTTGACTTGAAATCGCTGTCGAATTTATGTTATAATTGTATGGTTATATTATTTAAAATAAAAAAGAAGAGATTGGAACTTTTTTACGGAGGTTGGAAGTATTGATGTACTGACATCATATTTTCAGAATGTGGTAATTACGTCAAATATTTGAAATTATTGCATTGCTCTTATTAATATTCTTTTTCATTCTTTTGATCATTTTGTACAAAGCATATTGTAAGAAAATGTCACCAAATCAGTCATAAGTTGACCTGATGTTTTTCATTCATACGTGAATACGGATGCGTGAATACGGATGTGTGAATACAGACACAGTAAGGCATAGTTGCCGCAACTTATCAAGACTTCTGTCGCGCTGTTGCCATATCTGTTACAAATGTGATCATCAGCTAACTAAATGAATCGGCTCGAGCGGAGATTTTGTCTCGACCCGCCAGAAACTTTTCTGTAGGTTCGAGTCCCGCACGTGTTCATTTTTTTACTTTCTGAATTTCTCTCAATGAAACTGTTACTAACGTACTTGCGAGATTTTTCATATTAAAATAAGGCCAAACACGATATAGTTTGAATTATATTTGCTTGTTGATACTAATTGAAGACGTACCACAAAGTCTGTATCAACAAGTAAATATAATTCAAACTATATCATGTTTGGTCTCATTTGAATCAGAAAGATCTCCCAGATACATTGGTAAAAGTTACATGTAGAAAAATTAGTAAATAAAAAAGTTTCATCGTTGAATTGGTATTAGTCACACCGATACTCCTCTACATGTATATTACACCGCGTCGTCGAGCGTCGCTACGGCCAAGCGGGATTCCCCCACGTGTAGGGGATAGTCCATTTCTCCAGCCAATAATTTCTTGCATTTTTGTCATCATAATACAATGTATTGTTCAAACCTTTCTCCTCACCATTCAAACATGTGTACGAGACTAACTAGTCAATTGTGAATAGTTGGAAAAACGTCTGATTTCGGTAAATGTATAGAAGAGGGATTTTTGAATATGTTGTAGAAATCAATATTCTGAACAATTTTTGAACAGCAAACCAGGGTGTACAACATGATAATTCATGAATGCAGTATCGTCTCCTACAATGTTATATATAATGTTTGTCCAATAACTGCTTTCTACGTAGGACGTTTAATTACTTTATAATAAGTGTATAACTTTCATGTTCCGCTTCAGTGTTTTGTTAACAAAATAATGTCTAACCTAACAATACCATGCCCCTCATCTAGTTTTTCGTTTCACTTGTAATTCCTTACTGCAACGAAACATATTGTAGCATAACCACATTTCAAGTATATAATTAAAATGTACAATGAATTTTCAACGCTGGCACTACCAGCAGACTTTCCGTTTAAATTCTTTCAAGTACAACGCAACAGCTGACAATGTCTTTCCACATTCAGATTACAATATCGAAATAACAAGCAGCTCCCTCTCGCCTGTCGGTATTACCATTCTGTGCAGGAAAAAGCTGCTGTAATACCGACCTTCCAAATCGGAGAGGTCACGTGCCGTGTCTACCCCCTTAAGCGCACACTACTTTTTTTTTTAAAGGAAGCAGGTATGTACATGCGACCGGAAAGGTATGTAAGCAACAGCCTATTTTCCCCAAAGCGGCCAAAAAACCTCAAGGACTTTCCGAATATAAATTATTTCCTTCCTAAAACCTAAACTCTCTTTCCAGGACCACCTCCACCCTTGTTAACAACCAATGCCAATTCCTATTTCCACTCCCACACAATAGTAACGGCCAATAGCATTTACCCCATAGTTTACATTTTTCCTTGTGCACCATCAAGAATCACAAATAATCCAGCATTCGAACAGTGAACAGTGAAAGCGAAAGTAAAGACGAATATTAGTCTACAGTTTTACAGTATTTTTTATTCGGGTTTGCAACAATGGACGTTGAAACAATGTTGTGCTTGGAGGCGCATCCTTTAATTAGATATTTGCTTCTACGCAGAAGAAAAAGATTCCATGTGAATCAAATATATTTATTGCGAGAAGATAGGGGCGAGTATCACACGCTCTTTCCTCAATTACTGGAACAGCCGGAAAAATTTTACGAATATATGAGGATGAAGAAGGAAACTTTTTTTTATATATTACGTGCGATTAGTGACATTATTGAGAAGCAATCCAACTTCCAGAAATGCATTTCGCCGGAGGAGAGGCTTGTGGTAACCTTAAGGTAAGTTATTTTTAAATTACCTATTCGCAACACATAAAGTATAATAAGTGTAATTTATTGTACAATTCAGATTAATTTTATACATATTGTTTTATTTAATTTAACTCAATCGTACTGATCGGGTCAGTTACAGTTCCTTCATGAACTACAGAAGGTCGTAAATTACAGACAGGTTGATTTTCTATTATTATTTCCTGCAATTTCACCCGCGTCTGCAATTTCTTGTGTTGTGGTATGGCACGAAAATACGGAAGTAGACTCATGAAATAAAAATAGTCCTCGTCTTCCACAATCGTCCTCTTCTGTGTGCCCCCCTTTTGCTCCAAGTACGCAACCTTTTTTTCTTCCAATTGTAGGAAGTGAACCAGGGGATCTTTCCTGGTTCGAGTATACGTATTTCGTGATTTCAATACTTCCTCACGTTTGTCCTCATCAACAAGGGGGGGTCTGCCATCGCCATCCTGGTCGGTGTGGGAAACGGGTTCAACTACAATTTCGTGATCTGATACCTCGATCGGTTCATTGTCGCCGTTCCATTGCGGAGGTTGGGAAATATTTCCAACCAGAGGTCTACTTGTGTACATGTCTTTCAAAAAAGACATGTGTTCCAAATATTTCCATTTCGACTCATTACTCTGTGACGCCGACCCTGTTGGTAAACGGCTCTTTCGCAACTCTCGCCGATGCGAGTCCTTCAACCGTTGCCACCTCGTCTTAACGCTCGTACCTAAAAATACATAAATAATGCAATAATTGGAGATAGGATAACAAAATATAATCGCGATAATTGTCATTGAATCATTCCTACAGTACATTTTTGTGACTGATATACAATATACTTTTGTTTCAGGTATCTATCAACGGGACTTGCTTTTCGGTCTCTCGCATTTTCCTTTCGAATGGCCAACAACACTATTGCTGGCATTGTCTACGAAACTTGCGAAGCAATATGGTTTAGGTTTCATGCGAAACATATGCCGTTCCCATCAACGGAGGACGTTTATGAAATTGCAAAGGAATACGAGCGCGTATGGAATTTCCCCAATTGTATTGGAAGTATTGACGGGAAACATATTCGCATCAAATGTCCCCCGCACTCTGGATCCATGTTCATCGATTACAAGAAGTATTTTCCCATACATTTGCAGGGCATCTCAGATGCCCATTATAAATTTATAACAGTGGACATTGGAGAATATGGAAGACGGAGTGATGGGGGTGTTTTTGCACAATCAAGCGTTTATCAGCATATAGAAAACAACACTTTTAATATACCGCCCAATACTCCGTTGCCGGGAACCACGAATGCTGTCCCGTATGTCTTCCTTGGGGATCAAGGATATCCATTAAAGGAATATTTATTAAGGCCCTATGCAACTAATAACAGTACCGATGACGGACAGGAGTATTTCAATTATAGGCTAAGTAGAGCTAGACGCAGCATTGAATGCGCGTTTGGGATTTTAGTCAGCAAGTGGAGGTGTTTGAAAACAGAATTGCAAATGCATCCACGGAGGGTAGATAGTATTGTAAAATGCGTATGCTTATTGCATAATATTGTAATAGATGAGGAAGGAACGAACGAGGTGGTATTTACTTTAGGAATGCGGGAAATCGGTAATGATAGCGCACATAACACTACACGGCGTTTTAATTCATCGTCGCGTAGGGCATATGAGCTCCACGACTGGTTTAACACGTTCACGCCGGCGTGCATCACCGGTGGGTCACGCTCGACTGTCCCATCGGGCAGCGTGCATCACCAGTGGGTCACGCTTGAACTTTCGTTTAGACGCCGCTCACCATCAAAAATATAGTTCGTTTAGTAACTGGAAAAAATTGCCGTATTGTTGAAAATTTAAATAATTGAGCGTGAATTCGACGCTTCGCCTCACAGCGAAAAACATGAAAATCGGCCCCGGCGTGAACGTGTTAAACAGTTCTTAATAAATGAAACTGTTCCAAATATGGAATAAAATGTACCGACTATGTATAATAATAAAGAAATTGGTTTTATATGAAAGTTAATAATTGAAGTAGTCACTTACTTCTTGTATGCAATAACGTGGCGATCTCGCACCACAGCCTCCGGGATGCATCTCTATTATGGTATTCAGAATGTTTAGGATCCCATAAGCTTCTTCTTTCCTGAACTAGGCCAATTAATTTTTCCAACTCCATCATTTATACAATAAAGATGTATTAGATTTTGTTTTCGTTGGCACTTGCGAAGTATGTAGTTAATATTAAATGTACACTTCACCCACGAAACTTGATGTTTGAAACAAGAAGAACTTGGTTCTAGCTGGTAAATTGTCTAACCGTTATTGGTAATAGACTGACAAGTCTTCGTAAAATTCTTATTACGAAAACTCACCAAAGTGTTGCGGGGGGGGGGGGGCACGCGTATTGGTTAATTTTTTCGAATTTTCTATGTAGCGAGGTGGCAGAAAAAATGTATAATTGGTTAGACAAAAACCTAGTGGAAATGGAAAGTAACCGCCCCCTGTCTACCGCTCACCCTCAGGTAACGAGTGACCTGGGGGTGACTCTTGCGAAGTCCACATGTTCAGTTAACGGAAAGCAAGTAGTAAAGTCATAAAGCGCGCTGAGTTTAGAATAACATGGTAATCCTTAGCAATTGAGCTGTACAATTTTTAGCTATCTGGCTTGCAGCTGCAGAGGGCAATAGTCATTAAAAAGAAAAATAACCTGAACAATTTTACCTTACCCAATGGCTGACAATGGCCGCATGTGTTCGACATGGGCGGTCGCATGAACATACCTGCTTTCCATGTTTAAAAAAGTCATAAACCAACCAGATGTTTGGAACAGCATTTAACTGCGAAAGGTCTCGTGTAAAAACCATTAATTTAGACGAAGCTCAGGATTTTAAAAGTGCACAAATGACAATGAAAATACCAGTACATTGATCCTTGCATAGTCAACTATCTTAGGTAATAAAAGTTTTACAACTTAGAACAAATGTTTAAAATCGACTTTTGCCCAGGTAGATCGAGCAAATACCACACTGTGCAACGTCAATAACTTCGGGACCATAAATTACCTCCTTCCTAAAAATCAAATTTACCTCTACACCATCACATTCCTTTTTTTCAATTAAGTTTTAAAATTAAAATGAAGTAACAAAAGATTAACACAGAATCTGAAATTGTTACAATCAGTTAAAAATATAAGTTGAAATAAATAAGGGTTGAACATATGATTTGAGTCAGAAAATAGTTTTTTGCGCCTTTCACGGGCAAAATGTACTCCGCCACATGTCGGAGGGAAGCCTATGGCTCACACGCATGCCTACTAACACGAATGCACGCATCGGACGACTTTGCCCCGGCATGCCGGTCGTCTGTCGAACGGAGCCAAGCTGATCGTACCCTTAGCAGGATTTATGGATATGTTGTAACTAGTTAGGTTTTGAGCAAGGCTGTCTAGAGCTATTTCGATGTTGTGGACTGCCGTATTTGGATTCTTGTGTGAGCAGTATAATGCTATATCGTCGGCATAGGCTGCTACGAGTATGTTGCTTGGTATTTGTCGAAGGATATGTATATGCGGTATAAATGTTAAAGAGAAGAGGTGAAAGTATGGCGCCTTGAGGTACTCCAATGTGTATTTGTTTTGGTTCGGCTATTGATGATATGACTCGGAATGAGGCTTTCCGGTAATGCAAGAAAGTTGCGATTACATTATACAGCCAATTTGGTGTGCTGTATCGACGTAGTTCTTGTAAAAGTTTTAAATGAGAAACTGAGCCAAAAGCTTCTGTGCAGTCGATGGAAATCATGCACGTCGTATGTTTGGCACAGAACGCGGAGTGAATGTCTGCAACAACTCTGGTTACTTGTGAAGTAGTGGACATGGTTTTTCTGAAACCTGCTTGTTGCGGAGGTGATATGTCCTTTTCCATTGCATGTGACAGCAAAAAATTGTGCAGAATTTTTTCGTATAGTTTTCCCATATGATCAAGCAACCTTATTGGTCAATAACTAGAAGCTATAGTAGGATCCTTTCCTGGTTTGAGTAGCGGTGTTATAATTGCTTGTTGCCATTGTTTTGGGAAGGTATTCATACGAAGGCATCCGTTATAAATTTGTATAAGATAAGCTATGCCTTTTCTTGGTAGTTGTAGAAAAATTGCTTGAATGCCATCCGGCCCTGCCGATTTTTTACCTCTCATACGATATAGGAGTCCTCGAAATATTCTGTTATTTACAATCGGTGCCGTGGCAATAGTAGGCTCAGGGATTTCATATATTGTTCCCGTGCGAATGTTGTTGGTGAGGACATTGGCTTGTTCCGCGGGTGTCGCGATGCCCGTAGCAGTGATTATACCACATCTTTGATATTTGCTGTGGACTGATCGAACTAATGTCCAAAATTTGTTCTGATCAGTGTGAGAACTGCGTAATTTGTCTTGCCAAATGTTAGATAACCAGTTACGCCGCAGATTTAGGATTTGACGGGACAGGGAATTTAAAGCAGGTTTTAGATGACGTGCGCGTGTTTTATGGTATTTATTCAATAGTTTATGACGTAGGGATATAAGGTGCATAACGTGCTTAGGTAGTTTGCGGAGGAAAGGTGGTTTAGGTGTATATGTTGGAATGTTTTTAGAAGCTGCTTCTTTTATAGTCCTAACTAGAGGTTCTATAGCATGCTGCAAGTCTCGCTCTGTGTTAAGGATGCGTGGGGTAGGAAGCGCGTTGTAAATGAGCTCCCTATAGCCATTCCAGTTTGCAAGATTGTAGTTAAAATGTATATGCTTGTTCTGCGGTGGTGCAAATTGATCAGGATTGGAAGTATAGATAACAGGATGATGGTCGCTAGTGGATAAGCGTTGTATGGTGTAGACATCTGTTAAACAATTTGGTTTTTGAGTAAGTAGAATATCAATAGTAGAGAAACGGTTATTTATAGGGAAAGTGTGTGTTTCTGGGACAACTAGAGAGATTGGTTGTTGAGCTATCCATAGCCCAGCTCTGTTTGTGGTTTTGTTGCCTCACAGAGGATGTTTGGCATTTAGGTCACGTATAATTATGTGTGCCTTCTTCTTTAAATAAGGTTAAATGTGTGTTTTAAAGTCATCGATATTATTATTAGGGCGTCTATATATCCCTGTTATAGTGTGCGGCGTCTGCAGGGAAACTTCTACAGAGATACTGTACCAATATAGCGGCCGGCTGGATAAAGATGGTGTAGCTAAACGATGAGGCACATCTTGGCGAACACAAATTATAACACCACCAACGATATTCGGTGTCGGGGTATGATAAATATTGTAACCCACGAAATAGAAACGAGGAGATTGTTTGAGTCTTGTGTTTGTAATGCCTACTACAGTTGGTTTGTATGAGGCCAAAAGATTATGAAGTTCTGATATTAATGTCGCAATACCATTAACATTAATATTCACAAACATGTACATTATTGCGGGATATTACGTATCTGTTGTATAAAATGCATGAGGGTAGTGGTTAACTGCTGGAAAAATGATGTGAAGAGATTGGAAAACATGTTAGTTAGTTGTACATTAGAATCACGATTTGGTTGCGCTGGTTGCTGGATAGCTTCAGTAAAACCAGGAATTGGATGAGTTTTACGTGGAAGGGATGGGAACGACAGCGTAGGAGTAGGGTTATTGAAAACTGGTGGTGATGTTAAGTGTGATTTAGAAGAGCTATCTTTTTTAATATTCCTCACTAATAATAATTGCATTCGCTTTGGACATTTTTTGAAACTAGCAACATGGTCACCGCCACGTCCTGCACATTTGACTATATTTTCAAATCGATTGCAATCCTGCACCTGGTGAGTTCCAGAACAGCGAACGCATACAGGTGCTCTACTGCAGTAAGCACGCGTATGACCATAATCTTGACAGACCATACATTGTGGAATACTTCTTTGAGATGTGTATTTCACATTACGAATGCGGTAATAGCAAATACTTGATATGTTTTTGAAATGATCCAACGTGGTTGTTGCTAAAGTGGTGATAACAAAAGGATGTATTGGGCGTTTGTTGCCCAATTCATCTGTTTTTGTCATATGGCGAATGGATAATACGTTTGGTACATCATGTAGGGCTGTTTCTATTTCTGGTACTGAAGGTTGATTAAGGTCTAAGCCTAAGATTAGATATTGTATATGCTTAGTTGCATTATGGGCTGAATGAGTGTAGAAAGATAAATTTTCTGCTTTTAATATGGTTTGGAAAGTTCGAGACGCTTGTTCGTCATTGGGGAAAAGAATGTACTGATTCTCATTATATCCACGGAATGATGCGGATATTTTGTTTAGTGTAAGGATATTGTGGGATAGGGGCCCCTCCATCAAAGAAGATATAAGAGGAACTTAAGAACTACGTTGCCCAAGGAAGGGGCCGTGGCGTAGATGGACTGATCAGTGCCTACTACCAGAAGGACTCGAATTCGATTCCCGATGACGCCCCTTCATTTTTCTCCAGTTCCTACAATATTTCGTATCGCAGCACTATTATCTTCGGAAGGAATTTGATCAGTTTGATCAAGCGAAAAACTTTTTCGCTTTGATATTGAAAACGAAAATGATTTTGTACCTTCCGTTGATGCTTTCCTTTGCAGAAAGGTCTGTTCTATCGCGTGGCATAGTTGGACTTTCTCCTGGACCCTTAGTTTTTGAAATAAACTGAAAGATATCAGCCAAAATGGGTGTATTTTCGGTGTCCCTTTCACTTTGATCATTGTTTAAACACATTTAAATGTTTATAGTCTAATAACAACATATACCATTTTATTCGTGAAACTTCAAAGAATCATTTGGCACGAAGCGCAACTGAATAACTATTACCCCAACAGTACAAAACACTTCCAAAGTTAAAAATTTGCGATTTTGTTCAAAATTGATTTTTTCAAAAATGGTACGTTCTGGAGAAAAACGGATTGCAGATTCGTATTCAGCACATTAAAGTATATAAGAAACGCATATTGAAGGTTACAAAATCAAAAAAAAGTTGAAATTTGTCGAACAGTGTTATCAATATCGTCCATGTTGCGTTTTTTTCTTGAAAAATTACACTGTTCAACACGGGTCTGATTTTGTAACCTTCAATATGCGTTTCTTATAGACTTTAATGTGCTGAATACGAATCTGCAATCCGTTTTTCTCCAGAACGTACCATTTTTGAAAAAATCAATTTTGAACAAAATCGCAAATTTTTAATTTGGGAAGTGTTTTGTACTTTTGGGGTAATAGTTATTCAGTTGCGCTTCGTGCCAAATGATTCTTTGAAGTTTCACGAATAAAATGGTATATGTTGTTATTAGACCATAAACATTTAAATGTGTTTAAATAATGATCAAAGTGAAAGGGACACCGAAAATACACCCATTTTGGCTGATATCTTTCAGTTTATTTCAAAAACTAAGGGTCCAGGTGAAAATCTAACTATGCCACGCGATAGAGCAGACCTTTCTGCAAAGGAAAGCATCAACCGAAGTTACAAAATCATTTTCGTTTTCAATATCAAAGCGAAAAAGTTTGGCAAAACACGTGGCGGCGTCAGTGGTGCTCTATGACGGCGGCTCCCCGCTCATCGCTCAGCGTAGCGGAATCACTAAACGCGCAGTACTTCTGCTGAGTGTCACTATTGCCGGAGTTAACGTACGGGAACAGCGTGTGATAAAAGTTTTTTCTGTGAAATTGCTATTTTTAAAATTATTTGAAATTTTAAAGTTAGCGTCCCCAAGCGCGTCGTTTTACATGCGTCCGCCATCTTGTTTCGTGGCGTCACTTCGCTTCACATCGGCTTCAGTGTCGATTTAACGATCGAAAACGTTTCCCGGCGTGCTTAAAAAGTGAACAGGCACCAGAGGATTACTTACATACAACTGTGAAGTGTAAAAGAACGAAGAAAAGTGCGTGAAAACGCGGCTTTTCTGTTAGCGTCACCCACGCGGAAAAAAGACGCCATCTTGAATCGGTGGCGTCACTTTCCTTTACCGCGCCCCCCGCGACACAGAAACGTCGGGAAACGTTCCGCGGTGTTAGAATACAGCGAGGGCGTATCTAGGGACAACACGTACGCATTTATGAAGTGTCAAATAAGGAAGAAAAGTGCGTGAAGAGGAGCTTTCTCGGTAGCGTCACCGACGCGCGCGAGTGACAGGTGACGGCTGTGATTTATGACCCCCGCCATCTTGGAAATACGGAACAAAACCGAAACTTTCAAAATCAGTTATCTCCGCGAATAAACGCGGCACCTCGAAACCGACCAGCTGCGATACATCAGCGTAATCAGCCGATCAATTCATTTCGCCGGATTTACCTTTTTTTTTTGATATTCGCCCCGGTTGCGAGTACAGCAAGACGGTGGAGAAACAACTGTCGACGCGAATCACCGACCGACGGCCCCGCGCACATCGCGCCCAGCCCGCGATGCCGCGGCCGGGGGCCACAACCGCGAAACCCTGGGTCGACATGGACTTCTCCTCCGACCATGAGCCCGTCGCGAAACCCCGCCGCAAGAAGTCGCAGCACATTCGGAAGCGTAAGATCTTCTCCGGCAGCAGCGACCCCACCGACCGCAAACATCCCCCCATGGACCAACCTCCCACCCCCCCTCCCAAAGCCAACAAAAAAAAGAGCAAATCGAGCTCCCACTCCCCACCGCCCACCTCGGACCCACTTCCTCCCTCCGATGATGCCTCCTCCCACCCCCGCGAACCACGCGAAATCCGATCCCTCAAGATCAAGTCGGAGCGCATCCACGCCTCTCTCATAGACTTTCTCTCCGCACCCACCAACGCCATACAACCACCCTCCCTTGCCTTCGTCATGTGCAAAGTCGCCAAATTGCAGGGACTCCTCAACGAGTCCCTCCTCCGCAACAGCCATCTCGAAGGACAACTAGAAGCCCTCAAGTCCGAAAATCTTGATCAACGGAAGACCTTCGAGTCAGCCAACACCGCGAAACCGAACGCGCCCGCCATCCGACCCCTTACGTACGCGCAACGCATCGGCGTCAAATCCGGCACCGCCGCGCGATCTAATCTAAGACAGGACCCCCCCACCGTCGTCACCATCACGCCAACGGACGCCACTGTCTTCGAATCGAGCCAAAAGACCAAGGAGGCTCTCTTCAAGCTCGTCTCACCGAGGCGAGATAAGATCTAGGTCAAGAATGTACGCCGAATACAAGGCAACGGAGTACTCGTCGAGACAACCAGGAAAGCGGACATGTCCACGATCATGGCTAACGAGAAGCTGAAGGCAGCCGGCCTCATTGTAGGCGCCCCGCCGAAAAGGAATCCGCGACTCATCGTTTACGAGGTTCCCCAAGCGGACAGCAACGAAACCATCCTCAGCGCCATAATCGAGCAGAACCTGTCGGGAACACAACAAACTACCGCAATGAATCAGCTGAAAATTGCGTTCCGGTTAGGCGACAGGAACAAGGAGAAATGCAACATCATCCTGGAAGCATCCAAGGAGACGAGGGACCATCTTATCCAGAAGGAACGCCTCTACGTTGGGTGGAATTGCTGCCGAGTCAACGACTACATCGCCGCAACCCGCTGCTATAAGTGCCACGGATACGGACACACCACAAAATACTGTAAAGCACAGTCCGAGGTATGTGGACACTGCTCCTTACAAGGCCACGGTTTCAAAGAATGCCCGAACAAATCGAGACCCGCCACCTGTGTTCCTGCCAAAAGGCCGGCAAAAACTCGAACCACAGCGTTAAAAGCAATACATGCCCGGCTTACATATCCGCGATAAATCAGGTCCTCTCCCGCACCGACTATGGTAACTAACCAACCATCCATCTCCCCAGCAATAAGCATCGCCCAACTCAACATGAGAAGGTCTCAAATGGTTAGCTTGGAGACAGTCAGGGTACTCGAAGAACGCAATATCGACGTTCTCCTCATGCAAGAGCCATATAATCCTAAAGGGAACTTCATCGGCTTCGGTTCACGCGCTGTAATTGTCACCGGAGCCGCCACCGGAACCAGCGCAATGGCAGGAATTTACATCCGAAACCCAAATCTAACCGTGCTCAAAATCCCCCACCTAAGCAACAATAACTGCACTTGCGTCGAGATCACAAGCCCCGCCGGAAAAATTTACCTCGCCAGCATGTATTTCCAACATAGCCATGCAATAGACCCATACCTCAACCAGCTTAGACGCATTGCAAATCACATACCTCGGGAAAAACTAATCATCGGAGCTGACGCGAACGCGAAGTCACCCCTCTGGTACAGCAGACTCGCGGACCCCCGCGGAGAAGCGCTCGCCGAAACTATAGCTGATATCAACCTTCTCGTCCTGAACGAGCCAGGAAATCCGCCAACCTTTCGCTCGCACAAAGGATGCACGCGCATTGACATCACTTTGGCCACAGCCCACGCGGTACAATTTACACGAAACTGGCGCGTAACTGAAGGTCTGACCTCCAGCGACCACAATTTAATTACCTTTAGCTTCCGCTCTAGCACACCAACCGACCACCCCCCGCAACTACAACGCTTCAACACCAGGAAGGCTAACTGGGAGAAATTCCAGAAGGTCCTCATGGAGAAAAAGCCATCCCTCCGGGAAGCCCTACGCGTCTCCTCCGCCGAAGAAGTGGAGGCAGCCGCTGCCTCCCTCCAGTCCGCGATAATCGATGCCTGCAACGCGTCCATTAAACTCAAATCCGCGCACCCCTACTCCGTACCATGGTGGACAGAGACTCTAACCTCTCTCAAGAGGAAAACGTACAAGGCAAGAAAAGCCTTCCAGACGGAACGAGACCCGACTCGCAAAGCACGCTGCAAACAGACATACACACACGCCAGACGACAATACACAACGGAAGTTCAGAAAGCCAAAAAAAATAGCTGGCCAGAGTTCGTAACCGGTATGGGAAACGAGAACCCTTGGGGAGTGACATACAAACTGCGTATGCAGAAGATCCTCCCCGAGAAAGCTCTCGCGGCATCACCCCACGGCGACGAAATCCGTTGGGATCAATCCGCCCTCAGGCTCCTTAATAGCCTGGTCCCGGACGATTCTCCCGACTTCTCCGACGCCCAACGTTCTAATAGACTAGCCCGCGACACCCCCCCCCCCCACACACCGGACGCGATCGAATTTAACGCATCGGAAATCCGCGACGCAATCTTCGACCTGAACAACGGAAAGGCCCCGGGCCCGGACAGAATTGAAGTAGAAATCCTGAAGGCTGCGTATGGCACACTGCATGAGGAACTGCACACTCTGTACAATAGCTGCCTCTCCCTGGGAGTTTTCGCCAAGGTATGGAAAACCGGTTCCATCCGCGCTCTCTTAAAAGGTCCAGACAAAGACGAGAATCTCGCTTCGTTATACAGGCCCATCTGCTTACTCCCAGTACTTGGCAAGTGCCTTGAAAAACTCCTAGCCCACAGACTCTCTCGCGTTCTTAACGACACACAATTTGCCTCCAGCCGACAATTTGGATTCAAACGGAAAAAGTCTACGGAAGACGCTATTCTTAAAGTCAGAGAACTCACCGCTGACACCAAACGCCACTTTTATACACTAGCTCTGCTCTTCGACATCTCAGGCGCATTCGACAACGTTTGCTGGCCAAGTATCCTCCATAGTTTAAAGAAAAGATCATGTCCGAAAAATATTTACAACGTAATTGCCGATTACCTTAGAAACCGCGAAGTCTCACTTATCGGCAAACGCGACTCTGTCCGCCAACCAGTCTCCAGAGGCTGCCCTCAGGGCTCAATCCTGGGCCCCAGCCTATGGGACCTCGTCTTCGATGACCTCCTCATGACCCTCGCGAACTCAGGACACGAAGCCGTCGCTTATGCGGACGACCTCCTCATTCTGGTCCCCGCCAGTTCCAGAAATGATCTAGGTACCCGCGGACAACTCGCGGCGACAGTGGTAGAGGAATGGTGCGTACGTGAAAAACTGACACTTTCTTCCTCGAAATCAGAAATGATCCTCCTGAAGGACAAATTAGACACAAAGAAACCCCCAAGCATTAAAATCTACGGGAAGCAAATTAAACTCGCACAAACAGTTAGATACCTAGGGATTCACATCGACGTCGGCCTCAGCATAAATGGTCACGCGCTTCAAATCAGACACAAGAGCATACAAAAATTCAACTCCCTCGCCGCGATAGCTAAAAGGGAGTGGGGCCTCAACCATAAGAGCCTAAAAACTCTGTACACCGGTCTGTTTGTCCCAATCGCGACGTACGCGGCGGCGGCGTGGTTCGACCTCCTGAACAAGTCCGGCTCCAAAGAAATCCTCCGAGCACAAAGATCAGTGCTCCTCCGCACCACGAAGGCCTACAGGACAGTCTCGACAGAAGCACTCCCAGTTATCTCGGGAACACTCCCCATAGACTTAAAAGTAAAAGAAGCAGCACTGAGGTACAAGGTCAGGAAACAGATACCCTTCAGTATCGGAGAGTATCAGTTTCCCGACGACACAAACGCACAGAACCCGCGGAAGGCCATCCAAAAATATCTGATCACGGAATGGCAAGACAGGTGGGACAAGTCCACGGACGGCAGACACACGTACGATATCTTTCCAAACGTAACAAACAGACTAGACCAACGGCACCTGGTAGTGACACACTATACGACGCAAATTCTATCGGGACACGGAGACTTTGCAACGAAACTGCATGGGTTCAACCTCGCGTCCAGTAGTGGTTGCGAATGTGGCTCAAGCACTGAGACAGTAACGCACGTACTCCTCGAATGTGCCCTGTGGGAGACGGAAAGGGAGCTACTAAGGCGCCGGACCGAGGAACTGGGGATACCATGGCCGCCGAGCATTCGTCGACTTTGTGACACCGATCTTCACGCGCAATTCAGCTCATCGTCAAGACTGATTTTGACGAAAAAAGAAGCGAACTGGACACGACGAACGACACAGACGGTTCAAGTACGCACCCCCTCTAGTATTCCGGCCCCTCGCAGAAGCACAAGGAGCACCCGATTTACCGGCTGATTTTTTTTTTTTTTTTCTTTTTCTTCTTCTCTTCTTTTCTTTTTCTTCTTCTTTTCTTTCTCTTCTTCTTTTCTTTTTCTTCTTCTTTTCTTCGTCTTCTTCTTTTTCTCTCCTCTTTGAGAGTAACGAACACCTCGACCCCCATTACGGGCGGCGCTCGGCGCCGTGGTGGGTGGGGTCCGACGGCGCAAGCCAACCCGCCGGGATGAAGCGCAAGCTGGCGGCTCTACCTCCTCGTGGTCCCCGCTGGACAGCTCTCCCCGTCGTCTTCGACGCGGAGGGCTGACTAAACGAGCTGCTTCCCTCACGGGTACATCCAACTTGCACAATGACTCCTCACGGATGAGAGCACGGTTTTTTCCAAGCCGCACGCATTTCCACCTTCGCGTGCCGCTCCCCTGGCAGTGACCAATAGAAAGTACTCATACATGCTAATAACATCCTGCTGGCAAAGCTGCTATAGGGGAAACCCTGAGGCGCAGCGCGTCGATCACTCGACTCACAAGCCGACACTATCTGTCACTGTTGCCGGGACTTCAGCGCCACCTTCGGTACAGTACGGACGTGCTTCACATCGCTCCGCAATATTTTGGGTAAAAGTGTCGCCAAAAATTACGGAAACGTGTTCAAAGTGCTCAGGTAACGTACGGGAACAGTGTGTGTTAAAAGTTTTTCTCTGAAAGTGCTACTTTTAAAAATACGAGGAATTTTAAAGTTGGCGTCCCCAAGCGCGTCGTTTTACACGCGTCCGCCATCTTGTTTCGGTGGCGCCACTTCGCTTTTCGAAGCTTCCCGTGGCGTTTACTCACTGCCACGAGGCTCTGAGCGTTGCCTGTGCATATTAACATAAGTGAGGAACAGTTTGCGACAAGTGGATAATAACAGAACGCGAAAATTTGCGTGAAAAACTGGTTTGTCGTAATAGCGTCACCGACGCGCGTGATTGACAGGTGCCCGCCATCTTGCTTCGATAGCATCGCTTCGCTTTTCGAAGCTCGTCGTGGCGTGTACTCAGTGCCACGACGCTCTGAGCGTTGTGTGTGCATATTAGAACAAGTGCGGAACAGTCTGCGACAAGTGGAAATCGATTGGAAAGCGAGGATCTGTGCGGAAAAGTGATTCTCGTGATAGGGTCACTGACGAGCGTGATTTATGACTCCCGCCATCTTGCCTCGGTAGCGTCTATCTGTCTTTCGAAGCGTTCTTTTTGGTAGCGGGAGGCGTGCGGCCCGCAGGAAGTGTTGACCGTAGCCGCACAAACGCGCTATACACGCGACAGATCACGCAAGTGGAAAAGATACCGTGCGGAAAGTGATTATTCGTATCGGGGAGCCCCGGGCCACGCGCGCGTGCACGCCGGTGACTCACCATAGCAGCAAACCACGCGATATACGGCAGCTCAAGGGTAAGTCAGAACGCATCAGCGATGCCATCCTGACTCACCGCTCCTCCACCAGCAACAGCGTCCCCGTCCCGGCGCTCGCGTTCGTTATGTCGAAGGTGGCCAAACTCCAGGGCCTCCTGAACGAAGCTCTCCTCCGAACCAGCAACCTCGAAGGAGAACTAGAGGCACTCCAATGCGAGAATCTTGGTCAACGGAAGACCTTCGAGGCAGCCCCGATCGCGAAATCGAACGCGCCCGCTGCGAGGCCTCTGACGTACGCGCAACGCATTGGAGTAAAATCCGGCACCGCCGCGCGATTGAACCTCAGGCAGGCCCCCCCCCCCTCCGTCGTCACTATCATACCCACGGACGCCACTGCATTCGAGTCCAGCCAGAAAACCGAGGAGCCTCTTTTCAAGCTCGTTTCACTCAGACGCGACAAAATCAAGGTGAAGAAGGTATGCCGCATACAAGGAAACGTAGTCCTTGTAGAAACGACCAGGCAGGCGGACATTTCCACGCTCATGGCCAATGAAAAGCTCAGGGCAGCTGGCCTTATCATCGGTGCCCCGCCGATAAGGAACCCGCGACTCATCGTCTACGAGGTCCCCCAAGCGGACAGCAACGAGACCATCCTCAGCGCCATAATTGAGCAGAACCTGTCGGGAGCACAAAAATCAACCGCGTGGAATCAGCTCAAAGTGGTATTCCGGTCAGGCAACAAAACCAGGGAGAAATTTAACGTCATCCTGGAAGCCCCCAAAGAGACGAGGGACCATCTCATTAAAAAGGAGCACCTCTACGTCGGAAGGAACTGCTGCCGCGTCAACGACTACATCGCCGCAACTCGCTACTACAAGTGCTACGGCTACGGACACACAACAAAATACTGCAATGCCCAGACCGAGGTATGTGGACACTGTTCTCTTCAAGGTCACGCGCTCAAAGAGTGCCCAAATAAATCGAGACCCGCCACCTGTGCTTCCTGCCAGAAGGCCGGTAGAAATCCGAACCATAGCGTTAAAAGTAACACATGCCAGGCATATATCTCCGCGATAAACCAGGTCCTCTCTCGTACCGACTATGGAATTTAATCTAGAAACACCGGTCCCTCCGACATTAAATATAGCCCAACTAAACATGAGGAGGTCTGAAATGGTTACCCTGGAGACAGTCAGGGTTCTCGACGAACGCAACATCGACGTTCTCCTCGTGCAGGAACCATATAATCCTAGAGGAAATTTCATCGGCTTCGGCTCACGCGCCTTAATCGACACCGGCTCCGCCACCGGAACCAGTGCAATGGCAGGAATCTACATTCGAAACCCAAATCTAACCGTACTTAAAATCCCCCACCTTAGCAACGATAACTGCACTTGCGTCGAAATTACCAGCCCCGCCGGAAAAATATACCATGCAAGCATGTACTTCCAGCACAGCCACGCAATAGATCCATATCTCACCCAGCGCAGACGTATAATTAACAACCTACCTCGAGCAAAAGTAATCATCGGAGCAGACGCGAACGCGAAGTCACCCCTCTGGTACAGCAGATCCGCGGACGCCCGCGGGGAAGCGCTCGCCGAAACAATAGCCGACACCGACCTCCTCGTCCTAAACGAGCCAGGCAACCCCCCAACCTTTTGCTCACACAAAGGATGTACACGCATCGACGTCACCCTGGCAACAGCCAACGCGACACAATTTATGCGAAACTGGCGAGTCACGGAAGGACTTACCTCAAGCGACCACAACTTGATTACCTTTAGCTTCCGTTCTATCACACCGCCCGACCACTCCCAGCAGCTGCAACGCTTTAACACCAGGAAGGCCAACTGGGAGAAATTCCAGGAGGTCCTCATGGAAAAGAAGCCATCCCTCCGGGAAGCTTTACGCGCCTCCTCCGCCGAAGAAGTGGAACCAGCCGCTGCCTCCCTCCAGACCGCGATAATCAACGCCTGCAACGCATCCATCAAACTTAAAACCGCGCACCCCTATTCCGTACCATGGTGGACCGAGACTTTAACCTCTCTCAAGAGAAAATCTTACAAGGCGAGAAAAGCCTTCCAGACGGAACGCGACCCGACCCGAAAGGCGCGTTTTAAACAAACATACACACAAGCCAGAGGCCAATATACAACCGAAGTACAGAAAGCAAAAAAAACCAGATGGCAAGAATTCGTAAGCGATATGGGAAACGAGAACCCTTGGGGAGTGATTTACAAACTGCGCATGCAGAAAATCCTCCCCAAGAAAGCTCTCGCGGCATCACCCGACGGCAACGAAAACCGCTGGGATCAATCCGCCCTCAGACTACTTAATAGCTTGGTCCCGGACGACACGCCCGACTCCACTGGCGCCAAACGAGCAATCAGACTAGCCCGCGACACCATACCAAACGCCACTTCTATACGTTAGCTCTACTTTTCGATATCTCGGGCGCATTCGATAACATAGATTTGAAAATCAAGGAAGCAGCTATGCTGCTGGAGGAAAAACAATACGGAATTAAAACCGAAAAACCTTGTTAGTAACGTCAAGCACGGCGGTGGTAATATTCTGGTTTGGGGTAGTATGGCAGCTTCTGGAGTCGTGGAATTAGCCTTTATTAATAATACGATGGATAGATTTGAATATCTCGATATTTTAAGAACAAATTTAGCTGCGAGTGTTAGAAAAGTTGAGTTGCCAAATTCGTGGATCTTTCAGCAATATCGAGATCCTAAACATACAGCAAAGATTGTTCAGGAATGGTTGCAACAAAATGCTCCAAATCAACTGAATTCTCCACCGCAATCCCCAGACCTTAATGTAATAGAGAATTTGTGGGAAATATTGGACTTGAACTTACGCAAAATAAAAATTACGAACAAGGAAAACCTAAAAATCGAATTACTAAAAGTATGGAATGATATTTCTGTTTTAACAACACGTAAGTTGGTTGAATCCATGCCAAGACGATTAGCTGCCGTAATTAAAGCTAAAGGTGGGCCAACAAAGTATTAAATGTACGTGATTTTATTAATAAATGAAGATAAATCATTCTTAATGAGCCGTGTATACTCACTTTTGATTCATATTTTTGCAGATTCTTAACTATTTTATGTTGTATCTCAAATATTATTTATTAGATTGAATTACGTTTTCTACATTTAATTAGCATCAATCTACACTTTATGTTTTTCAAATAACTTATCCATGAATGTAACATGTATCTAATAATTGTTAAATAAATGCCGTGCTCTCGAGGTGTATACTCATTTTTGACTCTCACTGTATATTCATAATCAATTCTTGTTATTATATAAACGTGTTGTGTCGAGTCGAGAAAATAAACGTTTTGGTGTTTAAGTGTCGTGCGTAGTTCATTGTCCAGCATCGTCGTGTATCCGTACTTTTATCTTTATCGTTACTCTCAGTTCAAAGAGTATTAAGTGTGCGTGAGTGCTAATTGCGCACAGTGGGAGAATTAGATTTTCATGAATCGGATATAACATTTACAACGGGATGTTATCTTACGCTCGAAATAATAAATTACTTTCTTCATAGATGGAATCAGACAAGCTAAGGAGCGATAGAGCCAAGAAGGATGAGGGGCTGGCGAAGAAAAAGGAAAGGAAGAAGGGGCAAAATGGAAAAGAGGCAGAGAAAGAGTGTGTGTCGGTGCCGCAAATAAGTAAAAACGTTGACTGTTCTTTATACTAAATGAGGGAGACTTAGATTTTCATGAATCGGAAATAACATCTACAACGCTAGCCACTGAGTTTCCATGATTGTTTTTTGATTTTTATACTAAACATTCTTTATTACATTTCAGATGAAGAAATTCGTGCGGTCAATGGTATTTTAGAACGGCTTCAGAAAAGGCGAACGTGGCTTTGGCCGTGGTGGCGATCGGCGCTTGGACAACCGCGGTGGTGATCGGAGTTGGGACAGCCGACACACAGATCGGCGTTCGGACAACCAAGACGGCCGCGGTGGCGGTGGCACAATAACAATTTATAATTCATAAAAAGAAATTCGAATAAATAAATATGTATATACAGTTACTCCCACTCGTATTCGTACAGCATACATGCGTGTAGTATAAATGAGAAAGAACCACTTTCCTTAGGGATATTCGTTATTTAGCTTTATCAAAATGAATTATTACACTGTTTTACACCTATTTATACAGCAGTTTTACTTTTCATTGTTTAGAAACACAAAAAATGGAAAAAGAATGTAACTTTCCATAAATACCATCTCTCAGCCGTATTGGTACAGCCAACATACAAACAAGGATATAAGTCCTAGGAAATGTTTATACTTTATCGGGAATTCCCCGTTTATTCTACACAAAACAAAAGACAATCGGCAGTTATTCTTTTGTCTCAACAAAAGCAGTCTGTTTACTAAGAAGCAAAATGGGTAGAAAAGGTAAAGAAACGTCAATTGAACTACGAAAATTGATTATAAGTCATCATGAAGACGGAAAAAAATTTGCAAGAAATTGGTAGCATTGTAAAAAGAAGTCGGTCCACTATTCAGTATATTATAAAAAGGTATAAAACTGAAAATAGAGTAGAAAATAAAGTTCGAAATCTCAACAGAAAGCTACTAACTGATCGTGACGAACGAAAAATTTTAAAAGAAATTAAGAGAAATCCTAAAATTAGTGCCCCGAAAGTTGCGTCAAAGTTAGAAAATCAAACAGGTAAAAAAGTAAGTGATGAAACTGTTCGCCGCGTTTTAAGGAAATATGGATATAATGGAAGAGTCGCCAGGAAGAAGCCATATATTAGTGAACCAAATAGACGAAAACGTTTACAATTTCCAAATGAATACATAAAATGGACATATGAATCGTGGAAGCGTCTTATTTTTTGCGATGAGAGTAAATTTAATGTCTTTCAATCTGATGGTAGGCAAATTGTATGGCGGAAACCAAATACCAGCCTTGAGAAGTCAAATCTCCAACCTACAGTGAAATACGGCGGAGGGCACGTCATGGTCTGGGGGTGTTTTTCCGCCACTGGAGTTGGAAATTTGCACATTATTGATGGCATTATGGATAAGCATAAGTACATAAATATTCTAAAAGAAAATTTACACTTCAGTGCGAATCGCTTGGGAATTCCTAACGATTTCATTTTCTATCAAGACAATGATCCAAAGCACAAAGCTCGCTTAACTAGTGAATGGCTATTGTATAACTGCCCGAAAGTAATGGAAACGCCTCCACAAAGCCCAGACATCAACCCGATAGAAAATTTATGGGCAGAACTAATAACTAGAATGCGGAAATACGAAATAAGTAACGTGGACCAACTCAAAAAAGCATTAATCCTGGAATGGAAGAATATTAGTGCTGATATTACAAAAAAATTGGTTCAATCTATGCCAAATAGATTACTTGAAGTAATTAGACACAAGGGTTATCAAACAAAGTATTGATTCATCGAATTTTGATAGCAGAAATACGTTTTTCCCTTGTGTACGAATACGGCTGAGAGATGGTTTTTATGGATAGTTACATTCTTTTTCCATTTTTTGTGTTTCTAAACAATGAAAAGTAAAACTGCTGCATTTTGATAAAGCTAAATAAAGAATATCCCTAAGGAAAGTGGTTCTTTTTCATTTATACTAAACGCATGTATGCTGTACGAATACGAGTGGGAGTAACTGTAAATATTTTCATGTCTTCATTTTGTATTCCTTTCCGGAAATTATTAATGCGATGTAATTTTTATTCCTATAAGTTTTATGGTCGCGAACGTTATCTGCACTGTTTCATTTACGTATTACTTATATGTATACGTATATTAAATTAAAGTATTTAACAAATATTTTTAAAACATTTGTAAATAAATATTGATCATTGTTATATATTTAGTAATGAAAACAAAATTAATGTAAATTAATGTAAAAAAATATACCCCAAGGGGACTCGAATCTACAAAAAAGTTTGCAGCGACTCGAATCAACATCTCTGCTCGAGCCGATGGATTGTGCTGATGGTTATAATTGTAACAGATGTAGGATTATTTTTCATGGGAAATTGTGATTGACTCTCTGGTACTTTAAAAATATGCTTTATTGCTAAATATCTCAATATTATGTATCTTAATAGGGAACTCAAAGGCGGCAGTAAAATCAACATTATCGAAGATCGGAATCATACTACCGAAATCGCTTCTCCCTTGTCTAAATTAAATCGGGACATTGAAATCTATATTTCGAAACCAACTCCCTCGGACACTAAGAGAATTATTACGTTAGCTCACGATTCGCTATTTGGAGGACATTACGCGTACGACGAGACGTTACAAAAGATTCGCAAAAGGTATAAATGGCCTAACATCACGCGAGACGTAAGAACTTACATCGAAAACTGTGTCATTTGCCAAAGACAAAAAGACACGAAACGACAAACGTACGTACCACAAACGACGGACATTCCAACGAAGCCAGCGGACAAAATTTCCTTCGACATTGTCGGGCCTCTGGGCGAAACAACTCGGAAGAATAAATATATCCTAATAATTCAAGATTACTTAACCAGATATATTATGTGTGAACCTCTCATCGATAAATCCACTGCAGCCATCATACAAGCCGTTTGGGCTTCATGGCTAAGAATTTTCGGCAAACCCAAAGAGATTTTAACGGATAATGCAAAGGAATTTACATCCTCGGAATTCACCGAACTTTGCAATACCATGAAAACTAGACATGTACTCACATCAGTATATCACCCTCAGTCTAATGGTAAAAATGAGATCCCACATCATTCTGAAAGAATACATTCGTTGCTACCAGACCGCGGAAACTCCCTGGGATCTCCTCCTCCCCAAAGCAATGCTAAGCTAAAATTGTACTAGTAACCGTTCCACGAGCTACACTCCATTTGAGTTACAATTAGGGTACGAACCCAATAGCATCTTTGACGAACAAGACGAACGATTAAGACTTCGCCAACAAACAGAAAATCTCAAACTACAGCACGAAAATAAAATTATCGAATCAATAGAGAACCTCCAACTTCAACAACCCTCCACTTCCTACGAACATCTTGAGATTATTAACAAAGGAGATTTAGTTCTCATCCGTAACTATACCGCCAAGCCACTAGAAGAACGCTGGCGGGGACCCTGCGAAGTATTAGTATCTACGTATAAATATATAAAAAACCGTATAAATATATAAAAAAAAGCTCTACGTATAAATAGATTAGTGGACAGCAATGAACATTATAAAAAGACTAAAATATTTAGAAAACCATTGTACGAAGAGTTGGAAAATAAATTGTATACGTGGTTTGTGGAAAAACGAGCTGTTGGTAATATAATGACAGACGCGCTTCTAATGGAAAAAGCTGCAGAATTCGCAGATAATCTGCAAATACTAATGTTTAAAGCCAGCAGAGGATGTCTATTAAAGTTCAAAAGACGGCATAATATTCGATTGTTCAATTTACACGGTGAAAAGGAAAGCGCAAAGCGATGAAAATGCAGCCAAAAAACTTATAGAAACGTTCAAAAACGTAATGGAACAAGAGGACATAGACATTGCAAATGTGTATAATATGGACGAAACAGGTCTTGTATGGAAGGCACTGCCCACAAAGACATTACCTGGGACGAAGCAAAAGTATGGGGGATGCAAATTAAAAAAAGATAGGGTGCACAGTCACAGTGGCTTATGTGCCAACGTGTTGGGCACTCACAAGCTTGCGCCCTTATTTATACATAAATATAAAGCACCCCGTGCATTAAGAAATATTCAGGGACAGTTGCCTATTGTTTTTAAATCGTAACAGAATGGATTAATAAAAATAGAGACCGCATTGAAGTCGGACGGCTTGCTCATGTTGTAGCCCGAATCCAAATGCTCGAGCCGAAATTTCGATTCCTGCCGGACATAGCCATAGCTGCTGAGCCGTTGGAAACTTTTTTGTAGGTTCGATCGCCCTCGGGTATATTTTTGTTTTACATTAATTTATTTTTACTTCCTAACTATATGACAATGTTCAATATTTGCTTACCAATATTTTAAAAACATTTATTAAATATATTAATTTAATGTCTCTGCCGATCGCGCCTGAATTTGTGTTTACCCCTTCTTACAATACAGTTGATTCTTACAAGCCCCTCTCCAATCTTGCCAAACCTTGCGTCCCCTACACGACTTTATACCTTCACCAGCAGTTCATAGATGACGCCTGTATCGATTCACTGCGACGTTGCCATTTACTCAAGATTGCGCGCGCATGGGTTCCGAGATACGTGGTAGACCCTGTATGTCGCATCACCAAAAGAGCCAAAAACCAACATCATCGTCATAACCTCAATTAGAATAGAGGACAACAAGCAGTATGCTATGCCAGAAGAGATGACATACATAGAGAAACACAAAGAATTAATGAAAACAGACGTCTATAAAAGAGTGAAAAAGAGTTTAACCAAGAGGCATCAAGTAAGGAAGGTGTGGATTTCACTAACCAAAGAAATGGAGAAAATATATATAGATGAAGAAGAAAATGTAATGTGTGACGAGACGTATTTAGATGAGATAACAGAGAAAATAGAAAAAGAGGAGGAAGCGACACAAAAGAAAGGAAGCCAACGAAACTTGAAAAATATAGCAGAGAAGTTTATGGTGGAGAAGTTCACAAGTAAACATTCAAACGCTGAACAGTGGTTAGAAACATTCGAGAAAGAATGTACAAGGTTTGAAATCACGGAAGACAGCACAAAGATTGAGATATTAAGACTATTCTTAGATAAGGCATGTTTAGAGTGGCACTGTGCAACACTGACAAAATTGACAGTGAGTGCTGAATGGTCGATATGGAAGTGTGCGAAATGAGACAGTGGAATAGCATTCCCTTCAATACTTGAACTTGTCTTTATTCACTCGTCGTGGTACACGCTCGCGATGCTCGCGACAGCTCGTACTTGATTCACTCTGACTCTCGCACGCTTCATCCACTCCATATATTCTCTCACTTGCAGCTTGCCTCTCATTCTATTCCTCATTCGTTCTCACTCATTAGGACCCACACCGACACACACACCCTTGCCACGTGTCACAGGTCGACCACGGGTCACCATGCACTCAAAGCTTCTCGTGCATTCCCAGAAAGCATTCGCTCTTCCCTAGAAGTAAACATTCGCTCGACGTTTCAACTAACACTCTTCATTCGCACCTCACGCTACATTCGATACTTCCTGTCACACTACGGTTTCGATTTAAACATAAGGCGGAGACGTGGCGCCGGCTTATCGCCGCCACAGAAGGCTAGATTTTTAGAGACTTTTGCCGACCAAGGATGGAGTACAGGAATGTATGCTATATCATTTAAATACAAAGAGGGTTTACTAATTGAATATGCTATGAGAAAAGAGAGATTATTATTAGATATGGATAAAAACATAAGTTCAAGCACCCTAGTGATACTTATAGCAGCAGGCTTGCCTGAATTCATAAGAAATAGAATAGACAAGAAGAAATGTAAAGACTCGACTGAATTATTTAATGAAGTTAGAAAATGCGAAGATTTGATAAATAAAAACAATATTTCAAGAAAGAAAGGAGAAAAAGTCGAGTATAGAAAGAAGTACGAAGAGAAGAAGCCATGCAGAAACTGAAAGTTTAAATAAGGGCATTAGATACCACCCAGAAGAGTGTTGCTGGTTTAGAAAGAAGGAAGGTGAAAAAGAAAGAAACAATAAATATGGTGCTATATGAAGTAACTCAGTAATAGAAGTAGAATTAAATAGAGAAACAAGAAACGAATAACCACACCATTAATCAAAATAAAAATATTATTAGAGAATAAGCTAGAAGTAAAAGGAACGTATGACTCAGGATCACAAATCTCCCTCATAAATGCTAAATTGATCAAGATTATAGAAGAGAGAGAAGATGTGAACAAAATACTTTTAAAAACGGTTAATGGTGTAAAAAGCACAAAAGGTCTAATAACCATGAAAATAAAAATTTTTGATATTGAAAAAGAAATAGATGTATTTATCGTTGAAAACGAAGACTTTGAAGAGTTTATCATAGGTCTAGATATGATAAAGAAATTCAGACTAATACAAGATGAAAACCTGAGAATAAAACAAGTGAAAGATATAAATCGATAAAAAGATTATAGAAAAACAAGAAGAAAAGATAGAAACATATTCAATAAACTTTAATGAACACATTCACGAAGACTTCCAAATAAAAGTAAGTCACTTAGGAAAAAAGAAGAGAAGTCGAATAGAAAGAACTATAGAGAAATATAAGACGATATTTGCAAAAGATAAGTACGACATCGGCACCGTAAAGGATTATGAGGCACGAATCGATTTAGTCATCGATAAATATTGCAGTAAACGACCTTACAGATGCTCCATGAAGGATAAAAAAGAAATAGAAGAACAAATTGCAAAACTGTTAGAGAAAAACCTCATTGAAGAATCATATAGCCCATTTTCGGCGCCAGTAACATTGGCGTTTAAAAAGTAGGAAAACAAAAAATCAAGACTTTGCATTGACTTTACAGACCTCAATAAAATCATAGTACCACAACAACAGCCATTCCCACTAATAGATGATATAATAGTAAGAGCTAGAAACTGCAAACATTTCACAACTCTAGATATAAATTCAGCTTTCTGGTCCATACCTTTGCGAATCGAAGATAGAAATAAAACAGGATTTGTTACACAAGAAGGACACTTTCAGTGGACCTGCTTAAGATTTGGTTTAAAAACAGCACCAGCAACCTTCCAAAGAATTTTAAGTAACATACTAAGAAAACATGGGTTGACAAAATTTGCAATGAATTATATCGATGATATTTTAATACACTCAGTATCGTTCGAAGAACATATAAAACATATTAAACAGACACTAGAAGCAATAAAAAAAGAGGGTTTTAGATTAAAGTTAAAAAAATGTACATTCGCTGTAGATTCAGTGAAATATCTCGGACACATAATACATAACAACTCAGTAAAACCACTCAAAGACAATCTAATCTCGATACGGAATTTTCCCACCCCAAAAACACAGAAAAACATCCGGCAATTTTTAGGGAAAATAAACTTTTATCACGAATATTTACCAAACAGCGCAATAACTCTAGATCCATTACATTGTTACGCTATCGCGTTAACTAGGGTTAGTATCTGGTGATATCGAACCGATGATCGACAATATAACTGTACCTATTGTTTTCCCCGGATATACTAATATACTAATCTCGACTCAGCAACATATAAAATCTAGGTCGTGTCAACGAAATCAATCGGATGCGCTGGGAATTCGCTGATCACCGAGTCAGCAATACAAACGAGACAATGACACCTGCGAGGCGTCGACCCCAAAAGAAGATTCAGCGAATTCCTCAAGCGCTACAATATAAAAGCACGGGCAAATCGCCCGGCATCATCTTTTGATCAAACCAATTAGGCCGTCACTTTCAAAAACCTGCTGTACCTAAGCTAATAAATCTCTTGTCTTCACTCGAACACCGGTGAATTCTTATTCTTTAATCGCTCCCGCACCCACGACATCTCACAACAACAACAAGTGCTAACCGTGGCACAACACTATCGATAACGATAATAATTTAGGAGCGAAATTCGAAGTTAGATGAACATACGCGATACCCCGATCGGTACATTGTTAATTATTGTACGCGTATTCCTACAACGCTCTGTAAGATTCCTTTTCCCTCGTGTATTTTCTTAGGTTTTTTCCACGATTCTCTATTTACCGTCACCCCGCGACTTTCATGCGCTTTCTCGGGTTTTTCCCATTTCTCCCTTGCGCGCACACCCCTACGTCCTTACCGGAAAGCAAAGACGTTACCACCTCCACGCGCCCAAGGCCCAGCAAGACTCAACCCCATTGGCCGCTACCAGAGGAGAGGGGGGAAACCAAGGAACTCAGGAAGAAGGACCAGAGCCGTAATGGAAAGAAGAAGAAGCCTCATTCATCAGAAGAACCTTGTTATTTCTTGAACCAACAGTATCTCTTACGCTAAATTCTAGAATAAATAGTCGTTCTTATTAAACTCTAAACTTGTGTTTGATTCTTCCACGCTTCCCCACAAGCAGAGCGGTTCAGCGCTCCACGGGCAACCGAACCTACACAAAGTTCCTATATCCCACCAACCGCGACGCAACAACATAAACTACTAAGAAAAAATGAAAAATTCATATGGACGGAGAAATGTGAAATTGCATTTAATAAAATAAAGGAACTGCTATGTTCACAGCCGGTCTTGGAAATATTTGACCAAGAACTCCCTATCGTAATATACACAGATGCATCGATAGAAGGTATCGGGGCAATCCTAAAGCAGACACAATTAGATGGTAAAGATAAACCGGTAGCATATTTCTCAAAGAAATTAAACGAAGTCCAAAAGCGAAAAACAGGTGTCTACCTAGAATGCTTGGCAATAAAAGAAGCAGTGAAATACTGGCAGCACTGGCTTATGGGTAAACAGTTTACAGTATACTCAGACCATAAGCCCCTGGAAAATATGAATATAAGATCACGAACGGACGAAAAGCTGGGTGACTTAATATATTACCTATCACAGTATGATTTTAAAATAAAGTACGTGCCAGGAAAAGAGAACTTAGAAGCTGATTGTTTAAGCAGGAACCCAGTTTTAGAACCAGAAGAAAAAGAGGAGGATTTGTTAAAAACAGTAAACTTAATAAAATTAGACGAGATAATATCGGATCAAGAAAAGAATGAGGAAATAAAGGGAAAAAGACAAGGCCTGAAACACAAAAATAAAATATACTACAAAAGAACGAAAAAGAGAGAAAAAATCATACTATCGGAAGAATTTAGTAAAAAAATTATAAATCAAGTGCACAAAAATTGGTGCCACATAGGTATTAGACAGATGATGAAAAAAATTAGCCCCGTGTACACAGCAAAAAATTTAACTAGAAATATTATAGAAGCATGTAAAAAATGTAAAGTGTGCATAGAAAATAAATCAAGAGGGCAAAGAAAACTCGGTTTGATGTCACATCTAGGGCCGGCATCAAAACCGTTTGAAATAGTATCAATAGACACCATCGGCGGTTTTGGAGGATCTAGATCCACCAAGAAATACTTGCATCTTTTAGTAGATCATTTCACAAGGTACGCCTTCATTATAACCTTCAAGACACAAGGTGCAAGTGACTTCATAAAACTAACTAAGAAGGTACTAGAGACAGACCATATAAATGTTATCCTCACAGATCAATACCCAGGCATCAACTCAAAAGAATTTAAAGAATTTCTGAAAGAGGAGGGAATAAAAATAATATTCACTGCTGTAAATGCGCCCTTTTCTAATGGGTTAAATGAAAGACTGAATCAGACCATAGTAAACAAAATAAGATGTAGAGTTAATGAGAAAAATAATAAAAAAGCCTGGACAACAATAGCGCAGGAATGTGTATAAAAATACAACACAACAGAGCACTCAGTTACAGGCTTCACACCAGAGTACCTACTAGATGGTACAGATGTAAGCATTCGTCCAAAGGAATTAAAAGAAATAAATAATAAGGAAAGCTGGGATAGAGATAAAAAATTAGCGCTAGAAAATACAATCAGATCCCACAACTACAATAAAAAGCTATTTGATAAAGACAGAAAAGAATATATATTTAACATCGGAGATAAAGCTTATGTGGAAACCGGAAATAAGCTAAATAGGAGAAAAATGGACAAATTAAGGATTGCCCCATTTGAAATAATTGAAAAAATATCAAACTCAATTTATAAGTTAGCAACGGAGAGAAGAAAAACCGACACAGGTCTCTTTCATATAAGCAAATTAATACCAATTTCAGTAGACGAAGGAGACACAGATGAAGGCTATGGGCATATAGCTGCAACATGTAAAGAAGAAGAGCAACTTTGTGGAGTATATGGAAAGAAAGGGCATGTGAAGAGCAATTGTGTTAATAAGGAATCTCCGAAATGTGTTAATTGCTCTAGGGCAAAAAGAAAAGATCCAAATCATGTAGCGCATAGTGTTGATTGTTTAGAGTATAAAAAACAAATAGATATATATAAAAATAAAATTCAATGGGATTAAAAATCGGACAGGTTAATGCTCAGAGATCTGCTGCTGCGGCAGCCAATTTAGAATTGATAATGAAGGAGATGAGTTTAGATGTTTTATGCGTTCAGGAGCCTTACTGTTATAGAAAGAAGGTAAGAGGTTATACGGCCCAGGGATTGAGGATAGTTCAGCCTGAAGCATGCGAGTATTCGTGGGTAGCTGCGGTGATCAATGATGAAAAAGTTGAAGTTTTACAAGGTATACATGATGGAAATGAGCATGTGATGTGCTTTAAAATTATGACGGAAACAATAGATTTATATGTGATTAATGTTTACTTTCAATACTCTATACCTCTGGAAACGATATTGAAGAAGGTTGAATTTATTAGCGGTCACAATGTGATTTTAACCATGGATGCTAATGCTAAATCTACTGCATGGTTTTCTAAGGAAACAGATGAAAGAGGAAAAATTTTAGAAGAATTTATAATAGCAAAAAATTTATATATTGTAAATAGGCCAGGAAATTTATCGACGTTTTGTAGTTCTAGTTCCGAATCGAATATTGATGTCACTATTGTCGGGGAAATGATATTAAATAAAATCAAAAGTTGGAAGGTTCATACTGCATGTACTACTAGCGATAGTTTTTGAGATAGAAGACGGACAAATGGTTCGAAAATTCTGGAAGGAAGATAATAAATATATTTTGAAGAAAGCTAATTGGGAGGAATTTTATGATAATGTAGATAAAGAGTTTAACGAAGATGTAATAGTTCAGATGGAATCATTGCCCCCGGATAAGGCGGTTAGAAAATTTAATAAGTTACTGAATTTATGCTGTTCGAGGTCTATACCAAGGAAAAAGACAGGACAGAAAATAGTACCATGGTGGAACAAGGAGTTAGAAGAATTGAGAAGAAAAGTTAATGGAACAAAAAAACAATTATTGAGGGCTAGAAAGTTAGGTTTTAGTGATTTAGTGGAGGAATATGGATTAAAGTACAGGAGAGAAAGAAATAGATATGTGGCTGAAATAAGGAAAAGAAAAAGAACTACTTGGGAAAACTTTGTTACAGTTGAAGGTAATAATGACCCTTGGGGAATAGTATATAAGATTATTAGAGAAAAGTTTAATAGATCGACATACCTGAACTCCCTGATATTAGCTGATGGGACGAAGACTAAAGATGTTGAAAGTACGGTTGGTCAACTGATTAAAAAGTGTGTACCTACGGAAGATCAAAGGTGTAATAGTGATGAGCATCTAAAAGTAAAAGAGGCAATAATGAATTATAAAAATGCGAATATGGAAAGTGAAATAGGATTGGAAGAAATTGATAATGCGATTAAAAAATTTAAAAAGAATAAGGCTCCTGGAAATGATGGTTTTAGTATAGAAGTTATAAAGGCGTTGTGGAGGTGTAGATCGGCTGTAATATATAAATTATTAAATAGTTGTTTTATTAAAGAGATTTTTCCCAGAGAGTGGAAGGTAGCTAATCTGAAAATAATACTGAAGGATCAAGATCGTGATAAGAGTTTAGTGGGATCTTATAGGCCTATTGCCTTACTGCCTGTGCTTGGTAAGTTATATGAAAGGATAATAGTAAATCGAATAAATGAGTCTTATACAGAGAAAGGCTTGGCTAGCAATAAACAATTTGGATTCAAGAAAGGATTTGGCGTGGATGATGCCTTTATAAGTTTGAAAAGTGCAGTTAGTTATACGGAAAGTAAATATGTGGTTGTTATTTTTGTAGATATCGCTGGCGCCTTTGATAACTTGTGGTGGCCGGCAGTCTTAAACAGGCTGTTGGCTGCTGAGTGTAGCTCTAAGTTAGTTAACATAGTTAAGAATTATTTTAAAAACAGGAAAGCATGTATATATACTAAATTAGGCAAAACTGAAGCTAAAATGGAAAAAGGATGCCCACAGGGGTCTATAATTGGCCCTGTTGCATGGACACGGTGCATGGATGTGTTTTTGAAAAAAGTAGAAGTGGAAATTTGTGAAGATGATGTGGAAGTTGTGGCCTATGCAGATGACTTAGCATGCGTGGTAAAAGGAAATTCAAGAGTACAGGTTGAAAAGAATATAAAAAGGTTACTTAATTTATTAGATGAGTGGTGTAAATTGCATAAATTTAATGGAAAATTTAATAGAGAGAGAATGCCGGTAGTAAAAATTAATGACAAAAAGGTAATGTAGGAGGTGGACTCAATTAAACTCACAAGAAAGGTAATATATTGCAGTTTATTAAAAGTAGATGTACACTGTTCTCAAGCTAAAATCGAACTGGCTTGTCCCGAAGGATTCCAGGACAAGTCAAGCTAGCCCTGTTTACGCTACGTGACCAAGGCGGGAGGGCCGTATCCGTACGAGCACTCTGCCCTATGACGCCATAGGCATCTGGACTGTGTCACAGGCCCAAAAGGCCTATCGTCCAAAGCCAAACAGTCTACAGCTCGGCCAAACCTAACAATGGTGACCGTCCTCGGTCACGAACGCACTGCTTGCCAAGTCTTACAAACAATCAACGAGAAAAAAAACAAGAAAAATATCCCTAAATTATGAGATACGCAATAAAAATACAACTAAAAATATCGGGTACATTAACAAACACAGGTATCGGATAGAGTAAGAAATACAAAATGTAGCGACAAAATAACACATAAATACACACAAAATTCAATACAAACGCAACCTTATAAAGTATATAGTACTATTAATTACTACGCTTATTCACTACTTATCAAGATGAACGAATCCAAAACTTCATTTGGTCGGGCCCTACAACTCCGGTGAAAGGTATACGAGTCAGCTGAAACCCTTCAACATCCGTAACTACATACCTATCATGGTCTAAAGCTTTTTTAACCATGTATGGCCCTCTAAACTTTGGAACAAGTTTTTTATTAACCCCTGGAGTGACGTCAGAATTACGTATCATTACGTAGTCTCCGATTTGATAGGTAGTCGGTGTCTTATGCTTCCTATCATACGCGCGTTCATTAACCCGCTGACTTCTAAGAATGTTGTCAGCAGCCTCTTCACGTATCGCGGGAAGATCCCTATCACTCTCAGAATACGAGTCCAAAACTAAACGTAAACTGTCAGTTACCGCGCCCAATTGATTCATACCAAACAGCAGGCGAGAGGGGCTCTCTCCTGTTGACCTACAAATCGTGTTGTTAATCGCATATTCTACAGACCCCAAGACGCGATCCCATTTTCTGGGTGTTTCCGACAACTTCGCCAACATTGGCGCAATAACGCGATTAAAACGCTCCACCTGCCCATTCGCACGTGGAGTTCCAACCGCAATCAACACCTGACTGACCGACTCACTTGCCAAAAATTCTTTAAACGAGCTAGAAGTAAAACAAGTACCCCTATCACTAATAACTCGTTTAGGTTTACTATACGCCCGGAAATATTCTCTCATGTGTTTGATTACTTCTTCCGTTTTTGTACTCTTGCACGGATATAACTTAACAAATTTGGTATACCCATCTATCACAGACAAAATGAATTTATAACCCATTCCGCACTTTTCCAGAGGACCATAATGATCTATGTGAACTGTTTGGAAGGGCAAGTTACCTTTGTCTAGGCTATGCAAATAGCCCTCAACTTTTCCGCTGGTAGGAGAAAATTCTATGCATTTTAAACAATTTCCAACGTAATCTTTGGTTTTTCGACGAATCTGCGGAAACCAATAAACTCTACTTATATTGTCGACAACTTTATCGACCCCAAGATGACCTAAATCATCGTGACACGCCCGAATCACGTTGTTCTCCAAACACGCAGGAACATAAAATAATAGCTTATCTTTCTTTGCTTTCCTATATACTAATCCGTCTCTTAGTTCATAAAATTTATTTTCTCTAACTTCCAACTCGTCCCGCAATTCACTAATAGCGGGGTCTTGGCACTGCTTCATTGACAATACCTGTTCAAACGTATTTGGTTCTAAAACAAGCACACTATGACAACGGCTCAACGCATCAACGTGTGACATCTTGCTCCCACTTCGGTGTTCAATCTCGTAATTATAATTTTGCAAAAACATCGCCCAACGAGAAATCCGTGGATTAACATTCTGTTTGCTTAGTGTCAATCTGAAGCTGTCGCAGTCCGTAATAATTTTAAATAACACGCCAAATAAATATATATGAAACCGTTTAATCGCATAGATAGCAGCTAAACACTCAAGCTCGAAGCTATGGTACTTAGACTCTTGAACCGTCGTTCTCTTACTGAAATAAAAGACAGGTCGGAAAATTCCATCTGGCTGTTTTTGTAACAGGATTGCACCAAACCCGTTACAACTCGCATCACAGTGGAGTCCAGTCTTTAATTTTGGTGAATAAATCGCTAAAACTGGTTCGCTTATTAAAGACTGTTTCAAAGTGACGAACGCGTGGTACTCTTCTGGCCCAAAACAAAAAACGGCATTTTTTCTTAATAAATCGTACAAGGGTTTCGCAATAAGCGAAAAATTCTTAATAAATCGCCGAAAATAACTTGCCAACCCCACGAAACGCTGTACCCCCTTAACATTTCCCGGAACGGGATAATTAAAAACGGATTCTACGTTTTCCTTGGCGGGTGCAATGCCATTGTCATTTATCGAATAACCTAAATAAGTAATTTCGCGATATAAGAAAAAACATTTATCCAACCTGAACTGTAAATTATGTCGTCTTGCTAGGCTGAATACTTTGCACAAAATCCCAAGATGTTCCTCAATGGTTTGCGTGGCTATCAAAAAATCGTCAAGGTAAAGCAGTACCTCGTTCCGTCGCACTAAGTCGCTAAAAATTTCGTTTAAATACCTCTGAAAAATGCGCGGTGCGTTGGTTAACCCAAAAGGCATCCGCAGGTATTCGAATTGTCCCAACGGCGTTATAAACGAGGTGTACTTGACAGAAGACTCGGGCACCTTAACGTGGTGGAACCCGTTCCTCAAATCAAGTTTCGTAAAGTACACCTTATCACGCAATTGATCTAGATAGTCATCAATCAACGGTACCGGAAAATTGTCTCTAACCGTGATTTTATTAATTTCCCTATAATCCACGCACAATCGAATTTCTCCATTCTTTTTCCGTACTAGCACGATTGGACTCGCGTACGGCGAATTACTCGGTCTAATAATATTTTCCTTCATCAGACAGTCAAGAATATCACGTAGTTTCTCCTTGTCTGAAAAAGCTAATCGTCGCGGACGAAAACTAACCGGTTGTTCCGTCTTAAGCGTGACAACCGCCTCGACCGAACACGGAGGATAATTGTCGTCACCGAGACAATCACCGTCGTCGAAATACAACCGATTCAGTTTCCCCGTTGTCTCCGAATCTAATTGAGCACCAACGTTCAATTCTCGACTCACGGAAACTGGCTGCTCTACATATTCTATTTGTAGAATTTCCCCAACGAAATCATCTCCCTCCGACGCACTCTTCATATCACCGTTTTCAACGACTTCAAAAGTGCGACCCATAACGATTCGAACGGAAGGTGATAAAATAAAATCTCTGCCAAGCAACGCAAAACAAGACATCGTCTCATCTGGTACCACGAAAAATTTGACCGTTACACGCAAACCATTAACAGAAACATCGCTCGAGAAAACACCCATAATGTTTAAGGGCGAACTATTAATACCATGATAATTCGTTCCCTCCGGTATTGAATTAAAACGAAAAGCAGGCGGCAACAAACTGCATTTAAATAAACTGACGGGCGAACCGGAATCGATCATCGCTGTAACGGCTAAATTAGATACAATACCGTCGTCGTCGCGAACAGCAAATTTTATCGGTACCGTAAACGGAATTTCTGGGGCGCCCGGCTGGACCAAATTCGTGGACCTCCCTGGTGTCGGCCTCGGCATCGACGTCGTCTTCGGCGTCGCCGTCGGCGCCTCCTGCAGTCTCCGCAACGGGTTGGACGTAGAAGCGCCCAGCGGGCACTGCCTCGCCAGGTGCGTTGTGGCCCCACATTTGAAGCAAGAGCCCCATTCTCGCCTCGGTTTGTCGCAGTCTTTCTTCCGGTGCCCCGACTCGTTGCAATTGAAGCAACGTCCCTCCTTGTTCTGCCCATCGTCCCTGAGTAGTGGCTTCGTCGGTGCTGACCTTCTCGAATCCCGACGATCGCGATCGTTCTTCGCGTCATCTCTCAAGGAAAGCTTTCCCAGCACATCCACAAGCTCGTCCGCCGTGTCGATACGCTGCATTCGCGCCTGGTCTCTCAGCCAAGCGTCGGGAATGCCATCGATTACCAAATCGACGAGTTCCTCCGGATCGACTAAAACTTTGTTCGAGAGCGTAATCTTGTCATGAAAATAATCGCTAAACGACTCCGTTTTCTGCCAAACACGGTTCTCGAACTCCCTTCTAGCAGCCAACTTATTCGGTCGACGATTAAACATCTTCCGCATTTCTTCCCACAGAGATGATGTGGACAATTCCATAAAATTCGGTTTCGAATGAAACCACTTTAAAGCCTTACCGCGGAGGCGCAGCACCATCAACGCTGTCGTGGCTTCGTCATCTAACTCGTACATTGTTTTTAAGCGTTGTACCTGTCGCCTCCAAGGATCAAAATCATTCTCGGCCCCCGTAAACTCAGGTAACAGTTCCGCGATCGTTTTAAGACCGATCGTGGACCGCGAGCTGGCACGGCTGTCAGCGGATCGCGGTGTCACCGACGAATTCCGGAAGCGCCGCTCAAAATCCAATTCGCGCTGCAGTAAATCTCGCTCGCGCCGAAGAAGCTCCACCTCTCCCATCCCAACAGACGCAGCATCCGTCGGAGCCATTACAGGTTCATCAGACGGCTGCTCGACAAACGACGGAACGGGAGGTAGCGCATCGCGAAACCGCTCGGTAACGGACGACCGCCGAGCACTATCCCCGACCTCCGGACCGGTGGTCATCAAGCGAGCGACCAATTCATTTTTGCTGCCGGACACCGTCAAATTCCTGGCACGCAGCAACTCCCTCAACTCGCCCACGGTGAGGTCGTGTAAATTTTCACTTCCTCCAGGCATTGTGGCTATCTAACAAGTTCAATTAGACACCAACGGTCACCCACAAAACTAAAAGGTTCGACTAATAAGAACAATCCACCAAAAAGAGTCACTTCCTAACCCACACAGTATCGCAAGCACACTTATGGCTTCGTGATCGAAACAAAACTACCACGTTCACAGCGGCTATCGGCCCAAAGTTGACAGTCGCGAACAAACAAAATTTCACGCACTATCCAAAAAATTGCACGAATCCCACTTCTGAAGATTTGTAGGAGGTGGACTCAATTAAACTCACAAGAAAGGTAATATATTGCAGTTTATTAAAAGTAGATGTACACTGTTCTCAAGCTAAAATCGAACTGGCTTGTCCCGAAGGATTCCAGGACAAGTCAAGCTAGCCCTGTTTACGCTACGTGACCAAGGCGGGAGGGCCGTATCCGTACGAGCACTCTGCCCTATGACGCCATAGGCATCTGGACTGTGTCACAGGCCCAAAAGGCCTATCGTCCAAAGCCAAACAGTCTACAGTAAAATATGTGGATAAAATTAAATATTTGGGTGTTATAATTGATGAAAGGATGAAATTTGTGGAACATGCGAAGTATGTAAGAAATAAAATAATAAAACTGGTTATGACTTTAAGAAGGGTAACGCGGGAGAAGTGGGGATTAAAAGCTTGCGTGCAAAAAATAATGTATAAAGCGGTAGCATTGCCAATGATAAAATATGGAGCTGTGATGTGGTATGACCAGACTCAATCTACGTTAGTTAAGAGACACTTGATGGCCACACAGAGGGCTTTACTATTATTGATAACTAGAGCATGTCGGACAGTTTCAACTGTCGCGATGCAAGTAATTGCTGGGGCCATGCCAATTGATTTAGAGGTAGTAGAACAGGCTGTAATTGGTAGGATCAAAAGAAATCTGTCTACAAGTATAACATGGGCAGGATATTCATATAGAGAAAGAGAAATAGAAGAACATAAGTCGATTTTGGTAAATGAAATTAAAAATTTAAAAGAAAAAATGGTTTTGGAATGGCAAAACAAGTGGAATGGAGATACAAGGGGAAGAACTACATATAAATTTATAAAAAACGTAATGTTTGCGCGGGATAACTATTGGTTCCAGCCGGGTCGTCTATGTGTGTACATGCTAACGGGTTATGGACCTATTAAGAGTTCATTGTATAGTAGAGGGTGTGTAGGGGATAATGTCTGCCCTGTGTGTGGAAATCAAGAGGAAACAGTCGGCCTTGGCTCGCGGACTATATCCTGGGTGATGTCCTAGCCTAGCAGACGCTGGGTTCCATATGAGGGTCCAAGGAGGCCGGGACACGCAGCGGGACGAAACAAGTATGCTTATTATGGATACCAAACTCAAATCGACGGAGAAGAGAGCTATTGTCACGCTTAAGCGTGAAACAGGGAAGGAAGGAGCGGATAGGAGCAAGGGCCCGGCACGCCGACCCACGCCCTCTCCGAAGTCGAACGAGGTAGGGAAGAGGGAGGAAACCTCCCACCGAACTACCCCAAACCGGGAGACAGCGGCCCCAGCCGCTGCCCCCCCAAAGAACGCAACTGCCCAAGCGGCATCGACCGCCCAGACAAGGGCGAGAACAGGGGCCTTGGCAACAACGAAGGCCCCGCCCACCCCTCCTCCAGCAGGGACGAAACCCACGAAGGAGGGCGATCAAACGAGGGTGAGTACCACCCCAGGGAAGGAGGGAAAGAACAACACACCCCCGCCTTCCCCGGTACAGAGTTCGGCTGCGAAGGAGACCGCGCAGCCGGAAAAAGTGGGGGCCAAGGAGCCCCAGGCAAGCTGGCAGACAGTCCAGCGGAAAGGGAGGAAGAGTGGCGCGCCAAAGGCGGCGCCACATGATTCAAGGAAACGGCCGCTCGAAGCAATTCGCAGCACAGCGGCCGTAACAGTTAAAGAGCTGCGGACCTACTGCCTTCGACCAGAATCGAAGGTAAACAAGGAATCCGGCAGCAAGATCCTGGAGCACGCAGAAGTGCTCCACGGACTAGTCCAGGAGCTGCTCCTAAGGAACAGCTTCCTGGAAGGAAAATTAGATATGGCGACAAAAGGGGCGGCAGTGCAGGCCACTGCCACCAAAAAGACAACGGTGGCGTGCAAGGAGAAGCAGCCACCGACAAAGAGAAGCACAGCGACCACCTACGCCGAAGTGGTGCAGCTGGATAGCCGAAGAGTGCCACCAAAGGCAATTAGACCCCCACGCAACGTGGTGAAAATATTTCCTTCAAAAGGAAAGGAGGACAGCAAATCCACAAGGGAAGCTGTCCTCAGCATAATCAAGCCGGCGGAGGCAAAAATCCGCATTAAAGCAGTGCGACCCATCCATAGCGGTGGGATCGCCATCGAAACAGAGAGGAAGGAAGACCTCAAAATCTTCCACGAAAATACAGAACTCCCTGAAGCGGGACTAACGGCCAAAGAGCCAAGGAAAAGGAACCCCAGGGTTATTATATATGGGGTTCCTAAAGATATGGAAAAGCCCCAGATAGAAAGGGCTATCTGAAGGCAGAACCTGGTGGACCTTGACCAGAAGGCAATGTCGGCCGGCCTCAAGCTCCGTTTCAAATCGGGGCCGAGAAGCACGGAAAAGGACACGGCCAACTGGGTCGCAGAGGTCACACCAGAATTGCGGAAAAGACTGAAGGAAGCAGCAAGAGTCTACGTAGACTGGAGCTCCTGCCGGGTTGCAGGACTTCGTTGCCGTAACTCGCTGGACACATGTCCAAAAATTGCAAAGCGCCACACGACACCTGTGGCCACTGCGCACAGAGCGGCCACACCTACTCCACCTGCGAAAGCAAGGACCAGGCCCCAGCCTGTGCCAACTGCAAAGCGAGTGGCTCGAAGTGTGGCCATCGAACGCAAGACAGGGCCTGCCCGTCATACCTGGCGGCCCTGGAAAGAGAAGTGCAAAATACCAATTATGGTTAGAACGACCAGAGGTAACACCCCAGCACGAATCCGGGTCCTGCAGCACAACATGCGGGGTTCTCGGACCGTGCTTGACGAAGTGAGTGCCACGATGGGCGAACAGGACATTGAGGTGCTGCTCGCACAGGAGCCACACTCAGCCCAGGGACACATCCCAGGACTAGGGCTAGCGACGAGGGTGATAACGGGAGGAAACCCGATCATGGCTGCAATAGCAGTCAGAAATCGGGATCTCACGGTCGTCCGAATCTCGCACCTGTGCGATACGCACATGTCTTGCGTGCACATAACGGCCGCCTCTGTAAACCTCTACCTCATTAGCCAGTACTTTCAATGCTCGGAAGACATTGAACCAAGTCTGGCGAGGTTAGAGAGAGCACTCGCGGAACTAAAACATAGTCGAGTCGTGATTGCCGCTGACGTCAACGCCAAATCCCCCCTGTGGGGAGGATGCAAGACGGACAAGCGAGGCGAGAAACTCGAAGAGTTCATCGCACAACACGACTTGACAATCTTGAACGAGGCCGAGAGTATGGCTACATACTCAAGCCCGAGCGGGGAGTCCTGGATCGACGTCACACTCGCAACCAGAGACGCAGCCCCCCTTGTGAGAAACTGGAAAGTCTACGCAAACTGGACGACCAGCGACCACAGGTCGATTGCATATACCCTCCAGTTCGCGGACGCGCACGAGAACCAGACCCACAAAGGCAGGTTCAATGCGCGAAAAGCGAACTGGAGAAAATTCGAACGAACCCTCTTGACGCATACGAACTCACCGACCCACGACACTAGCTGCCGCGGAGGGGTTGAGGCACTCGCCCGCGACACTGAACGTGCAATGATTCGCGCGTGCGAGGAATCAATGCCAGTCAAAGAAAGACACAAGAGGGCCAACCCATGGTGGACCCCGGAACTGACAAGGCAGAGGAGGCCACTCTACAAAAGTAGACGAGCGTTCCAAAACCAGAGATGTCCGATCGAAAGAGCAGTAGGGAAAACCCACTATCAAGAAAAGAGAAAAGCTTACACTGCTGCAGTGCGCGCTGCAAAGTCAACCAGCTGGAAGAGCTACGTGACGGAGCAGGGGAACAGAGAGCCATGGGGTCTTGTTTACAAGACCTCACAGAATAAACTGAATGTAGAGACAGCAGTCTCCAACATTCAAGAGAGAGAAGGCCATACGATGGACTGGAACTCCACCGCCCTAACGCTCCTGGAGTCCCTCATTCCGGACGACAAGTCCGAGGGAGAAACCCCGGAGCAAGTGAGAGTAAGGCAGGAGGTCGCATCCGACCCACCGACGGAGGACGCAACGTCCTTCACTCGGCAGGAGGTTGAAGCTGCGATCAAGAGCCTGAAGGGCGGGAAATGTCCGGGATCAGACAGAGTAGAAGTCGAAGTCGTCAAGCGCTCGCTCCAAACGATGCACGAAGACTTGCTGAGACTCTACAATGGCTGCCTCGAACAAGGAGTTTTCCCGACTAGGTGGAAGGCAGGGTCGATCCTTACGATCTTGAAAGGCCCTGATAAGACACAGACAGATGTGAAATCGTACAGGCCCATATGTCTGCTTTCAGTACTTGGTAAAGTACTAGAAAAGCTCATAGCGCGCCGACTAACTTTTGAACAGCAGGCGATACTCGGCGAGATCGAACGCACCAACAATCGCAATAACTTGCAATTTCGAAAGATTTGAACAAAACTTGAACGCACCCCCTCTACCCAAGAGGGCAAATACCTGAGATCATACACGCAGGCGGCCACCTGAAAAAGTTGACCGTGATGAGCCAGGTAAAATAGCCAACCGGCTGACCTGCTGGGACCAAGCGAAAGCTGACAGCTCCGCCTCCTCGCGGCACCCGCTGGTAACGGCTATTGGGACGGAAATATCCAAACCAAGTCGGCTAAGAGGGCTGTTTCCTCATAAGTAGGTCCAACTTGTTCAATGAACTGAAAATTTTTCAGCGAGGGCAGGGTTTTTCCAAGACCGCATACTCGACACCTACGTATGCGTTCCCCTCCGGCATGACAAGCAAAGAAGTAGATACCAAAATGCTCATACCAACTTGCAGGTAAAGATTCACTATGTGAACACGTCGATATAGGCCCAAAGAGCCACGGAACGATGTGTCGCCAAGGCGATCCCAAACAAACCACAGACCAAATGTTATCCGGCATTTGGACAACAGCGTCGTTAGAATCGTGGCCGATATTATAACGGCTCCTCAAACCGAGGATTCATACACAGGAATTAAAACTGCACTGATAGCTCGGCTAGCAAAAGCGGACCGACAGCAGCTCAATCAACTTCTCTCCGGCGTCGAGCTGAATAATAGAAGGCCGTCGGAGTTGTTGAGAGAAATGACGCTATTAGCAGGAACGAGAGTAAGCGAGGACACGCTGCAAATGCTGTGGCTTCGGCGATTACCGACCAGGATACAGGAGATATTAGCAGTCATGGAGGACTCTGGTTTAACGAAATTAGCAAAGCTGGCAGACAAATCTATGGAAAAGTCAACCCCGTACGAAATGGCCGCCATCGTTTCAGCGGAAGTGACGTCAACGCAAGAGCCGCCATTGCAAGTGACGCCATTGCAAGTGGCGCCACTACAAGCGACGCCGCCACCAGCGGCGGCATCCTTAACCGTTTGAGTCCCCGCGATCGCGCTGTTCAGATTTTATGTCGAGAAAACCCAGCACATTTCGAGCATTGTGGACAACTGACGGTGCGTTACCGATTGTCGAAGTCGTGCGCTTAGATTTACTGACGCAAGTGCATCAAACAGCTCCTTTTAATGTAAATAGTACATTTTACAATAGGTAGAATAATACTATAATAATGCATAATAATAATGCCATCGCGCCGCTTGGTATTTCTCGACATAAAATAAAACAAGCGCTATCGCGCTGCTTGGGCCTTTTCGTACTCATTTAGACAAAGCGCGGTCGCGCTGTTTGGGATTCTTCGACAGTGTTTTTTCAATACCCCCTGGGACTCAGACGGTTAAGTGCGGAAATAGCTGCGCTTACGAGAAGGATGGAACAGCTGGAATCGGTGATACGCGCTAGTTTTCAACATCGCCCACGCAGCAGTAGCAGAGGACGCTACTACAGGGGGCGCAGTCATTCGCGTAACAGGAGCCGACAGCGAGCTGAATTTTGCTATTTCCATAACAGGTTCAGAGAAAACTCATTTAAATGCAGACCTCCGTGTAACTGGACGGGGCCCGACAAAAGATCCACAACGGCGGAAAACTAAATAAGTCGTCTTTCGTTTGCGGCAGTGGAAGACGATTTGCACTTACAGAACCGTCTCATTATCTTAGACAACAAGTGGGGTACAGAGTTTCTAATCGATACAGGCGCAGAAATTTCCGTAGTGCCTAAAGGAAGCTCTAATACAAAAAAACAGATAGCCAATTTTAAATTATATGCAGCAAATGGAACCGAAATCGATACATTTGGTAATAAGAATCTGATTGTAACTCTTGGGTTACGACGTCAGTTTCCATGGAAGTTCATTGTGGCCAATGTCGCAAGAGCAATAATTGGCGCTGATTTTCTTCATCACTATAATTTATTGGTTGATCTACGGAAGCGCAGGTGGATCGACCAACAGACTCAACTATTCCAAACAGGGAAAATAACAAACACACCTGTACCATCGGTTTCCACAATAGACAGCAAGAACAGGTATAAAGCACTTTTAAACGAATTCAAAGATATCACTAAATCCTCAAGCAATAGCATCAAGAGACATGGCGTGCAGCATCACATTGTTACTCAAGGACCACCTATCGCAGAAAGAGCTCGCAGATTACCACCAGAAAAACTACAGGCAGCCAAGCTGGAATTTCAGCTCATGCTCAAGGAAGGAACGGTATTACCATCGAAAAGTCAATGGGCAAGTCCGCTGCATCTGGTAAAAAAGAAGACAGGTGAATGGCAACCTTGCGGCGATTACCGCAGGTTGAACAGCGTAACCTTACCAGACAAATATCCGTTACCACATATTCAGGATATAGTGCAGAATTTTGCCCAGGCGAAGGTATACCAATAGCGCCAGAAGACCGCGCCAAGACGGCAGTGATAACACCATTTGGGTTGTACGAGTACGCAGTAATGCCATTTGGTCTTTGCAATGCTGCGCAGGCATTTCAAAGGCTGATGGATAATGTGCTGCGAGAATATGATTTCTGTCAATGCTATATTGACGACATTATTATAGCATCAGAAAATATAGAACAGCACCAGGAACATCTGGCAATTATTTTTAGGAAGCTGAGGGAAAATGGCCTCACAATCAATTTGGCAAAATGCCAGTTTGAAAAAAGTGAAGTTAATTATTTGGGGTGTCGTGTCACCAGTGAAGGTATCGCACCGTTGGATGAACGAGTAAGGGTCATCCAGGATTATCCGAAGCCAAACAACATTAACGAGCTACGGAGGTTTTTAGGAATTATTAATTTGTATAGAACATTCCTATCAAAGGCGGGCGAGACACAACTCCCATTAAACAAATTGCTCATGGGAGCAAAGAAAAAGGACAAACGGCCGATTATTTGGTCAGCTGATGCACAGGAAGCTTTTGCAAAGTGTAAGAAGCAGGTGGTGGACGCAACCCTCTTGCACTTTCTGAAACCAGACGCAAAGCTAGCTCTAACAACAGACGCATCGAATACAGCAGTAGGAGCAGTTCTAGAGCAGTGCAATGATAATCGCTGGGAGCCCATCGGATTTTTCTCTCAGAAACTACAGAAGGCACAAACCCGATATAGTACGTATGACTGGGAACTCCTAGCGATTTACAAAAGCTTAAAATACTTCAAACATATGGTGGAAGGTCGACAGCTACTTATCAGAACAGACCATAAACCATTAGTTTATGCCTTCCTCCAAAAATCAGATAAAGCATCTCCAAGACAATTAAGACAGCTTGACTTCATAGGTCAATTTTCAACGCATCTGGAACATGTTTCCGGAGACAAAAATATAGTGGCAGATTCACGAGTATCTGTCGCGAGTAGAAGAAATGGATCTACCAATTTTAATATCCACGGAAGAACTAGTTAATGCACAAAAGGATGATCAGGAACTGAAAAGCATAGTCCAGGGGACAAAGCAGACTAGCAAATGGAAATTACAAAAGTTAAAGATAGATAATACGGATTCTTATATCTTTTGTGATACATACAATAATACGATCAGACCATATATTCCGCAATGTCTCCGGAGAGGCATATTCAACAAAATACATAATTTATCGCACCCAAGCGGTCGTACCACCAAGAAAATTATAGCTAGGACTTTTGTATGGCCACAGATGAGACGTGACATTACTGCATGGGCACTTACTTGTGAGGCGTGTCAACGCAGTAAGGTTCATAGGCACAATCATAAGCAGCCTAAACATATTCAAATACCATCAGGCAGATTCGATCATATTAATATGGATATAGTTGGTCCTTTACCACCATCTAAAGGATATATTTATTGCCTGACAATTATGGATAGGTTCTCGAGATGGCCAGAATCAATACCCATTAAAGATCAGTCAGCAGACACCGTGGAAACAGTATTCTATAACAATTGGATTAGTAGATTTGGTACACCTCTTACAATCACAACAAACCAGGGTACGCAGTTTGAGTCTCAGTTATTTAAATCACTATTAAGATTATTAGGCTGTGAGCGAATCCGGACCACTGCTTACCATCCAGCCTCCAATGGACTAATTGAACGGTGGCATCGTTCTTTAAAAATTGCAGTAGCCTGTCACGGTAACAAAGACTGGACAGATGTGCTACCCACTATACTTCTTGAGTTAAGAACAAGCTATAAGGAGGATATTAAAGCATCCGCAGCATAAATGCTGTATGGTAATCCTATCAGACTGCCAGGCGAATTTTTCATTGAGCAGACTCAGCCAGAGCCGGAAAATTTTATTAGCAAATTCCGAAAACATATAAGACAAATTAAACCAACACCCACTGCGCATCACACCAGGAAGAAACCGTTCACCCATAACACACTGTATACTGGCACGCATGTTTTCCAGAAACCAGAGACTAAGAAGCCACTCGATCCATCTTATGAAGGACCTTTCCAGATTTTGGAGAGAGTAAAGGACGATATTTTTAAGATAGATTATAAGGGAAAACCGATCAACGCATAGTGGTCCGAAACCGGAAAAACACGAACTAAATTCATAGCACTGTTATTTCCACATTATTCGTTATGAATAGAAAGATTTTAGGTACTTCTTGAGTTATAGAACATAATTGCGATAAAAGATTCTCTTATTATGATTATTTTAACAATAATATTTGATAAAATGTTGTTTGGTCGAAATGGTTCTGATATTTTCTGTGGTGTGTAGTTACTTATATCTCAGGTAGCAGAAAATAAAATTTGTTACAGCCGATATAACGATTCTTACAAAACCGATTTCATTAATTGAAATTTAATTTTCAAAGATTTCATTTAATTGAAATTATATAGTTAATATGGAAATAATTCGACAATGGGATGTGGCATTTACACATCCAAATGCGCGTTTATGACGTTATTTAATGAAACGAACATTTTAGCAAAAGATTTAAAATAAAAAATATATACAAAATTATTTAAACAAATTAAATTAAATAACAAAATTTTGAAAAAATGAAAAAAGTTTATGACTGGATTTACATTACCCTACATTTTATCTTCTGATGAGGTCACGTCACTGGACCGTCACCACATTGAAGTGGAAAAACGGCGTTCTGACTGCACATATATTGTTATAACTTTCAGAATTGCAAATAATTGAAAAAAAATTTATGCAGCCTTCTTAAGTAGGTTCTAACAAATACTTCCATATAAATTTCATCGGATCCCCGAGTTTACCTCCCCCTTATAAACCACATTGAAGTGGAAAGGCGGGAGAAAAATAGGGATTCGCGAAAAGGTATTTTTCAAAGGGTATAAATACTTAGATACCTTTCATGTGCCATGTACTTGTAGCTGGAAGAACATTCTTTAAAAATATATTATATAAACAGATTTGAGTCAGCTCCACTCTGTAAAAAAATATAGCACCGCAATGTATAGAAAATTCAGAAAGAAATGGGATCGTTCCAAAGTGGACATATTTTCCGCCTCTTTGAAAGTGTCTCAGGCAATTACCAGTGCCCTGCGGCAATCCATTTTTTGCCAAAATGTAGTCTATACATATAAGAAACTATGCCTAAAATTTCACGCATTTCGAAGGAGGTCGAAAAATTGAATTTAGTTCGTGTTTTTACGGTTTCGGACCACTGTGCAACGTTTCGATCGAACGGCTAAAACCAGCGTTTTTAGAAGATAATCATAATATTATAACTAATTTAAGAACTTATAAAAATACCAAAAGAGTCCATTTCGCAGCTTAATTGTTTAAACTGCTTAGAGGGGAGTGATGTGGCGATGCCAATAGTGTTGTTACGCTATCGCGCGAATGGAGCCCCAATTCCCTAGGAATATCAAATGAGAAGTCGCCAATATAAATTGTAACCGTCTACGCAGTGATGAGCAAACTGCGGCCCGCGGGCCAGATTGGCACGGCTGCCACAGACCTGCGGCCCGCGAAAACATGTGACACGCGGGCCACACGTGATTGAAACGTATACCCTTTTACACTGTAAGATGTATTGTAGGTATATTAGTATGTGTATGTTAAAATAACAGATGAAAATTTTGCTATAAATCAAATAAGAAATGGCTAATTTGCGTCTTAAATTAAATTATTCCATTACTATATTTGAGTATTTAATATTGCGGCCCGCGTAAAGTAGTAGCTGTCAGCTGTCTCAATTGTGTTTAAGCGTCGGGAAGTCTTAGCTAGCAAAATCAGTGATACAAATAAAGTTATAAAGCCAAAGGATCGTTGTTCTTAAAAAGCTCTCCCATATAAATATATGTCAGAAATAATTCGATTATTTCTATAAGTTCGTAAGATTTTAAGAAAGTATGCTTATACACTCGAGGTTCTGATATAAGTGCCGTGGGGTTCATCATAGTCCTCTTACCAAAAGGCATAGCCTTCCCCACTCCGTGGCCAGATCCTCCAGGAACAGAGTCCCTATTCTTTAGCAATGCGACGTCAGGTCGCTTGCCATATTTAAACTCTCTGTTCTATCTCATAAACAATCCCTCGACACTCTTTGACCACCCGTAGGACTGCGTCCCCATCATAAATTATCCACAGGGTGCGTAGCACTTCGCCACCCGATCCTATTCTTTTCTTTAAAAATACGCTATCGCTAACATATACATTATTCGATTATGTAGTGCGCGCTAGAATATTAATACCGTGTTAATGCGCTACAGCCGTTTATATAGGTTGTGTGCGACGATCGCATCCCTCATTAGCGTCTAGCGTACAAAGTGTGTTAAATATATGTGTTTTAGCGTGTTGTATTTTCGTGTGTGTGTTTCTTATATAAATATATTCTTCTATATTAAAACTAACGTTATGCAATATTCTTTTCATTAACTACTTATCCACGGAAAAATTCTAACACATGGTAAACCATGGAATTAAATAAACATAATGTACTTTGTCTTTAAATATAAATATGTACTTACATCAACTGGTATATTAATTTCTCCTTCCGCGTCATCTAAATTTGACCTCCCTCGGCGTGGTATTTCGCAGTCCGCAATGAACTGCAGCTGCTCGTAGTACCATAAAGTTGGCGTATACAAATCGTTTGTCGAACAGCCACTCCTTTTTGACGATAGCACTTTCTTTAGCTCCCTCCGGAAACTACACCTCAAGGTATATATTTTTTTGGAACAAAATCTTTTGTGGCAGCGGGAGATTTTGTTTTGCACAGTTCAACAAGATCTCCGTATGCCAAATTACGCATATTCCTATCTGCATACTCCGATTTTGTATTGTTCCACAAACACTCGTGCATTCTATACGTATTTATAAAATATTCCCAAAATTCCTTGGCGCTCTGCATTTTGAGTACACTTGAAATTCTTCAAACACTTGAAACACTTACGAGTCAGGACTCGGGCCTTGCTCACCAACTATGCCAAGACTCTCTGATTCTTGCTCTGATGCAAGTTTTATACGTACATATGTATATTGCCGTGAGTCACCGTGGATCTTTGTCGCTTGAATTCTATACTTATTCTGATTTCTCTACGTTGCACAAGGAAAAATGTAAACTACGGGAAAAATGCTATTGGTTAATATTATTGTGGTGGTGTGGAAATAGGAATTTGCATTGGTTGTTAATGAGGGTGGAAGCGGTGCTAGAGAGAAATTTTTACTTTTGGGAAGGGTGTATTTTATGGACGGAACCTCCCTGAGGTTGTCTGTCTGTGTTTCGGAAAAACACACCTAACCTTTTCTTAGATGCCTATAGCTGTCTATTTTAACACACCTGGAAGCCATAACTTCGTGAGTTACCTCGGACTTCCAATAAAAAAGACATCTGGTCACTGTCAGCCATTGAAACCGTTCGTCCTTTTTAGCAATATTCAATTTTGCCGAAACACAGACAGGACAACCTCTGGGACTTTCCGGCTATAAAATACCCTTCGTCGAAAAATCAAACTTTCTCTCCAGCGTCACTTCTACCCTTATTAAGACCAATACAAATTACTATTTCCATACCCTGGTAATAATAAGAACCAATAGCATTTTTCCTGTCGTTTATATTCCTAGCCGCGTAGCGTATGAAGTTAGAAGAACAATAGAAATTAGCTAGAAATTCAAATTAGCTAGAAATTCAAATTGAAATAAATTCAAATCTATAAAAATCAATAAAAATATATATATTTTTTTTCTATTAGTGTTTACAGTCGCATCGACTACAGTGGTCATTAGCGAGTATGAAATTATGGAACGGTATCTATATTGGACCTACATTTTTAGGTGGAATCCGAACCACCAGAAATCACGGTGTGAGCACATACAAGCACATGCAACATGTACAGAGGTGCCGGCTGGAATCGGCAGCGGCAAGACTCGAACCGAAGACCGTTCGATTACGAGTCCAGCCGCTAACCGACCGAGTCACCGTGGCTCTAAAAATATATTTGTTACATAGCTATAATTGTATTAAATTCTTGAAATAAGCATCTCCCATTTCGATGATGATTCCTCGATGCCGGCCTACACACATTGCCACATGCATCATGGAACCTAGGAGTCATGCATCATGTTTCATCGTGTAGGGGGTGTCGGAGCTTACTGAGGGAAATGAGCCCTTGTCTTTATTACTAAGACGATCGGTACAAATTATCCTTCGCGTGGATGATGCGTTACGACCGTTCCGTTACTGGCGGTTGTCTGCAGGACTGCTTGAGGCGTCGCACGGTGGTGCCATTTCTCGAAAAGCTGGCCAAAATTCAATTTTTGAAGTATATAGCCGCTTTTTTTTAGTATAGTAGATTTGTTGTATATATATTAATGCATCAAATGCCGCTAGAATTTTTTAAATATATTGATTGGTTACTGAGATATAGGCTGTCAAACTTGACGAAACTTCTTGCTCCTTCATGTCTTGAAAATCGGAGCTTCGTTAATGCGTCAGGGAAAGTTTATCTTAAAAAAATTGATATTTGAAACATTTTACCATTAAAGTAGGTGTTATAAACATAAATTCTCCACAGAAATAAAGTAAAATATCTTTGAATTTATCCTTGTAATTCCGTTCTCAACAGATCATAAATTTTAGCCATATCTTAATGAACAGGAAGGAAAATAAACATGTTATTCACCGAAATTCACGATGGGACAAGTTTGTTGAATATAAAGTAACATGTCAGCTATGATATCCAGTTGAGAAACTTTGCCCCTTTTTAAGATATTTAAATGTAAAGTATCAAGTAGGGGTATTTACGGTCTGTCCCACTAGAGCGTAGTGGCGATATCTCGTGCAAAGATTAATATATTTTCGAAGTATATGGCAGCTTTTTTTTAGTATAGCATATTTGTTGTATATATATCAATGCATCAAATGCCGCTTGAATTTTTTAAATATATTTCCCCGATAGTTTACATTTTTCCTTGCGCAACATCTAGAAAACAGAAATAATCTACAACTCGAACTACATACAGCGATACGTAATTACCTCTTGTCTATTTGACGTAATAGATAAAGTTAATAGTATTGTTACGAAGGAAGTATTGTTTCCTTCGTTTCGTGTATTATGCTCTTATTTGGAAATCGAGAGTGCACGCAGTCTAGTCCGCCCCTTCCGCGATGGCGCGATGACGCAACGCTTCAGGGCGATCTTTTGGACTCCCTTGGAAGATTCTGTACCCCCACCATATTTTTGGTCCACTTTTCGGATATAAAAAGGGGATGAAATCTACTCTCGTGGCTCAGTATGGACCTACTAGCTGTGTACCATGTCGGTGCCAGATATTCATACTTATGCCAGTGAGATCGGGTTCAAGTCCCTTTCGATCAACTTCTATTTATTAAGGGCTTAGTTCTGAATAGTCAAGCTACGCGTTTACGCTGTAATTGATCGTCAAAAGCTCTGCTAAAGCTCAGTGAGATCGGGTTAAATTCCCTCTTGAACATTCATCCGATATTTATTCCAACGTTCGTATTCGTCGAAAGACAGCAAGATCGGGTTACATTCCCTTTCGAGCATTTGTATTTATAAACGTTAAAGACTGTAAGCGTGGGTTTTAAGGGCCCCGACTCCTTTGGGGCCAACTCCGAATCGATCTAAGCGCCATTCGACACAACGGGCGTTAGTGAAAACAGAAAGATCTACTGCATCGACATTTGACGGGGTGACATCTAAAGTCATTATACAGAATTATAAACTCATGGTGTGACATCTAACGTCATTAGGCAAAATTATAAATGGAGAGTGGGAGGCCATAGTTGTCAAATCACATGCTTTGAGTATTTTGTCGCGCTGTTGCCACATTTGTTACAATTATGACCATCAGCTAAGCCAAGCTAAACGAATCGGCTCGAGTCGAGTATTTCATTCTGCCCTGCCGAGCATAGAAAGGGACAGCGCGAGAGAAAGAGAAGGAGTATAAAGAATGAAACAGTACAATGTGCACCCATAATATGTAGTGCGAATAAAAGAGGAGATTCAAGGGTCATGTTGAACAAGACAGATTGATAAAACAATATTAATGTGTGGAACAATAAAACGTTTTATTCACATTTTAGATTCATTTCATATAAAACCATATATAATTTTATTTATTTGTATTAAAATAATTTGTAACGTGTGAGAGAAGGTTGCTGTTTGACATCATAGGTACATCAGACGTACATAACTCCCTTTCGGAACTGTAATAAATTAAATAATGTAAATATATACAGGGTGTCCCACAACTAGGGGAGTATCGGGAAATGGGGGGTAGCTGAGGTGATTCTGAACAACTTTTTCCTTGACCAAAATGTTGTTTGAAGCTTCGTTTTTGAGTTATTAACCAAAAACACTGCCCAATTAGAGCGCTCGAAATCCCGGGACTCAGGCGCGCAACGTTTTGTGGCGCTTCGTCGTGTACGGGGGCCTCGACGGTATCGAGAGAATCGTACGGCAAATGTTACATCGTCTTTAAGCGAGGCTAATGTGGAATTTTTGGTTGTTCATTAATAAGAAATAAACTAATTATTCTTTTATTTAAGCGAGCAGAGTCGTGGTCGCGAAAGAACGCATTGGCACGCCGTGTTACATCGTCTTTAAGCAGGATAATGTGGAATTTTTGGTTATTCATTAATAAGAAATAAACTAATAAATCGTTTAATAACTGTGTCCGATACTTTTATTCGTCATCCGAAAGGAATAAAGTGTTTTAATACTTATGAAACACTTACCCATTCGTAACACTGTATTCCTATCGGATGACGAATAAAAGTATCGGACACAGTTATTAAACGATTTATTAGTTTATTTCTTATTAATGAACAACCAAAAATTCAACATTATCCCTGCTTAAAGACAATGTAACACGGCGTGCCAATGCGTTCTTTCGCGACCACGACTCTGCTCGCTTAAATAAAAGAATAATTAGTTTATTTCTTATTAATGAACAACCAAAAATTCCACATTAGCCTCGCTTAAAGACGATGTAACATTTGCCGTACGATTCTCTCGATACCGTCGAGGCCCCCCTACACGACGAAGCGCCACAAAACGTTGCGCGCCTGAGTCCCGGGATTTCGAGCGCTCTAATTGGGCAGTGTTTTTGGTTAATAACTCAAAAACGAAGCTTCAAACAACATTTTGGTCAAGGAAAAAGTTGTTCAGAATCACCTCAGCTACCCCCCATTTCCCGATACTCCCCTAGTTGTGGGACACCCTGTATAGTTGTTCCGGTATAAGTGGATATAAATGTGTTCATTCTTGTGTTTTTAATATTATAAAGTCATATATGTATATTTAAAAGCAGTAAAACATTACCTGAAATATTGTACGTGGTGCTTTCTCATTTCAAAGTGCAGCAGTAATCGGCAGCAGATTAGCACTCCATTTGTCCTTTTCGAATGTATCTGTATATATGTATATATTTTTTTTTTTTTTTTTTCTGGAGGAGAGGAAAATGCTGTTACGCATACCTACCGAGGCAACTCGTTGGGTTATGTGAGACTCGCCAAATGTTGCCATACTCACTAAAAACCTCTCCTCGAGAACCCTGTAATAAATTTTTTAAATAAAACAAGAAGAATGGTTTCAATAAGTCAATATATCTTTCACTTTGTTCAATACTTAGATTTCTCAATTGAAGGCCTCATGTGAAGGTATGATGTGTATGGCGCTTCAAATCGTATTCCGCGGCGTCGAGCGACTCGCGGATCGTCCGATCTCGCGAGTGAAATTCCTATTCCTTGTAATTGTCAACCACTGACAGAGTCAGTGGTGCAGCACTTTACAGTGCAGATCGACGCCGGCCAGTAGCACTATTTGTACTACTGTATTACAAAGACCCTCGTTGTTTCCTGGAGCTGGTTGGTTTGAGGTCCGTATTCCTTTTTCGCTTTTCTGTGTTTGCTCTCTCCTCTGCTATAAATAGAGGCTCTCAAATGGGCATACCCCTATTGTACCGGCTATCTATCAATTCCGGTAACATGCAGTGTACATAAAATTGAATTAACTTTGGCTCCATATTGTTTTCCCAAAAGTTATCGTCTTTCTCTATTTTAAGGTACTTCAACCCTTTACGAGTCCAGATACAAAACAAGCAGTATTTTCTACCTGTTATGTGTAACTGCCCTTGTATCTGGTAATAATACCTAATGGTTTGGGTTCATTCTGTTTCCTGCTGGATCTTCAAATATACGGCGAATAACTTGAACCGTTTTGATTGCCTCCTCCGGCAGTAAATTCTCTGCCGTTTTCGGGCATTTAATTTCTACAAGGCCCTCTTCGTCTATTATTCCATCTGGAGAAGCCCCTAAGAATGGGTTTGAAGGATCTATAAATAAGCCACATTCTTTAATATTGACACCAATGAGCTTGCTTAATTCTTCACGGGCCAAATTCTCACATTCTTGGCCGTATATTACTGATGGTGCGTTAATTATCTTTGGATATACAAATGATTTTACTGCATTTGCACATAACGTGTCAATGCGACGACGGCATACTCGTCCAAAATTCGAGGCCGTCAAAAGTTTCGATTTAAAATTTAACCATCTTGGATTTGTCGCTTGACCGATGGTTTCTTTCTCTATGGCATCTCTACTATTTTTCCAATTGTGCAGCATTTCCATATGTTTGGTCTTCTCCAATTCATAAATGGTTTCTGGCATATCTGGCTTTTGGGCGTTTGGTCCATAATTGGAATCCTTTTCCAAACGGAATTGTTTCCGCACGTTTTTCGCAATCCTTTTTGCCTTCAGCTTTTCAGCGGACTACTGATTTTCTTTCTTTCTTCTGGTTTCCATTTTGCTCAAAAGAACGGGCTGCTTCTTGTTCATCGCTGTATTCAATCGTGACAACACTTGTTTTGTATTGTTCTGCAGAACAGCAGCAGCACATCTTCCCGTGTAGGATCTCCTCTCGCTCAAATTCACTCTTTTTCCACCTATGTATTTGGCGATGATTCCGTTGAAACTTTCTACGCTGTTATTATTACTGTTGTACAGCAAACTCTCGGCATGCGCCGACAATGGTCGAAGTATGTCTTTAATTTGTCCATACACTCCCATATTCGTCAGTTTTGGAACAATGTTCTCTTCATCCTTCTTGTTGCTTCCGTCGCAGAAATATTGAAGTTTTGAACAATCTGCGTGTTCACCAAAGACGTGACTAGGGATGTTGTGTATGTCGGCATACAAATTCTTAATCTTTTCAGCGATAGTCACATTCTGACTATATCTGTATTCTGCGGCTTTCAGTATGTCCGCGCGCATTCGCCGAATGCTAGTTTCAACGATTTTCCTCAACGGGCCAGGTGTTGTCTTCTTCACAATTTCCTTCATTTTTCTACAAAAATTTCTTAGCAAATGGTTTGTGCATTCTATTTTATTAACCCGAATCTGCGTACGGTATGGGTCAGCATCTATAACACTGTTCGACAAATTTCAACTTTTTTTTGATTTTGTAACCTTCAATATGCGTTCCTTATAGACTTTAATGTGCTGAATACGAATCGGCAATCCGTTTTTCTCCAGAACGTACCATTTTTGAAAAAATCAATTTTGAAAAAAATCGCAAATTTTCAACTTTGGAAGTGTCTTGTACTTTTGCGGTAATAGTTATTCAGTTGCGCTTGGTGCCAAATGATTCTTTGAAATTTCACGAATAAAATGGTATATGTTGTTATTAGACTATAAACATTTAAATGTGTTTAAATAATGATCAAAGTGAAAGGGACACCGAAAATACACCCATTTTGGCTGATATCTTTCAGCTTATTTCAAAAACTAAGGGTCCAGGAAAAAATCTAACTATGCCACGCGATAGAGCAGACTTTTCTGCAAAGGAAAGCATCAACGGAAGTTACAAAATCATTTTTTTATTCGATATACAAGCGAAAAAGTTTGGCAAAACACGTGGCGGCGACAGTGGTGCTCTATGACGGCGGCACCCCGCTCATCGCTCAGCGTAGCGGAATCACTAAACGCGCAGTACTTCTGCTGAGCGTCACTGTTGCCGCCGCGTGATTTACCAAACTATTTCGCTTGTATATCGAATACAAAAATGATTTTGTAACTTCCGTCGATGCTTTCCTTTGCAGAAAGGTCTGCTCTATCGCGTGGCATAGTTAGATTTTCTCGTGGACCCTTAGTTTTTGAAATAAACTGAAAGATATCAGCCAAAATGGGTGTATTTTCGGCGTCCCTTTCACTTTGATCATTATTTAAACACATTTAAATGCTTATAGTCTAATAACAACATATACCATTCTATTCGTGAAACTTCAAAGAATCATTTGGTACCAAGCGCAACTGAATAACTATTACCGCAAAAGTACAAAACATTTCCAAAGTTGAAAATTTGCGATTTTCTTCAAAATTGATTTTTTCAAAAATGGTACGTTCTGGAGAAAAACGGACTGCAGATTCGTATTCAGCACATTAAAGTCTATAAGAAACGCATATTGAAGGTTACAAAATCAGACCCGTGTTGAACAGTGTAATTTTCTTATATACACTGCTGTCCCCATCAGCAATCAACGTTGAGTAGACGAGACCACGTTTTTCGACGCTGGACTTGAATCCTTCAACTATTGCGTCACTTTCCATCGCCGTTGATGCTTGATGCGTGCCCCAGTTTTTGAAGCACGTGTGGTTTCGGAGCTCCTCTTTCTTTTTTGCAGCACACCGACAAATCCTGCAAACTTTGTTCCGAACGCCAGTAAATAAAACTTTCTTGGTATGGTAACCAATAATTACGCCGATTCCAGACGCGGAATCGTACGTTCCAGTCCGGTAGGATCGTTTCATCCAGCTTCCGTCGGCCACAACGGGGATATGGGGTAGTCCAAGTCCTGGAACAATATCGCCTCTTGCTATGGCGAAACTTTTCTCTTCCTCTGCAGCAAGAATTAGGCACTTCACGATTTCATCGTGGTGCTTTCGAAATTCTTTTCTCGACATGGAGGGTATGTCCATTGCTGTAAGGAACTCTTCCATTTGGGCATAACTGCCTCCATTCAAAATTGATCCAGCAACGGCACTCTGATTGATTTCCATTTTATTGCTATTGTCAGGTTCACTGTGGATTTCACCTTTATATCGGCACATGTCGCATATTACGCTGAGGGTGGTCCTCAGGCCCGACCGTTTTATGTCGGTTATTTTCAGGTGTCCAATTCCACAGTCTTCCCTGTTTTTAGCATGGTCACCTACTTTTTTAAATTCGGCGAAGATGTGCTGCATGTCCACGATACTTAGGCCACTTGCTACATAGGATTCTTCTTCAGGCTTGTTCATTAATGTTTTTTCTATGATTAATTCTTCATTTTCAAAGGCTGCAGTTTGTACATTTGACCCGTCTTCTATATTGTCTGTTTGTTGAATTTCACACGACAATTCTTCTGTCGTCGTTCGTGTTTCTTCATCCAATGGCAAGTCAATAATTTCCTCGGGAGTGTGTCGTTGTTCTGCCGATGTTGACGGATCCGAAGTACAATTCTGGAGAGCTAAGCGCTGTTTCCTTTCGCGGTATGCTTTCTTTCTCGAGTATCTATGCATACTCAATGTTAACTTTGGGCGACGCCTTCTGTTTTCGATGATACATTCCTGCATTTCACTTCACTTCACTTCACTTCACTTCACGTCACTATTCACTACTTAACTATATTTTAACTAAAAACTATGCAACTCAAAATTTAAATGCAAAGGACACAAAAATTACAATCTAACGCTAAAAAAGTTTCTATGTTCACTCTCGTGTACCTTTGCACCAACTGAATGCAGGTGGACGAAAGAAAAACCTATTGGCTCGCGAAAACTCTGGCTCTTCTTAGCATCTGGTCACCTCATGTTTGACAAGTCCAGGAATGGCTTCTGTCCAATACTGCTCTCCCCCGTGAGCGGGAAATTAGCGAAAATTGTGTCCAAATTATGTCGTGTTTAGTCTCATTTTAAGCATAAAAACGTCCGCAATAACGTAGTAAAATTTTTAGGATAACATGAACAAGTATGAAAAAGTTTCATTTTTGCACTAGTGTTGTCCCATGGATACGAAGGTATTTAATCTTTTACCGGCGCCCAACCTTTATTTCCTCTCTTTCTTTCACCCGCTGTCCCTTTCTGTGACCGTCGATGAAACTTTACTATTGCTCATTCTTTTGTTATGAAATTTTTGCCCATGCATTGGTGACATTATTCTGATGAAAATGAGTCCAAAGACGACATAATTTAATAAGGACATAAGGACATATGAAGGTCATTAATGTCTTTTTAAATGGAATCATATATTTTTTATTGAATCAGCTGATGCTCCTTCTTATTCTTTATAAAAAAGTATTAATCTATTTGTGTAAAAAAATCATTAGTTTAGGAGATATTTTAATTCTAATTTGTTAATTTGACCGTCCACCCTGCACGTCTGCAGGACGTTATACCTGCAGTACCACGGAAAAGCATTTTACGCATAATCAAAAGGCACAAATACCATTCATATCACGTATGAAAGGTTCATGAACTGACCGCAAATGACAATTATGAACGTTTACAATTTTGTAATTGGGCTCTCTCTCAAAGAGACTACTTTTTCAACAATGTTATGTTCACGGACGAAGCAACGTTTACGAAAAATGGATCAATGATTTCAAGAAATATGCATTATTGGTCAACGGAAAATCCTCATTGGTTTAGACAAATTGATAATCAACATCGATGGAGTGTAATTGTTTGGATGGGCATACTCGGCGATAGACTTATTGGGCCATACTTTATCGAAGGATCACTAACCAGACCAAAATATGCACATTTTTTATCAAACACCCTATGGACATTTTTAGATGATTTACCATTGCATACCCGACAAATAATGTGGATTCAACAGGATCGATTCAGAAAGTGTTCTGATGCAAATGGTCGCCACATTGAACCTTTTCTGTAAATAGACATTAGAATTAAAATAAGAATATAATTAGAATGAAAAAATTCCATGTTGTAATAAAAAAGAGAGAAGGAGTGCTATGGTTGACTTTGCCAGATGTGTGCAAAGTTAGGCTTTTTCCGTGGTACTGCAGGTATAACGCCCTGCAGACGTGCAGGGTGGACGGTCAAATTAACAAATTAGAATTAATATATCTCCTAAACTAATGATTTTTTTACACAAACAGATTAATACTTTTTTATAAAGAATAAGAAGGAGCATCAGCTGATTCAATAAAAAATATATGGCAAAATGTGGCGACCCACCCTGTATAATGTAAACTTTTTACTGTTCCTGGTTTTGTAAAAATCTGAATTGCTTATTGAAGTGCCTACTTTAATGTATATCTGTTCCTTCAGTTAATGGTTCAAAGAATTAGATCGTGAAAATAGCAATTCGGAACAAAATACAAGAATGAACATTCGGTCCGATCATAAACGACCCAGGTTAGACGCGGGGGTTTGCTTCAGTTGAACGTCTGCACACAGTGCTAAACACATGTTCAAATACGCTTCTTCGAGGATGCCCATTTATTGTAGCATGCTTTTATGTTTTTTAGTGTTTTATTTGCTAAAACGTATTTTACGAAATGCAATGAAGCATGCAGTTGACAATTCAGTCTAGGACTGAAGGCAAATTCGGTGGAATTTTCCGAGCCATATTTGTAGCTCGTCTAGAAGCCCATGCAAGGACGTAATAATGGAATGCCACTTACAATATCGAAATTATTACCAACAATTGAATACAATAAAGAAACGCGTAATATGGTAGAAGCGATCAGATAGCTTCTTCCGCCAAAAACACAACCGCCGGCCGTTACAGAAATTTGCCTGACGCGGTGGTCAACGTGTTCCCACATGTTTATACGTTTGAAAACCTGGTGGTAAATTACAACCCGTTTTTGTAATATATGAAAAGTGAGAATTCAATTCGCGTGAGTGAATTCAACAAAGCTCTGGCAACAATAAAATTGCAACATGTCGCTGGCGTCAAAGGTACGTATAATCAGCAAGTATAAAATTCCATCATTAATATTATGTTATCTATACATAAATGTTGAGAGGTACAACGTGAATACAGAGGGTATTCTGTTCAATCGGATTTATGACACGGTCAAGCCAATGCTATTTTTGAGGAACATTTTTAACGCTTCAAACATCTGGCTGCCAGCCCTGAGATGGCACCGAATTACAATAAATGAACACTTTCCTTATAGCCCCACAATTAGTGACGCGACACATCACTATCCCTTTTTTCCCTCAATAGCAGCGACCCTATCATAAAACTCTACAAGTCCGATCGGGCATACGAAGGCCCGACTGGGGGCCTCGTGTCAACCCTCCGGGATTTCACAATACCTCGCGGTCCACCCCCACGCAAGGCTATGCCGGTTCCCCTTCCAGAGACAAAACGCGCTAAGGGCGTAATGGAAGGGATGAAACGAGGTGTCGAAAACCACTGACCTACGCATTTTTATTCATTAGTGCATTACAAGTGAGACTTCAAGTAACACAATGTCACAAGTCTACGGGGATAATTCGGCAGCCAGTACAACTGAAGTATGTATAAACAAAATATAACCAGTGAAAATCGATGCCAAAGAACTCTATCACACGCCTCCATTACAATACAGAGCGTACACGTTCGACTAATATCCTTGATCGGACGTCATCTTACGCTCGAAATAATAAATTACTTTCTTCATAGATCGAAGCAGACAAGCTGGGGAGCGATAGAGGCAAGAAGGATGAGGGGATCAGAAAGAAAAAGGAAACGAAGAAGGAGCAAAGTGGAGAAGAACCAGAGAAAGAATGTGTGTCGGTGCCGCAAGTGAGTAAAAACATTGACTTTTCTATATACTTGATCGGAATTGCGGGAATAAATTCGAACTAGGAAAGGGCTCAGCCAGCGAGGCTGACGCTCCTTTCGAACCCACTCGCCGTGCTCACTAATTAAACGGACCTGACACAGCGAGCCTATTAACGCGCAAAATAGGTACCTCTCCCTTAAATCGGATCACCGACTTGCGCCAATTGCGGCTCGAGGCGATTGACCGCTAGCCGAACTTCCCGAATGTGGGAATCCACTTCCTTCTTCGCCTAACCGTCATTGCGACAACACGTGAATCTTTACCGGCATTGCGACCACGTTTTGTTTCACTCGGCATTGTGACCAGTGACTTTGTACTTTGTTTTAACGCGGCATTGCGACCCGTTCAATCTGTGCATCATTTGTATTGTGAAGTTCCTCGCGAGTTGTATTCTGTTCGTCATTTATGTTAATAAACTAAGTGCAGCACTTGATAGTTGTGCAGTGCACCAACATTAAGTTTGTGTGCAACGAGTTTGTCTGGCAAATCAGCCCTCCACCGCCACGGTCTTCTAGCCTTCAGACAAGGCTGTTCCAGCAGCCAAATCCCAACAATACTAAATGAGGGAAAATTAGATTTTCATGAATCGGAAATAACATGTACAACGGGATGTCATCTTACGCTCGAAATAATAAATTACTTTCTTCATAGATCGAAGCAGACAAGCTGAGGAGCGATAGAGGCAAGAAGGATGAGGGGATCAGAAAGAAAAAGGAAAGGAAGAAGGAGCAAAGTGGAGAAGAACCAGAGAAAGAATGTGTGTCGGTGCCGCAAGTGAGTAAAAACGTTGACTTTTCTATATACTAAATGAGGGAGAATTAGACTTTCATGAATCGGAAATAAGATCTACAACGGTAGCCACTGAGTTTCCATGATTGCTTTTTGTTTTTTATACTAAACATTCTTTATTACATTTCAGATGAAGAAATTCGTGCGGAGAATGGTGTTTTACAATCGCAACAGAAAGGGCGATGGGCGCGTGAACAACCGCGGTGATGATCGGTGTTGGGAAAACCGATACAGAGATCGGCGTTGGGACAGCCGATACAGGGATCGGCGTTCGAACAGCCGAGACGCCGATCGCCGTTGGGACCGCCGACATCGAGATCGGCGTTCGACCAGCCGACATCGAAATCGCCGTTCGACCAGCCGACATCGAGATCGGCGTTCGACCAGCCGACATCGAAATCGCCGTTCGACCAGCCGACATCGAAATCGCCGTTCGACCAGCCGACATCGGAATCGCCGTTCGACCAGCCGACATCGAAATCGCCGTTCGACCAGCCGACATCGAAATCGCCGTTCGACCAGCCGACATCGAAATCGCCGTTCGACCAGCCGACATCGAAATCGCCGTTCGACCAGCCGACATCGAAATCGGCGTTCGAACAGCCAAGACGGCCGCTATCGCGGTGGCAAAATTACAATCTATAATAGTTAAAAAGAAATTGAAATAAATAAATATATGTATATATAAATATTTACATGTCGTCATTTTGTATTCCTTTCCGGAAATTATTAATCCCTATGTACTTTTTATTCCTATAAGTTTTATGGTCGCGCACGTTATCTGTACTGTTTCATTTACGTATTACTTATATGTATACGTATATTAAATTAAAGTATTTAACAAATATTTTTAAAACATTTGTAAACAAATATTGATCATTGTCATGTACTTAGTAATGAAAAAGAAATTAATGTACAAAAATATACCCCGAGGGGACTCGAACCTACAAAGAAGTTTGCAGCGGCTCAAACCAACATCTCGGCTCGAGCCGATGCATTTTGCTGATGGTTATAATTGTAACAGATGTGACAACAGCGTAACGGAGATCTTGATACGTACCGGCAACTATGCCTTACTGGTGTCTGTGTTCACGCATCACGTATTCACGTATGAATCGCCGTTGGTGGTGTGAAATTATAACTTACATTTACCGACTGATTTGTATTTTTACCGACCCTGACGGTAACTTGGTCAAATTCACTACAATGTACCATAAACGCCCCTGACGAAAAATCAGTGAACTATTCTTACGTCCGAAGTGTGCAAATCGTAATCAAGGTCGGACGCCTTCCAGAAGTGATAAATTGTGAAAAACCGAATTTCTGTGATATTGATCTAGTTCAAGGAAAGGCTGGTGTACGCGATATCGGTGAATAAACCATTAAATCCTTCAATATTTGCTATATGTGAGATGCAACGACAGTCGGCAGCCATCTTGTTTGCTACATCGATGTCTCTGTCTGAAGCTGTCAGTTTCAAATATTCCATTTTCTCAGCGAATAGTGTTTATTGGCGTTCAAACGAATACACCAACCCTGTGGTGAAGTCTACCCGTGGGTACTGTACCCGCAAAAATTTAATTTATGCAGTTATCGAGAAATGCCACCTTGAATACGAAATCGAGTGTCTCTCTTGCGCATCTCGTATACATGCATGCTTTTCGTTGTTTGCGTGAGTGCACGCACACAGGTCATGGCAGACGGAGTCGGGGCCCTTAACTCCGCGATATCTACGTACTGTAATTCTTTAAAGTAAAAGAATATAGAGACTTTTATTATTTGATTATAGACGTATTTAATTCATTCTGTTTCCTATACCAATCATAAGCAGTAGTATCAATCCACCGAATAGATACATCTTAACCGCTCGAGGTGTATCGATAGTTACGAGGCAACAATTACTAACATTCCAGTGGCACCCAGTGATGAAATAAGCATTGGCACATCCACAAACTCTAACCCTCCAGTGGCACCCAGTGATGAAATAAGCATTGGCACATCCACAAACTCTAACCCTCCAGTGGCACCCAGTGATGAAATAGGCCCTGGCACATCCACAAAAACCTTGACCTTTCAGTGGCACCCATTGATGAAATAGGCATTGGCACATCCACACATTTCCCATCAAACGGCTCGACCGTTTAACTAACAATAACTTTTAAACAACCGATCCTCGGCTCCGCAGCCGTGCCCCTTAGCCCTCGGCTCGTAATAGTATATTAGTGCGTGATAGTGTGTTATTATTTATTAATTTATTATACGTATAAACAATATGGATCGAATAAAAAAGTCAGAGTTACACAATATATTCTACAGTAGCCCAGAACAATTAAGAAGTGTAAGACAGTCAAAGCTTCTTAACTTTCTAATTCAAAAATGTAATTGTTCAAACAATGAAGTGCGAATTCAGAACATAAAGCTAGCGGTACAAATAAAATTTTCAACCGATATTTCCAAAAATGGGAACAGTGTAATCGGATGAATGATCGCTTTAGGCTACGGGTACAGTGGAACCGAATTTCGTCCTTACGACGTCGTCAGAGGACTCCGAATCGGCTGTCGAAAGTGGAGCGGTGCCAGTGGCTGCGTATTGTATTCCGACGAATGTGAGGTCACATCTATGATGCACGCCGTAGAAAAGGGACGTGGATTTGGCTAATATGATCCAAATTATATCGTGTTTGGCCTCATTTTAATCACAACAACTCCAATAATATATTAATACAATTTTCATAACGAAATAAGTAACAATAAAAAAGTTTCACGGTTGCATTAGTGTTGTCTCACGGATACGAAGCCATTTGTTTCTTTTTCTAAGCTATCTGCTATCTGCCTAAGCGAAGTTTAGAGGGTCGAAACACGTGTCAGCATGACGACGAGTTCGCATTTCTGTGACCTACTTCGTGCAAGATGGACATGAATTTGGCTGAGTTTAATTATTTCTTGGACAATCCTTTCTTAAGATTGTTCCTAATAAACGAACTATATCCGAGAGAGGAAAACGAACTTTTTGCCTCACAAAAAGAGAATGGGGAATACCACAGTTTATTTTCGGATCTCTTAAATCAACCGGACAAATTTAGAGAATATTTCCGAATGACTCCGGAAACATTTTTCTACATTTTAAATGCAATTGAAGAAAATCTGAAGAGGCGATCAAATTTTCGAGAGTGCATTTCTCCAGGGGAAAGACTTGCAGTTACATTGAGGTAAGGGGTGCTTTATCATGAATCATTTCAGTACAAAAAGAAATAATTTTTATTTACAGTATTTTATACAGTATTTCTCGCTTCTTCGTCACGGAAGATAGCCTCCAATTTTCCACGGACTATATGTTTCCGATGTTCAGGAACTTTCTTTAGCGAATGCACAAGACTCATCATATAATGATATTCCGGATCAACCTCTCCCCCCCCCCCCCGCCCCTTGTATTGGATTGCTCTGCTATCTGCTTCATCTTCTGACGCTCCAACTCCAATATTGTTTCAAAAGCCTGTTTTCTGTCGGACCTCGTCTTTTTTCTCGATCCTGTGGCATCCTCACTTCTCGTTCTCTTCAGACACGGCGTTTCTTCCCCTTCGCTGCCTTCCATCTCGCGTTCTGGGCTTCGGGAACTCACGTTCAAATCGCTATGGTCATGTTGTGGCTGCTCTCCGCTCACTTGCATTTGCAATTGTGCCAGATTCCCACTCATATGTCTCGGCACGAACTGATCGTTTAAGAATTGTAGGGCCGAGAAGTGCACCCAAGAAGAATTTGCCACCGTCCCGCTGCGTCACCTGACCGTGTTTTTTTCAGCTTCTGGATCTCACGGCGAAAGGTGTCGCGCAAGCCCCTCCACTTTGCTTTAACTGCCTCGACTAAAAACAAAAATAAATAATAAATAAGTATAAATGAATTGTGCAATATTTATTCCATTACAGATTTCTTTCTACTGGTGCATCATTCAGATCTTTGAGCTTTTCATATAGAATGGCACATACAACAATAGGAAAAGTTGTTCATGAAACGTGTCTCGCCATATGGGATTCTTTATGTGCGCAACATATGCCCATTCCCTCCAAGGAACGTTTAGAAAATGTCGCAAATGACTTCTTAAATATATTGTTAGGGGGCGTAACTTCCCTGGATATTTGCACAAAGGTGCCGTCTATGTTTCTGCTCGAAGGACCACCCAAGTTTTGTACGGCTTGGGACCGTGATGATGGTAATTGAATGTAACACGTGTTAATACAACAACTGGTTGTTTATTATATCGTTTGTTAAAGTATCGCGAATGTGTGGTTGCTATATTGTCAGTATTTCTACTGACTTCAAACTGCTATGTTCTACGGTTTTCTAAATTCTGCTCTTTTTTCCAAGTTCCCTTGGTTTTAAGACATCGTGTTCTCCCCTTCCATTACGCCCTTGGCGTGGTGTTGATTAGGAAGGGGCACGGTGAATTTCCACAGGGGAATTTGGGGGTGAGCGACGCATTGGCAGTGCCGGGGTATTTCCCAGATTCTGCCAGGTGACGAGTTGCTGCCGCGGACACCGTAAAGTGTGTGGGCCGAGTCATGCTTTGGTGCGGCGATGTTTATGGCAGGGTCTTGTTTAACCTTTTTCATTGCGCCCTTTTGCACATCTGCTGAAAAACTAAACAGTCACGTACTCCGTGACTGTTGTCAATTGCCCTGCCATAAACCTTGCCTTCTCGCACCTTAACATATATGGAATTTTCCAAACTGCGTTGGATGCATTGACGGAAAACACATCCGCATTAAATGTCCTGCTCATTCAGGATCACAATTCTATAATTACAAGCAATATTTTTCAATCGTGTTGCAAGGTGTAGCTGACGCTCACTATAAATTTATAACTATTGATGTGGGGGCTTATGGAAAGCAAAGCGATGGTGGAATATTTTCCTTATCAACAATTTATAATCGCTTAGAAAGTGGTAATTTTAATATGCCAGAAGCTAAATTTCTTCCATGTACCCAAATTTTAGCACCGCACGTTTTACTAGGGGATGAAGCCTACCCACTCAAGCAATATTTGCTCAGGCCATATTGCAGACAAAATCTGACAGATGAAGAACGAATGTTCAATTTTAGACTGTCCAGAGCTCGACGATGTGTGGAATGTGCATTTGGCATATTAGTTGGTAAATGGAGGTGTTTAAAAACCGAGTTGCAAGTACTTCCTGAACGCGTCGATGGAATAGTGAAATGTGTTTGTTTGCTGCATAACATAATCATCGATAAAGAGGGTTGCAACGTCGCAGCACAGGACATCGCAACTGACAGCGAAAGAAATGTTTCAAGGCGCTATAACCATACTGGTAGAACAGCGTGTTTAAACCGGGATACGTTTAAAAATTATTTTAATAGTAGCTAATTATTTAGGAAGTATATGCTGCACAAAATTTACAATCATAAATAAATAAAATTTTCACAATTACCGCTCAAACCCATTTCTTCACTAATTTTCTGCCACTTTTCCCGGCACATGTCCCTGTTGTGGTAATTCCTGTTCCTCATGTCCCATAAAGTATTCTCGGAGAACACAAGATTGACAAGTTGTTCAATATTCATGTTTAAATTTTTAAATCACTGTTCACTTCCCTGTTCACTGTACTGTATTTCAAAACTGAACTGAACTTATGTGATGCTTGCAAGTTCGTTTGCAAACCGCCCCCACCCCAATTTCTAAGCCAAAACGATAATAATGAGTGCCCCACTCCCTTTATTAAGATGGACAGGTATGTCGCGACGCACAGTGGGGCGACCCTATTGTTCCGTTGGACATTGGGGTTAACAAAAAATTCGTACTTGAAAATTTAAATAAAGTTCCAATATTCCGCCAACATAACAATATTTTATTTACTTAATAGTTGTATATATATTAATGTCTAGTTATCCTACTTAAAATATGACAAATACGCCCCGTTTGATTAGATTCGGATCTCTAGTTAGTGCAACAATGAGAATTATATTAAATATGTCACGAAAAAGCAGCTAAAAGCAAAAAGTGCTTGGATAACTTTAATCTATACAGGGTGGGCCACCACAATTTACCATCTAGATTTACGTCATTATTATTACGCATAGCAAAAAATGTTTCAGATGAAGTTGAGAGGGTTTTGAGGGGGACATATTCTGATGGTACATTTTTTTTTGTAGGTGGACGTGTGAAGGACATGTGAAGGTCATTAATGTCTTTTTAAATGGAATTATTTATTTTTTATTGAATCAGCTGATGCTCCTTCTTATTCTTTATAAAAAAGTATTAATCTATTTGTGTAAAAAAATCATTAGTTTAGGAGATATTTTAATTCGAATTTGTGAATTTGACCGAAATTCGAATTAAAATATCTCCTAAACTAATGATTTTTTTACACAAATAGATTAATACTTTTTTATAAAGAATAAGAAGGAGCATCAGCTGATTCAATAAAAAATAAATAATTCCATTTAAAAAGACATTAATGACCTTCACATGTCCTTCACACGTCCACCTACAAAAAAAAATGTACCATCAGAATATGTCCCCCTCAAAACCCTCTCAACTTCATCTGAAACATTTTTTGCTATGCGTAATAATAATGACGTAAATCTAGATGGTAAAATGTACGTACTTTGCAAAAGGCAATTAAACACAGTTGGCAATTCCTAGACTGAAAGCAAGTTCGATAGGATTTCTAGAAATCCATGCAAGTACGTAATAATGGAATGCCACATGCAATACTGAAATCATTAGCCGCAATTGAATATAATAAAGAAATGTGTGGTATGGTAGAAGCGCCGAAAACACAGCCGTCGGCCGTGTCCACACTCGAAAATCAGGTGGATCAAATTCGTTGTCTATGCATTCCCGGCGCTCGTCGAAATTCGTTTTGTGTTCATCGAGGAACGTCGACAAGACCTTGTGTCGCCGCGACTGTCGGACCGACACAAGGGCTTGGCGAGGTTCCTCGATGAACACAAAACGAATTTCGACGAGCGCCGGGAATGCATAGACAACGAATTTGATCCACCTGATTTTCGAGTGTGGACACGGCCGACGGCTGTGTTTTCGGCGCTTCTACCATACCACACATTTCTTTATTATATTCAATTGCGGCTAATGATTTCAGTATTGCATGTGGCATTCCATTATTACGTACTTGCATGGATTTCTAGAAATCCTATCGAACTTGCTTTCAGTCTAGGAATTGCCAACTGTGTTTAATTGCCTTTTGCAAAGTACGTTTGGCAATAAAACACGAAAAACATAAAACCATACTAATAAATGTGGATCCTATCTTGAGAAAACCTATTGGAATATATGTGGTGTTTCGTACTTAATAACTTTTCAGTTCTTTCTTTATAAATTTTATTAAAGCACAGTACACGTTCTTCACACCTCGTTGCGTCGTCCATTTCTTTTATTCTTCTTCTGTTTTCTTTTCGCCGAGAGGCGTCGCATTTTACGCATTCACGCGTCCCATTCACGCGCCATATTCAAACGTAGTTAAACGCAATCACATTCATCCGCATACAATTGCGGACAATATGTTTAGATTTGGACTATCCTCTAAGCCCGTAAAGTTTTATTAAAAACTGAACACGACCGTTCGCAAGCTTTTCTTGTAAGGATTCTTGCCCATTACATATAATATTACTAGGTAAGTAAAAATAATACAAATTCTATCGTGTTTGGTCTCATTTTAATCACCACAATCTCAGCAGCATTTCAACAAAAAAATTATTGCGATATAGTAACAATAAAATGTGGGGGGCCCAGACGCGCGGCGGGAGAAAGGTGCGTGCTCTCTGAAAATCGGCCCGAAAGATCACTTAATTCCGAGGCCTGTCATACTGCAATGGATACTAATGTAATTAATATGACTATTGCAATACGTGTACAGGGTGGCCCACAACCCCGGGAGCGTCGGGAAATGGGGGGTAGCTGGGGTCATTCCAAACAACTTTTTCCTTGACCAAAATGTGGTTTGCAGCTTCGTTTTTGAGTTATTAACAAAAAGCACTAGCCAATCAGAGCACCCGCCGGGCGGCCGCTGCAATGCATCCACAAAGTGGAAACAATGCCACCGATCACTCCACAAATTGGAAAATAAATATTCGGGATGGATGGAAGGACATTTTACAAATCCGGAACAAACAAATGTACGTGTACACCCAGAACCTTCGGCATCTACAGAAGCATCAGCCCTTTCCCAAGAAATGCCGGAAGATTTTAGCTTGATCCTTAACCCTTATGTTAGCAACCGAAATTTCAACGCCTGTCTGGCAACCGGGTACCCGGGTACCCCATACTGTTTTCATCGCCACATTAGCCAAATTGGTTAACTCCACCTATTGAATTTTTTAAAATTTTATCGTGGAAGCGCTTGATTGACGCTTAACTTCTTATATTTACAGCAAATTGACTTATTTTTATTTTGTACAGTTAACCAATTTGGCCAATGAGTGGCTGAAGTATGAAATTATATTTTTTCAAGACTGTTAGCTTTCATTTCTATAAATCAGCAACTGCAGTTTTAAACATTTTATGGAAATCTATTATATGTATATTCTTATACTGAAATCAAGTATCAGTTGTTTTTTATTCAATATTTTAAGTACCTACATACTGTTCTATGCAGTCTCTCAGTTTCTCAAGTGTCTACTTTTCGACTTTTGATTCTTCGAATCGTTCCTAGTTCTATAACTAGAGGAGGGATGCTTATCTTGTTTATACAAACAAGTACATAAACAAGTGTATAAGCTGGCATCAGAGACCACCTCCAATATGCATCAGTTTGTATTCAGTTTTTGATTCGGGACACACGATTCTTTGCAGTTAGGTGAAACGTACAGTGCTTTTGTGAATTATAATTTGTAAAGTTTAGAAGTTTATAGTGTAAAAATATTTTATCAGAACACGTCAGTTAGGGGAAGACCTTTGTTTTCCAACACTTTGAACCCGATTCGCACGTGCTCAAATAATGAGACATCTTTCCACAAAATTGGCAATACAAAGCATGATAAATAGTCAAGTAGAAATAAATGAAATTCCTTCTACTTCTACACAAGAACACGACGACAGTGGAAAGAAAACAGTCGTGGGATCCTGTTATATGTGTCAGGCTGATTCCGAAAAGAAGCGACGAAAAACACGAAAGGCTTGCCACAAGTGCCACCGTCCTATTTGTGATGAACACGCAAATACTACAGCAATATGCAGAAATTGTCCCCAGAATTCTTAATTATTGTAATTTAATAAATAAATAAGTAATTTTAGTTAAAAATTGGTTCATGTTTATGTGCACAGAACATCTAACACTCACGTCGCTTATATGGGTACCCGGGTACCCGGTTACCAAACAAGCGTATAAATATGTTTAAAGCTTTATAACTTAAAAAATTGCGAACCAATTTTATTTAAAATTGGTATATCGACGTAAAAACATCCAAATAATGGGGATCCAGAGGGGTTTTGCGATATTGTTACCAGAACATAAAAAATTCTTGTAGCAAACATGAAATGGGTACCCGGGTACCCGGTTGCTAACATAAGGGTTAACGCAACATCTGTATCAGCACGCAAGGGAGGTAAGAAAGACCTAGCTGTTGTTTTAAAAGAAACAACAAAAAGCCCTGAACGGGCGAAGAAAATGTGGAAAATACTTTTTGAGGATAAGGTTAAAGCACCAATGCCACTTTCCCTTGATGATGCAATAGCTTTTTTATACGACAATAACTTAAGTAAACGGCAATACATATATATTCGATTAGAAAATAAATCTAGAAATTGTGACATATATCCGAAGTACGATGCGATGCTATTATAGAAGCAAAACAAGCTTGCGTACCCGTTGGTATTACTATAACTGAAACACTTGCCACAGTTCCCTTACAAAATCTTTTAGAACATACAATAAGAAGAATAGTACTGCTACAGAAGAAAGTGATCGACAGTGTAATTTCCCAAAGTAATGATAACATAATTGATACGGAAATTATATTTAGTTATGGCTTCGATGGTAGCTGTGGCCATCCAGCATACATACAAAGATATGAGGGATCGGGAAATTTAGCTGAATCGGATTGCAACCTTTTCGCCACCACATTAATACCGTTAAGATTCTGTACAGGCGACATCATTTTGTGGAACAATATCATGTCTCATTCTGTCCGATTTTGTAGACCCTCAAAATTAGAATACGCGAAAGAAACCTCCCAACAAATACTACTCGAAAAAGAAAATATTGACCATCAAATTAATAGATTAGTGCCTCTGAATTTGCCACACGGAAATAAAATTCTAAAAATAAATTTCAAATTGCTTATGACTTTAATTGATGGCAAAGTTTTAAGTACAATTACCAAAACAAGTTTATATCAGCGATGTCCTATATGTGGAGCAACACCAACTCAAATTTTGAACATAAATGATTGTCGGGCAGAAGAATTTGCTCCTAAGAAAGATAATCTACTGTACGGAATCAGTCCCCTTCACGCGTGGATTCGCCTCTTCGAATGCATCATTCACATCGGATACAGGATAGATATTAAAAAATGGCAGGTCAAGGGGATAGATAATAAGGAAAAATCACTTTCTTGCAAAAAAACAATGCAGTCATTATTTTGGGAATATCTGAGATTACACGTAGATAAACCGAAACCTGGAAGCGCTAATACAAATGACGGTAATACGGCTCGCCGAGCTTTTGAAAACCCGGAAGCATTAGCAGAAATAACAGGTGTAGATATTACTGTCATTATGAATTTAAAAATAATATTATTAACGATTTCATGCCGATTCCCAATAAATTTGGAGAAGTTCGAAAGATTTTGTTTTCAGACAGCAGTACTATACAAGGCAAAGTATCTTTGGTATCCGATGCCACCAACTCTACATAAAATATTGAAACACGGAAAACAAATTCTCGAACAGTCTATCTTGCCTCCAGGATATTTAGCAGACGATGCAGCAGAAAGCAGGAATAAATTATACAGATACGACAGAGAATTTCATGCAAGAAAGGACAGTCGGAAAAATAATCTACTAGATGTGTCTAGAAGGTATAATTTATTGATTGTTTTTTACTCCATAAACATAAGTTATTGTAATGGCTTTTACTTCTTTTTAGTCAATCTTTAATTTATTTGGTGATTTTTAACAGGGCTATGGAAACGTCAGACCCATTCATATCCAGCAAAAGTTTAAGAAACAGAAGGCACAACCGTTATTCTCGAAAACCAAACTGCTTTCTGAAGTTCTATCTTTATTGCTGTCCCCATATGTTGATAGACCCACAGCTGTGGAAACAACGGAAGATGAAATTGATGAAGATAAAATTGATGAAGATGAAATTGATGAAGATGAAACTGATGAAAATGAAGATGAAGAGACAGAAGCAATATTTCCTACATTAAAACATTTAAGTTTGTATTTTATATTGAATTTATATTGTATTTATATTGTATTTATATTTTAATCATATTGTACGAGGGTTGTCCGTAAAATAAGATTCCCAATGGTTTTTCACACTGAAAAACATGTTTATTGGCATTGATTAATACATTTTTGAAAAGCTTAGACTTTCCCCTATTTTCGACATAATCGCCGTTGAGATCAATGCATTTTTGCATGCGGTGTACCATCTTCTTTATGCCTGAATCGTAGAACTCTCCCGTCGCGCCGCGAAGGTAGGCCGAAATCGATGGCCGTCCAGAACGCTGTTCGTCATGGACGTATGTACGTCCGGCTTTGAATTCTCTGCACCATTTGCGCACGTGTTGTACGCTCATAAACTTTTCTCCGTAGACTTCACACAGTTGGGAATGAATGTCCACCGGCGCAGTGTTTTGTGCACACAAAAAACGAATCACAGAGCGTAATTCGCACCTGGCGGGAGAAGCGAGTGGGAGCTCCATCTCTAACGTGCTGCCAAACCAAGACTTAACGTCGCAGACAGCTCGCCGGGACGGGGCCTGATAAAGGGGGAACCAAGCTACACGCCAGTGTCGCCGGATCCCGCTAACAGCGTTCCTCGCGACTGCAGCTCCTTGGGAACCTTATTTTACGGAAAACCCTCGTATTTGTGTTATATTTATATTTTAATATTTTGTTACTTTTTTGTCCGCCATTTTGAATTTTGAATTTTTTGTGTCGGATTCGTTATCAGCAACCTCAAAAACCCTTAATTACTAAATTTCATAAAATTCCGACGAAGTTTTGACTTTTGGCTACTTTTTCGAGGTTTCCACCACTGTGCGCTGGCGCGCGCTCAGGCACGGACCTCTCAGCTGTGCCCGGTCGTGATGGGGGCATCGAGGGTACCAACGCACAGTGGTCCGGATCGAGAAAGTTCGTGTCATTTTTATATAACTTTTGAACCGTAAAATATATTGATATAAAATTTGGAATCAACAATCAACTAATGGTAGGTTACACATAGGTTACAGAAGAAATGATAAAAAATTTATTTTAACAATATTTTGTTTTTAATATTATTATTATATCTTAATATCATTGAATTATTAATTCCTCATCCTCGAAATATAAATTTTTAATTTTTTTAGTATATAACTTTATTCGCTTATTCGATATACAGTATTCCCTCGAAAGTTGCGAAAGGCTCGGGACTGAACGTTCGCAACTTTCGTGTTGTTCCTACGTTTGAAATTTGCCGACAGCGTCGAACGTAGAAAAGGACAGCGAGTAAAGATAAGCGGCCGAGCAGCCAAGCCAAAAGACGATCGCAGCTTCTCTTTTCTTTTCACTACCTATCCTTTTCTGCGGTCGAAACTTATTAACGTTAATTAAGCCAGTAAATATAGTTCGAATTATATCGTGTTTGGTGTCATTTTAATCAGAAAAATGTCAGCTATGCTGTGTAAAAATTTCATAAGAAAAGGATGAGAAATAGCAATGTTTCATCGTTGAATTAGTATTACCTCACCGATATACCCGAACCCGGATCGCGTTACACTGATCGGCAAGCGAGCTTCTGGACGCCTCTAGGGGTATACCCCCCAGGAGTGGGGATAAACTCTTCGCAACTTTTGCATACCTATTTTTCGCAACTTTCGAGGGAATACTGTATAAGGATCGGACCTTAACAGTAATCTATACAGTATATGAAATCTAAAAGGCAAAAGAGGAAATGTTAAATGCAGGAATAAATTCGTAAGATAAGCTTTTAAGTGTTTTCATACTTGCCAAAGAAAAGTTCAATGAAATATATCACAAATGTACAAAAAAATAGACTAATGCATACAATAAGGAAACCACAAACTAATAAAAATAACTACAACTAACAAGAATAACTATAACATAAGAAAACTGAAAATGAACGAAACGAAATTAAAACTTAACTATAATTATCAAATACTTAAAAATTGATCTCGATTTCTCACTATGTTCACTCAAAAGGTTCTGTTTCATCTGAATACTGCCAGAACGTCGAAGGCCTAATCAGTAGTCGAAAAATCTACATCATAGCATAAACATTACCAACTTGTACTACATACAATATAAAACAATTTTTCCAAAGAATTTCTTATCTCCGCGGAGATGTGAAGATGGACGCGAACCGTACGTGTACGTGAAGCTATACGGCCTGACTGAACGTTGGCAACTTTAAACACTAATAATACTGTTCAACACGGGTCTGATTTTGTAACCTTCAATATGCGTTTCTTATAGATTTCAATCAGCACATTAAAGTCTATAAGAAACGCATATTGAAGGTTACAAAATCAAAAAGAGTTGAAATTTGTCGAACAATGTAATCGCTACAGGAAAATGAAGTGTAATAAACGAGTCTATGTTCAAATAATAAAAGGTCTATATTCTCTATTTCTTTGGTTAGTGCTATTCGTATTTTACAGACAGACGCGGAACAAAAATCCACCTTTCTCAATCTTTACGAATATTAATACTTTTATAAATTGCTTGAGGGGGACTAAAACCCAATCTCGCTGAGCTGTAGTAAGAACTTTGTCTATTACGACGTAACGAGTAGCTAGATTATTCAATTCTGAGCCGTTTAATTCTAAATTGCTCGAAAAGGACTAAAACCCGATCTCGCTGGGCATCAGTATGGCTAGTTGGCACCGACATGGTACGAAGCTAGTAGGTCCATACTGAGCCCCGAGAGTAGATTTCGTACCCCTTTGCCCTTCGCTCGTAACACTTGCATTAAGAATGTAAATAAGAAACGCACGAAAGTGAATTGCAAAACAATGAGTAGTGCCTATACGGGTACTTGGTTTGAACACGCTCACCTTCCTCTGCAAACGATTTGTCGGTTTATAGCATATCATATAATGTTGAAACCACCGCGGCATCATTTTATACAAAGTGAACTAGGTATAGGACAAAATGCAATGGTTGATTGGGCCAATTTTTGCCGCGAACTTAATATTTTATGGATGGAGGGAAAAGCTGTCCAGATTGGCGGGGAAAATGAGGTTGTGGAAATCGACGAAGCCAAAATAGGCAAAAAGAAAATACAACAAAGGGCGACTTATCACTGGACACTGGATTTTCGGGGGCTTCGAACGGTCTACCAAAAGACTATTTATTGAAGCAGTACCAAATAGATCCACTGAAACACTGCTTGCAGTTATCAAAAAATGGATCAAGCCGGGCACTACAATTATGTCTGGCTGTTGGCGCTCCTATAATTGTTTAAACGATGAAGAATACAAACTCTTAGCCGTTAATCATAAAAATAATTTCGTTGATCCCGATAGTGGAGCACACACTCAACATATAGAACGTGCCTGGCGGGAAACCAGGGCAAATATTCCACGTTTTTCCACGCAAGGAACACTGCTGGATATATCGCAGAATTTTTATTTAGACGCCAATACGACAGCCGTTTAATTGCATTTTTTAACATTATGGCTGAAATATTCCCACTGAATAATAATTCATTATAAAATTCAATTTAATTGTATTTTTATTTATTATCTAAATCAACCGTTATGATTTACCATTACCCCCCTCCCCCCAAAAAAATCTAACCCCCACTCATATTTGATTAAATGAAAATTAGATTCGGGTAGGTTTGGGTTAGAATTTTCTGGGGTGGGGGTGCAGGGAGAGAGGCCCGACACCTCTCCCGCCAATACCAAATCTGATATGATATATCTAGTTCTAGAGGTACAATTTTGATGAGTTCACCTGGTATACATATTTGAGATATTTGCAAAAAACTGTAGCTACTACTATAATGCATTGAATTTTGTCTGTACGTGCACGCACGTGGCAACGTATGGGACCGCCGTTTATCTACTGTTTCTATAACACATCGCGGCAGCCAGCGAAAAATCTGTATACCTGATTCGTCAAACTACTCTAACCTAGTGGCTTCCCGATTTCGCATAGGGTTCATCCGTACGTCTACAGACCTCCGAACAGCTCCCCGGCTTCGCGCCGGGTTCGTCGACGTCGTTTTACCCTCCCGCGGCTCCCTGATTTCACATCAGGTTCGTCCGCGCGTGACTCTATTCCTGAGGCTCCCCGATTTCGCATCGAGTTCGTCCGCGCACCTAACTAACAAATTCTCAACCATATTGCTTGGGTAATATCAACCTCGCCGGGCTAGGCGTTTCCCACAGCCCTGGCTCGTAACAAATTTATCAAATGAGAAACAATATAAATAAATATTTTCTGGTAAAAGTAGAAGTATAAAACAAGGATATCATCTAATAATGATTCAAATCGAAAGACGATTCCATAAACACATTCCTGTTTCACCTTAGTTTTGCTACATTGTAAATAAAATAATAAATTTATATTAATTTTCCAGTAGAACAATATACAGTCTGTATATTATTATCCAACGAAATTCATATATTATGACACGAATATAAATTGTACATAAATTATAATTGAAATTCAATTAAAAGGCAACAATAAATAAACAAATGTAAATACTGCCGGGCCTATCTTTTTATAGATACGTACCACAGAAAACCTCATAAAAAAATCGACTCATCTTGAAATGACCTTACTTTGCACGTGTAAATTTGGTTTATGTTACCGGCTCGTCTCGTTGGACAGATTATAGAAACAGACGATACAAATGAGTTCTAAATAACGCTTAAATGTGTATCATATCACTACTTGTATATGTAAGCATCGTGCAATACGTATGAATATACATATATTCAAAGGGGAAATCCCGAATTTGCATGAAGTGTACACCGCATAACCGCATACAAAGAGATCCGATTACATATAATATATATAAATACATACATAAAAAAATTGTAATCTCAAATTTTAATTATAATGGGTATATAAAACGTTACCAATCGTCCAACAAATAAATCAAGAGTCGTAGTAATTAAATATCGATACTGTATTCCTTCCATTCCGATGTGTTATTCAGCATCAACCAGGCAACTATAAGGCTGTAATAAACCAAAAGATTAAAGTATCGGTATCGAAGCTCGCCAGCAAGTACGAAAAAGAAAAATATATTTTATAACAGGGAGAATAGAAAAGGCCAAGGAAGTAAATAAATGTATCCCATGATGTTACACAAGATACACCCAATTAATCAAATATTATAATATTATAATTATACTTACAATTTCATAGAAGTCAAAGTTGGTAATTCTATGATGGCGCAGTGGAGCAAGACCGTTTGATAGCGATGGCGTCAATAAAGCAAAGAAACTGAATAGGCTATTATAATACTTCATGTACAGCCTAAGATGTCCAAATGGACTCTTTTAAGTGAAATTTATTAATTAATAGTTACAAATAATTGAGTTGCGCGACATTAATGTAAGCGATAATGCGACTGTGTCTTACTGAATTCTCACTAACCCGAAACACGAAGCAACAACACGTTCAAACACTACATCACCCAAAGTGCGAATGACTGGTTGCTGCGAGGCTCATCCAACAATTTTCGGGAATGTTCGGGCGCCCGAGCTGCGCACGCAGCTTGATTTTCGTCACTTCAGCACTTGTTACTACGTATACTCGTAACGGCCCGGCCAGAGGATATTAATTCTTTTTAATTCCTAACTATATGACAATGATCAATATTCGCTTACCAATATTTTAAAAACATTTGCTAAATATTTTAATTTATTATACCTAAATCTGAACTTAGAGCGCTTTTTGCGCTACCGTTTCTCTTGCCATATAACTTGCCAATTATGGTACCGTTTAATATTTCTAACATTAAAGTGTAATGTATGAAGCGCATTTTCAGGCGTCTTAGATTGAACAGTCGTAGATGAAGTGCAGGAAAACTCGTGTAATGTTTTACTACTATTTCGCCTTTCTTTTAGACGACACAATCATTACTTTTTTACAAATAATTATTGTTGCGAATGTAATTATACCATCTGAAATAAAGGAAAATATTTATTTTTAGAAATTTTATGCGAGTACCGAATGTACATGCAGTAGTGTAACGGTGAGAGTGTGTGAATGCGAGAAAGCGGCGTGTGGCGATAGCATGGGCGATGGAGCGCGAAGCTCGGCGAAAGAGCCCGAGCAGAAAAACAAGAGAAAAGCATGTAAAGGTGGATATAGACGAACGCGCCGCGGCTGCAAGGCGGCATTACAACGTGTGCGCGGTGATTCTTTTTTACCACGAATACGCGCCACGCATGGAACGAACCATGAATTTGAACGTGCATTCACCATCAGTTCAGTGTTTGTCGCTGAAGATGGAAGACGATGAAGCTCTGATTATAGCTAGTAGTGCAGTGATAATTGTAGCTTATAATGAGTTAACCCTTTGCGGCCTGGACGGTCCGAAGCCCACCATACCGTGGGGCCGAACTGCTTTCGCGATAGTCGTTTGAAATTGTCAGCGTACATTTCTGCCTACACGCTATTATCGTTCATAGCACTCCAAGATGCCAAATTATGGATAAATGTGCACGCTCAGATTGTCCACGGGATAAATAAAATGATTATTTTTGTTAATTCTTAAACGGCATAATGTATCTGTTCATCAGCGACATGGAGTCACAGCGATGTGTTTACGCCGGGCGCATATGTCAGTCTTTCGGCTCTATCAGTTGTTTTCGCCGAACGCATATATGTAGAGGGACAAATTAGAAGGGAAAATGGTATATTGTGAAAAATGTAATTTGTGAGTTTATAATGAGATTCGATGCCCGTCTTTCACATTCAAGCGTCGGTTGCCAATTAACTTATTTGTTATAAACGTATTTGCCGTTTGTTAATGTTTTATTATGTTTCCTCGGAAACACTCGGCTAGTTTCACTCTCTACACTGCTGGTTTTACTCTCTACATATATGAGTCCATCGACCAGATTGATGGTTTGCGCAGGACGCATATGTGCACCCGTAGTCCGCAAAGGGTTAAAAGAGTAAAAGAAAAGGAAAAAAAGGCAGCGAAGATGGTGGCATACAGATCTATATTGTAAACGCGACGGGGACAAATTAATGCGGGATCCGCTTACAGAAATAAAGGAACGTGCGAGGATAAAGCGGTTTATTATTTTCGGTACCTGGCACAGTCGAAAAAATCATGAATTTTTAACTTTTTATCCAAAATAATCATTTATCGGTAGGTAATACGGTTGTTGTTATTGTTATGATGATGTTATGTAATACAACTAGTTTCATCTTTTCCACTATAAAAATGTTCATTATTTATACATTATATGCATTTTTGGAGTTTTGTCCCGAACGCCATTTAAATGCTGCACTGTGCCTGGGCTCGAACGCGGCAAAACCGTAGAAAACCGTCCACACTGCGGCAACGAATCCCTTTGCTGCCGCGCAAAAAACCGACTGGAAATGGTTCGTTGCGCGGCATTACATTACTGCCCCGTGCTACCGTCCAAACGAACGAATATTCGCCCAAACACGTACGTTCCATGCCGCGTTGCAGCCGCAGCGCGCTCGTCTGTACCCACCTTTAAGGAAAAGACGCGTAGGTTAGTTGCTTTTGGTCGTGGACTAGCAGTCGGAGGTTTTGAATATAATCTTTTGTATTTCATATTTCACATTCCAATAGTTTCATTTATTTCCCATCCTACATTTGGGGGCTCGTCCGAGATCGGAATAGATAAACGAACTGAAATGAAGTTGATTGAAAATATGCGCCGCAAAAAAGTTGTTCAAAAGTTGACTTGTGTGCATGTGGTAGGTTGACCGCGTGTGCACAAGGTTTAGGTGGATCAGTTGTGCGGAAGCAGATAAAGTTGATAAAAAGGTAGACTATAAGTGGAAAGTAGAAAGGATGAGTCGCGGAGATACGAGGGGCACGACACAGAACGTGGATGACGAAGAAAATGCCGTGGACAATGTCGAAGAGGAAATGGATAGAACGATCGTAAATGTAGAACTGAACGAAGAAAGCCAACTGACCGAAGAAGAAGTAGACACAATGAAAGTGGAAGAGTTAAAAAAGGCGCTAGAGGGGTTAAACCTACAAACTAAATTAAGAGATCGATTGAAAACGTTCTTACGGAAGGAAAATGAGGACGACGATTGCGAGGAGGAAGAAGCGGAGGACGAAAAAGAGAAGACGAGGACGAGGAGGAAGAAGACGATGTACCGTCGACTTGAAGGAACACTCGTGCGAGCGTATTTACGATTAAAGATGTGGAAGAGAGTTTGTCACATTTTACGGGCGACGATGAGATGTCCATTAAAAAAGGAGTAAGCGATTTTGAAGATATGGGTAAACTGCTCAATTGGAATAGTTTACAAAAATTTATATACGGTAAGCGAATGTTAAGCGGTTCGGCTAAACAATTTATCGCGTCCGAAAGAGGCGTGGTATCGTGGGACATTCTAAAGAAGAAATTGAAGAAGGAATTTAAGAGTTAAATTAGTAGTGCAACAGTGCACTCTCCATTCTACAAACGTAAAAGACGTCCGAATGAAAGCGGTATACAATATGTGTACGCTATGCTTGAAATAGCGGCAACAGGCAAAGTTGAAGACAAAGCGATTATAGAGTACATCATCGATGGTGATTAGGGCTGATGCCCTTCCGGAAAGTGAAATCACTTTCCTTACCTGCACTACTGCCGTGCAGCGACCTATCTATTTTTTATGATGGATAGGCCTGATTAAATAAAGTGGAATGCTGTGAGTGAGGTTCTTTATTTCTTCACGTTTGTCTGAAGACTGACTGATTTTACGTCCTAGCGGAGAAATTCGCTAAGCAAAAAAAGTGGGGATATGTGGAGCCACCGATGGCCCAGCTAGACAAATGAATCTCACTGATCCGCGCGCTCTCCGTGCTTAAAACTCTCAACAGATGGCATTGCCGACGATGAATTAAATAAAACGGTTTTATATCAATCGAGAACGATACAAGAGTTGAAACGAAATTTACATGTCTACGACCGCATGAAAAAAAAAATAGAACATCGAAGGAGCAACAAGTAGAGGAAAGATGTGCCAGACAAGAGAACGCCGACAGGGGGTAAGGTGTTGCGGAAAATGCATTGTTACTCTTGTGGCTCGCAAGAACACGAGGTACCGAATTGCCCCGATCGCGATAAGGGACCTAAGTGTTTTAATTTCAATGAATTCGGACACATATCGACAAAGTATAAAAAGCCAATGGACAAGAAAACATCGACGGACGAGAAAACACCGAACGTTAACTGTATTACAACATGGAAGACGTTGAAGGAGGTTCAAGTTGGACAAATAAAATGTGGAGCACTAATAGACACGGGCAGTGACATTAGTTTAATACGTAGAAGCAAGTATGAAGAAACTGGAATCTCCGAATTGAAGACAAGTGTGATGTGTTTTACCGGTGCAGGTAATGCGACGGTTCGAGTGTTGGGGTCGTTTGAAGGGGATATCAGTGTTAACGGTGATAAATACAACATTAAGCTATACGAGTGCCGATAGACGCTATTCCGTACGATTTAATTCTAGGATTAGATTTTTTTAGGAATGTAGAAGTGTGCATGAGTGAAGGTGAGATAGTAAGCGTTCAGAAAATAACCGAAGGAGTCAATGAAAACGTAACAGAACAGGACACTGTTGTTGATCCGAGGAGGGATGATTGCGATGAAAGTAAGGTGCGTGATGAATTGAAGCGTATTTGTTGTATCGCAGAAAACGAATTAGACTTATTTGATGAGAATTAGATTAATTGATGATACACCCGTTACTGTAAGACCGCGTCGATTAGCACCTAAGGAAAAAGAAATATTAAGTAAACAAATAACGGAATGGTTAGACAAAGGTGTCATTCGTCCGAACATGAGTGAGTGGACTAGTCAGGTGGTTAGTGTACCAAAAGCAGATAAATCCTCAAGGGTATGCATTGATTTTCGGGGTGTCAATAAAAAGATTAGAAAGGATCATTTTCCAATGCCTTTAATAGAGGACAGGATAGACGAGTTAAGAGACGCTAGAGTGTTTTCCGTAATTGATTTGCAGAATGGATTGTTGCACGTTCCAGTGGTGGAAAGTAGTAAAAAATATACGTCGTTCGTCACGTCAGATGGCCAATACGAATTTAATAAAACACCATTCGGGTTAAGCATCAGCCGCACTAGTTTCCTAAGATTTATCGCGGAAGTATTTAAAGAGTTGATCCAACGTAAAATAGTTTTCTCGTACGTTGATGATCTGATTATACCAGGCACCGATGACGAAGACGCGTTCGATAGGCTTAAACAAACGTTAAAAGTACGAGCGAGAACGGACTATGTATAAATTGGAAAAAGTGCCAATTTTTGAAAGCCTGACCTGAGTTTCTGGATTTTATAATAGAAAATGGTCAGGTATATCCAGGTCAAAATAAAATACGAGCAGTACAGTATTTTCCGAAACCAACGTGTGTGAAAGAGATGCAGAGTTTTTTAGGTTTGACCGGCTATTTCAGAAAATTTGTAAAAGATTATGCTCGTATAGCGCAACCGTTGTCGAATCTAATTAAGCGAGATGCGAAATTTATCTGGAGCGGTGAACAGAAATGCGTGTTTACAACGTTGAAAAGTATATTGTCAACACAACCAGTTTTGCAAATCTATGACCCAACCGCAGTTACTGAATTACACACAGACGCAAGTAAACAAGGGTACGGCGCGATTTTGTTACAAAAACGAAGTGAAGAGAAAATGTTCCATCCTGTATACTATTATAGTAGGAAAACCTCGGATATTGAGTTGGATGTTTTAGCCGTAATTAATGCGATAAAGAAACTGCGAGTGTATTTGCTAGGAATTAAGTTTAGGTTAGTCACGGATTGCGACGCGTTGAAAAGAACTCTTACGAAAAAAGATTTATCGGCAAAGGTGGCACGCTGGGCATTAATGCTCGAGCATTTTGAATATGACGTCGAACATAGATCGGGTAGTAAGCTCAGACATGTAGATGCCCTCAGTCGATTGCCCGTTCTAGTAATAGACAATACTTTAATTGCGACCATAAAGGCAAGACAGCAAAGTGACGAGAAACTGCGAATTATTCGTCAAGTTTTAGATAAAGAATCGTATGAAGACTACGTTATCGAGGATGGTATTTTAAAGAAACATCAAAATGGCAAAAATGTTGTGGTTGTTCCGAAATGTTTGCAGTTTGAAATAATTAAAAGAGCACACGAGAATGGCCATTTTGGTTTGAGGAAAATGAGAGAGACTATAGAAAATGATTATTATAATACCAAAGTTAGAAGAAAAACTACAGGAGGTAATTGATTGTTGCCTGCAGTGTATTATGATTGAAAGAAAGAGTGGGAAAAAAGAGGGCCATCTAATGCCCATCCCTAAAGGAGATGCACAGTTGGGTACATACCACATCGACCACGTGGGACCTATGACGATGACTAATAAATCGTATAAGTATATTTTCGTGGTCATCGACGGATTTTCGAAATTTACCTGGCTGTACCCTACTAAAACGACTAGCACCAAAGAAGTGATTATAAAGTTGAACGTGCAACAGGAAACCTTTGGAAATATTTTTGATAAGGGCACAGCTTTCACTTCGCAGGATTTCCAAGAATATTGCTCAGAGGAGAAAACTGATTGCGTGTTTACTACCACCGGAGTACCTCGTGGTAATGGTCAAGCAGAGCGCACTATACGTACCATAATCCCAGTATTAGCTAAGTTATCGATAAATAATCCCGCACAGTGGTACAAATATGTGGATAAAGTTCAGAGATGCCTGAATAGTACCTTTCACAGAAGTATTGGAAGATCTCCGTTCGAGGTGTTGCTTGGAGTAAAAATGCGGCAATGAGAAGATATGGACATATCGTCTCTGATTGAGCAGGAAGCCGTTCAGATATTCAACGAATCATGTGAAGAATTGAGATTATTAGCCAGCGGGACCTATTAAAAATTCAAGAGGAAAATAGAAAGCAATATAACAAAAAGTGTAAGAAGGCGACTCAGCATCGGGAAGGAGACCTGGTGCTTATCAAGAGAACTCAGTTCGGTGCAGGACTGAAGATTAAACCAAAATTCCTTGGACCGTATCGAGTATCTAAGTGAAAGACTAATTTTAGGGTATAATTAGTCAGTAATGATAATAGTCGTATTTATTCCAAATACACGCTGATAATACAATATTCTACGGATCGCTATACGTACGCTCTCGACGCTGGATTTCCATAGAATGCCCCGACGCTGCATCATGGACGCCTAAAAGGCGGGCTCGTCCGACCGACGACGTAGTATCTTCAAGGGCCTGCTTTACGGCACCCCCAAATGTATACCGTTCCCGCTCGCATATCGGCCTCTCGGTGACATTTCCCAGACGGGCATGCTAGGCGCTCCGACCCCTCGGATTTTCTTACATAAGGTAAAACGGAATGACCGATATAACGTTATGTATTCGACTAGGAGAAGGAGAAGGACCCCGGATGACCAGCACATCAGCTGATCATATGAAACGCTACCGCCAGCTGGAAGATTGTTCACCTTCGGGGACCGAAGATTAGTCAGGAAAGGCCGAGTGCAGTAGTGTAACGGTGAGAGTGTGTGATTGCGAGAATGCGGCGTGTGGCGATAGCATGGGCGATGGAACGCGAGGCTCCGCGAAGGAGCCCGAGCAGAAAAACAAGAGAAAAGCATGTAAGGAAAAGACGCGTAGATTAGTTGCTTTTGGTCGTGGACTAGCAGTCGGAGGTTTTGAATATAATCTTTTGTGTTTCATATTTCACATTCCAATAGTTTCATTTATTTCCCATCCTACATACATATATTGATAATTTTAGTACATCTGTACATCAGACGTACATAACGCCCATTCAGAACTGTAATGGATTAAATAATGTAAATATGTATAGTTGTTCTTGTATATGCGGATAAAATGTGTCCATTTATGTGTTTTTAATATTATAAAATCATATATTATAGTATGGTGTTATGCATATGCATGGGGGCAACGTATTATGGCGGTGCCAGTAGACAAAGGACTCGCGCTGTTCCTTAGACAGGCCGTACACCAAAGATGCATCAAACACGCAACACGCAACATGCGACGTGCAGTAAATACCGCGCTCATACTTATACCGCATAGAACCACTTAAAATGTATAGCTACTTCTTCTACCCTCGTAGACCAGACATGCATGCTGCACATGTTGCGCGACATCTACTGCGTGCGGTATTTTGTGCGTGTCTTGCCGCAGTATTTACCGCGCGGTAGAGAAGACATTTTCAGTTTGTAGGAGATTTTACGTAGGGGGGTAGTGAATGCTTCAACATTTGCTGCACTGGTGTACGCGGTGTAGCAACATGAGACATTTACCGCATGTCGCATGTTGCGTGTTGCGTGTTTGATGCATCTTTGGTGTACGGCCTGCCTTACGCGAGCGAGTTCGTCAGTCAGGCAGTCGTTATTCGCAATTCCGACGATACGCACGTGCCACTACAATATGTATATTTAAAAGCTGTAAAATATTACCTGAAATGTGGTAGGGGTTGCTGTGTCATTTGAAAGTGCAGCAGTAACCAGGCAGCACTCGATTTGTCCTGGTAACACTTTCTCCAATATATCTATACGTATACTTTTCTTCTTTTCTCGAGGAGAGGAAAATGATGTTACGCATACCTACCTAAGCTAGGGACAACGAAGTTTTTCTCCTCCAAGAGCCACCAAGTCCCCACTACCAATTAAAAATTACCCTCCGTCATGCTTACATTCACGGTGTCCAGGAAGTCAGTACTGATCAAAAGATTTTGCTCCATCAACGTGTCGGAAACTACGTACATTGTAATCGGATACACACTACTGTCAATTTCGATTCCACCACAAAATTTTCCAAGCGTTTCATTTACATTTGAACCAATTCCACGCAATTTGACTTCGCTAGACGTTAATTTAGGCGAACCGAATTTAATATACTGTTCGGCACGCATCAAAGATAGATCGCTACCCGTGTCGATCAAAGCCGCTACCGGTCGCCCATACATCGATACCTCTTTATTATACAGTAAAACTTGCATATATGCACAAAACAGTGCTTGGATATAGTCCCATTGACTATCCCCTCCACTTGAGGGGATTCCCCTTCGCGATAGCGACGCTCGACGATCGAGCGGCGTAATATGATCCGTGCCGCAATATCGGTGTGACTAATACTAATTCAACCATAAAACTTTTTTATTTTTAACTTTTTTTCAATAAAAATTTTACTACCGTATTTGCGAGATTTTTCTGATTAAAATGAGACTAAACACGATATAGTTCGAATTATATTTACTTGTTGATACTCATTAAATACCTACCACAAAGTACAAAAACGCGTTGATCTTATTAAACTAATAATAACAGGATAATGTAAAATAATAAAGTACATTATCATACATTGTCGATTCAAGCACGGCTGGACTCGCATGTGACAGATTCGACACCCGGCTTCGTTATAGGCGACAGAGGTGGGGCATATAGTAAAGAAGGGTGTCGAATCTATGTTTACATGCGGCTCGAGCCGAGCGTGAATCGACACCTCGGTCACAATCTAAGGTCACGCTCTATTATGATTTATTTTAATGTATTACAGTATTTATTGTAATGCACGTTACTATTTTGCATTATCCTTTTATTCTTATTCTAATGAGTAAATATAATTTAAATTGTATCCTGTTTATTTCAATGTATTATTATATTTATTATAATGTACTTTATTATTATATTTATTATAATGTACTTTATTATTATATTTATTATAATGTACTTTATTATTATATTTATTATAATGTACTTTATTATTATATTTATTATAATGTACTTTATTATTTTACGTTATCCTGTTATTATTAGTTTAATACGAGCAACGCGTTTTGCACTTTCTGGTACGTATTTAATGAGTATCAACAAGTAAATATAATTCGAACTATATCGCGTTTGGTCTCATTTTAATCAGAAAAATCTCGCAAATACATTGGTAAAAGTTACATTTAGAAAAATTAATTAACAAAAAAGTTTTATTGTTGCATTAGTATTGTCTCACCGATACGTTTCGGCGCCTCACTTTGATTCTCTGGACCTCTCTCTCTCCTCCACTGTCTGTCCCTTTCTACGTTCACGCTCGGCTCGAGCTGCTTCTGAGAACAGATTCGACACCCTGCTTTGATATAGCCACAGCTTGGGTCCCATCTGTGAGTATATACACGGGTTTTACTGTACTTTGCACGCGAAGAGTGAGAAACGTTACACGAGTCTCTAATCGCCATACCCCTCTTAGAGCATTCCGCCGCAACATGACCGAATTATCTACACTCGAAGCATTTCATACCTCTCTCTTTGAAATGACAATCCCCCGTGGCATGATTGTACGCACCGCAATAAAAGCACCGCTTGCTGCTCGGCACTTCTTCTTTATACTCACTACTTCTTTGTAGGTCACCTTTGGGTGCTGTCCACTCGCTGGTTGCTGGGGTCTTCCGCGTAAAGAAATCTGCTCGAACGCCCGCAGCAACGATTCCTTCGAGTCGTGTCCATGGACGCGCGCTTGGTCTCGTAACGCGACGACCGGTATCCCGTCGATGACGTAATCCAGCATCTCGTCTTCTTCGATATTTATTCGGTTTGCCAAAATGGCCTTTCCGTGAAAATATTCGCTAAAACTCTCGTCGCATCTCCTCGCATCTTCAAATTGTCTTCGCAGCAACATTTTGCACGGGCGTCGATAAAACATCCTTCGGATCTCGTCCAGCAGATCGTCAACCCCCATAAACAGATGTTCGGTTCTCGAATGGAACCATTCGAGCGCCACTCCTCGTAGCCGCTGTACTACCATGATCTTTGCTACATCGTCTGCTAGCTGATACGTTTGTCTCAAAAAACTTAGTTAGTCCCTCCACACGATAAAAACGTCGCCGCTTCCGTCGAAGAGTCCTAATAGCTCGGTAATTTCCGACATCTTTAATCGAAGGGACAAGGGTTCGACATGCGCGGGTGGGCTCGCAGCGATTCTTCTTTCTTTCGCACCCGCATTTATCATTGATGGCGTCGCGTTCCTAACCATTTCGATTTCCTTGCGCGTTAAAGCTAACTCCCGTTCCGCTAATTCTTTCTCCTTACGAAAGATTTCCATTTCGCGCTTCATAATCGCGATTTCGGACGCGCTTGCTTCTGCCGCGTTCGTTTGTCTTGAAGATGCGCCTTCTCTATTTATATCTGACACACCCCCTTCTGTCTCGTTCCGCCAACTGCCCGACGGATCTGCCTCCATCAGCCTGTTCAGCAATTCGGCTTTTAGACCGATCGTACTCAATCCACGATCCGACAGTTTTTTCTTCAACTCGCTCACAGTAAAATCACTTTGTTCACGCGGTACAACACCCATTTTACCGTGTTTCTGTTCAATATCAAAAATCAGTTCATCGTTGCTCACAAGAAAATCCCACTCGCTATATTCACATGCTACACACAATGTATTTTGTTCGCTATTTATTGCTATTTATCGTTATTCCTCTAAATTCACAATTACACCACTGAGGTTGATTCCAATCTATATCCCGGCTGAGCCCCCAAGTTTGTAGGATTTTCTATCATTTATTCTATTCTTTATTTCAAACGTCTCTATCATACACTATGTTCTCGTACACGTCTCTACACGATCTGCTCTTCATTCGAAAAACGCTCTCCTCCACCCATTCTTTCTCTCTCGCACACACGCATTCGCTCCCTCCCTCCCTCCCTCTCTCTCTCTCTCTCTCTCTCTCTCTCTGTCTCACACACACACGCGTCAGACAAAACACAATCGGTAGCCGTTCAGTGGCAAATTCCGCGAGATCGGCCGATTCCACATACATATATGCAAATTTTAATTTTGTCCACGTTGTGCGATACATCGATGTCGGCGACATGTGAAAAAACCATGGTCTATACGACGTATGGAGGTCGCCGTTGAGGGGTTAACACGTTCCGTGCCGGACCGATTTTTGGAGACCTTCCGTTCAGGCCGCGTGGGTCGCATGCGCCCCACGTTAACGTGGTTAATAGTTTTGCTTCTGACGCACGCCTTGCAATGTTTATAATAATGCAAAAATCATAATTACCAAGAAGGAGGTGTAGAGTTTAAGGTGCATTGCAGAACAATGCAATAAATTTGATTTTAACGAATTATTTTAATGAACATAGTTGAAGATACATTCTTCAACGCGGGTCGCATGCTGCTACACAATTGGAAAGTAATTTTATTAGATGCATAAAATTGCATTCTATCATCATTGTAGTTTCCAAGAAGACTGAAGATGGAATTCTGCAATGATTTTAACAACTGTCGCTTATATTCAGGCCAGAAAAGGGACATGTAATAGATAGAGAACTGATCTATACCACCCAAATGAGTTCATATATAGATACCGTGTATCCTCCACTTTATTTTGCTTTATAAACACACTGTAAACACTAAATTCAGTAAATAGCAGCCATAATCAAGCGCTTATTCTTGCAATACCGATGCGCGACTATATGACTGCAGTTTGAAAAAATGAAAATCTAAAAAAATGATTGTTACGCCTCGTGGGGCGTCTACGACCCACGCTCTGATAAATGCGCTATACATGTTATTCAGATGTCGATACATGATTTTACAACAAATGTTTTCAAAATATTCCGTTTAGCGTCCAAAATTCCAAATGGCCTGAACGGAAAGTTCTGCGTGGGGCGTATGCGACCCACGTGGCACGGAACGTGTTAATTAATCGTGTGGGTATTACCAATTCATTAACATTCCCTAAAAAGGGTAATAAAATTACCATAATATGAATTAGGTAAACATTGCAAAAATTCAGTAAATAATTGCTAAATTCGATTTCATTGTAGCATTATATTTCTAGCATATTATTAACGTGAATAGAAGTGACTAGAAGAGAAGAAAACATTCGCGGATTATGTTGATTAGTTTGTGTGCTGCGGACAGATTCCCTGGAGCAGAACCGGCTGAATGCCCTAAGGCTAATTGCGAGCAACCTGTACAAAACATAGGAGCGCGTGATGCTAAGGGCGTACCTCGACGCAATAGGAGCATTTTTAATTTTCATTAAGCGGCTCTTTTGAGAAGCCGATGAATGTATTTTTATAAATGCAGTAGGAGGGCGTCAGCAGAGCATATAAAATCATAAACCATTCCACAGGTGTCTTTGAAAAGTCTGCATCAAATCAGTTTCCGTAAGGGTCAAGAATGGAGAAGATCATTTCGCAGATTGAAACGTATTAACAATTATTTAAGATCAATTATAGCACAAGAACGGCTATTGAATGTAGCAATGTTATATGAAAAATGAAATATCTAAGACCTTGTTTGGCATTTTGCTAATATGAAAGTGCGGAAGGTTTTATTGTAATCATTATAAGAATAATAAATACGCATGAATATTTTTATGTTTTGATTATTCCAATTGTACCTACTATTAGTTATGGTTACAAATAACCAATTAATGCAAACCATTTAAATAACAATAATTTTAGGATATCATGTAAATCTTTGCAGAAAGGTGCCAAGCAGCCAAGGGTCGGCCCTGCTCGGGATCATAACATATCCGTGAAATAGTCCCGCGACACACGCGTTGACGTAGCAGGCATTGTCCTCTGGCCGGCCCGTTACGAGTTTACGTAGTAACAGGTGCCGAAGTCGCGAAAATCAAGCTGCGTGCGCAGTTCGGTTGCCCGAACGTTACCGAAAATTGTTGGATCAGCCTCGCTGCGACCAGTCAGTCGCACTTTGGGTAGTTGTGTTTGAACGTGTTGTTGCTTCGTGCCTCATGTTAGTGAAAATTCATAAAGACGCAGTCGCATTATCCCTTACGTTAATGTCGCGGCACGCAATTATTAGCTTCATCTGCTACTATTAATTAATAAATTTCACTTAACAGAGTCCTTTTGGACATCTTAGGTTGTACAGAAAGTATTATAATATTTCAATTATAACGACAAATTTCAACTTTTTTTTGATTTTGTAACCTTCAACATGCGTTTCTTATAGACTTTAATGTGCTGAATACGAATCTGCAATCCGTTTTTCTCCAGAACGTACCATTTTTGAAAAAATCAATTTTAAAAAAAATCGCAAATTTCAAATTTAGAAGTGTTTTGTACTTTTGCGGTAATAGTTATTCAGTTGTGCTTGGTGCCAAATGATTCTTTGAAGTTTCATGAATAAAATGATATATGTTGTTATTAGACTATAAGCATTTAAATGTGTGTAAATAATGATCAAAGTGAAAAGGACACTGAAAATACACCCATTTTGGCTGAAATCTTTCAATTTATTTCAAAAAGTAAAGGTCCAGGAGAAAATCTAAGTATGCCACGCGATAGAGCAGACCTTTCTGCAAAGGAAAGCATCAACGGAAGTTACAAAATCATTTTCGTTTTCAATATCAAAGTGAATCAGTTTGGCAAAACACGTGGCGGCGACAGTGGTGCTCTATGACGGCGGCTCCCCGCTTATCGCTCAGCGCAGCGGAATCACTAAATGCGCAGTACTTCTGCTGACAATGAGTGTCACTGTTGCCGCCGCGTGTTTTACCAAACTGTTTCGCTTGTATATTGAATACAAAAATGATTTTGTAACTTCCACTGCTGCTTTCCTTTGCAGAAAGGTCTGCTTTATCGCGTGGCATAATTAGATTTTCTCCTGGACCTTTATTTTTTAAAATAAATTGAAAGATATCAGCCAAAATAGGTGTATTTTCGGTGTCCTTTTCACTTTGATCATTATTTAAACACATTTAAATGCTTATAGTCTAATAACAACATGTATCATTTTATTCGTGAAACTTCAAAGAATCATTTGGCACCAAGCGCAACTGAATAACTATTACCGCAAAAGAACAAAACACTTCCAAAGTTAAAAATTTGCGGTTTTTTTCAAAATTGATTTTTTCAAAAATGGTACGATCTGGAGAAAAACGGATTTGCAGATTCGTATTCAGCACATTAAAGTCTATAAGAAACGTATATCGAAGGTTACAAAATTAGACCCGTGTTGAACAGTGTAATAGCCTATTCAGTTTCTTTGCTTTATCGACGCCATCGCTTTCAAACGGTCTTGCTCCACTGCGCCATCATTGAATCACTAGCTTTGACTTCTATGAAATTGTAATTATAATATAATAATATTTGATTAATTGGATGTATCTTGTTTAACATCATGGAATATAATTACTCACTTTCTTGGCGTTTTCTATTCTCTCTGTTATAAAATATATTTTTCTTTTTCGTACTTGCTGGCGAGCTTCGATACCGATAATTTAATCTTTTGGTTTATTACAGCCTTATAGTTGCCTGGTTGATTTTGAATAACACATGGGGATAGAAGCAATACAGTATGGATATTTAATTACTACGACTCTTGATTCATTTGCTGGGCGATTGGTAAGATTTAATATACCTATCCTAATTAAAATTTGCCGTATATCTGATGTATCTATGTATTTATATGTATGTAATCGGATCTTTTTCTATGCGGTTATGCGGTGTACATTTCATGCAAATTCTGGATTTCCCCTTTGAATATATGTATATTCATACGTATTGCACGATGCGTACATATACAAGTAGTGATATGATACACATTTCAGCGTTATGTGGAACTCATTTGTAACTTCTGTTTCTATAATCTGACCAACGAGACGAGGCGGTAACATAAACCAAACTTACACATGCAAAGTAAGGTCATTTCAAGATGAGTCGATTTTTTTATGAATTTTTCTGTGGAACGTATCTACCGCATAAAAACAGAGTCGGCAGTATTTATATTTGTTTATTTACTGTTGCCTTTTAATTGAATTGTATTATAATTTATGTACAATTGATATTTGTTTCACAACATATAAATTGCGTTGGATAATAATATAAAGACTGTATATTGTTATTCTACTATAAAATTAATATAAATTTATTATTTTATTTACAATGTTGCAAAACATAGGTAAAACAGTAGTGGATTAATGGAATCGACTTTTGATTTGAAGCATTATTAGATGCTATTCTTCTTTTATACTTCCACTTTTACCAGAAAATATTTATTTATTTTGTTCCTCGTTCGATAAATTACTGAACGAGTATACATTTTTTGCTATAAATAATATTAATAATACTATTGTATAATAATATTTCTCCCTATCAGATTTAGAATAGAATTATAGCATAAAAGTTTTCAACAAATGATCTACCCCCGATTTTGATCATTTTTATTATGTTGGCGGGGTTATTACCCTGAGTAGTATGGCGGTCGTTTAGTTGGGAGTCGCAGTTCATTGAAAAGTTATTTTATTTTAACACGTTTACTTTGAAAACGTTCGAGTTTGATTAGCTGTTGATCATAATTTTGCAGTATATTTTATGTATTTTATTCTGTATTATATTTTTTGAATCCAATTTCAGGCACCATTTCTCCCACGCCCTTGCTTCTTATTCGTTTGCAATTACAATTACTATACATAAATAAAGCAATCTGATTAGGTACTATAGGAAGGCAACTCGCGGATAGAGCGTGGTCAGGTTGGTGTTCAATGAGTGACAAGAATAAGATTAAAATAGAGAGCTTTATTTTCACGGGACGGTTCCTCTCGCCAACGTTTTTTCCGTTGCTGACGGAAAACTCTACTCTAAGGCACTCAGGTCCCCCCCCGCCCCTTCTGGCCGCCTGACTCACATTCATTCCGTCGCTAATACGCCATCGACGGTGGCTTGTTTTATGGCACGGCCCGTGACCTTGCCCCTAAACCAACCCCCGCTCGAGACGGTCTGCCGATCGTCGGTCGACGATATCAAATGCCATCAGTTCAGCGTTTGTCGCTGAAGATGGAAGACGAAGCAGCACTGATTATAGCTAGTAGTGCAGTAGTAATTGTGGCTTATAATGAGTTATAAGAGTCAATAAAAAGGAAGAGAAGGCAGCGAAGATGGTGGCATACAGATCTATATTGTAAATGAAACGGGGACAAATTAATGCGGGATTTAAAATTGCAAGAAATTAGTGGACATTATAAAAATTTTACCCGAATGAGTTCGTCGTCTTTCGAAGATTTATTGACAAAGATTGCACCGCACATCGGAAAGAAAGATACTAATATGCGAGAAGCAATTCCGGTTCAAGACAGGTTGGTAGATTTCAAAATATTTATTTCAACTTTGAGCTAATTGCCTGACTCAGGTGAAAATGACAACACTGGTCTGTTGATAATTTATAATAATTTACATTGCAGATGAGCTGTGACATTACGATTTTTCGCAAAAGGGAACTCATATTCAAGCCTTCAGTATACTTTTCGTATTTCCGAAAGAAGTATTTCACAGATAGTTCCGGCAGCATTGCGCAGCACTCATTGAAGAACTGAAGGAAAACATCAAGGTAAATACGAATCACTATCGCACTTCATTTATATTTATTTTCGACACAATTTACCTTATCCGCTTACTCTTTCCTGTTCCCATGGACAAGTGTTGGATATGGTGTGTTAAATTAAATAACTATTATATTTTTCTCAATCCGTGTATTTAAAATAGCTCTGAAGGAATGTCTTCTCCCTATGAAATGCTCTTTAGAACTGAACGAAAACACCCATAGAACTGAGATCCACTTATACCTACGAATGGGCATTGTCTCATTTTACAACCTAGGCCCTTTTGATTCTCCAAGTCCAGACCCATCTGGTTCTCTTACTATCTGTGTTAGTAAGACATTTCTAAAAATGTTGAGACAATTTTGCTACAGCATGATATATTATATTTACCATCATTAGTAAATATACAAACCCGCCCCCTCAAAAATGAATCAACCGTTCTCAAATAAAACAATGATCTCTATACACATTCGGTAGTATTATAATATTATAATAACATAAAAAAAATAAAAATACATAAACATTCCTTCCTTACCATCCCTTGGGAAATTACACATGACCCAACATTTGTTGCAAAGGATTAGGGAAACCCAAGAAAACCTAATCGGGCCATATCAAATGCTTAACATTTTGAAATCACTATCATATTTTCATATATTTATATTGCAATTACTTCAGGCCCATCCTTGTTCTGAATTCTATAAATTTTGCTGCTGGTAACGGTTTTTTCAGCATATCAGTTACTTCACTCTCTGTAGAAACAAACTCAAGTTTAATAACATTCTGTTCCATTTTCTCCCTCGAAAAATGATACTTGATATCTATATGTTTCGATCTCTTGTGATTGCTAGGATTATTTGCAATGCTTATGCAGATGTCGTTATCTTCATATAGGATAATAATCGGCTTTGAAATATCTATATTAATGCTCACTGCTAATGACTTTAACCATAAAGCTTCTCTTACAGTTTCAAAAAGTGCCATATACTCTGCTTCAGTAGATGAAGCAGCTACCGATGCTTGTCTCCTCGTAGACCAACATATTGTGCATCGTCCAAACAATTTAAACAGATAACCTGTTCTACTTTTTCTATCATTGATATCATTACCGCCCCAATCGGTATCAACATATCCGTTTAAAATATTATTATAGTCGCCCCTTACGTAAGTTAATGTAATATCTTTCGAACCCTTTAAATATCTCAATACTCGTTTTAAATTCTGCCACAATTCTGTATTGTTCTTATTATTAAGCATACAATCAAATTCCGACATGGTGCTTCACACCTTTCATCAGAATTTAAGGCTACATAATCTACAATAATTTACTTGGCAAAGGTGTACTAACGGGCTTACATTCATTCATATTAAATTTTTCTACGACGGTTTTAATATAAGCACTTTGATCTAAGGTTATCTTATGATTCTCTGGTTTAACTTTTATTCCTAAGAAAAAACTTATTTCATTCAAATCTGTCATTTTAAATTTGTTCATTAAATAACTTTTAAAATTATTCATGGTCTTTATATTAGCAGTAGCAATCACAAGATCATCCACATACAGTACGACATATATATTTTCAGCTATATTTTTCTTATCTAAAATATAAATACATCGATCGACTGATGTACTTCGAAAACCTCTTTCTACAAGACTTCTTTCAAAAACTTCAAACCAACATCTTGCTGCTTGTTTCAATTCATATATTGCTTTATTTAATCTACATACTTGATTGCTATTGCAACTCACACCTTGAGGAACATTCATATAAATTTCCTCCTTTAATTCACCATTTAAGAATGCAGTCTTTACATCCATATGGTGTATCAGTAAAAAGGGGGTAGACACGGGTAATGCAGCGAGCTGTATACCGACACAATATGGCCCCAAAACAAGGGTTAGAAGCATACAATATTTGTCCTTATATGAGAAGCTTTTGAGCTCGGTGGGGGCTCATTCGAAAGAGGAAGATTCAACTCGCTGCGCTGCACAAATGTTTCAACGAGATTGTGTTCATATCTAATAATATGAGTTTTCAAAGTGTAAGCAAAGATCGATAAAATACACCCGCAGAATACAAGCATTTTTAGGTCACTAAAAGAGTTTTGCGACACAAACGGGGGCTGCAGCGCACGGCCTTCCTCTTTCGAATGAGCCCTTACCGAGCTCAAAAGCTCCTCATATAAGGACAAACATTGTATGCTTCTAATTGCATTCCCACAGACGAGTTTCGTCGTCCGCTGTTAATATTGCCGTTAAAACAGAGCAAGTGACGTCACAAATTTAGTTCATGTAGTGGTGACGAGGTGGCGCCTACTCAGGAGGACTTGTAACGGTGAAGCTTATGTCACCGACGAGATATAGGAATAGACAAGACATGCAATGTATTTTTTCGGCCACGATTTCTGGGTCCCGGGGACCCATTACCATTTCCGTGTCACTCGCAACGTTACCCACAGATTAGAGAAAACGATGCGAAAATTAAATAATTTTAAAGAATTCTTATGTTCTTTGCCGCAATGAAAGGCAACGAAAGATATGAAACATTTAATGTTCATTAAAAATCTTTTAATTAAAGAATCACATGATAACAAGTTTTCTTATTTCAATTGTACTATCAATAAATGATGTGGGGGCACTTCCCACATACACCGCTAGGGGACGAGCACGACGATCCGGCTCCCGAAAGTGGTTATATACGTCACCACGACTATATATATGTAGGAACTGATGAAAAATGAAGGGGAGTCATCGGGAATCGAACCCGAGACTTTCTGGTGGTAGGCACTGATCAGTCCATCTACGCCACGGCCCCTTCATAGGCAACGTGGTTCTTCTGTTCCTCTTATGTTCGTTGATGGAGGCGCCCGATCCCACACTCGGCCCTTTCTTTGAATTAAGTTCGTCCTCGAACTTTCATCGTCTTTTTCAACACGCTCGGACAACTTCACACCTTGATCTCGTGTACCTCGTTGCCGACACGGTTGCTTCGTCTGGAGACGCACGACAATTTCACACCTTGAATTCGTGTCCCTCATTGCCGCCGTCCGTCGTGTAACGTCGCATGCTTCGCCGTCGTGCGTTGCAATGCTTCGTTCGTCGTCATTGTCGTCGTCGTATGCTTCGTGTGGTCGGTGCTGCCCTCCACCCCGGCTGAGCCCCCAAATGTAGGAACTGATGAAAAATGAAGGGGAGTCATCGGGAATCGAACCCGAGACTTTCTGGTGGTAGGCACTGATCAGTCCATCTACGCCACGGCCCCTTCTTAGGCAACGTGGTTCTTCTGTTCCTCTTATGTTCGTTGATGGAGGCGCCCGATCCCACATATATAACCTCCGACAATTCCCTACTATCCTTGTGTCTAAGGCAGGGCCTGCTAGTACGCCTTACTGACGAGTCCGCTAGCAGGCCTAGGACGAAACACCTTCTTCCTTCCTTTCTTTTCCCGTCGCTTCCTTCTTCCACCATCGATACAACGAAGCTCCCACAAATGAAATTATTTTTAAAGTTATACTTTACATTATTTTCTGATAACTGACAAAAAAAAAATGAGCTAAGAGATGTATATTTTTTAACACCCAAACAATAATGTTGCCACAATGAAAAAGATAGTGACGATAATTGTATACTACAATTGTTAATTGTATAGTTACTAGACAAATTCTTTAATTATCTTTTTCCTTGGAGCAATTTTATCGTTAATGAAAGACGCAATTTCTTATTTATATTCATCTAATAACAATAACGAAGTGCTAATGACCCTGGTGTTGATGCGACGTTAAACTTTAATGAAAAAAAACAAAACGAAGTAACTCATTTACTAATATAAGGCAATTCCTGCGATAAACGTGTCTGCAAACGATTATTGTTTGCATTCGGTTCCGAGCGAAGTGCACTAACCGAGATTCTATTGTAACTTCATAAACATAAGAATGCATTCGACATCAGTTTTTCATCGCTCGGTGAATTAGTGATAGAAAGTGTGTAGTTAATAATTTAAAAGTGATATAAACTGCAAGATTCAGGCGTACGAGTAAGTAGGTTAATTATAATAAAATAATTATTGCACTAATTTATTAATAAGTTGGCGAAAGTAGTTTCTTTAGAATTAGTTAATTAATTTGTTTATAATTAACTAACTAATTCCTTTCCCTCTTTTCTTTTTCTTGTGTAGTAGGTTCTAGATAATTTAATCTAATTTTCGATCAAATGGAACATCAAAAAGATAAAAGAAAAGGTTGCAAAAAATGTTCGTATTATAGTTGCGATTCTACTTCTCGCAAAACCGAGTATTCTTTTTACGCGTTTCCTAACAATACCGATGACAAATTTATAACGTGGATAGTGAATTGCGGACGAGACGGTTGGGTTGAAATGTCCAACATTGAATTAAAAAAAAAATATATTTGTAGTAAGCATTTCCCGGAAGATAGTTTTTATCCGACCGGGAGATTAAAAAAAGGTTCTGTACCTTCTTTGTATTCAATTAATGGTGAAGATGTATTAGAAGATCGTATTGACATTTCACAAAAAAGAGAACACGAGGAAATTCAAAAACTTGAGAGTGAATTGAAGCGGGAGAAGAATACGTCTGTTATTCTTCGCTCGCAATTACGGGCGAAGTGCAAAGTATTGAAAAGAGTAAATGAGAAGCTTTCTTCAGGTAACATTACTGATGTATGCCTGAAGAAGGCAATCGTGCGTAGAGTTCGCGGTTTCATTTTAACATTTATATTAATGCAATTATTTCCTTATGCTAGACGAAATGCTTATTCGACGGAAGAACAGCGATTGTGTTTAACGCTACATTACACTTCGCCCTCTTTGTACAATAAAATGCGAGACACTCTCAAGTTTAACCTTCCAAATCCTCGCACAATCATTCGCTGGTTCGGTAGAATTGATATTTGGCCAGGTATATGTCCAAATTTATTTGATGCGTTAAGATTTAAAATAGCGACCTTAACTGATTTTGATAGGAATTGTGTTCTTTCATTTGACGAAATGTCAATAAAAAAATGTTTCAGTTTCCACCCAACGAAACAAATTATTGAAGGTTTTGAGGATTTGGGATTTTTAGGCAGAAGCGCGGCAGTGGGCACTCAGGTGCTGGTTTTTATGATAAGAGGCTTGCTCAGTAATTGGAAACAACCGATAGCATTCTTTGTCTCAAAGAATGGAGTTAAAGCCAATCAATTACACTGTTCAACAAATTTCAACTTTTTTTTGATTTTGTAACCTTCAATATGCGTTTCTTATAGACTTTAATGTGCTCAATACGAATCTGCAATCCGTTTTTCTCCAGAACGTACCATTTTTGAACAATTCAATTTTGAAAAAAATCGCAAATTTTCAACTTTGGAACTGTTTTATACTTTTGCGGTAATAGTTATTCAGATGCGCTTGGTGCCAAATGATTCTTTGAAGTTTCACGAATAAAATGGTATATGTTGTTATTAGACCATAAACATGTAAATGTGTTTAAATAATGATCAAAGTGAAAGGGACGCCGAAAATACACCCATTTTGGCTGATATTTTTCAGTTTATTTCAAAAACTAAGGGTCCAGGAGAAAATCTAACTATGCCACGCGATAGAGCAGACCATTCTGCAAAGGAAAGCATCAACGGAAGTTACAAAATCATTTTTGTATTCAATATACAAGCGAAATAGTTTGGTAAAACACGCGACGGCAACAGTGACACTCAGCAGAAGTACTGCGTGTTTAGTGATTCCGCTACGCTGAGCGATAAGCGGGGAGCCGCCGTCATAGAGCACCACTGTCGCCGCCACGTGTTTTGCCAAACTTTTTCGCTTTGATATTGAATACAAAAATGATTTTGTAACTTCCGTTGGTGCTTTCCCGTACAGAAAGGTCTGCTCTATCGCGTGGCATAGTTAGATTTTCTCCTGGACCCTTAGTTTTTGAAATAAACTGAAAGATATCAGCCAAAATGGGTGTATTTTCGGCGTCCCTTTCATTTTGATCATTATTTAAACACATTTAAATGTTTATAGTCTAATAACAACATATACCATTTTATTCGTGAAACTTCAAAGAATCATTTGGCACCAAGCGCAACTGAATAACTATTACCGCAAAAGTACAAAAAACTTCCAAAGTTGAAAATTTGCGATTTTTTTCAAAATTGATTTTTTCAAAAATGGCACGTTCTGGAGAAAAACGGATTGCAGATTCGTATTCAGCACATTAAAGTCTATAAGAAACGCATATTGAAGGTTACAAAATCAGACCCGTGTTGAACAGTGTTATCAATTATATTAGATGCTATTTTAGATAATTTGCATAATACGGGTTTGAAAGTTAGAGCTGTTGTTTCCGATCAAGGTGCAAGCAATCAAAGCATGGCTGTTCTGGATGCTGGTTAGCGGTTGGAGGACTGCTCGGCGGAAATTTGGAAGGCGGATATGCGTAGGTGCACACCGATCAGTTGACCGTAATGATCGACGAATGATTACTTTGGATTGGTATATTTGCGGTTGTACAAAAATACTCTGTCTTTTGGTTCGCTGTGTACTCTCGAGGTTCGAAATACGTAATGTTCGAAAACGGTCGAACACCCGCCGATCCTATGACGATCGGTGCGGAGTGGAAAGGGGAGCACGTGACACGATCACGTCACGCCGCGATCGGTTGGCGGTACGGAAGCGCTCGGGCTTCGTTTGAAGTATCATTCCCGAACAATGGCAGAAAGACGCGTTAGTGTTCAAAATCCTTATTTTGTTAGAAATGGGAGAAAAATTTACTTTTTGTTTGATTATTTACATTTGTTTAAGAGCATCAGGAATAATTTATTAAAGTATGATTTCCAAATTAACAGTTCACGAGTTTCCTGGTGCGATGTTATTGCTTTATGGAATTTGGAACGCGATAAAGGTACGAGAGCGGCTTACAAATTGTCCGAGAAACATGTCAGACCCAACAATTTTGATAAAATGAAATGTAAGCTCGCATTGCAAGTATTCAGCAAAAGAGTTTCTTCTGCCTTGTTTACTGCATGTTCACTTAATTGTATAAAGACGAGTACCGCGTTGCACACTGCCAGCTTTTTCGAAACCCTCAATGACTTGTTTGATAATTTAAATAGCAGGTCTGGTCGTGATCCTAATCCAAACAAGTGTGCCATTTCTCATTTATATCCTCTTGTCGAAACTAATTTGTTGAATCAATTGGAAAGTATGTCTAATTGGTTTGTAGTAACACCTTCTGGATTAAAAACTCCACCTTGTTTCTTAGGATTGCGGCAATCAGTAAATGCCACCGTGCAGCTTTGGCATGATTTAAAAGAGGAAGGGGTAATATTTTTGATGACTTCCCGTTTGAATACGGATGTTTTGGAAATTTTTTTTTCTATTCTGCGAATGCACGGTGGCACTTATAATCGCAATCCTTCTGTAAAAGGAGTGCGTCTTGCCATCAGGAAAAATATGTTGTTGAATTTGAATGGTAATTCTTATAATAGTAATTGTCAACCTGACTGTGACGCAACTCTTTTAGAGGAGGATATAATATTGTCCCAATGCAGTACCTCCACGTCAAATGATGTTCCATTAAATGAAGTGGAAAAAGAAAACATTGACGTCGACAGTGAAAATATGCAATTACAAATTGACAATATGTTAGCAGCATTGTCGACGTCAGTGTGCTCTTTAGAGATGTGCGCTATAGAATATTTCGCCGGGTACATTGCTAAAAAAAGCATAGAAAAATATAAATGCGATGAATGTTTTGACTATTTCGTTGATAAAAGTAGGGAATTTCAGCGTGACGATCAAACACTCTTAGCCCTTCGCGCATATGCTACAAATGACGCGATTACTTTCGGGCACTTAGTGGTGCCATCCTATAACTTTTCCCAAATTTTTAAAATTGTAAATGCCGTATTCGATCGTTTTTATCCGGCATTACGCAGTGAAACATCTATTTTGGATAAACTATTTCGGATTATATCTGAAGCTGTAAATAAAGCATATCCGAACTGGTTTGTCGAAAATGAATGTACTGCACATCGGAAAGATATGATTTATTTAACTATGATAGTCAAAATTCATAAGGATACCGTGTGGTTAGGTCAGCAGCTGAGATTCTCTACTCCGAGGCATTGTACTAATTTAAGATTACAGAATTTAAGAAATTTATAATTGTCTTTCTATATTGTATAAATATATGTGCCTTTTTTATGTGTCATGGGGAAATATTCTATAATATTTGCATGAAGGGTTTGTAGACTGCTGATATTTATGCAAAGTAATATTTTATACAATTCTTTGTCTTTACATTTTACACATTTTTTAGCATACTTTAATTATGATAAATGCATAAAAATCGGCAATCTAATTTTGATACACATAATTATTAAGAATGTATATATGTATATGTATATGCATGTACTTAAATATGTATATTTATTTTGAATACATTCAAGGTTTGAATGCCTGCATGGGATTTGTGGGATAATATGAGAATGTGTTGGGTGACGCATGTTTCGTTATACAATGTTTATATTTATATCATTAACGCATGGATTTTAATTATACGAACGTTGAGTGTATTCCGGGATTGTAAAGTCCTTCTTTCATGCCTTCACGTGGCCAATCCTGTTAACAGTACCAAGTACAGCTGTCATGTATGTATATGAATACATACGTATTTATGTAAGTCAGGTCCTTGTGTACATATACACATAAAGATGTAGTGGTAATGGAACTAAAGTGATAGTAAGGCATTTATAATTCCTTTCTTTTTATGTTAATAATAATCATAGCTACTTATTCGCAGGTGTGATGTTCACCTAGCTGGAAGTCAACTATCGTGATTATTTCCAACTGAGAAAAAAAGGAAATAAGAAACTGAAGAAAGATCCTCAAATTTTTATTTTATGGGCAGTGTTATAAATTCACTTTTATAAAAAAATCTATTTAATTCTGTAAAAGTACATTGCATTGTATTAAAATATTACGATTTAGAATAAAAATAAAATACATTACAAAACATGTACTACAATTAATTACATTTTTTCCAGAAAATTATTATTACTTTATTTTTCTTATATTACTAAATATTTTGTGTAAATTATATGTATAGGTGTGTTAATGTTTAACGGGATATCTGAAACTTCTTATTTGAAATGTAGCATATTCGGGATGTTTGAAAGAATTGATTTATGGACTAAAAAGTATGTAAATGATCCTATATATTAAAAAAGTATGCTATACGCGACACGCGCAATTCATCGCCCCGATGTGGTTTCGAGTCAACTCGAGCCGAGCCGAAGTGCATCACGCGACCAGGCACCGTAGCTCAATTTTTCTACCGAAACGTTGACCGAGAAATAGCTTTCCTGACCCCCCCCCCCCCCCCCAAAGCATTCACATATATTCACACAATCGCATGAATCATGTCCCCAACACTACTTCAGTAAGTAATAGTTCTTCAACTGATCACTGTTCATGAGCAGAGGACGCTCAAATCAGCATAGTATTGTTGAGTCGGTATGACAGTCACGTTGGGCCACCAAAGTCCATAAGATGTCCTGTCTATTCTTATATCTCGTCGGTGCTTATGTTTGAGGCTAACGAAATGAGGAAAACTGAATTGCCGACACCAGTATGCTGCTTATTATTCGAGAGTTCGCTTTTTGCTCTTCTGCTTATCCAGTCACGACTCCTTGGACACTTTTCTCTTACTGACTAAACTAGGCGCTACTTGACTAGAATCATTTAACTTAAAATGTAGTATCTTAAACTTTAAATACTTAAACCACTAGAACTAAGAACTAGCCTTAAAACTAACTATAATAACACTGGCCTATTTAAATTTAATCACGCCTGTCGTCGGTAACGCTGGAAGCTACTACGCGACCGACGTCGGTAAACACCGGTCGCTACAGTACTCCCCCCCGAGTGAGTTTATTCACTTCAAACTCGCGAATTTGAACACTTTATTTGACCTTGGGCCAGAGTACATTTTTGGCGCTACCTTAGGTGTCTCTTCCCTTTCTTCCAGAAATGCTGGTTTTAATCTGTCTATTGAAATAACTGCTGTTCTATGTTTATACTGGATTTTGAAAAAATGATCGGAAATACGCTCTACTACTTTAAATGACCCCTCATAAGGAGCTTCGAGCGGTTTCTTCACGGAGTCGATCCGTACAAATACATGTAGGATGGGAAATAAAGTGTGCCAGCAACGGATTGGAGCTATGCTCGTCAGGGGAACGCGTATATAGTAATGCGAGCAAGAGTTCCGTCTCTGATTTTGTTTGTGCTCGACTGTCCTTAGGACAGGGGAGGTATTTGGGTCGTGAGCAAATGTTTATTTTGTTGAAGTAGCAGTAAAATCAAGATTGTGGGTGGGTGTGTTGAGTACTTGTACTCAACAGGGTCCTGAACCAGGCTCTGGATTACCTAGTACCCGGACTGGATGTAGGGTGATAGTCTGTCCCCGTGTGCATAATGCTCAATGCTTAGCTCGTCTCGGTGATCGCTCATAGAATCGGAATCACGGTTACGAGGGTGAGAGACAGCCAAGGGAGTTATGAGGGTCACAAAAAAAAAAAATAAAGGATGGGAAATAAAGTGAAATGAAATGTGAAGTATGAAGCACAAAAGATTATTATATTATAACCAAAAACCTCTGACTCGTAGCTTACGCTAAACGCAACTATTCTACGCCTCTTTTCCTTACATGCTTTTCATTTGTTTACTCGGCTCCGGCTCCTTTGCCCATGCTGTCGCAACACGCCGCATTCGCTCATTCACACACACTACTACATACATGAGTACAGTAAAACATGCGTAAGTGTTAAAACTTTGGGACCCAAACGAAACTTTTAGAGAGACAGGGTGTCGAATCTATTTTCAGAAGCAGCTCGAGCCGAGCGTGAACGTACAAAGGGACAGACAGTGGAGGAGAGAGAGAGAGGCCCAAAGAATAAAAGCGAAGCGCCGAAGCGTATCGGTGAAACAATACTAATTCAACCATGAAACTTTGATATTTTTGACCCTTTTCTTAATGAAACTTTTACTAACGTACTTCCGACATTTTTCTGATTAAAATGAGATCAAACACGATATAGTTCGAATTATATTTACTTCTTGATACTGATTAAATACCTACTACAAAGTACAAAAACGCGTGCTCTTATTAAACTAATAATAACAGGATAATGCAAAATAATAAAGTACATTGTAATAATATATAATAATACATAAGAATAAAAGGTTAATGCAAAATAGTAACGTACATTATAATAAATAATAACATGCATTATGAATTTTATGACGTACGATGTGGACGTTAATCATCGGTGCCTAAAAAATAAAAATTAATTATTAAAATGAAAATTATGTCTATAATTTTTACAAAATTATATACTTGCCCTTATAATTAATATTAACATTATCTAAAAAATGATTTTTGAGGACCTTAAACATATTTCGAACGACGGGCGTTTCTTGGGATACGTAATGGTCCAATTGTTCCAATAAATATGGTTGCGCCTCTCTTTTCTTCTCTCGTTCTCCTGTATCCTCATCTTCCTGGTTTTCTTCATTTTCCTGGGTTTCTTCAACTTCCTCCTCCGGGGATCTTCCTTCGTCTTCCTCACAATTGGATATAAACTGTATAATGTCCTCTTCTGTGTATGTATCCCCCGTTACGTGGCTCAGGTCCAGCCACATAGCCGAATACGTGTCCATTTGCTTAGGAATAATTTTCTTCCAGAAATTAATGATATTTTCTGGGGTCACGTTCATCCAGGAATCGTTTAGGACTTCTATACAATCTTTCAATGTCAGATTCTTTTAAAATTTGCGCAGTCCGTCTTGATAAGGAAGAGCTTTCCTTACGATTTTCTGCCTATACTGCCTTCAGCTTGGCAATTACGCCTTGGTCCATGGGCTGGATTAAACTTGTTGTATTAGGCGGAAGATACATAATTTTAAATCCCGCATCATCTTGCACTTCTGGTGGCACTTTATGTCCTCCGCAATTATCTAATAACAGGAGGACTTTACCAGTGATCCCGTTTCTCAATTGGTGTGCCCGTACACTAGGCTTAAAATAATTTTCGTACCAATCAACAAAAAGTGTTTGCGTCATCCACGCATTCTTTTGCGATTTAAAGATGACGGGTAGATTCTCTTTGCAGTGTTTCAGTGCTATCGGATTTTCAAATTTGTTAATAATTAACGGCATCAATTTGTGCGCCCCAGATGCATTTGCACATAGCGCAACTGTAATCCGTTCTTTGCGGCTTTTATAGCCCTTTACGCACTTTTCAGTCCTTTGCGCCAATGTTTTAGAAGGTAAGGCTTTCCATAAAAGCCCGGACTCGTCCATATTATACACATTTCTACGTCAATATTGTCTTCTTCCAATACCTTTATAAAATTGTCGCAGAACTGTTTCGCAGAATCTTCATCAGCACTGGCACTTTCCCCATACACTCTTACTAGTCGTATATTTTATCTTTTTTTAAATCCATTTAACCAGCCCCTACTAACTTTAAACTCCGACGACAACCCCATATCGTCCCTTAATTCCGTTGCTTTTTGCATAAGCACAGCATTCGATACGAAGTCGCCAAGAGCCCTTCTTTCGATGAACCAAGTCATTAAACTTTGCTCCAACGCGTCGTACAAGGATGGTCCGATCCTTCGCCGTTTTTGCTGCATCTTCCCTTTGTTCACGAACTGCATAATTTTTGGTGCGTTACTTTTTATCCGCGAAATCGTTAACGGATGCACGTTGTATTTTTTTGCAACGGTCGAAATATTGAACGTTTTCAAGTCATATAAGACTTTCAATCGTTCGCCAATAGGTAAAGTGATTTTCGTTTTGCTGGCCATATTTAACACCTTAAACAAACAATACAGAAATAGAAACAAAAACGTAAAAACACTACTTAACAAATTGCATGCGGGTATATTTCGCTGCGGACTGACGCGTGCTTGCGGGCGTTCTTTTTAGCTCGATACACTAAACTTCTAGAAAGAAACAAGGCAAATCGTTGCCTAGATACATAAACACCATACATACTTACAATGCCCATCGTATTTATACGATACCCGCTCTCCAGCACAAATCTATTAAATACGTACATATGTACATACTTTTACGTGACTCGCGCTCCAGTAACAGACTCGTTAATCAGGCACCGGTGATTAACGTCCACATCGTACGTCATAAATGCATAATGCTTATTATTATTTATTTTAATGTATTATTATATTTATTTCGATGTATTACAATATTTATTATAATTTACGTTACTATTTTGCATTAACCTTTTATTCTTATTCTAATAAATAAATATAATTTAAATTGTATCCTGTTTATTCAATCTATTGTTATATTTATTATCATGTACTTTATTATTTACATTATCCTGTTATTATTAGTTTAATAAGAGCACCGCGTTCATGTATTTAATCAGTATCAACAAGTAAATATAATTCGATCTATGTATATCGTGTTTGATCTTAGTTTAATCAGAAAAATCTCGCAAATACGTTAGTAAAAGTTTCATTAAGAAAAAGTGAAAAATAAAACAGTTTCATGGTTGAATTAGTATTAGTCACACCAATATTCCGGCTCCGATCATAATACACCGCTCCCTCGTCGAGCGTCGCTAACGCCAAGGGGCGATCCCTTCAAGTGGAGGGGATAGTCACCTAACACTTATCCATGCAATTTTTCTTCATTTACACAGGTTTTACTGTACACGTATATAAATCGGAAAAAATGAAGCTGCTTTTTTTTCCATGATGCGCCATTGGTCTCGGTTTTAAACAGCGAATTGACTCTCTAAATTTCTGAACAAAAATATTCGGATTTGCCTCGTCATCGTCGCTAACAAAAAAACTCTCCAGGTATCGTTAAGGTGGTACCATACACCATTTCAGCAGCTGACGCTTTCTCAGCCTTATAGCTTGTCCGGAGTCCCAGCAACACTGTTGGCAGAATTTCCAGCCAATTCTTATCTTGGTGGCACATGATAGCGGCCTTTAACGACCTGTGCCACCGCTCGATCATCCCGTTAGACTGGGGATGGTATCAGACACTCGAACAACTGGGGCTCAAACTGGGCCCCTTGGTCAGTGGTTATTGTTTCTGGAGCTCCGAATCTGGCTATCCAGTGCTCATAAAGCGCTGCGGCAACGTTCTCTGCCGAGCTGTCAGTTAATGGTACCAATATCTGAATCCTTTGATAACAGGCAATGGACCAATTAAATCTGCATGTATGTGCTCGAATCGACCCCTGGGGATCGCAATTTCCCCCGGTTGTGGTTTATTGTGACGATGAATCTTACTTTTTTGGGACGCAATGCAGGTGCGACACCACTCAGCAATTTCTCGATTCATCGTGGGCCAGACAAAGTTTTGACCTATCAGCTTCCTAATTGTTCTTCCGCTAGGATGCGATAGATTATGTACATTGTCGAATACCCGTCTCCTTAGTGCCTTCGGCACATAAGGACGGATATTGCCCTCACAAACATCGCCAAAGAGAAATTTAGCAGCACAATTTAAATAAATCTTTTGCAAATTCCAACCCTTGGGTTGCTCGGTTAAAATTTCTAATAAATGGTCATCTGACTGCTGTGCCTGCATCAGCTCCTCTGTGGAGATGATGACAGGCATCTCTACTACTTCTATTCTGGAGAACGCGTCGGCAACCGTGTTTTTTTCGCCTTAAATGTAACGGATATTGGTGGAAATTTGGCTGATAAAGTCTAATTGGCGTGTCTGTCTTGGACTAGCTTTGTCCGATTTCTGCTGAAATGCGTATACCAACGGCTTATGATCCGTTAATATACACAAATCTCTACCCTCTACAAGATGTCGGAAAAATCTGAGACTGTCGCATCGCAACAATGCACACCGCAGAGGAGGGTAGAACCCATGGGCAAAGGTTTATGGCACGATTGCAAGCTAAAGCTATTTTTGAGAATGATGAATTTTTCGTTGATTGCCTTTATAACTTTAGAGTATGTCCTGCCTCAATAACTTAAAAACATGCCATAAACCGAAGAGTTTCCGAAGGCACATCTGGATGTAGCGGTTCGGCAGCCGAAGCATCAGCCGACGGAAATACCCATGACGGTCAACCTTCGTCACCATGTAAGCAGGTAACCTTCCTCCCTTTCAAGGACAGCACGATAAGGGCGTATTTGGAGGGCGGTGGTTATTCTTACTAGCCACACTGATTGGCATTTGAAATAATCGAATGCCGACCAATCAGCGTGAAAAGTAGTAATGTGTTTTGTAATGTTCTCTTTGAGCATTTGCTCAAATTCCGCCTTGGCCACCCTGAGTGTTTCAGGGGGTAGTCTCCTCGCTCTTTCGGCAATCGGGGGTCCTTTTGTAAAAATATTGTGCACGACTGAGTGCTTAACATATTTCCTGGCGGTTGGTTTGTTTATGTCGGAGAATTCTCTTAACAATGACTGGTATCTATTGGTACTGTCTATTGTCGTAATTGTCTCCGTCTTGACAGTCGTCACAGTGGCGTTAGTAAATAAGTTCGTATGTCCATCTACTGGTCTCTTGCGTCGCAAATCGACTAGCAGATTGAAATTATGCAAAAAATCTGCGCCTATAAGGGCTTTGCTACGTCGGCCACAACAAACCGCCAGGAAAAATCGCGATGTAACCCGAAACTAACAAGGAAAGGTCGCGAACGGTCAGAGTCCGATTTTAATAAAACTTTGCAGGTTTGAAGAACAATCCAAAATATTAGATACGTATTGTTTTTTAGTTGCGGTAACTCAAATTTAAGGGGCGAAACGACCCTCTAAAGTTGAACCCCCAAACTGCCATCTCGGAAACGGTTTAAGATAGAAAGCAATTTTTTGATTAAAAATTATTTGGTTTTCAACATTTCGAAAGAAAATACAAAAATTAATGAAATATTTTTTAAATTGTATTGGTCATTTGTATTTGAAAAATTACAGCAATTATGCATACGACAATAGTGATTGTATTTTTATTACGAAAACAACAATATACATGTTAATGCAAACATTCTTTTTTTTTGCTGGCCGACATTAGAAATGTTTAAGACACAAACTCTTTTTACACCATGCACATTTTATTACTGCTATGTTACTGCAACTACTACATCTGTGTTCAGTTTCTATATACATTTCTTCGACAAGTACCATTGTTGTAAGAATTATATAGCACAATAGAGAATTTCACTATTTTAATAACGTCAATGGCCACTAGTATTGCCACACCGCTTACATATTAAGATCGGCTGCTCGCACTGCTTGCCGTTATTAGCTAATTTCGGCCGGCGAAAAAAAAGAATATTTGCATTAACATGTATATTGTTGTTTTCGTAATAAAAAATACAATCACTATTGTCGTATGCATAATTGCTGTAATTTTTGATGACCGATTTGATGACCGAAAAAATGACCGATACAATTTAAAAAATGTTTCATTAATTCTTGTATTTTCTTTCGAAATGTTGAAAACCATATAATTTTTATGGAAAAAAATTTTTTCTATCTCAAACCGTTTCCGAGATGGCAGTTTGGGAGTTCAACTTTAGAAGGTGGTTTCGTCCCTTAAATTTGAGTTACCGCAACTAAAAAAAAATACGTATCTAATATTTTGGATTGTTCTTCGAACCTGCAAAGTTTTATTAAAATCGGACTCTGACCGTTTGCGACCTTTCCTTTGTAAGTGCAAATAACTTCTCGTCATATACAGGGTCCGGCGGAGTATAAGTCCAGGCTTTGAATGGGGGGTTACTGGGGTGATTCTGAACAACTTTTTCCTTTACCAAAATGTTGGTTAAAGCTTCGTTTTTGAGTTATTAACGAACGACCCTGGCCAATCAGAGCGCTCGGGCGCGTGGCCGTCAACGGATCTCAACCTCGGTCGTGGTCGTGAACGAACGCATTGGTACAGTTATGTTACGTCGTCTTAAATTAAGAATAATGTGGAATTATTCGTTATTCATGAATAACAAATAAACTAATAAGTGTTCGATACGTGTATTCGTTATCCGAAAGAAATAAAGTATTTTATTACTTATGAATTATTTTTTGTTTAACAGCACGTTTTCAGGTGGATAAATTGTGTTTTAAGAAAAACGATTTGGATAAATAATGTTAGAAAAAGTTGGACTTACCAATTCGTCCGCCCCGCTTGCCGAAAAAAGCGTATAGATGCATGGCTGCATTCATCCCTTACCATACTCTCGTGGGACGACGGAAACATCTGCGCCCGTGACGATAAGAAAACCCATACCAGTTTTCCTATCGTTAATAAAAAGGCGTCGACTTTCCGCAACGACCTCAAGCGCCTCTATTTGAGACGTCGCGGCTAGTTTTCCGACCTTTGGTCGGGGGCTGTCCATGCTCAGGGCTTCCTGCATCTGAATGAGTTCGCCCCGAACTTCGCATGGAAGTAGCAATGTCCGCTAGCGTCCGTTCTGTTGCGACTCCTCGATCCCGTTCGTCGACGCGACTTGGACCGATCGTCACGCCACCTATACCTCTGGCGTCCTTGCTGGTGACCGCTGGCCTCCATCTTGGCGAGCCTCCTCGTCAAGGCCGCAATTGCGCCCTCTAAGGACGTCAACTGGGGTGACGTCGTCATGGCGGGAACGGCGATGTCTTCCGTGAACGCCATTGCTGCGCGGTCCTGGAGTTTGTTCGCCATCTTGGACAAAGTCTCGAGCGTGGCGTCGCTGTCTAGCAACGCCAACGCTTGCTGCGTAAAAGGCAACGCTTGAATCCAGAACTGCTGGATCACGTTCCTGCTAGTCTCCGGACCCGCTTTTTGAGAGCTTTCGCGAAGCAACTCCGATGGTTTACGGCCCTCCATTTTATTCCTGCCATGGCCGTCTTCAAGTTTGCCTCTTTCGATGACGTCAATCGCGAGATCAACGCCATCTGAATCGCCGCGTACGATGCTCCCGCCGGCGCGTTAAGGAGGCCGACTCCAGGCGCCATGACCGGTGTGCGTGCACTCACACAAACAACGGAAAGCATCCACGTATACGCCATGCGTGACAGAGAGGCCCGATTTCAAATTTGACTATCCCCGTCTCAATAATTGCATTAATGAAACTTTCGCGGATATAACGCACACGGGTAGACTTCACCACAGTCGGGGACTTACGTTTGAACGCCAATAAACACCATGCGTTCAGATGAATGGTATTTCTTAAACTGGCAAGCTAGAGACAGACACCGATGTAGGCAACAAGATGGCTGCAGGCATCTTGACACATTTCCCAATTAGCAAATATTGAACGATTTAATGGTTTATTCACTGATTACACGAAATCCCCTACTTCCTTGAACTAGCACAAGATCACAGAAATTCGATTTTGCACAATTTATCACTTCTGGAAGGCGGAAAAAGTAAAATACGATTTGCACGCATCCGACGTAAGAATAGTTCAATGATTCTCCGTCGGTGGCGTTTATGGTACACTGTAGTGAATTTGGCCAAGTTACCGTCAGGGTCGATAAAAATACAAATCAGTCGGTAAATGTAAGTTATAATTTCACACCACGAACGGCGATTCATACGTGAATACGTGATGCGTGCACACAGACACCAGTAAGGCATAGTTGCCGTCACGTATCAAACCTCTGTCACGCTGTTGTCACATCTGTTACTATTATAACATAAGCATCAGCAAAATGAATCGGCTCGAGCCGAGATGTTGATTCGAGCCGCTGCAAACTTTTTTGTAGGTTCGAGTCCCCTTGGGGTATATTTTTTTACATTCATTTTTTTTTCATTGCTAAGTAAATGATCAATATTTGTTTACAAATGTTTTAAAAATATTTGTTAAATACTTTAATTTAATATACGTAAATATGAAGTTGAAGCGATTTTTTCTACCGTTTTCTTCCCAAGTATCTTGCCAATTATGGAACTGTTTGATATTTCTAACATTTGGACGCGTATACACGTCAAAGCTCAAAATGATCAACTCAAAATTTCAATCATTTGGTGGTATGTTTCATTTATATTACCAATAAAGCTGCTATGTTAATATATATGAAATATATTAACTATATTATACAACAATAATATACTTGTAATATAATTAAAATATATGTAAGATTATCGAAGGCGTTTGAATAGGTATTGAAATGATTATGTCGGCGTGTATGTGTTAAAAAGTTGTTTTGTTTAGCTCTCGTGACCGTAGTCTGTACAACAATACAATGTCACCGTGGTCCTTTTCGATCATTTTATGCTTCGCTCTAAGCAACAGAAAGCTATGATAGACAAAGATAGAGCTATGTACGTGAGATGTACCCATGACGTGACAGCAAGATGGGAATCGGTGTGACACCGCAACTATGACGCAGTGTGAGGGCCGTCATTTGTTTGTAAGATGAACCGCGTGCCCCGCGGCCCGCCAGTTGGCTGTGCCTGACCTATGTCAAGCAGCAATAGGGGCCTTTCTCTCATAAGTTCCAAAAATTATTTTTTTACACATATTAATATTGTTTTATCAATCTGTTTTTTTGAACTTGACCCTTGTATCTTCTCTTTCATTTGCACTAATCTCTTTTATGTTCGGCAAAAATCAAAACCTCAACTTGAGTCGAATCTATCGAAGTTTTCCTGAAATGCAAAACTGTAATAGATATGACAATATCAACTATGTCTCCGTATTTTTCGTTTGTCATTCTACATTCTACACAATGACTGAAGCAATGGGAAAAAGCGAATGAAATGAATTAACGATTATCAATATATGCATATTCAGTACTCGCATAAAATCTCTATAAATAAATATTTTCCTTTATTTCTGATGGTATAATTGCTTTCGCAACAATAATTATTTGCAAAAAAGAAATGATTGTGTCATCTAAAAGAAAGGCGAAATAGTAGTAAAACATCACACGAGTTTTCCTGCAGTTCATCTACGACTGTTCAATTTAATTGTAAGATGCCTGAAAATGCTTCATACATTATACTTTAATGTTAGAAATATTAAACAGTACCGTAATTGGCAAGATACATGGCAAGAGAAACGGTAGCGCAAAAAGCACTATAAGTTCAGATTTAGGTATATTAAATTAAAATATTTAACAAATGTTTTTAAAATATTGGTAAGCAAATATTGATCATTGTCATGTAGTTAGGAACTAGAAAAAAATTAATGTAAAAAAATTATAGCCGAGGGGGATCGAACCTACAAAAAAGTTTCCAGCTGTTCAACAATTATGTCTATGTCCGGCAGGAATGAAAATCTCGGCTCGAGTCGATTCATTTTGCTGATGGCCACGATTGTAACAGATGTGGCAATAGTGCGACAGAACTCTCAAATAATGTGATTTGGCAACTATGGCCTCTCACTCTCCTTTTATAATTCTGCCTAATGATGTTAGATGTCACATCGTGAGTTTATAATTCTGTATAATGAGTTTAGATGTCACCCCGTAAAATGTCGAAGCAGACGATTTTTCTGTTTTCACTAACGCGCGTTCTGTCGAATGGCGCTTAGATCGATTCGGAGTTGGCCCCAAAAGAGTCGGCCCCCTTAATTAAATCACTTATGCCGCACGCGGTCTTTTGGTCCAAGGTTCGGATCACCGCGCAGCGCCGTACAGTATCAGTCGTGATATGATACGACTCCAGCTCACCTTCCAGCATCTTGAACCAAAGCTCCGGTTCTTCGCTCCAGAACGGCTGCAATTGAATGCGACGGAGTCTTTCGATCTCAACGTCGATGCTGCCCTTCTTCTCTGGTGGTGGTGGCATCGACTTCTGCTCCTGCGCGGCGGCTTGGCTGCGCGTCGTCATTTTCAAATACTTCACTCACTTTTTATTTTAAAAAATATGAATAATTCCTCAACGCGAGTTTCGGCACCAATTTGTAGCGGTGAAGCTTATGTTTGAAGGTAACGAAATGAGGAAAACTGAATTGCCGAAACCAGTATGCTGTTTATTATTCGAGGGTTCGCTTTTTGCTCTTCTGCTTATCCAGTCACGATTCCTTGGACACTTTTCTCTTACTGACTAAACTAGGCGCTACTTGACTAGAATCATTTAACTTAAAATGTAGTGTCTTAAACTTTAAATACAGTCTGTTTCACAAGAACGTGGACGCGATATTTTGATATCGTGATACCTATTGTGTCGGAGCTTGTATCTATGTCAACATACAAAGTATCCTCTGATGCGCAATGGACCAAGTTCTCTTAGTACCCTTTCCATCATTGAAAGGTGCAGATCATTTCGAAATGAGTGCCGTATAAGCTAAACGCTTTGAAGCGGTCTTCTTGCGTCCGTCCCCCGAAAGGGCCCAAAATGAGTGTTAGGGATGCAGCAAAATAACTGCATAAGTCTCACGAATTAGTGTGCAAATGGGTGCAACGGTATAAAGAAGGAAAGTGGGTCGATGACTTTCCAAATCGCGATGCAAAATAAAAACGTTCGAGGTTTTGGGACATTATCCGTCTATACGGATAATTTAAATGCACCAGAAATGATCAAATTATATGAAAGTGGTCTCCTAACATCAGTGAACTGTTCGGCTGATGGAACTAGAGGGTAGTGGAAATTTCAAGAGGATAATGATCCGAAACACCGAAGCAGCCAGCCTTTCCCCGGAATGGAAAACGAGTGACGGTATCAACGTGTTGGATCGGTCATCTCAGATCCCTAATGCTAATCCGATAGAACATGTTTGATCTATTATGAAGTAAAAACTCCGAATAAAGCGTATTTTAAAATGAAAAGCCGTAGTTCCTCGTAATCGAGAAATATGAAGGCCTCATACGCCGAACAGTTGGTCGAAAGTATGCCCAGACGCTGTCAAGGAATAATCGCAAATGGTGGAGATTGGACACACTACAAATTAAATGCGCAGTAACTTTTTAGATGTACTATCGATTTATATAAACTTTTTTGCAAAAAATAATTATCCACACAGAGATATCGTGTCCACGCTCTTGTGGAACAGACTGTACTTAAACCACTAGAGCTAAGAACTAGCCTTAAGGGGGTAGACACGGGTAATGCAGCGAGCTGTATATCGACATAATATGGGCCAAAACATGGGTGTCAAAGTCTTCGCTTAATTTCCTTATATGAGAATATTTTGAGCTGGGTGAGGGCTCATTCGAAAGAGGAAGGTTCAAAGACTTTCGCAGCACAGGAGTTTCAACGAAATTGTGTTGATATCTAATAATATGACTGTTCAAAGTGTAACAAAAAAACTAGTGTGCGCTTAAGACCGCACGACCGAAGTGTAAACTTTTAAACTTTTAAACTTAAACTTTTTGTATATCTTGATACGAATTGTGCTCATGTAATATCTTTCAAGTATTCTGGTCTTTTCTCATACTTATCAAACCAGTTTTGTTTCCAATAATCATTACTATCATCTTCTAATTTACTCAACTCTTCCATAGTTTTTCTTACTCGCTGACGGTCAATCCTGACCTATTTTTACAATTTAAATGCCACGTCCCGGCGATCGATACAGATCTGATTCGCACTTGTTTCCACACGCACATGACACACACATTAACTTTCGTAATGTTCGTAATGAGAGCACCCGATGCACCCGATCTCGGCCGCGCGCAATTGTGACTGAGCTCGCGCTTGACGGGCGCTCGCATTGGCCAGTGTTTTTCGTTAATAACTAAAAAACGAAGCTTCAAACAATATTTTGGTCAAGGAAAAAGTTGTTCAGAATCACCTCAGCTACCCCGTTTTTAAAAATACCGCGCGAGTTCCGGGCCACCCTGTATAATGCACAGTTCAGTTTACTAAAAGTAATTTATTTTATACAGTAAAAGAAGGCAGGTCCTTATTCAGAGGAGAAACTCTAACGAATGAATATAGAATGTATTCTCAGAACTATAAGAGATAATTATTTGTTTAACTGGGTTTTATACAATGCATAAAACCAACACGCTTTCTAAAAAATTATTCGTTTATATAAGAATGCTTCGTCAGGCTTCGGGTAAACTCGAGGAACCGAAGCGCGCCAGGCTTCGGGTAAACTCGAGCAACCGAAGCGCGGCAGGTTTCGGGTAAAGTCAAGGAACCGAAGCACGTCATTTTTTTTTGTTTGTTTGTTTGTTTGTTTGTTGGTTCGAGGAACTACCCACTAAAAACCCCTCCTCTATCGCACCATCGCATAGGATACGCACCCTCCCCCTCGGCCCTATACTTCGTAATACTACGAGGGGGGGGCTCCGCAACGGAGTATCCTCATTGCTGGAGCGGCTCCTTCCGTGTTGGGATTAGTCAACCAACACCAGGTTGCCAGCATCAGATGGTTTCAGTTGAACTGGACACCCTGGTTACAGGACGAAGCCTGTTGGTCTTCAGGGATCCGTTAAAAGTCTGGTAAAAGGGCGGCGCCTTCTCCTCCTGGGAGGGTATGCGGGGTCGCCACTTTCTTCTCTCTCTCGCTCCTGGGACTCTCTGGTTTTCATCACCTTGGTCGCGAATCTCTGGAAGGCTTTCCAAGCTTCTTGCGATAGGTGATCTGAGTGACCAGGTTCGTCGTCGTCAGGTTTTCACCGTAGAGGTGGAGTTGTGAGGTGGAGTCTCTCCTCCGCCCAACGATCACAACGGAAAATTACGTGGTCTGCGTTATCCACCGCATGTCCGCAGTCCCAGCAGTCCTCGTTGGTCGTTCTTCCTATTCTCTTCCTGAAGCTGCCAAACGAGCCATGCCCTGTTAAGAGCTGCATCGTATGGAAGTCCAGGAAGAGGGCGGGGGACTTCCGCTCGAAGGTTCGGACTGAGCTGACCAGCTTGCAGGTCCAGTTGGTCGGGTCGAAGCTATCGCATCTGGCCTGCCACTGGACGGTAGCTTCTTCCCAAATCCTTTCCTTATATATTTGGAGGTGGGAGGGTCCTCCTGCGGGATCCTCCTGTTCACCGTCGGTAGACTGGCGATTAGTCTTCTCCGTATAAATTTTCCAGAGAGCATCGGCTTTGATGTGTATTGGCATTCTCCCTGCCAACACATAAAGTGCATCATACGCCACCGTACGGTATGCCGTGGTGGTATGAATCAGAGCCGCTCTCTGGCTTCTACGTAGGGCAGTTACGTTGAATTTCCAGGCGTTCGCTGCCTGCGCCCATATCGGGGACGCATACAGGACCACCGATTCCCATACATTGTAGTACAGCATACTACATTTCCTAGCTGGGCCCTTGGTATTTGGAAGGAGCCCTGCTAGGGCACCCATCATCTTCTCCGCTCTCGCGCAGGTTTTGGCGATGTGGTGCCTGTAGTTGCGTTGGTTGTCGAGTACTACTCCGAGGTAATTCGCAGTGCTTTGCGTCCTCAAGGAGGACTCGCCCCAGTCCAGGTCGATTATCCTGTGGATTCTTTTCCCCGCAAGTATCAGGATCTCGGTTTTTTCGGGGGCGATCTCGAGGTTCATATGAGTGAACCACTCTCGGATCTGCCTCAAACCGACGTCTATCCGGAACTGGAGTTCTTCCACGTTCCTTGCCGAGATCGTGAGTGCCAGGTCGTCCGCATACGCGAATGCTGCTGTATTCCACAGGCCATTCACGAGTGTCAGGACACCATCGTATACCAAGTTCCACAGCATTGCTGCAAACACTGCACCTTGTGGAACTCCAGCATAGATCGGCAGACTCACCGTTCTTTCCGGGGTATGGACCACCGCTCGCCTATCCTCGGAGTAGTTCCGTATGACCCTTATCAGGTCATCGGAGACTACTCTCCGGGCAAGTTCGGCCAGGGTGTGTCTCCATTCTAGGCGGTTGAATGCATTTCTAATGTCCGTAGTAACGAGCGCACATAGTTTGCCCGTACTTCGGCATGCATCCGCGAACCGCGTAACCTCCCTTATTGCGTCTACTGTTCCTACGCCCTTTCTAAAGCCGTATTGCCGGCAGTGGAAGGGGTCGCGTCCAATTTGCGCCTCTAGGGCGTCCTTCATCACGTATTCCCAGAGCTTCGATAGCGCTGGTAATACGCTGATGGGTCTGTACGCCGATGGAGTCGTCGGGTCCTTTCCGGGTTTCGGTAGGAGAATCACCCGCGCTGTCTTCCATGTGCGTGGGAGGGTTCCCTCGACCAGTGTCATGAGACACATCGTCGCGAGGTCAGCCGGCCATTTCTCGGCAATCAGTTTGACCACTTCCGTCGGTACAGCGTCTATCCCTTGTGCTTTCCCCACCTTAAGCGCTTTAGCCGCTTTCGTCACCATCTCCTGAGTGACTACGGTCGTGCGCAAGGTGTCGTGTGCTGGGGCGAAAGCTGGGCATGGTGTTACCTCCTCTGGCGGTCTTGTGGCGGTGAAGAGGGCATTGAGCACCTCCTCTACCTTTCCCGCCGGGAGGGTTACCATACCTCTCGCTTTTCTCAGCCTTGACATCACTGCCCTGTAGGGTCGTGCCCACGGATTCTGGTCAAGGATCGCGCAGAATTCAGACCACGATTGTTCTTTGCTCTTCCAGATTTCAGCCTGCAAACTCTTCCTTATTGACCTGTACTGGTCAAGGAGGTTTGGGGTATCTGGATGGTCCTTCTTTTTGGCCCTTTGGTACCTTCTTCTGGCTCGGAACGTCGCCATTCTAAGATTGGCGATTTCATCGTTCCACCAGAAGTTTGGTTTCCTCGTGCCTTTCGGATGCATCTTCCTTCGCAGGGTTCTCTCGCACACCTTCTCGAGTCTGGATTGCATCATCTGCGGAGAGTAATCCGGGTGTCTGTTAGGTGGGGGGCCCTGGGAAGGGGGGCTCTTTAATTTCTGAATCGAGGATTCTCTACTCAGCACGTCGTATGCCTCGAGGACTTCCTCTGGCTTCGCGTTCTTGAGAGAGAATGGTCTCCAGGCCACCCGGCGTTGGCTTCGCCTCGATTCTGCGAAGGTGTGAAGAACATATCGGTGGTCTGAGGCAGAGTAGGTGTCCAGAACCTCACTCTTCTGCAGGCCTCTCAGGGTCATCCTGTCTACAGACATGATGTCGGGGAAGGATGTCCCACCATTTCTGTAAAAGGTGAACATCCCCCGAGGTCGAACAGGGACGAGTTGCGCTCTAATGGTTATGGCCAGTAGTAATGCGCCTCTCCGTTCATTCTTGCGACCTCCCCAGCCCGGGGATTTGGCGTTAAAGTCGCCCGCCAGAATTAAACGGCTTCCCCATGAAGTGGAGTTTCCCAGCGTCTCCTGTAGGTCGTCTAGGTATTCCTCCACCTCTGTCTGCGTGATGTTTGGAGAGCAGTAGCCGCTTATGAGGATCGTATCCTCGAGCATTCCTACTGCTATGCCGGGGAGTGGTGTGTAGCTAACGGGGCGCGCCATGTGACCGTTAAAGCCTGTGTTTCGGAATAGCTCGCTAAGATGTTAATTTTTGCGCGTAACGGATTAGGATTATTTATAAAAGGCACAGTTCACAGTTAGCACGAATCACATATATTTAACGGTACCGAACAAGAACAATAATGTACAAACAAAGTAAAGAGAACAATAAAGCACGAGTAAAATACGATTAAATAGTTCGCACACTGCCAAACGGTTGTAAATCGTTTGGCACCAGGATAATTGTTAAACGGTTGTAATTCGTTTAACACCAGCAGAATTGTAAGTATCGCAGCCGAAAGTATAAATCGCTTTTACCTCTCCTAAAACCTCTTATCTCTTGTTAATTGTTACTATAACCGACCATTTGTATGCCCGCGCAACGGTATTTATATCGATGCGCGGGGCAAGGAGCGAGAAGAGATCAGAGGGGGAGAACGCTCGCGCTATCGCCGTGGAACGGCGCTAGGCGCGAAGCTAACGAGCGTCCTCCCTACGAGCGAATCCACAACATTCCGCCCGCCGCGGCATGCGTTGCATGGCGCAATTATACATAGTAACAAGGAGACGCGAAGTTTCCGCGAAGTCGTATGTTACATAGGAAGTGCCGTGGAGAAGTGAAAAAGTGTAGCGCAAGTGAACAATGAAGTGAAGGAGTAAGCAGGAGTGAGCCACGAGGCTGATTTCCCTCGGTGGCTGGTGGCAGCAAGCACGTTTTCGTGATGGACCTCGTTAAGTAGTAGTAGTGGTCCGTCCGGAAACGAAGCGGCGAACACGTTGATCGTGTTTCCTGTGGGTTGCTGTGATGCTGTCCAGTGTCGCTGTATTTCGTGGTCCCGATCCCACGTCGAGGAATGAAGAGGCGAAGAGCAGCAAGAACAGCTGCAGTGCTGACTTCAGAGACGAGCTGGAGATGTACGTCTCTGGTTGCCGGAGGTGTGCATCCCGGATGACGAGCGTCGTAAAGTGTGCCCTGGCAGGAAGTATCGCAGGATGCTTTTGCCATTCATCGAGAAGAGAGTGCTTCAAACGGCCGCCCACCCTCAGCACGCCATCGCCATCCATGAATGGCGCCAGCCTAGATGTCGGTCCACGAGTAATCTGGCCGCCATCTTGCAGTATTTTCAGTTCCGTGGTGAAGGTTGCCCTTTGGAAGCATCGGAGACAGGCAAGTAAAGCGTTATTTATTTCATTTACCGAAAGACGATGCGATACTTGCGCGTTCGTGTTTCTGTCCCTCGCTGTTCGGCAAAATCGGAAGCACCAGCCAACCGTGCGCAGTAATCTATCGAGTGTTGAATGCTTGCCGGCAAGATTCTCAAAAAACGAGCAGTTAGTAGTGGTTGTGAGACAGGTCATTCTCGTGGTGCGAACCTCCTGGTCCGTAGTAAAATTATGAACCGAGTGATGATCATAATCATATGACCTCAAAGAAAGGAAGGGAGGACCCTTCCACCAAAGCGAATGGTCACGCAGTGCGTGGCTTGCCATCCCTCGAGATGCTACGTCAGCGGGGTTTAAAGAAGATTTTATGTGTCGCCACGAGGCGTCTGGAAGTGACGTTTGCATAAGGGACACCCGGTTTGCCACAAACGTCTTCCATCTCGAGGAGTGACCTTGCAGCCAACTCAGCACCACCGTGGAATCCGACCATAAATTGATGGAGCAATTTTCCAAATTCAAGTTGTTTCTAACACTGAGAGTCAATCGTGTTAGAAGTGATGCAGCGCAAAGTTCGAGCCGAGGCACAGAAACCTGCTTCAAAGGAGCGACTCGCGTTTTTGAAGCAACGAGTGAAACAAAGGGCATTGCATTTGTGTGAGAGGAGCGCAAGTAAATAACAGCAGCGTATGCTCTCTCTGAAGCGTCAGCAAAACCATGAAGCTCTAACCTGTTATTGTCAGTACGGTTAAATAACCAACGAGGAATTCTCAAAGAGGAAAGTGAGCGTAGTTGCTCATAGTAATTCTGCCAAAAGTGTGCTTGTGAAGGGGGAAGCGGTTCATCCCATGAAAGTTTTAGCAGCCACAATGACTGCATGAAGATTTTGGCAGTAATAATCACTGGAGCGAGAAACCCTAGTGGGTCGAAGAGACTCGCCACTTCCCTAAAAACCATACGTTTCGTTGCCGGTGATTCCATTTTGCGTGGCTCAAACGAGAAGTGAAACGTATCCTGTGACGAGTGCCAACGGAGGCCAAGAAGAGTGGAAACGTTATCGAGATTGCAGGCAAGTTCAGGGTTTTCCTTACGAGCGTCGGAAGGAAGTGCTTCCAGTAATTCCTTTTTATTGGACGTCCATTTGTGCAAGGTGAAACCGCCCGCCTTGAACAACAGTAACAGCTCTCGTTGTAAAGCAAGAGCCTTCGAGATGGAGTCTGCTCCAGATATGACGTCGTCAACATAGACGTCATTGGATGCACACGCGGCAGCCAAAGGGAAAACATGCTGTTCGTCCTTGCACAGCTGCTGCACTGTGCGAACAGCGAGGTACGGGGCGCAGGACATCCCATAGGTGACTGTAAGCAGTCGAAAGTGACGTGGAGCTTCTCCAGGATATTGCCGCCAAAGAATGCGTTGAAAATCACAATCCTCTGGAGCAAGTCGGATTTGCCGATACATCTTTTGGACGTCGGCCGAGAAAACTACGGCATGTTTTCGCCATCGTAGCAAAATAGTGAATATTTCCGGTAGTAGATTAGGGCCAGTATTAAGCAAGTTATTCAGGGATACACCGGACCTTGTTTTCTGAGAAGCATTAAAAACAACCCTAAGTCGCGTGGTTGTGCTAGCATCGCGCAGCACGCCGTGATGCGGCAAGTAGTATGCCGCCCGAGAAGATTTGGAATCCGAAGGAACGGGTTCCATGTGCCCCAATTGAAGATATTCTTCTAAAAAGGAATCGTATAAGGATTTCAGTGCCGGCTTACCCTTCAATCGCGCTTCGAGTTTATGTAGTAACACCGATGCGGTGTCGAGCGAGTTGCCCAATTGGGCCGGAGAAGAAGCGAAGGGAAGACGCACCTGATATCGTCCAGTGGTGTCGCGGGAGTGTGTGGAGCAGAAGTGCTGTTCGCACTCACTCTCCGCGGAAGTAAATGTACGGGGAGGATTGGCTACCTCCTCCAGTACCCAGAAACGTTGTAGTGATTCAGATAAATCTGTATCGCGAGTAACGCATTGCAAAGTTGCCGCTTCACGTCGTGAAGGGTTCGAGTAAGGAAACGAGTTGCAGTGCCCAGTTAATATCCATCCTAGAGACGTACATTGGGCCACCGGACTGTTGGGTGGACCCTTCCGGAGGCCCTCAAGAATTATTTCCGAGTAGACATCGGCTCCTAAAATAATGTCCACTCTCTCTGCCGAGTGAAAGTCGGGATCGGCTAATTCCAAATCCCGCAAGTGAGCGAGAGACAGCGAAGCATTAGTAGTTCGAGTGGGGGAATAAGAGGACAGTCGCGGCAGCACGTAAGCCGTAGTGGAAAGGGGCTTCGAAAGTTCACGAGTAGAGGAGAATGTGAGCGTCACACTTCCCCTCGTGTAAGCTCCCGTCGAGCCTACACCGAGTATTGGAAACCGCGCGGAACTTCGTTCGAGCTTCATGGTTTGCACCAACCTCTCGGAAACGAGTGAGACTTCGGAACAGGGGTCAATCAAGGCTCTCACAGCAGTTTTCTCGCCCCGACTTGACCTTACCAGAATTTTCGCGGTTGCAAGAAAAATGACCGAACTAGATTGAGTATTCGACCAGGAGGCTCGCGCACAGTGCGAGGTCCTTGAGTCCTCCACGCAACCTTGTGGAGAGACCTGTCGCGAAGATTCCTGCTCCGATTTTACATGTAACATTGTATGGTGCTTACCTACGCACAGTTGGCAGCGCTTTGTGGATTTGCACGAACTAGAATGGTGACTTCCGAAGCAGTTGAAGCACAAGTTTTTGTCCGCGGCCAATTTCTTCCTCTCGAGCGGGGACATCCCTTTGAACTTAGCACAGAACAATACGAAGTGTTGACTGAAGCACAGCGGGCACTTCGCACGTCTTTCTTCGGTGACCGATGCAGTGTGCGTCTTGAATCTTGCTGATCTTGTATTATTTTTTAGAGATGACCCGGAGGAAGGTGAAACTGCAGCATCCGAGACAGCTTCTTCGACTGCTTCCAAGGCACGCAGGTGTCCCGTGAGGAACAGCTGTAATTGTTCGAACGAAGGCGGATCCGTAGTGGCACCGATTGAAGACTCCCACGCCAATCTCGTTTTGGCATCCAATTTTTGCACGAGTCCAAAGACCAGCCAGTCATCCCAGTGCTCGACTGGCCGGCCAAGGGCTTCCAGTGACTGAACGGCGTCCAGTGTGCCGTTCAGAAGAGGTTTTAAGCAGCTTGCTGACTCCTTCCTCATAGACGGCAGTGAGGAAAGAGCGGAGAGATGCGACTGGATCAAGATGCGTAGATTTTCGTAACGTGCAGCAATAATCTTCCACGCTCCAGCAAAATTTGCCTCGGTTAGGCGTATATTTTGAATTAATTGCGCGGGCTCGCCCGACAAGCTGACTTTAAGATGGTGGAATTTCTCCACCCCGGACAGATTCTTGTTATCTATCACCAATGATGAAAACAAGTCGCGATAACTTGCCCATTCCTTGTAATCGCCAGAAAATCGAGGCACGTCGATTCGTGGAAGCGAACGCTGCGGAGGGTTGGCGATCGGAGCGGTCGGCGGCTGCTCCAGCGGTTTGCGGAGGTCCAGTAATGCGGCCTTGTTAACCAGATACGCTTCTTCACACAAAGCAAGATGATCCGTGACAAAATAGGGCCACGTAGCGTACTCCGGGGTCACAATGTCTAATAGCTGGTCGTGACCCTCGGTGAAGGTGGTCCAATTTTTCTCCAGTAGTTCGAGCCGCGACGTTACTACTCCATCCGTGATCTTAGCGGCTCCCAGCTTCTTCATATTTGTCACGGTGTTGGAAATTCGCTGGTATAGCGAAAGTTGCTTGTTAACGTATTTCTCCATTATAGTTTAAACGTTGACAACACGTAACCGCACTTAGCCTGAGGGCGAGGTCGAGTCCCGAAAAAATGTCGAAAGTAATTCGAACCGTGTTCGACCCCGGTTATTATTGTTCTGCGGCGACCGTTTTTCGCGCACTTTAGCTGTAACGACTTTTAGTTAACGGGATTAATTCGATGTATTTTTAATCCTTTTGTAAATTCCGTCCGTTAAGCGATCCGGCTCGAAGGACCAATGTTTCGGAATAGCTCGCTAAGATGTTAATTTTTGCGCGTAACGGATTAGGATTATTTATAAAAGGCACAGTTCACAGTTAGCACGAATCACATATATTTAACGGTACCGAACAAGAACAATAATGTACAAACAAAGTAAAGAGAACAATAAAGCACGAGTAAAATACGATTAAATAGTTCGCACACTGCCAAACGGTTGTAAATCGTTTGGCACCAGGATAATTGTTAAACGGTTGTAATTCGTTTAACACCAGCAGAATTGTAAGTATCGCAGCCGAAAGTATAAATCGCTTTTACCTCTCCTAAAACCTCTTATCTCTTGTTAATTGTTACTATAACCGACCATTTGTATGCCCGCGCAACGGTATTTATATCGATGCGCGGGGCAAGGAGCGAGAAGAGATCAGAGGGGGAGAACGCTCGCGCTATCGCCGTGGAACGGCGCTAGGCGCGAAGCTAACGAGCGTCCTCCCTACGAGCGAATCCACAACAGCCTGTTATCCACACGGCCGCGTCCCCGGTGGAGTCATTGCACCACTCCCTCCTTTGTCTATATGGCTCTGAAATGATCACCGCGTCAGCGTTCAACTCTAATGCTTGTTGCACCAGGAGTTCTTGCGCGAGACGGGATCTGTTCAGATTTATCTGGAGGATTACCAGATGCCTAGGCATTTCGGGGAGTTTGTCCCCGTCGGCCCTGCGCAACCTTCTGGTATTCCGGGCAGGCGAGTGATGCGGCCACATGCCGCAATTTCTTCCCCTCTAGGCCTTGCGCCTCGCAGAGGGTACATTTCGGCTCTTTTGTGCACTCCTTTATGGAGTGCTCTGATGAGCCGCACTTCCTGCACCTCTCCTTACCTTGTGGTAGGGTTTTGCAGGTCATGCTTGTATGCCCCAAGGCGTGGCACCTGAAGCATCTTACGACCTTCGGGAGTATTCTCGCCGAGACCATAGTAAACCCGATCCTGAACCTTCGGGAGTTAAGGTCGTTCGGGATATTCTCGGACGGCATATCGAGGATCACCGTCTGGGTTCCAGCCGGTGTCATCCTCATCGTCCTCATGTGCAATTCTTTGGGTTCGAGGCCTAGCATTTGGGCTGTCCCTTCTAGAATTTCAGTGGCCTCTGCCGTGGGGTCGACATGTCGAATTTCGACGGTCGATCTCGCCTGCAGAGGGGCAACCGACGTGCCTTCCCCGAGTGCTTTGTTCAGCGACTCGGCTATCCCGTACGCCTTTGTTGATTTGGACAGTTCTATGAGAACGTGTCCCTCGCGGGTTTTTCTAATCCCGCTTGACCCTGCCAGGCAGGTTTTGCCCTTTTGTAGGACCTCTTTAACCGTTTCGAGGTAAGAGGCACCTTCCTTGACCCTAATGAGGAGGGCCTCCGGCTTTCCCTTCGGGGGTCTCCTCCTTGGGGGCTTGCTTCGGGGTGTCGGCCCCGTTTTGGGTTCCCTCGAGGGTTTAGGGTTGATGTGTTCCTCCTTAGGGAGGGATTTCCGTGGGGATTGCGAGACGCTCCCTGACAGAGAGGGGTTGGGGGTGTTTTATCCCTCCTTTTCCTATTTCTCCGTTTTCTCCTGACCTCCTTGTAATCTGAGTCGGTCAGCGTATCCTTCGGCGGGGGGCTGCGTGCCACCGCGGCATAAGTGGGTGCCTCTTCCGGTCGGGGCTTCTTCGAAGCACCCTCCTCCGGGGGGGATCTCACCTTCCGTTTTTGATTCATGGTGGAGCCGTCCTTTGGTTTCTCTTCCGCTATGGCGGTGGAGGTCGGGGAGGTGCCAATGTGTCCGGCTTTACCTTTCCCTCTTCCCTCCGGGGGGCTTGTTTGGGTCCCGGTGTTATTTGTCGCTTTGGAACCCAATCCCTCCTTGGAGAGGCGCGGGGCTGTCTGTCTGTCTTTGTGAAGGGGGGGAGGTGTCGTAGTTGGCACCCTCCTTACCTCTTGGATTCTTCTCTTCATCGCCGACAGAGCCGCCAACGTCCGGACGCACTCTTTCCTCATTGAAGCCTTGACATTCTTGTTTGCACTCGCGTATTCCAAGAAGGTCTTGGCTGAGGATTCCGTCCGGCTCCTTAGTGTCTCCAGATCCCGTAGAATCCCCATAAGATCTTTTTGTGGAGGTACTGCTTCCCCCTCCCCATGTATCCCTCTGCTCTGGGACTCCTCTTGCGTCCGCGGGCTCCGCGTCGGAGTGCGGGGTGAAGGGATGGGATGGTTGATCCTGGGTGACTCTGTCTGTTCTTGCTCCCTGAGGCTAGGCTTCTGGCGAGCAGGAGTCGCCGCCGAGCCCGGTGGGCTCCTGAAAAGCTTTGCTTTGGGAAGGAACGGGTTTGACAGTCCTGTTCCTTCCTGCCGGATGGAAGGAGTCTTACCTAGTTCCATTGTCCACAATGTTTTGTGGGTTGTGCCCGTCCCAAGAGTCATCTTCCCACCTGAGGTACCTCTAAGGCTACGGGTACAGTGGAACCGAATTTCGGCCTTACGACGTCTGATGAATTCGGAAACGAATCAACGCCATGAGATTAAATGGAAGCGGTGCCACTGCATACGACCCGAATGCGTGCGAAGACGCGAGACACTTGACGGGATTTTGATTTTTTCGTCCGAACTGAAGTGGCTGGCCCCCCCGTAGTGAGGGTCGTGGCCCTTTTTTTCTACATAGGTTCGTCCTAAATAAATAGAAATACGATCTTTTCGTCCGAATATGCTAGCCGATCAACTGAGTTTGATTTTTTCGCCCGAAACCGACCGAAACCGACCGCGGTCCCAATACTTCACGATGGACTTTTTGTTGGTATATTGTCGCATTGATTTTTACATTTCGGTTAATGAATATTAAGGGGTCTTCCCTCGGAGTTGGTGTGAGAGTTGCTTGGCTGTTGAAATTGTTATTTTATTCTAAGCCTTATCATCTGAATGTTGTAACCCAGATGGTCGAAGCGGTAATTTAGCGAAAGCAATATGCGGTCCGGAAGTCCGAAAGGAGAGGTTGCTCTGTCTGTTTTTCAGGAAAGCTGAATTTTGCTAAAAAGGACATAATGGTTTCGGACGGTCACAGTGCCAGATGTCTTTATGGTTCGAGGTAACTAACAGGGTTATAGTTTGCAGATGTGTTAAAAAGAAAACCGTAGTTCTGAAGCCCACCTTGACTTATATCGACGGTTCATTGTTCCCCTTATAATCTACCTTTCCGAAACTATTCTTCTAATTATAAATGCGAACATCACGCCAGTTAATTTACGTTTAGTTGTATTAAAATATTTATGCACCGTAAAAGCAACAATTTAATTTTTCCGTTCTAATCTTTCATTTGTTAACAAGATTGTTAATAAATTGAGGACGCTCGCGCTTCATCCCCGCCACTGGAGGGGTCCCCCCCGGGTTCGAGTGCAAGGAGCACGCTGATACGTTTTGACTAGTCGACATGTCCCGGAGGCAGATAGCTTAGAAAAAGAAACAAGTGGCTTCGTATCCGTGAGACAACACTAATGCAACCGTGAAACTTTTTTATTGTTACTTATTTCGTTATGAAAATTACATTAATATATTATTGGGGTTGTTGTGATTAAAATGAGGCCAAACACGATATAATTTGGATCATATTAGCCAAATCCATGTGCCTTTTCTACGGCGTGCATCATAGCTGTGAACTCACATTCGTCGGAATAGAATACGCAGCCACTGGCACCGCTCCACTTCGCACAGCCGATTCGGTTCGCTCTGACGACGTCGCAAGGCCGAAATTCGGTTCCACTGTACCCGTAGCCTTAGGTGGGTTGAGACGTACTCGGATGACAGCTTCCCCATTGGGGTATTACGAGCCAGGGCTGTGGGCAACGCCTAGACCGGCGATGTTTATATTACCCAAGGAATATGGTTGAGAATTTATTAGTAAGGTGCACGGACGAACCTGATGCGAAATCAGGGAGCCGCTGGGATTGATGTATGCGAGGACGAACCCGATGCGAAATCGGGGAGCCTCAGGAATAGAATCAAGCGCGGACGAACCTGGTGCGAAACCAGGGAGCCGCAGGAGGGTGAAACGTCGTGGACGAACCCGATGCGAAATCGGGGAGCCACTAGGAAAGAGTGCGCAGACGAACCCGGTGCGAAACCGGGGAGCTGCAGGAGGTTGGTTTATTCACAGACGAACCCGGTGCGAAACCGGGGAGCTGTTCGGAGGTTTGGTAAACGTACGGACGAACCTGATGCGAAATCAGGGAGCCGTAGGATACAGACGAACTTGGTGCGAAACCAGGGAGCTGTAGGATGGGTTAGGTTTCGTGGACGAACCCGATGCGAAATCGGGGAGCCACTAGGTTGGAGTAGTCACCTTGTTTTGGATAAGGCGTGCGAACGAACCTGATGCGAAATCAGGGAGTCGCAGGAAAAGTTAGTTTGACTCGTAAATAAATATTCGATACAACTCGAGCGGTTAAGTTGTATCTGTGGGACGTTACTACTAATATAAAGGATTACGGAGTAAAGATAGGTTTTAACGAATCTACTCGGTTTAATGGTGAACAGTTTATGAGTTTATATTGCAACCAGTTGTTTGTACAAGTGTAATTGTCGCGATATAGTTAAATAGTGTGTGAATTATTACCTAAGCTGCACGGTGTTGACGCACTGGCGATGCGGGGTCTGAGAACGGTTACAAAGTATGCCGAAAGAACTTCAACCGGACTATGCGGATTCTAACGGGTTAACTTTATCTGAATGGTGCCGTAAGCCCAATTCTTGTTGAATGTAACCGACTCTGTACAAGCGTAACGCGACGTGACTATGCGCGTAGCTGTGTAGTTATGAACCCAAGATGATTAGAAACGGAGGGTTTATATAGTCCCGAAATGTATGGAGGGGCTAATTAGGAACCTCCATAAAAGGTAAGAGCGCAGAGTCTTCGTCAGGTCACGAATGTACCTAATCGGTCGCGAGGCAGTTGGTCGATTCTAAAAGGGTTAACCGTCGTGTGGTATCGAGCTAAATCTTTAGGCGTCTTCCGTTCTTACGCGAGAGCGAACGACGCGTGCGAGCGCAGCGTAAGAGAGTATTATTCATACGTAACATCTCCCCCCCCGAGATAAAACATCGCGTTTTTGCGTGATGCTTTTCCAAAGAAGGAAAACGGTTAAAGATTCAGCTACAATTTAAAGGTGTGGAAATTGTCGGGTGTAGTGTATGTGTTTTGTGTACTTAACGCTATTGTGTTTATTGCGGGTCCACTTCAGCTGGTGGTTGGAGTAACGAAACCCAGCTCCATCCAGCCTTGGGCGACGTTGTAAGGGGGTTGACCAGGTAGACGGTCCAAAAGTAAGTCAGCGGTTATACCATCCAGTGTCCTCTGGACGTTGGTGAGACGGCCCCTCCTTTTATTTACTGCCAGCTCCGCAATCTCCATGGCCTCGGGAGCCTCCGTTCGAAGTTGGACGCCGCGGAGCAGGATCCTGACAGCCTGCCAGGGCAGAACCTGGAACCTGGGCGGCAAGGATCTTATTTGAGAATAGTCGCACCTGACCATTCTGCCGTGGTCCCCCAGGAACACTGCACAAAATTTCTGCCCCGCTTGACGGACCTCTCCTCGACGCCAAACTCCCGTTGGCTTCTGAACCGCTACAAATTTTCCGGGCCTTACGCAATCTTCCAGCGGCATGTGGAACTGCTCCCGTGTTGCCATAAACCGATTCAAGGCTATTGCAAATGTCAACGCGGTATTGCGAAACTCTTCGATTGTGACCCAAAATGTCATCGGGTCCTCGACGTGCACCACCCGGCATGCCGCGACCGATCCAAAGTCCTGGATGCTGGTGTTCCGCATGGTTCTGATTCGAGTTCCTCGCCGGGCGTCCAGTTGCGGATGTTATCGTCCGTGATTTCCTTCAACACGAGCTGGTCTAATGCGCGCTCCCTTGACCCTTTTTCGGCTGTTTGTGTTGAAATAGAACAGCTTTTAATCGCTCGTGTCGAGGATTTCCGGCCCTTTGCAACTAGTCCCGTTGTTGCCTGCTCGAACAGATTTGCGCTAAGTACGAGTCCTAGTCGTGCCTGTGGTTGCCAAGTACCGTGATGTCCAGTTTGTACTGCAATTGTTCTCGTTCCTTCGTCTGGTTTTGTTTGAGTTGAAGTGCTCTGGTGCATAGATGCGACTTAATAATGAGTCAAGGGTTTCAGGGCACTGCTTATATAGGGCAGAAACCCTTAACGCCCCCCCACTCTGTTTTAAAGGAGGCGTGACCCTCGGATGTCCTTGTCTCCTTAGAAGACAGTTGCACTTGGCTTAAAATTCCTTCCTTCTTTAGGTGGGATTGATGGACCGGGAACATTTATTATCAATTCGTTGTTGTCCTTTGAAAGATAATTTTCGATGGGGGCTTGATGACATTTAGATTTAATAAACAAAAAGACACCCAGGATAATTAGAATAATTAATATGGCTCCAGAGGAGGAGAAAATTGTAGTTTCAAAATATCTTAATGATCTTTGATGGGTCGCCAAATTTCTTGCTCGCTGTTCAATTTCGGAAAGTGATAACGCCGCCGGGAGGTCATCCCAACGAGCGGTGATACTCTCGTTCAATTCCAGAGCTTCGGAATGATGTTCAACAACCTCCGGTATTATGATTGAAAGGTTGTACGATTCAGAAGGATAGTATTCGACGTTCTGTGATGTTCCAATGGTTGCCAATGATTTTAATTGTACTGAATCTATTATTGCCTGACATCCCGGATCCAGTCTGAATACTCCCAAAGCGTAAATATTACGTGCTTCTTGTTTCTTTCCTTTACAGTAGATTTGCGCCTTTTTGCTTTCTGGCATAAAATAGAGCCAGGTGGCCGGTGCATGTAACGTCTGCCAGTATGGTTTTAAAAATGGGGACACTTTAATGTCACAGGTACTCCAACTAATCGAGGTAGGGTTCAACAGCAATGTAGACTCGCAAATTGATTGTCTGTCTGTTTGATACAGTGGCAGAGTAGTTGGTCCAATGAATTGACCATGATAAAAACGGCAGGACTTTAGGTATTCCTCAGTCGGTGTAAAATACTCCTGTTCGTCTGATGATACCGCAATGTACTGAATTCGTGGTTGGATATATGAAATTACATCTTTTTCTTGAAGTTTGTGTGTCGATGGGCAAGGGTATATTTTATACAGTTTGTACGATTTTCGTTCTAACAGAGGTATGGTAAGTTCGAAAAGTATTCTGCCTTTTGTGAAAATCACGTTAAGGTTCGTTATTTTTTCAACTTGTTCGGCGAGTAATTCCTCCGGTGATAAAGGAAACTCATACGCTAGTGTTTGCTTAATTTAATAGGCAGAGGTTAACAACTGTTCGGGTGAAAGAATAGCGGGATGTAAAATTCCTTGTTTCGCTAATAATATTGCGTCTATTAATAACAACAGATTTGTGCTATAATCATCTACTGCTCTTTCAATCTCTATTACAGAATCCCTTATTGCTGCTTCGAAACGTATTTTACCAATGTCCGACTGTGCTTCATGTAATGCTTCGGAATGAGTTGCTAATATTTTAGTCATTTGTGATATAGTTTTCGTTAAATTAACCAATCTTGCGTGTGTAACCGAGATTTCCCCTTTGATAATATGCGTTTGGTTCGCTATTAACTCAGTGATTTCCCGTTGATCCTTATAGACTTTATTTAACTCGTTGTTGTAATAATCTGCATCTTCCTGTGTCAATGTTCCGAATAATATTTTGCTGATAGTGCCAACGAAACCAAATGGAACGCTGCGTCGCGGAGATGATGTCCCATAGCGTGAAGTGTCGCCTATTGCGGCACGAATCAATTCGCTGTAACGTTCGGTAGTTTCTTCTTTCTTGATTAAACGAGGTCCTAATTCCTTGCTGAGACAGTTGACGGATTCATGACGGTCGCAAAGATGGTTCATTAACAGTATGTGTTCCTTCACATGTGGTGCACGGCTAAGGTATCTGTTTACATCCAGGGACGTAACCAAACGCCATTGCGAATGAAAGGTCCTTATCTCGGATAACTTTTCGTAAAAAAGTCCCGTATTTTGTCCGATCGGTGTTACAGCCGGGCTATCGCTAAGGACAGCGAGTGGCAACAGGAGCAAGCAAGCGAAAATCATGATTGATTTCAAACTGTGGACGAAGAATAAGCGTGTTTTAATTTATCTTGATGTTTTGTAAACAATTTATTGTTTTTCTGTAGTACTACGTTATTCAGGTCTGTCACGTCTACTATCTTGTACGGCCCAATGTAATGTGGATCGATCTTATTAATACGTGGTTCCATGAGTACGTAAACGGAGTCGCCTACATTAAATGTTGCTGGTTTTGCGCGTAAATCGTAATAACCTTTCGATCGGACTTTTGCTTTGTCTAAATTATCCGAGGCTAGATTACGGATGTTGGTCATATGTGTAATTAATTCTGTTAAGTAATCTCCGTATGATTTCAATTTTTCATCAGTTGGAAATGAGCTCGGTTCTCGGGCTGGTCTTCCAAAAATAAATTCGTATGGAGTGAAATTTGTTGCTTCATGTACAGATGTATTGTATGAAAACATTGCAAAAGGTATTAATAAATCCCAATCTTCGTAACTATCCATGTAATGCTTGAGATATTCGGTGAGTACGATGTGGCTTCGCTCCAACGATCCGTTGGTTTGCGGTCGGTATCCCGAAGTTGTAATTTGCTTGATTTTAAATATTTCGGACAAATTTGTCATGAGGTTTCCAATGAAACTAGTTCCTTTGTCTGTTAATATTGCGCGAGGTGTACCATAGATTGCGATGAAATATCTAGCAAAAGCATCTGCAATAGTAGCAGCCCGAATATTTGGTATTGCTACTGCTATGCAATATTTGGTTAAATTATCCTGCATAGTGAGAATGTATCTATTTCCGCTAGGTGTGATCGGCAAAGGTCCTACTGTATCCAAAGCTATTTTATCGAATGGTCCCATAGGTGTGTCGGTAATTAACATAGGCTGACGAGTTTTTGCTCGAACTAATTTTTGTTCTTGGCAACTTTAACATCTTCGTATGTAATTTTGAATGTCATTGCGCATTTGCGGCCATTGGAATTTCGATCGGATGCGTTTATAAGTCTTCGTGATTCCTTTGTGTCCTCCAATTAAACTATCATGAGCTTCGCGGATTATTTCTTGTCTGTCTTCTATGGATGGTGTAGTGATGATACAATTGCAAACAATAATTTGCTGTGCTGTTCCAGTGAAAACTTCTTCTAACATCTTGAAGAATTCGTTGACCGGCAGTTTATGGAAATCTCCGGTTGCTGATATTCGAAATGATTTGATATGGTGTTGACTTAAGGTGTCTCTAAGAATTTCCAAACCCGTAAGAACGTCTGATTTTTTAACGTTATCGTAAAAATTGTCGGAAAATACTATGCTTAAAGATTTATACAATCCATTATCCAAAGTTACTATATGTCCTTTTCCTGGTCGTTTTGCGAGAAGGTCCTGTTTACTTATTGTCTCGGTGTCCAGTAACAGTTTTCCAACGTTGGTTTGTAAATTACAGTCGGCAGATATAAAATGTACACAGTGTCCTTCTTCAGCTGTGAGAGTGTTCGGTGAGACAGTAATTTTATGCAGCTGTGCAGATATCACCTCCTCCAGATCATCTTCATCAGACGTTTTTTCCAAATCCGAGGCGATGAATGGATAAGGGTCGAGCGTATGGTCTAGCAAATCATGTCGAGTCGAACCGTTATCGGGTGACCGTATGACACTTGCTTCGGCAAGGGTCTTCGCAGGTAGCTGGTTTGCTGGGGCTTGTAAAACTACACCCGGCATTGGTGTCAACCCTTGCGGTGTACTAAACAAGTCTTGGCGAACATTATTTGTATACTTTATTACGGTGTCTTCGAGTGGTTCTCCAAAAGATAATGAATCGTCGTGTAGGGTCTGGTCTTCGTGTGAAGGCAAAATTTGAGTGGAATTTGCTGCTGGTAAAAAACCATTTATAGTTTCCAGGCGCTCATCTGGCATCGATATCTCTTGAGACAGGCTCGGAAAAGATCGATTTCTGTCTATGATCGGCGAATGTTGGACCTTTCCATATGCGGCCTGTTCTGTTTCGTCGGAGCTGCTGCTATCCCGATACTTGGGTCGGGTTTCTCTATCTCGTCGCGACTGTCTAACACGTTGTCCAATTGAATCAGTATTAGGATCTATTTTAGGTATCTGTATTTTGAATTCAGAATCTCTGCATTCTCGTGGCATCAATGGTAAACAAACAGATACGGGGTTACGCGACAAAGCGTCTGCGTTTTTATTCGTTTTTCCGGCTTTATGAACGACTTGATACTCGTATTCTAGGAGTCTCAGTTTCCATTTCATGAGTCTAGAAGTCGGATCTTTAACAGAATGTAACCAAACTAACGGTCTATGATCTGTAACGAGTGTGAATTTAGTTCCATAAATGTAAGGCCTGAAATATCTTACGGCGTAAACCATTGCCAAACATTCCTTTTCTGTAGCTGAATAATTTTTCTCAGGTTTATTTAAGCTGCGGGACGCGTACGCAATCGGCAGATCGTTTCCTATCTCCCCTTGACTGAGCACGGCTCCAATTGCATATTCCGATGCATCTGTTGTAACGATGAATGGTTTATCAAAATCTGGATATTGTAGAATGGGTTGCTGGCACAATTCGCTGCGTAATTGTTTGAAGGCTTGATCTTGTTCTTCTGTCCACTTGAATTTGATACCTTTCCCTAACAGGTTAATTAGAGGTTTTGCTATTAAGGTGAAATTAGGTACGAATCTGCGGTAATATCCTACAAGTCCTAGGAATTGTTGAATATTCTTCTGTGTAGTAGGTGTAGGAAAATCTTGAACGGACTTTAATTTCCTAGGATCAGGTCTGACTCCGTCTTTTGATATAATGTGTCCGAGGTATGCAACTTCCTTCCGTAGGAATTCACATTTATTGGTCTGAAGGGTTAATCCATGATCTTTAAGGCGGTTCAATAATTTGTTAACTTTAATGTTGTGTTCTTGTAACGATGAAGTGTATACTACTATGTCGTCCAAATAAACAAAAAGATCTGTCCCTTGAAGTCCAGTGAGTACTTGATCCATAAGGCGTTGAAAAGTGGGTGGTGCATTCTTTAATCCGAAAGGCATTCGAGAAAATTCGTAATGTCCATTCGGGGTTGTAAAAGCAGTTTTTGGTTTATCCTTCGGATCCATTTCTATCTGATGAAATCCACTTGCGAGATCAAAAACTGAGAAGTATTTAGCTCCTCCTAATCGGTCTAAAATTTCCGTGATTTGAGGTAATGGGTATTTATCGGAAATTGTTTTTTCGTTGAGAGCACGAAAATCTATTACCAAACGCCAGCGTTTAACTCCCTGTGCGTCTGCTTTCCTTGGAACAATCCATAATGGTGAATTATACGGAGATTTAGAGTGATCAATTATGCCTGCAGATAGCATAGTTCTGATCTGTTTCTGAATTTCTTTTTGATGTACTGGCGGATAACGATATTGCCTGGTATTAATTGGAATATCATTAGTTGTATGAATAGAATGATTAAAGTCACGAGCCTTCCCGAGTTTATCTCCTGGAAGGAAAAATCGATCAGGAAATTCTTCCACTAAATCTGTCACGAAATTCCGTTCCTCCTTATTTAAATGGTTTAAATTGAGAGTTTGTAGAATTCCATGTATCCTGTCTTTCCTAATCTTGAAGCTCGACGGGTGTTCCATTTCTGAATAAGAATCTTCTTCTGATGAACTCAAAACATCATAGGGCTCCAATAACTGAGGCTCTATCTCTACTTCAATTGCTTCTTCACTGGTGTTTATCGCCATAACGTGACACTTTCCGTCGTTGTTGGTCACGACTGCTTCCCCTATGTAAAGATGTTCGTGGGTTTTTATGCGCGGTAGGTACCCTTCCTTTATCTTCACATTTGCTACTCTTACAGCAATCTGTTGCGATGTTCTAGGTTTGATACAATATTTTGTAGCTGTCTGCTGTTCCTTAATTTGTTGAGGTAAATCTTGATAATTTGAAAAACGTAATGGTCGGATCGGTTTATTTTTCAATGTTAAGGTTCCATGATAGTAGGAAACTTCAGCTTCTTCCTGTTTTAAAAACGGGCTTCCGATAAGTCCATCTGCGTCTATTGCAAGATTTCTCACCACATAGAAAAATGCTGGAGATCCATGAATATGTAAAATTGTAGTTCCAAGGGTGTGAATCGGCGTTGTAGTGAGTCCTGTCAACTCAATTTCTTCTCTTGAAATTATTTCTGCAGTTTTTCCGAGTACGTCGATGACCACCAGATTAACAGCTGCTCCACCATCAATTAAGAATTCTCCCGTTCCTGATTCCAGTTCCGGTACCTTGATCTTGATTCTTGGTGCAGGTGCTTCCTTGATGAGTCTTCTTTCTTCTCGTCGCTGAATCGGATTTTCCTTCGGCGATCTTCCTCGTTTCCGCTCATCGTGTCGCCTGTACGTTGAGCGCGATTGAAGTTTAAAGACTTGTTTGATTCAACGGATGAATCCCGTGAATCTCGGCGATAATGCGGACTGCGCGGACGATTCCTACATGACTTCCCGTCATGTCCAGCAATGCCACAATGCCAACAATATAAATCTGACTTACGATTTTTGTCAGGATTCTTAAGAATTGAACATTTTTTATCTCGATCATCTACGGATGAATCGCGATGATTAGAAGGGGATCTCGAGGGGGTCCTTTGTCGTAAAGTCCAGGCCGTCGTGCGTCCTTGCCTCTCTCGTTCCTCTTCAAATTCAGATGTTCTCGTTGGTCGTTCCCTGAACCGATCATATCTGTTCGGAGACAGTGGATACGATACTTCGCGGTCGTGATTATGATAATCCCGATCATAACGATCTCGGCGTGACCATCTAGAAGGTGATTCTCTGGATGGCAACCGTTGCCGATTACTTAATTTCCTGTCAATATGCAGCACGGTGTCGTAAGCCTGTTCAAGCGTTTCCAAATCTTGAAGTTTAGCCGACACTTTCCAGGAAATTCGATCCGGTAAACCATCGATGAAGTTTTCTTTAACGTCATTTTCCATTTCTTTGACGAATTCTTCAGCGTGATATCTTTCCCGGATTGCTCCGCGCGTACAATAAACAAGATGACTCGTTCTATCGACGTATCGTCGAATACTTTCACCTTCACGAATACGTAGTTTCGCGATTTCTACTTGAAAATGCGACAAATCTCTACCAGGCACGAATCTCTTTTTTAAGTGTTTAATTAATGCCTTAACAGAGTCGAATTTATGCTCTATCGTGCATCTACGTGCTGGACCGATGAGTTTAGTTAAAACAATGGCAAGATACTCCGCTTCCGTACCCTCAGGAATCAAAGTTAACCCGTTTTCCACATGTTGTGCAAAGTGCGTCAACGATGGCTTTTCTCCGTCAAAAGTCGGAATGGACAAAGTGATATTCTGTATACACGTCCGTTGCGTTAAGAGTGTCATTGTATTAGCAATCGAAGCTGTCAAGTTCAGCATCTCACTAGCAGAGACGTTCGCTTGTGGATTTGCCATTTTGAAAATTACTAAAGTAACTAACTAGAGAAAACTAGTATATTGTAAAATGTTCACCTACGAGTAATAGAACGTATTTCTAAAAACCAAAATTTACGGTAATTCTAAATCAGCAGTATCCCACCGCTGTCACCAGTTTGTTACGAGCCAGGGCTGTGGGCAACGCCTAGACCGGCGATGTTTATATTACCCAAGGAATATGGTTGAGAATTTATTAGTAAGGTGCACGGACGAACCTGATGCGAAATCAGGGAGCCGCTGGGATTGATGTATGCGAGGACGAACCCGATGCGAAATCGGGGAGCCTCAGGAATAGAATCAAGCGCGGACGAACCTGGTGCGAAACCAGGGAGCCGCAGGAGGGTGAAACGTCGTGGACGAACCCGATGCAAAATCGGGGAGCCACTAGGAAAGAGTGCGCAGACGAACCCGGTGCGAAACCGGGGAGCTGTTCGGAGGTTTGGTAAACGTACGGACGAACCTGATGCGAAATCAGGGAGCCGTAGGATACAGACGAACCTGGTGCGAAACCAGGGAGCTGTAGGATGGGTTAGGTTTCGTGGACGAACCCGATGCGAAATCGGGGAGCCACTAGGTTGGAGTAGTCACCTTGTTTTGGATAAGGCGTGCGAACGAACCTGATGCGAAATCAGAGAGTCGCAGGAAAAGTTAGTTTGACTCGTAAATAAATATTCGATACAACTCGAGCGGTTAAGTTGTATCTGTGGGACGTTACTACTAATATAAAGGATTACGGAGTAAAGATAGGTTTTAACGAATCTACTCGGTTTAATGGTGAACAGTTTATGAGTTTATATTGCAACCAGTTGTTTGTACAAGTGTAATTGTCGCGATATAGTTAAATAGTGTGTGAATTATTACCTAAGCTGCACGGTGTTGACGCACTGGCGATGCGGGGTCCGAGAACGGTTACAAAGTATGCCGAAAGAACTTCAACCGGACTATGCGGATTCTAACGGGTTAACTTTATCTGAATGGTGCCGTAAGCCCAATTCTTGTTGAATGTAACCGACTCTGTACAAGCGTAACGCGACGTGACTATGCGCGTAGCTGTGTAGTTATGAACCCAAGATGATTAGAAACGGAGGGTTTATATAGTCCCGAAATGTATGGAGGGGCTAATTAGGAACCTCCATAAAAGGTAAGAGCGCGGAATCTTCGTCAGGTCACGAATGTACCTAATCGGTCGCGATGCAGTTGGTCGATTCTAAAAGGGTTAACCGTCGTGTGGTATCGAGCTAAATCTTTAGGCGTCTTCCGTTCTTACGCGAGAGCGAACGACGCGTGCGAGCGCAGCGTAAGAGAGTATTATTCATACGTAACAGGGGTGTGGAAGGTGTCCTCCGAGAGTTTCCTCGTTTTTCCGTGGTGGGGGGACCTAACCGCTAGGGACGCCCTGCGACAGCGGGCGGTCTCCTCATCCTCCGTGTCCGAACCCGAAAGCGTGGAGGCGTCCCCAATTCGAGAGGAGAGCGAGGCGATTGAACGCGTCGTCGTGGACCTCTCGTCAGTTTCTGAGTCAGGGATCGCCGTGCGGGGCATGGGGATGGGGAAAAGCGGTGAGTACCGCCGTTCCTCCTCCATGCCGCCCTTTCTACCGGGGGTTTCCTCTATGCTAAACCCACCCGGCGGGGTTGCCTCTTTTCTTATTGGTATTAGAATCGTTGTCAATGTCGTGTTTGCCGTCGTCGTATTATTATTGCTTGTTTTTGTACGGTCGTTGGTTAACGATCCGGGGGGGCCCGCTTGCCCACCACTCCTCGGACCGGTACTGGAGTATCCATCCCCTGCACCGTAAATTTCTTCTGTTTTTTCTGACATTAAATCAGTCTTACTTAGGGTCATTCTCGTTTTCCGTGACGTTGCCAAATGTCGTATAAGTGTCCAGTCCATGTTTTCGGTTTATTAACCCATTGGTATATAGAGAGGAAATATTAGGTCAACCCGGACAGAGCCTCTTATTCGGGTAAGGGGACTAAAATACTGCAGTGGTGGCCCCAGGTGCCCTGCAGGGAACGCTTGCGACCGCATAATTTTAGGTCACTGCGGCCATTCAACCCTCGGCACGTTACCTTACACCTTGGTTTGTGACTGTGGTCTAGTATGTGCCGATTTTCGGTCGGGCGGGGTATCATTGGATCCTCGTCTTCCCGATTATTATCTCGCCTCTGGTGGAAGGACTGCTGTCTCGAATGGGGGTTTGCCCCTGCAAGCTGGTAGCCCGCCTTACGCTTCTCTTGATTCATCGAGTTCCGCTTCTCGTCGGTTTAGTCCGTGGGCATCCCTCCATTCGAGTTACCTTTCTTGGTCCGATTAGTCTATGGCGGATGTTCGTGTTCATCCTATTTTCTTCTTCCTTCCTGTATACCGACACTCATTTATCATTAAACGGACGTTTAGTGTCGTCTAAGGTTCTTTGTAAGAATGGAAGATACTAGGAGAGTTGAAAGTGCGTTGGGTTTGATCTGTGAAGAAGTCTCGTCCCTCTGCACTTATTAATCTTTGTCGTGTGGGGTTAGGGTTGTCGTATCCGTAGCCTCCGTTTCTAACCGTTCCTTATTTTAATCGTACAGTACAGTGGCCTTTAACTCAATGTTTAATTTGGGTTAGTTTTGCTCTCCCTGTATGTAGATTAGGTATTGATTGCATTCTCCTAAGGTGGACTCAGCTGTTATCAGGAAAACTCCTGAGGGAAGCCGTGTGGTGGGACTGTTTGATGCATCCATACCTGTAGCGGCAGGGTCGTTCATGTCCATCATCTACGCTATCCGGCTGGGTTTAATGTTTCCTTATCTGAGTTATATATTCTTTACTATGTACTTGATCTAAGATATTTATGTTTCTTTGAGATGAAGTCACGGCACACCAGTGCCGTCGTTGTTTGGCTGGGGGGTGCCCATGTTGCGAGGGTGGCATGGGTGGCCCTCGTGAGCGTGTGGGGCAGGTCCGTCCCAGGGGGAAAGGATCCGAGGTGGTCAATCCCCCTCGGACTGGGGTGCAGCTGGTCACTGCCATCCCTCTGCCCGGGGGCGGGTGCAATTCGACCTTCATCTTTGGGGGGATGACGTTACATTTATTTTCCGGGGGGCCACCCTGGAGGGCAGGGGGCCCACTAGTCAAACTGTGTTTGTGGAACGGCGGCCAGCCACCAGGAGTACACGACGCCAATGTCAACGCCAACGTCCGGAGGCCGCAGCCCGAGCCCAGTGTCAGGGTAATATGTCACCCCGCAGTACCGGATCTGGAGGGCTCCAGGGCGTGGGGCCAGCTGTTGGGGGTAGGGCTCGTGAGGCAGCGCCGGAGAGAGTTTCCGGCGGGTATCCCGCTTCTGTCTTATTGGCTTGCCAACAATTGTTCGAGGCGGTGCGTCGGGCCCGTCGGGCACCTACATCTACCGGAGCCAGGGAGCCCTTTTGGTTGTCGCCCGGCGTCACGACCGAAGAGGACTTGGCACGCCTCCTCCACCTTCATTGTATTATCCCCTAGGGGGGGGGGGGGGGAGTCAGTGTTGGGTAACATAAATAAAGCTCTTGCTTGGATATTTGCGTTCCTTTATTTATTTGTCGTGTTTGTTTCCCTTTACTCCTTTCCCCCTGATGGGTTCATGGGAGAGGTACATTTCCTTTGATCCTGTGTGGATTGTCGGTTGATTTTGTTAGGGGTTTTTAATTGTTTATTTCCCTACAGTGGATCATAATGTATCACATTCTCTCGTTGTCATTACCTTTAATAGTTCCATGGTCTCGGGGTGGGGACGTTTCCCTCACCACTCCTCCTTGGATCTAGTTCGAGTTGGAGTTGACCAGCGGGAGCACCCGTTGTTTGTACTCTTGTCAGGGGGTGCACCGTATCAGGCGGAAGGTGTGGTTGAACATAGATTGTCTCTGTGCGTCTTCCTCCACCTGCATCGCGGATCTACGGGTGTGCACCAACGGTGGGCGTTGTCGCCGTCGCCGTCGCTGTACCATCGTCAACGCCAACGGGGGGAGTTCGGGGTGTTACTCCGTTGGCGTAGTCACCTGAGGAGGGCGGTTCCAGGATCCCGTGGGTTCCTGCCATCGCCTCTCTTATTGCTATTTCCTCGGTATCATGTGATGAGGAGTACTGCCAGACCTATTGTTATGACAGGTGTTTAACCTAATCTTGTAACGGCTGGTAGCTTACCTATTATTCCGCGCCGCGTCGCTGCTGTGTGCTGGTGGTTGATTATCCCATAATGGCGGGAAAAAGGTAGCCTAAGATATTTGACACTTAACCGTTCGTGGATTCTCCGTCTACTGCCCTTCATCTCGGATTCGTTCAACTCCCAGGTTTTGTCTTCCGGAGGGAGGTCCTTTATCCTGGACCTCAGGTAGGGAGACCCCGGGGATTGACGAAGGGAGTCAAATGTTGTGTGTTCTCCTCGCCCCACCGCATCAGCGGCTGGCCACATGGCACAGAGCAGCTGGGTTTGTACCTGCGGCTGCACCTGTATATCCCAGCCGGTCCGCGGGGGCATATCCATGCCGCCTTTCACGGCCGGAGGCTGTCGTCTATCCGCGCGCAGGAGGCTGAGGGCGAAAACCGGACCGCCGATCCCGAGGCGACCTGTCTCGATGGCCGCCGTAACCAAGTAGGGCCGCCGTTTACCCGAAGCCTGACGCGCTTCGGTTCCTCGAGTTTACCCCAAGCCTGACGCGCTTCGGATCCTCGAGTTTACCCGAATCCTGACGCGCTTCCGAGCGTGGCGCATCAGACTCATTCACTCCCCAGCAAAATTCTGCGCGTGGCGCGCCTAAAGAAGTTTACACTTCAAAAATCGAAATAATGCACCCGCAGAATACAGGCATTTTTAGGTCACTAAAAGAGTTTTGGGACACAATCGGGGCCTGCCGCGAAAGTCTTTGAACCTTCCTCTTTCGAATGAGCCCTCACCCAGCTCAAAATATTCTCATATAAGGAAATTAAGCGAAGACTTTTGACTGCACTCCCATAGACGAGTTTCGCCGTCCGCCGTTAGTATTGCCATTAAAACAGAGCACGTGACGTCACAAATTTAGTTCAGGTAGTGGTGATGAGGTGGCGCCTACTCAGGAGGACTGGCAACGTGAAATCATAGCAGAACTGAAGCGTTGGCTTGTGACATGTGCTACAGTAACAGCGTGATGCAGTCAATGTATGCATTTTCGTACGATTATAAATTAGGTCATATGCATTTTAGGTATTGACTGGGAAATGTGTACAATTACTAAACGCTTTTACTGTAACAGTTGCTTGACTTGCAATCGCTGTCGAATTTATGTTATAATTATGTGGTTATATTATTTAAAATAAAAAAGAAGAGATTGGAACTTTTTGACGGAGATTGGAAGTATTGATGTACTGATATCATATTTTCAGAATGTGGTAGTTACGTCAATTATTGCTCTTATTATTATCGTTTTTCATTCTTTTGACTATTTTATATAAAACATATTATAAGGAAAGGCCTCTAAATCGGTCAACAGTTGACTCTCTGATTTTTTTTGTAATCCTTTACGAGCCTATGTATGAGTATCGAACGCCGATTTATACGTAAATACGTGATACGTGAATACAGACACAGTAAGGCATAGTTGCCGCAACTTATCAAGACTTCTGTCGCGCTGTTGCCATATCTGTTACAAGTGTGATCATCAGCTAACTAAATGAATCGGCTCGGGCGGATATTTTGCCTCGAGCCGCCAGAAACTTTTCTGTAGGTTCGAGTCCCGCACGTGTTCATTTCTTTACTTTCTGAATTTCTCTGCATGAAACTTTTACTAACGTACTTGCGAGATTTTTCTGATTAAAATAAGGCCAAACACGATATAGTTTGAATTATATTTACTTGTTGATACTGTTGGATGACTAGCCTCCGCGACATCGATAAGGGCAAAGTATGTGAGTCCTCCCTTAGTCATGACTAGCATTAGTCAGAATGACGGAGTTTTCCGTCCTAAGGGTCAGGACTCATGCTCGGCTGCGATGTCACAACAAGGGCTAAGGTCATCCTCACCCCTCCAAATTTAGGATATAAGAACCATTGCAAAACGGTACAGGAAGCTATTCTTAACTCTTACATCCGCAGACGACGACGCACAGTAGTCCGAAACCGTAAAAACACGAACTAAATTCAATTTTTCGACCTCCTCCGAAATGCATAAAATTTTAGGCATAGTTTCTTATATGTATAGACTACACTTTAGCAAAAAATGGATTGTCGCAGGGCACTGGTAATTGCCTGAGACACCTTCAAAGAGGGGGAAAATATGTCCACTTTGGAACGATCCCATTTCTTTCTGAATTTCCTATACTTTGCGGTGCTATTTTTTTTTACAGAGTGGAGCTGACTCAAATCTGTTTCTATATTTTTAAAGAATGTTCTTCCAGCTACAAGTACATGTAACATGAAAGGTATCTAAGTATTTATACCCTTTGAAAAATACCTTTTCGCGAATCCCTATTTTTCCCCCGTTTTTCCACTTCAATGTGGTTTAAAAGAAGGAGGTAAACTCGGGGATCCGGTGATATTTATATGGAAGTATTTGTTAGAACCTACTTAAGAAGGCTGCATAAATTTTTTTTTCAATTATTTGCAATTCCGAAAGTTATAACAATATATTTGCAGTCAGAACGCCGTTTTTCCACTTCAATGTGGTGACGGTCAAGTGACGTGACCTCATCAGAAGATGAAATGTAGGGTAATGTAAATCTAGTCATAAACTTTTTTCTTTTTTTCAAAACTTTTTTATTTAATTTAATTTGTTTAAATAATTTTGTATATATTTTTTATTTTAAATCTTTTGCTAACATGTTCGTTTCATTAAATAACATCATAAACGCGCATTTGGATGTGTAGATTCTACATCCCATTGTCGAATTATTTCCATATTAACTATACAGGGTGGCCCGGAACTCGCGCGGTATTTTTAAAAAAGGGGTAGCTGAGGTGATTCTGAACAACTTTTTCCTTGACCAAAATATTGTTTGAAGCTTCGTTTTTTAGTTATTAACGAAAAACACTGGCCAATGCGAGCGCCCGTATAGCCCGAGCTCAGTCACAATTGCGCGCGGCCGAGATCGGGTGCATCGAGGGGCAACGTACGCCAAATATTACAATCGTCTTACATTAAGAATAGTGTATAATTCTTCGTTATTCATCAATAACAATTTAATTAACAAGTCGTTTAATAACTGTTCCATACTTTTATTCGTTTTCCGAAACGAATAAAGTGTTTTATTAATTATGAAAAAAGTGTTTGGATGATTAATGTTAGAAAAGGGTAGTTAAATAAACTTATCCATTCGACCGCGAATTTACCTGCTTCGACGGTGTCTTGCCATATGGTCATTGTACCGATCCTGACCTATCCTAATTTAAATTTAATTTAAATGCCACGTCCCGGCAATCGATACGATCTGATTCGCACTTGTTTCCACACGCACAGGACACGCACTTACGAACATTACGAAAGTTAATGTGTGTGTCATGTGCGTGTGGAAACAAGTGCGAATCAGATCTGTATCGATTGCCGGGACGTGGCATTTAAATTAAATTTAAATTAGGATAAGAAGCACATATAGAAGCAGGTAAATTCGCGGTCGAATGGATAAGTTTATTTAACTACCCTTTTCTAACATTAATCATTAATCATCCAAACACTTTTTTCATAATTAATAAAACACTTTATTCGTTTCGGAAAACGAATAGAAGTATGGAACAGTTATTAAACGACTTGTTAATTAAATTGTTATTGATGAATAACGAAAAATTATACACTATTCTTAATGTAAGACGATTGTAATATTTGCCGTACGTTGCCCCTCGATGCACCCGATCTCGGCCGCGCGCAATTGTGACTGAGCTCGGGCTATACGGGCGCTCGCATTGGCCAGTGTTTTTCGTTAATAACTAAAAAACGAAGCTTCAAACAATATTTTGGTCAAGGAAAAAGTTGTTCAGAATCACCTCAGCTACCCCTTTTTTAAAAATACCGCCCGAGTTCCGGGCCACCCTGTATAATTTCAATTAAATGAAATCTTTGATTATTAAATTTCAATTAATGAAATCTGTTTCGGATAGCTCGTTAGATCTTAATTTTAACACGTAACGGTTTAGGAATTATTATAAATTAAGAACAATCCACGTATAGCACGAATCACATATATTTAACGTTACCGAACAAGAACAATAATGTACAATAAAGCAACAGAAACAATAAAGCACTAGTAACGAATAATTGTATAAAGTCTCTCCGCACGCCTTTTAGCTCTTATTTTTAGAAATAGTTTAAGCGGTTGTAAATCGTTTAACTCTTATCGCAAATCTCTCTAGAACACCTGTTATCTCTCTTGATGCTAGTGAAAACCGACAAATTGTCTCCTTGCGCAGCGGTATTTATACCGCTGCGCGGGGCAAAGAGCATGAAGAGATAAGTGGGGAAGAGCGCTCGCGCTTGTCGCCACGGAACAGCGCTAGGCGCGAAGAGAACGAGCGCCCTCCCTATGAGCGAATCCAGAACAAAATCAGTTTTGTAAGAGTCGTTATATCGGCTGACAAATTTTATTTTCTGCTACCTAAGAGATAACTACACACCACAGAAAATATCAGAACCATTTCGACCAAACAACATTTTATCAAATATTATTGTTAAAATAATTATAATAAGAGAATCTTTTATCGCAATTATATTCTATAACTCAAGAAGTACCTAAAATCTTTTTATTCATAACGAATAATGTGGAAATAACAGTGCTATGAATTTAGTTCGTGTTTTTACGGTTTCGGACCACTGTGCGACGTTACTCTGTCGGTTGACTAGTTACTTGTATATCTTACTGTTATTCTTTAAACTGCTGTGTCTCCGCAATAGTTGTATTCTGAAGTGAGAACGGGATTTTAGAACCTACACTAAATTATTGTATTATTGAGTACAATCGGTCATATCCTTCACCATCGGAATCCAACATACAAAATTTTGGTGTCAGAAGTGGGATACCCGACACTTTACAAATCTCAGCCGTCAACGGGAAATACTACCCCGCTGAGCGTAAGTGGCAATTTCAATTGCTTACGGGTACTAAAGAACGCGGACTACGTCACAAGCAGCAAGGAACCACTGATCTGGCAATATTCACTGGGACCAGAGAAATCTGCAGAAATTCCAGCGCCAGCATCAATCGTCATCCTGTGAAGAAAGTAAGAAGGAAGATGCTACGTTCTGCATTGTAAGTACAATTCACCTACTCTAAATTCGACAAGACTTGGTAATCCTTAATCCAAAACAAAAATGTCCCAAAACGAAGTACATACAACCCAAAGAGAATCCAGCGGATTCTCAATGGAGTTATTAATTAAATTATTACCAGAACCATTCGAGGGCAATCCTCACAAACTTCGTTCCTTTACAAAATTCGTACAAAGTGGGAGATGAATAGTAATTATCGAGAAACAGAGTTCTTCCCTGGTGAAGTAGATCTATTGTTAGTTGTAATACAATTGAACCAGAGGTGCCAATTGATTTGGACTACAGTTATTCAGTTATACGCGGTTTTTCGTAGGTTCATTTCTTTCATATTGATTTATTTTAAGACTAGAAACAAATGCATTCTTATCTCATTCTCCAAACAGTTTCATATCTGTTTGAATTCGATGTAGATGTTCGATGTATACTGTAACTGTTTGGACGCAAGAACCGATCATATCGACGGCCTTCGATACCTGGCAAGCTGTTTTGTGATCGGGTTTTCTTGACTCGGGGTACATGTCGACCAGATGACGAAAGGCTTTCGAACTTGTCATAAAGTAGCCCCTAAAAAGTAAATTTACAAATTTTCCATCTAGGGAGTGTAGGGTGTGCGGTAGTGGGGTTTCACAGGTCTCATGAAGCTTCACCGATCACACCACTGGTTTTTGTAAAAGGTTTATTTTCGTGCGTTGTTAATTACTGGTTACAATCCGCAACCGTCGTTACTGGTTGCTCGTTACATTTCGACTGACTGGCTACTACCTTCGACCACGACGCCATCTGTTCACGGCGTCACATGACCCCGAGAAAACAATTGAGCGCGACCACGACGTACAGGGCGCGCATTTTTTATTTACGCTATCTAACTTATACACGCAACAGGGGGCTTCGCGTCGTACCTATGAACCGCTGTCCATTGTTCAAAAAGAGAACTATTCCGACTGTTGCGACATGCCGTCGAGAGAACACGTCGTTCACGTACACGCTTTTGTACGCGCGTACCGCGTGCAGTGGTCTACAATAAACCATACTGATATTGGAAGATTGAGTGTTGTGTCTTAATTCCCCCTTGCGGTAGTAGAGCCACGTCCCCAGTGGACATTCTGGGACCCTCAATTCTACACGACATTTGACGGGGTGACATCTAACGTCATTAGGCAGAATTATAAACGGACAGTGGGAGGCCATAGTTGCCAAATCACATCTTTAAGAGTTCTGTCGCACTATTGCCACATCTGTTACAATCTTGGCCATCAGCAAAATGAATCGGCTCGAACCGAGAATTTGATTCCTGCTGGACATAGACGTAGCTGCTGAACCGCAAGAAACTGTTTGGTAGATTCGATCCCCCTCGGGTATATTTTTTCATTATCAATCCCATGTGGCCCATTTCATTGTGAAATTTTTGTAGAATACTGTCTTTTAACACAGCCGGCGCGAAGAACAAAACCCTATCTTTAACCTTTCGGTATACTAAACCGTTTAACATTTCGTAAAATTTGTCTTCGGTGTTTTCCAACTTCTTCCGTATATTAGAAAGTTGCTCATCGTTTTCCTAACACAACGCTAAATTTGGAGCAAGACAATTATCGTTTACTACCATAATTTGACGGCTTAAAGCATCCACGTGCCCCATACGAGTGTTCTTTCTATGTTCTAACGTGTAGTCGTAATCCTGTAATTCTAGAACCCAACGACCGATCCTCGGATTCGTATTCTTTTTATTTAAAGCCAGACTAAGTACCTGACAATCTGTTGCAACTTTAAATTTGATTCCAAATAAATATCTGCGAAATCGGCGCAGTGCATATATAATTGCGAGTGTTTCCTACTCAAAACTGTGATATTTTGATTCGACGTCTAAGTAGGGTAAAACTAACCTCTCTCACGACGCACAGTGGTCCCAAATCCCGAAAACGCGGCCAAAACTATTTTAGCGTGATTTGGACACTTAAGATAATAGTATGGTAGGTCGTTCAATTCGTCTTGATGTCAGGTATGACAATACAAAGTCAAAAATATACATTAACATATAAAAATCGAGTTGACCTTCAATTTGTTATAAAAAAAACATCTTTTTGGGGGAAATGCTTTTACGCACACCGGCTTTGCAGCCGGTAGTGTGGGACTCTCGCTTGGCTCCTTGACTTTCAGTTGGTCTCACACGCTCTTCGCATAGCGGTACCGTGGATCGTTCATGTCGGGGCACGCCGTCGACTTTGTAGTCGGTACCGTGAACTCACACGACAGAGAGACATACATAGTTGAGCGGTGTTACAGGTCGCAACGGCGAATACCCACTAAAATCCCACCTTTTCCTTATGCCTGTAAGGCAGGCAGCACCTGAAAGAGACATCGGTGGTTCTCCTCAGCCGACACCCGATCTTTGTCTAACACCGGTGGATTTGTTAAACATCCAATACGAGTGTAGACCTCCTATGAGGGCGCGTGTCGACAGTACTTTGAACTCGCTTTTCTTTATAATGCCCATTAGCGTTAGCTCTTCAGCCGACTCGGGGCTCCATATTTCTCGGCACGACGGCGTTACCGATGAGAATCGCACATTCGAGACTCCGTACCGTACACGTACCGCACCTTCGAGCTCTTTATAATAGGCTTTCTTTCTTTCGTGGGCTGCAGTCAGGTCTACCTGCTCACCCACGACTTGCGCATCAACTACAAGCGCTGTATCTAGTTTCTTAGCCACGAGGTTTGGCTTGCGGAGCCCACTGGATGTTTGGAAGTGGGGTTCCGCATCGACACATTCGTGTGTCTTGTCTAGGGCCCTCTTTATGTAGGCTGCAATGGCGTTATGCCGTGCTATCCTAGCGGCATGTGTTCTGTGACAACGCTGTAAGATGTGGTTCAGCGTTTCTTGCTCATTGCAGCCGGCTCTACATAGGCGGTCCGCTCTTCGACCCCTATTGCTCCTAGACCTCGTGGGGAGCGCGTTGATGCGTAGCTTCGTGATGTTACCGAAGTCTTTGCCTGAGAGGAAGCGCGTTCCCTCGGTGATCCAGTTGTTCTGCGATGGGACTCGGTTCGAGTGTTTTAGGTCTATACCATCGCATGATCTGTGTAGCAGCTCTGCCCATCTACTATCAATCTCACGTTTGTGGTTAATGTTCTTTCGGCCGTCATTTAGCCTTCTCCTCGCAATGTCTATTTCTTGGGAGACGAAGGTTCCTGGCTGGACGCCGCTCCTAACCAGGTTCTTCAGTCTCTCCAGTCTTCTTAGGGGCATTAGCCATCTAAGCGATGGGATGGAAAGCCCGCCATCTCTGACATTTGCGTTGAAGAAGGCATTCACCACGTCGTGTGGGAGGGCTAGCCACTTTCTAACCGCTCCTCACGTTAGGGTGTCGACTTTCTTGAGCCGACTTAGGTTTGTGCATACTAACGTGAGCACATGGTACAAGGAGGGAAGTACCATTACCCGCAGGGCAAATAGCCTCTGCTGGGGCTTAAGCGGGGTTCTTGATAGTTGGTTAAGGGCTTCTTTGAGCTGTTCCTCAGGTCTAGTGATCGGGCGTCCCTCAGTCGTAAAATGGATTCCCAGGTATACCCACTCGTCCTGTCTCTTCATCGCGGGCAGAACCTTGCCGAAACAGCTAAACTTTATTCTGTGATCAACCACAGACTTCTTTTTATGCGGCACGTTCGTGATGGCCACTGTAAATGACTTGCCAGTGTTGACGTTTAGGCCACACTGGGCAAGGTACCCTGTGACTATGTCAAGCGTTAGCTGGAGGCCATGTGGTGTTGAGGCCGCCAGCACGAGATCATCGGCGAAGGCGAACGCATTATGTCGTTCGCCTGCTACTGCGACGTCTACCTCGTCGGGGATTAGCCGGAGTGCCCTGTCCACTACCATGTTGAATAGCATGGGGGACATCGGGTCACCCTGCTTCACACCGCACTTGGGGTGGATCTCGTCTGAGACCCAGCCATCACACGATAGGACGGTCCTACTGTGTTCGTAGGTATGCTTTATGTAAGATATCATTGGGCCTGGGACACCCATGGTTGCCAATGTATCCAAAATCGTCTGGTGTGTGACTGAGTCAAACGCTTTGGCTAGGTCAATTGATGCCATGCATAACGGCTTGAATTGTTGTCTGTGGTGTCTTAGCAACATATCTACCTTGAAGGCATTCTCGGAGCACCCATCCGCCGGAATAAAAGCACCCTGACGTCGGTCAAGCTCGATTGTCTTCACTAGCCTTGTGGCTAGTATTTTATAGAGCGTTCTTATAATGACCGACGAGACCGTGATCGGTCTGAAGTCGTCGGGCTCTGTGGCATTGTCCTTCTTCGGAATCAATGTCGTCCGAGATTTAAGGAGCCACTCGGGAGTCTTCCCGCAAGCCAAAATGATGTTGAAGACTCGGGCCAGGATTCCCAGAGGCACTGCCCTTAGCTGCCTGGCGTCCAGAGTGATTCCGTCCGGGCCGGGGGCAGTGGTCATCTCTGGAAATGTCTTGCGAACTTCTTCGATCTCGATCGGTCTCCACAGCGATGCTTTCGTAGGCCTTCTTTCTGTAATGCCAGGAGACAGCGTGCTTTGGCCGCTCACGATTTGGCGCCAATAGGGCACTATCATGTCTTCGGTAGGTGTTAAGTCGGAGCTCTTTCCTTTCAGGATGTTTCTAGGACACCTGCAGGGGTTCCTCCTCCAAGCTCGCTGTACCTGGGCATATTCGGCTCTGTGCTGTTGTCGCCTGGTTGGTGTGTTAATGGTTGTCTCCCCTGCACCTTTGTTTGGTGTTCTAACTGTTTTGGACACGGGAGGGAACACACCTCTGAGGCAGGCTGCTGACTCCTCAGAGATTCTCTGTGTGTCCCAGCGTTTTATGTTGCTACAGATTGTGTTTAGCTGCTCGGCGTGGAATATATCGTTGTCGACTGGTTCTGCCTCTTGCAGAACATCGCGGATCGTATTTAACAGGCTCTCATCGCCTGTTGGTGGGCAGGCGACGCCGGAATCTGGCGGAGCACTAGGTTCATTAAGCTCCTGGACAAGCTGCAGAACTTTCTCCTTGTGCTTCTTGTACCTCCGCTGTCCCTTGATTGCACTTCAGCGCTACCTTCGGTACAGTGCAGACGTGCTTCACATCGCTCCGCAATTTTTTGCATATTTTTCCGGTAAAAGTGTCGCCAAAAATTACGGAAACGCGTTTAAAGTGCTCAGTTAACGTACGGGAACAGCGTGTGATAAAAGTTTTTTCTGTGAAAGTGCTATTTTTAAAATTATTTGAAATTTTAAAGTTAGCGTCCCCAAGCGCGTCGTTTTACACGCGTCCGCCATCTTGTTTCGTGGCGTCACTTCGCATCACGTCGGCTTCAGTGTCGATTTAACGATCGAAAACGTTACCCGGCGTGTTTAAAAAGTGAACAGGCACCAGAGGATTACTTACATACAACTGTGAAGTGTAAAAGAACGAAGAAAAGTGCGTGAAAGCGCGGCTTTTCTGTTAGCGTCACCCACGCGGAAAAAAGACGCCATCTTGAATCGGTGGCGTCACTTTCCTTTAGCGCGAGTGACAGGTGACGGCTGTGATTTATGACCCCCGCCATCTTGGAAATACGGAACAAAACTGGAACTTTTAAAATCAGTTATCTCCGCGAATAAACGCGGCACCGCGAGACCGACCAGCTGCGATACATCAGCGTAATCAGCCGATCAATTAATTTCGCCGGATTTACCCTTTTTTTTTTGGATATTCGCCCCGGTCGCGAGTACAGCAAGACGGTGGAGGAACAACTCTCGACGCGAATCACCGACCGACGGCCCCGCGCCCAGCCCGCGATGCCCCGGCCAGAGGCCGCAACCGCGAAACCCTGGGTCGACATGGACTTCTCCTCCGATCATGAGCTCGTCGTGAAACCCCGCCGCAAGAAGTCGCAGCACATTCGGAAGCGTAAGATCTCCTCCGGCAGCAGCGACCGCACCGACCGCAACCATCCCCCCATGGACCAACCTCCCTCTCCCCCTCCTAAAGCCAACGAAAAAAAGAGCAAATCGAGCTCCCACTCCCCACCGCCCACCTCGGACCCACTTCCTCCCTCCGATGATGCCTCCTCCCACCCCCGCGAACCACGCGACATCCGATCCTTCAAGATCAAGTCAGAGCGCATCCACGCCTCTCTCATAGACTTTCTCTCCGCACCCACCAACGCCATACAACCACCCTCCCTTGCCTTCGTCATGTGCAAAGTCGCCAAATTGCAGGGACTCCTCAACGAGTCCCTCCTCCGCAACAGCTATCTCGAAGGACAACTAGAAGCCCCCAAGTCCGAAAATCTTGATCAACGGAAGACCTTCGAGTCAGCCAACACCGCGAAACCGAACGCGCCCGCCATCCGATCCTTTACGTACGCGCAACGCATCGGCGTCAAATCCGGCTCCGCCGCGCGATCTAATCTAAGACAGGACCCCCCCCCACCGTCGTCACCATCACGCCAACGGATACGGACACACCACAAAATACTGTAAAGCACAGTCCGAGGTATGTGGACACTGCTCCTTACAAGGCCACGGTTTCAAAGAATGCCCGAACAAATCGAGACCCGCCACCTGTGCTTCCTGCCAAAAGGCCGGCAAAAACTCGAACCACAGCGTAAAAAGCAATACATGCCCGGCTTACATATCCGCGATAAATCAGGTCCTCTCCCGCACCGACTATGGTAACTAACCAACCATCCATCTCCCCAGCAATACGCATCGCCCAACTCAACATGAGAAGGTCTCCAATGGTTAGCTTGGAGACAGTCAGGGTACTCGAAGAACGCAATATCGACGTTCTCCTCATGCAAGAGCCATATAATCCTAAAGGGAACTTCATCGGCTTCGGTTCACGCGCTTTAATTGTCACCGGAACCGCCACCGGAACCAGCGCAATGGCAGGAATTTACATCCCAAACCCAAATCTAACCGTGCTCAAAATCCCCCACCTAAGCAACAATAACTGCACCTGCGTCGAGATCACAAGCCCCGCCGGAAAAATTTACCTCGCCAGCATGTATTTCCAACATAGCCATGCAATAGACCCATACCTCAACCAGCTTAGACGCATTGCAAATCACATACCTCGGGAAAAACTAATCATCGGAGCAGACGCGAACGCGAAGTCACCCCTCTGGTACATTTGGTCTGTGGATGTGTTTGGAATCGCCGTAGCGACACATCGTTCCGGGGCTCTTGGGCCTATATCGACGTGTTCACATAGTGAATCTTTACCAGCAAGGTGGTATGAGCATTTGGTATCTACTTAACTGGCTTATCATGCCGAAGGGGAACGCATACGTAGGTGTCGGGTATGCGGTCTTGGAAAAACCCTGCCCTCGCTGAAAAATTTTTCAGTTCATTTGAGCAAGTTGGACCTACCTATAAGGAAACAGCCCTCTTAGCCGACTATTGGTTTGGATATCCGCCCCAGTAGCCGTTACCAGCGGGTGCCACGAGGAGGCGGAGCTGTCAGCTTTCGCTTGGTCCCAGCAGGTCAGCCGGTTGGCTATTTTACCTGGATCATCACGGTCTTCCTTTTCAGGTGGCCGCCTGCGTGTATGGTCTCAGGTATTTGCCCTCTTGGGTAGAGGGGGTGCGTTCAAGTTTGGTTAAAAATCGTTCGAATTGCAAGTTATTGCGGTAGTTGTTGCGTTCGATCTCGCCGAGTATCGCCTGTTGTTCGGGCTGCTTTGGCGGTGAGCACTAGGCGTGCGAGCTTTCTGAATTCCCCGTATAGGTGTTCGTTCAATAGCAAGTCGGCTTCTCGAGGGGGCCAAGTAAGGTCCTCCTTTCTGATCGCTTGCCTCAGGGATTCGCGCACGTCCTCGTGCCTCGGGCATTCGAGTAGCACGTGTTTGGGTGTTTCCACTTCTCCACATGCACACCTGTCGTCCGGTACCAGGGAGAACTCCTTAAGTTTCGCACGGAAGTCTCCGTGTCCGCTCAGGAATTGCACCACGTGGTGATCGATCATTGCTTTCCTCAGATTTAGACGGTGCGATACATCGTTGAAGTACGCATATGTAGTGCGCCCTTTTTGCGATGTCGACCATCTGTCCTGCCACACTCTCAGGATCTCGTTTCGTACCCTTGCTCTCGCTTGGGCCGCCGATATGATCCCGGTTCCCATTTCGTTGCCGCTTACGCGGCTTCCTTCGGTGTCGATTGCGATGCCTTTTCGTATTTTGTAGGCGCAAGCACGTTCCACAATGGCCAGGTCTGCCGGAATTTCTCCCGCGAGCACAGTAATTGCGTCGTGGGATACTGTTCGGTACACCTTGGTTATCCTGATGAGTACCTGTCTCTGCGCTCTAGCAAGTATTGTTCTTGTCTTTGAGCCGAGGAGGTCCTCTCAGGCAGCGGCAGCGTACGCCATTATCGGAATAAAGAGCCCTTTGTACAGGGTACTTAGTGCTCGGTGTTCCATTCCCCAGTTCTTTTGTGCCACCTTGGCTATGGTGTTAAAAATCCGCAAGGCTTTGGCACTTGTGTATTTCACGTGTGAGAGAATGCCCAGTCTCTCGTCGAAGTGGACGCCAAGGTACCTTACGGTAGCCTTGAGCGCCACTGTTTTCCCCTCAATCTTTATGATTGGGGGTCGTTCTCTATTGAGAGAGCCCTTGAGGGGGATCATCTCTGTTTTTGCTGCTGATAGCGCTAGTTTTTGTGTGGCGCACCACTCTGTGACTTTATTGGCGATTTTTTGGCCTTTGTTTTGGAGTGCCTTCCTCGAATTTCCGTAGATAATTACGAGGAGGTCATCCGCATATGCTATAGGCTCTCATTCGAGCTCGGTGTTTTCCAGTATTTTTAGAACCCCATCGAAGATGAGGTTCCAGCAGCTTGGTCCAAGTATTGAACCTTGCGGGTAGCCTTTGGAGACTTTCTTGCTTACCCTCTCGTGTCTCGAGCTCATCGAGACCTCGCGGTCAGCGAAGTAGTCTGCCATCAGCCTGTATATGTTTTTGGGGCATTCTCTCTTTTTCAGTTCGTTCAATACGCTGGGCCACCAGACGTTGTCGAAGGCTCCAGGAATGTCGAAAAGAAGACCCAGTACATACTTTTCGTTCCGACCGGCCACTACTTCCCTAAACTTTACCAAAGCGTCTTCGGTAGAGCGTTGGGGGCGGAAGCCGTATTGTCGGTCTGAGCAGTAAGCTGGGTCTAGGAACAGCGTAGTTAGTCTACGCGCTATAAGCTTTTCTAGTACTTTTCCAAGTACTGAAAGCAGACAAATGGGCCTATACGATTTCGCATCCGTTGGTGTCTTATCAGGGCCTTTCAAGATCGTAATGATCGACCCTGCCTTCCACCTAGTCGGGAAAACTCCTTGTTCGAGGCAGCCATTGTAGAGCCTCAGCAAGTCTTCGTGCATCGTTTGGAACGAGCGCTTGACGACTTCGACTTCTACTCTGTCTGATCAAGGACATTTTCCGCCCTTCAGGCTCTTGATCGCAGCTTCAACCTCCTGCCGAGTGAAGGACGTTGCGTCCTCCGTCGGTGCGTCGGATGCGACCTCCTGCCTTACTCTCACTTGCTCCGGGGTTTCTCCCTCGGACTTGTCGTCCGGAATGAGGGACTCCAGGAGCGTTAGGGCGGTGGAGTTCCAGTCCATCGTATAGCCTTCTCTCTTTTGAATGTTGGATACTGCTGTTTCCACATTCAGTTTATTCTGTGAGATCTTGTAAACAAGACCCCATGGCTCTTTGTTCCCCTGCTCCGTCACATAGCTCTTCCAGCTGGTTGACTTTGCAGCGCGCACAGCAGCAGTGTAAGCTTTTCTCTTCTCTTGATAGTAGGCTTTCCTTATTGCTCTTTCGATCGGACATTTCTGGTTTTGGAATGCTCGTCTACTTTTGTAGAGTCGCCTCCTCTGCCTTGTTAGTTCCGGTGTCCACCATGGGTTGGCCCTCTTGTGTCTCTGTTTGACTGGCATTGATTTCTCGCACGCGCGAATCATTGCGCGTTCAGTGTCGCGGGCGAGTGCCTCAACCCCTCCGCGACAGCTAGTGTCGTGGGTCGGTGAGTTCGTATGCGTCAAGAGGGTTCGTTCGAATTTTTTCCAGTTCGCTTTCCGCGCATTGAACCTACCTTTGAGGGTCTGGTTCTCGTGCGAGTCGGCGAACTGGAGGGTATACGCAATCGACCTGTGGTCGCTGGTCGTCCAGTTTGGGTGGACTTTCCAGTTTCTCACAAGGGGGGCTGCGTCTCTGGTTGCGAGTGTGACGTCGATCCAGGACTCCCCGCTCGGGCTTGAGTATGTAGCCATACTCTCGGCCTCGTTCAAAATTGTCAAGTCGTGTTGTGCGATGAACTCTTCGAGTTTTTCGCCCCGTTTGTCCGTCTTGCCTCCTCCCCACAGGGGGGATTTGGCGTTGACGTCAGCGGCAATCACTAACCTCGCCAGACTTGGTTCAATGTCTTCCGAGCATTGAAAGTACTGACTAATGAGGTAGAGGTCTACAGAGGCGGCCGTAATGTGCACGCAGGTCATGTGCGTGTCGCATAGGTGCGAGATTCGGACAACCGAGAGCTCCCGATTTCTGACTGCTATTGCAGCCATGACCGGGTTTCCTCCCGCTATTACCCTCGTCGCTAGCCCTAGTCCTGGGATGTGTCCCTGGGCTGAGTATGGCTCCTGTGCGAGCAGGACATCAAGGTCCTGCTCTCCCATCACGGCGCTCACTTCATCAAGCACGGTTCGGGAACGCCGCATGTTATGCTGCAGGACCCGGATTCGTGCTGGAGTGTTACCTCTGGTCGTTCTAACCATAGTTGGTGTTTAGCACTTCTCTTTGCAGGGCCGCCAGGTAAGTCGGGCAGGCCCTGTCTTGCGTTCGATGGTCACACTTTAAACCGCCCGCTTTGCAGTTGGCGCAGGCTGGAGCCTGGTCCTTGCTATTGCAGGCGGAGTAAATGTGACCGCTTTGTGCGCAGTGGCCACAGGTGTCGTGTGGCGCATTGCAATATTTGGACATGTGTCCAAATCGCTGGCACTTGAAGCAGCGAGTTACGGCGACGAAGTCCTGCACCCGGCAGGAGCTCCAGTCTTCGTAGACTCTTGCTGCTTCCTTTAGCCTTTTCCTCATTTCTGGCGTGACTTCTGCGACCCAGTTGGCCGTGTCTCTTTCCGTGCTTCTCGGCCCCGATTTGAAACGGAGCTTGAGGCCGGCCGACATTGCCTTCTGGTCGAGGTCCACCAGATTCTGCCTCCAGATAGCCCTGTCTATCTGGGGCTTCTCCATGTCTTTAGGAACCCCGTATATTATTATCCTGGGGTTCCTTTTCCTCGGCTCTTTGGCCGTTAATCCCGCTTTGCGGAGTTTTGTGTTTTCACGGAAGATTTTGAGGTCTTCCTTCCTCTCTGTTTCTATGGCGATCTCACCGCTGTGGATGGGTCGCATTACTTTTATGCGGATTTTGGCCTCCGTCGGCTTAATTATGCTAAGGACAGCCTCCCTTGTGGATTTGCTGTCCTCCTTTCCTTTTGCAGGAAATATTTTGACCACATTTCGTGGTGGTCTAACTGCCTTTTGTGGCACTCTACGGCTGTCTAGCTGCACCATCTCGGCGTAGGTGGTCGCTGGACCTCTCTTGTTCGGTGGCTCCTTCTCCTTGCGCGCCACCGTTGTCTTTTTGGAGGCAGTGGCCTGCACTGCCGCCCCTTTCGCCATCGCGTCTATTTTTCCTTCCAGGAAGCTGTTCCTTAGGAGCAGCTCCTGGACTAGTCCGTGGAGCACTTCTGCGTGCTCCAGGATCTTGCTGCCGGATTCCTTGCTTACCTTCGATTCTGGTCGAAGGCAGTGGGTCCGCAGCTCTTTCACTGTATCGGCCGCTGTGCTACGAATTGCTTCGAGCGGCCGTTTCCTTGGAATTTGTGGCGCCGCCTTTGGCGCGCCACTCCTCCCTTTCCGCTGGACTGTTTGCCAGCTCGTCTGGGGCTCTTTGGCCTCTGCTTTTTCCGGCTGCGCGGTCTCCTTCGCAGCCGAACTCTGTACCGGGGAAGGTGCTGGTGTGTTGTTCGTCCCTTCCTTCCCTGGGGTGGTATTCACCCTCCTTCGATCGCCCTCCTCCGTGGGTTTCGTCCCTGCTGGAGGAGGGGTGGGCGGGGCCTTCGATGTTGTCAAGGCCCCTGTTCTCGCCCTTGTTTGGGCGGTCGATGCCGCTTGGGCATTCGTGCTCTTTGGGGCGACAGTGGCTGGAGCCGCTGTCTCCCGCTTTGGAGTAGTTCGGGGGGAGGTTTTCTCCCTCTTCCCTACCTCGTTCGATTTCGGTGGGGGGGTGGGTCGGCGTGCCAGGCCCTTGCTCCCCTCCGCTCCTTCCTCCCCTGTTTCGCGCTTAAGCGCGACAACAGCTCTCCTCTCCGTTGTCTTAGTTTTAGTATCCATATTGTGTACATTTTACTTCGTCCCGCTGCGTGTCCCGGCCTCCTTGGACCCTCATATGGAACCCAGCGACTGCTGGGTTAGGACATCACCCAGGATATAGTCCGCGAGCCAAGGCCGACTGGGTCTCCCCAGACTCCAGGGCCCCCTTCCTCGCCCGCGTAGAATCCACTCGTGCGAGCACGTATGGCCGTTCCAAGCCGCTTGACTGGGCAACGGGCTGCTTTTCTCGCCCAGCCGCCTGTCTAGGTGAATTCGAGGCCAAAGGTACGTGTTGGGGGCGTTTCGCCCGCAGGTGAAGGCCCCCTCAGATCCCAGGTTCCTCTTCTCCACCGACACAGGTCGCCATGCACGGCAAACACATGGGAGGATTTTTAGGGCATTGTCCTCTTGCCCCGCTACGTCGGTTTGGCTACCCATGCACCATGTGGGTAGCTCGGCGGACCTCTTTCGGTACGATCGTAGCTTGGTTATGAGAGTGTTCTCAAAGCCCCGAGACAACAGCAGGACCTGTTCTGCTTGTTGCTCCCGCCTTTGTTTTGGTCGACCGCATGCTAGTGGCCAGGTGGCCTTCGCATGCGTTGCACCTCTAGTCGGGTATTCCCACCCGCAGTTGCCTACTGATGGCGCGTTCCATCCTTTCGCCAAATCGGGCAGGTTTACCCCAGAATGTGGAAATCATTTGGTCGGGAGTGGTTCTAGGACCACTCCTTCAAGCTCCTGTGCCGCGTCAAGGCAATTTCCAGTGACAGGAGACCCCTCTGGTTCAGCAGACTCGCGGACCCCCGCGGAGAAGCGCTCGCCGAAACTATAGATGATATCAACCTTCTCGTCCTAAACGAGCCAGGAAATCCGCCAACCTTTCGCTCGCACAAAGGATGCACACGCATTGACATCACTTTGGCCACAGCCCACGCGGTACAATTTACACGAAACTGGCGCGTAACTGAAGGTCTGACCTCCAGCGACCACAATTTAATTACCTTTAGCTTCCGCTCTAGCACGCCATCCGACCACCCCCCGCAACTACAACGCTTCAACACCAGGAAGGCTAACTGGGAGAAATTCCAGAAGGTCCATTAAACTCAAATCCGCGCACCCCTCCTCCGTACCATGGTGGACAGAGACTCTAACCTCTCTCAAAAGGAAAACCTACAAGGCAAGAAAAGCCTTCCAGACGGAACGAGACCCGACTCGCAATGCACGCTACAAACAGACATACACACAAGTCAGACGACAATACACAACGGAAGTTCAGAAAGCCAAAAAAACCAGCTGGCAAGAGTTCGTAACCGGTATGGGAAACGAGAACCCTTGGGGAGTGACATACAAACTGCGTATGCAGAAGATCCTCCCCGAGAAAGCTCTCGCGGCATCACCCCACGGCGACGAAATCCGTTGGGATCAATCCACCCTCAGGCTCCTTAATAGCCTGGTCCCGGACGATACACCCGACTTCTCCGACGCCCAACGTTCTAATAGACTAGCCCGCGACACTCCCCCCGACACACCGGACGCGATCGAATTTAACGCATCGGAAATCCGCGACGCAATCTTCGGCCTGAACAACGGAAAGGCCCCGGGCCCGGACAGAATTGAAGTAGAAATCCTGAAGGCTGCGTATGGCACACTGCATGAGGAACTCCACACTCTGTACAATAGCTGCCTCTCCCTGGGAGTTTTCACCAAGGTATGGAAAACCGGCTCCATCCGCGCTCTCTTAAAAGGTCCAGACAAAGACGAGAATCTCGCTTCGTCATACAGGCCCATCTGCTTACTCCCAGTACTTGGCAAGTGCCTTGAAAAACTCCTAGCCCACAGACTCTCTCGCGTCCTTAACGACACACAATTTGCCTCCAGCCGACAATTTGGATTCAAACGGAAAAAGTCTACGGAAGACGCTATTCTTAAAGTCAGAGAACTCACCGCTGACACCAAACGCCACTTTTATACACTAGTTCTGCTCTTCGACATCTCAGGCGCATTCGACAACGTTTGCCGGCCAAGTATCCTCCATAGTTTAAAGAAAAGATCATGTCCGAAAAATATTTACAACGTAATTGCCGATTACCTTAGAAACCGCGAAGTCTCACTTATCGGCAAACGCGACTCTGTCTGCAAACCAGTCTCCAGAGGCTGCCCTCAGGGCTCAATCCTGGGCCCCAGCCTATGGAACCTCGTCTTCGATGACCTCCTCATGACCCTCGCGAACTCAGGACACGAAGCCGTCGCTTACGCGGACGACCTCCTCATTCTGGTCCCCGCCAGTTCCAGAAATGATCTAGGTACCAGCGGACAACTCGCGGCGACAGTGGTAGAGGAATGGTGCGTACGTGAAAAACTGACACTTTCTTCCTCGAAATCAGAAATGATCCTCCTGAAGGGCAAATTAGACACAAAGAAACCCCCAAGCATTAAAATCTACGGGAAGCAAATTAAACTCGCACAAACAGTTAGATACCTAGGGATTCACATCGACGCCGGCCTCAGCATAAATAGTCAGGCGCTTCAAATCAGACACAAGAGCATACAAAAATTCAACTCCCTCGCCGCGATAGCTAAAAGGGAATGGGGCCTCAACCATAAGAGCCTAAAAACTCTGTACACGATCTGTTTGTCCCAATCGCGACGTACGCGGCGGCGGCGTGGTTCGACCTCCTGAACAAGTCCGGCTCCAAAGAAATCCTCCGAGCACAAAGATCAGTGCTCCTCCGCACCACGAAGGCCTACAGGACAGTCTCGACAGAAGCACTCCCAGTTATCTCGGGAACACTCCCCATAGACTTAAAAGTAAAAGAAGCAGCACTGAGGTACAAGGTCAGGAAACAGGTACCCTTCAGTATCGGAGAGTATCAGTTTCCCGACGACACAAACGCACAGAACCCGCGGAAGGCCATCCTAAAATATCTGATCACGGAATGGCAAGACAGGTGGGACAAGTCCACGGACGGCAGACACACGTACGATATCTTTCCAAACGTAACAAACAGACTAGACCAACGGCACCTGGTAGTGACACACTACACGACGCAAATTCTATCGGGACACGGAGACTTTGCAACGAAACTGCATGGGTTCAACCTCGCGTCCAGTAGTGAGTGCGAATGTGGCTCAAGCACTGAGACAGTAACGCACGTACTCCTCGAATGTGCCCTGTGGGAGACGGAAAGGGAGCTACTAAGGCGCCGGACCGAGGAACTGGGGATACCATGGCCGCCGAGCATTCGTCGACTTTGTGACACCGATCTTCACGCGCAATTCAGCTCATCGTCAAGACTGATTTTGACGAAAAAAGAAGCGATCTGGACACGACGAACGACACAGACGGTTCAAGTACGCACCCCCTCTAGTATTCCGGCCCCTCGCAGAAGCACAAGGAGCACCCGGCTCTTTCCGGCTGATTTTTTTTTTTTCTTCTTTTCTTTTTCTTCTTCTTTTCTTCGTCTTCTTCTTCTTCTCTCCCCTTTGAGAGTAACGAACACCTCGACCCCCATTGCGGGCGGCGCTCGGCGCCGTGGTGGGTGAGGTCTGACGGCGCAAGCCAACCCGCCGGGATGAAGCGCAAGCTGGCGGCTCTACCTTCTCCTGGTCCCCGCTGGACAGCTCACCTCGTCGTCTTCGACGTGGAGGGCTGACTAAACGAGCCGCTTCCCTCACGGGTACATCCAACTTGCACAATGGCTCCTCACGGATGAGAGCAGGGTTTTTTCCAAGCCGCACGCATTTCCACCTTCGCGTGCCGCTCCCCTGGCAGTGACCAATAGAAAGTACTCATACATGCTAATAACATCCTGCTGGCAAAGCTGCTATAGGGGGAACCCTGAGGCGCAGCGCGTCGATCACTCGACTCACAAGCCGACACTATCTGTCCCTTGATTGCCTCAAGGGTGCGGTTAGGAAAGTAGGGCGCGAGGGCCTGGTTTATGAAGCGTTCACCCGCGAAGGTCAGGTGCGCTTCTTGCCGCGCTAAGAGTGCTGCTTCCTCCTCGCTCCATGGAGCTTTCTTATGCAGACACTCTGCAACGGGTTCTCATCGTGCCAATTCTTGTGCATACGCTGTTCATGCACACCTCGCCCTCGAGAGGTTGTGAATGTAGACTCGCATCCCGGCATTCTACAGGGGAATCCTGGGTCTGGAACGGCTTCGGCCACTGGGCCACCGATGTCGTTGTTAGTTGTTGTGCCGGATAAGCCTGTGGGCCATCCGACATTAATGTCCATCCGAGGCTTGTTAATACTGTTAGGGCCAACATGTTAAGGTCGTGGGGGCCGGCAACCCACCAGGACCGTTAGATCGCTGGGGCAGCTCTTAGTTTCCCCCCGGACGGGTACTCGTGGCGGGAACTAACGTAGAGGTGGCTGCTTGCTAACAGTGACTCTCTCAAGGGATTACTATGTACTGATGGGGCCGGTCTCGGATACTAGTACCGACAAGTCGGCCCGACACTTCCAACGACCAGCCTCATCACGTCTAAGGACATGGGCAGTCCACGCCACTACTCGGACTCGTCTGCGGAATATGTACACTGGCGCGGTGTTCCGCAGCAAGAATAAATTTTTCCATAGCTGGAAGCCAGGTACAAGCACATTGTGGATTTTCGGCTGCGCGCGTTAAAGTGCCAGCGGCGCAAAGTGGGACGAGCCTATTGTTCCGTTGGACATCGGGCAAAACACACAAAAAAAAAATCGAATTTGAAAATTTTATTTCATAGGCAAGAAACTATGAACCTTTTACAATTATGTGCAACAATTTTTTTTCATTTTTTCTCACTAGATAATCCAGGGTAGCCAATAAGAAATACCTATGTAAACAAATATTTTTTCTTTATTTGTTGTTTAGTACGTCTATTTAACGATTTTACTTAAAACTTTTGTGCAGTACATAGAATAGAATAGGATAGAATAGAATTTTATTTGCTTTTCGGCCTCACAGCCATGAAAAGGAACTTATTTTACATTCTTAATTTTACCTTACATTATGTTCTCCTTCACCTGCCTTACGCTACATTTCTTTATTCCTACTTACTTATTATCTATAACCTTATACTATTATCTATAACTTTATACTATACACTAATATAATGTACACTAATACTATACACTACACCCTAATTTGTATGTTAAAGCATTTGTATCTCTCTATCACATTCAATGCCATCTATCCCCATTCTTGTCCTCCCTATTCCTTCTTTTTCTCTCTTATTTTCCTTTCCACCTCTCTTAACCATTCTTCTGCCTCCTCGCTTTTGCTACCACTGACCAGATCTCCAACCCCCATGTTCCCTCTTTCCAGCTCCCTGCAATCTCTTACCATATGTTCCAAGGTCCCCCACCCTTCCTTGCATAATTCGCATCTCCTTTCTTCATCATCTTTCCAATATCTATTCCACGTCTCCGTGTTCCCGCACCTCGCCCTTGCTATCAGCCTTTGGTTGTTTTCCCTACCCTCCTTGGCCAGGTACTCCGTTAGCACCCCCGTCCTTATGTGCTTATATCTATTATTGTATTTGCCCCTCTCTATTGCATTGCCTTGCCCCTGCCTTTGAACTTGCTGGTCCCTTTCTTTTAGCCTCATCCCAACATTTTGCCCCTTACTTCTTAGTTGGTCTAGTCCTGCTTGGCTGACCCCGTTTCTTTTCAGATAGTCTTCTCTCTCTTTCCTGGTCGCTGTCTGTACTCTGCCTGCTTTTTTTTCTCTAATGCATTCTTTAACTATTTCTCTCCCTTCTTTTTTCTTTACCCTTTCTTCGAATTGGATTGCTCTTTGTCCCAACCTGATTCTTATCTTGTCCCTCTTTGCCTCATCTAGTACTATGTAATCTGGTGTGCATCTATCCAATCCTAGCACCCACTTGACGTACTTCAGTTGTATTCTTTCTACCTCTATCATTTCCTTCCAGCCCCATAATTTGACGCCATACATTAAAACCCCCATGACTAGCATGTCAAACATAATCATTCTGATCTTGAAATCATTCTTAAATTTTCTCTCCCCTATGCTCCATACTTGGTTCATGGCTATGGTTGCCCTCTTTGCTCGCTCTCTTATATTCTTCGCCATGTTTCCATTTCTTTGTAACACTATTCCAAGGTACGTGAATTCTTTTACCTCCTCCAACTCCTCTTCCTTCCATTTCCATTCCCTCTTTCCTTCTTTTCCTCCACCTTTTCTAAATGCCACTACTTTTGCCTTACTGACATTTAATGTTAGTTCCTACCGGTCAAAGAACCTTTCCATTCTCTTCATCATCTCCCTTAGTTCTACCTCCGTTAATGCTACTAGGGCTATGTCATCCGCGTATGCTAGGGACCAAAACTTTTCTTTTCCCACTACTAGTCCTCCCACTTGGCCTTTCCTTAGTTCGTTCTCCATTTCTGCTATGTATACGGCGAATAGTGGGCTCAATGGGCAGCCTTGCCTGAGCCCCTCTTCTGTCCAAAATTGCTCCGACACGTCCCCTTTGCTTCTAACCACGTTTTTGGTCTCCTCATATATTTCTTTCGTCCTTTCTATCAGCCCTTTCCTTATTTTGCACCCTTCCATGCTACGCCAGAGATTCTTCCTTTTTACCGAGTCAAACGCCGCTTTCACGTCCACAAACAGAGCATACACTTTTCCCCTTTTTCTCACTAGTTCTCTTTCTATTACATGCTGTAATATATGTATATACATTATCAATTGCCCCCCTGTCCTTTCTGAATCCAGCTTGTGTGTCCGGCAGGATGTCTTTCGCCTCTACTTCTTTTTTCAATCTCTCGTTCAGTACTCCGGCATAGATCTTATATGCCGTTGATAGCAGACTTATCCCCCTGTAATTTTTGGTTTCCTCGACGTCCCCTTTTTTTGTGTAGCATCGTTATTACTCCTTTTCTCCACACCTCTGGGAATCCGTTACCTGTCCACACTTTCTTTAGTAATTCTTTCAGTCTCACCCTGGTGTTGCCTTCACTGAAGATCCAAGCTTCATTTGGTATTCCATCCGCCCCCGTTGCCTTTTTCTTCTTCAGTTTTCTTATTTGTTTCTCGATTTCTTCATCCGTCAGCACTGCCTCCTCCTCCTCTGAATCTGTTACGTGCCCCCTTGTTTCTCCTGCCCTCTTCTCGTCTTAACCGTTGAGGAGTTTCATGAAGTGTTCTCGCCATTCCTCTATTTTTATGTTATTATTTGGTATTTCCTCTCTTTTCCTCTCTTTGTTTATATATTTCCATATCTGACCCTCCTTTTTTGCACTTCTTATTTCTTCCTCTTCCACTTTTTTCTTTGCCCTTTCTTTGTCCTCACATAGTTTTCTAAATTGCGTTTTCCTTGTCAGGTACTGCTCCTTGCTCACCTTGTCTGCTTTCCATTTTCTATACCATCTTCCTACTTTCCTCTTCTCCCTACTGCATTCCCTATCCCACCAGTACTTTTGTCCTATTTCTCTATACCTCAGCTTTATTCCTCTTCTATCCATTGCTGCTGTCATTCTGATTTTAAGTTGCTCCCAGTCTTCTCCCCACTCCCTTCTTTATATTTTGCTTCCTTTGTGTTATCTTTGTATTTCTCTATGCTCCCTGCACTCCAACTAATTATTTCCTCTTCCAACTTCTTATACCTTCCTGTCTTTTTCCTCCGATTCTCTGTGATTATTATTTTCAACGGTTGGTGGTCGGATTCTGTTTTGCTGTCTATATAGAATTTCTCTATTTTTCCCAAGCCTGCAGTATTAACTTGTGCAGTACATAATCTTGCAGCTATAATAATTCCAAAATTAAAAAAAAAATACTTAAAATTGAAAATGGAGCTTTGTTATACTTCATAATAAATGTCATATAAACATTACTTAATCACGCAAATTGACCAGGATTGCGCGCAAAAAACTCTTCACCATTTTATTCTAGAAAGAATATAGATTATAGTTATCCAAGCACATGTTGCTTTTTCTTGCTTTTTCGTGAGATATTTAATATAATTCTCATTGTTGCCCTAACTAGAGACTCGAATCTAATCAAACGGAGCGTGTTTGTCATATTTTAAGTAGGGTAACTAGACATTAATATATGTACAACTATTAAATAAATCAAATATTGTTATGTTGAAGGAACAATGGTACTTTATTTTTATAAACAATGAAGATTTTTTGTCGATTTATTCGACAGGGTCGTTCGACAATTTGTGAACTACTTTATATGGCCGGTTTCGAGAGTGCCTTATGAAAAAAAATTGAATATTTTATTTTTATTATTCACCGATCCACGAACTAAAAGTTTGTATCTCTCTCATCGTTAAAGTTTCTTGTTTCTTAAGAAGTCATAGCGAGCAGCCCTCAGCGCAAGCTAGTAAAAAGCTAGAGTTGTTCCGTTTGTGCAGGAAAACCCGATAATTATGTCATCAGTAAAAGTTTCTGCGGACTACATATTACTAAGGGTTTTATTATTTGGGTCATTTATATAATCCTTTCGTTCGGCAGGGCTGATTAGTAGCCTAAATACACCTAACCGCTTGCAGAGTAAAGAATGAGCTATGAATAATGTTTCTCTTTTACAATTACAACAATAAACCAGAATTGGCTTCAAATGTACTAAATATAAACTACATTGTATTGCCAGTCTCGAAAATATTAATATCATGACTGTGCCAGAAGCCAGAGAACTTTTTATTAAAGAAATGAATTTAACATAATGGAGTTAAAATAATACGTAACGAAATACATATAACAGCCTTTCAAAAATATAAATAATAGCACTTTGATAGAGCCGAAAAATATATAACCATAAAAGATTCATTATCAGAAAATCATTAGTATAAAAGCAATTTCTAAGTTGTATATAATTAATCTTCATTGTTTATAAAAATAAAGTTCCATTGTTCCTTCAACATAACCATATTTGATTTATTTAGTAGTTGTACATATATTATTGTCTAGTTATCCTACTTAAGGGGGGAACCTTGTGTAAAATGAAATTTTTTAGCATTTTTGTTTTGCTTAAATCGATAGGAAATTTCCTCAGGAATATGATAAAACAAGTTAGAAAATGATCAGAGATGTTCTTGTACGTTACTTTCAAAATAAAGTGAACGGTTGTATTGGACGGAGCGGCTCAGGTAGTCGGGCCCTCGTCGGACGCTCGGTCTTTCGGTCCCTTCGTAATCTGACTGTGTTAAAACCTATACTAATGTACACCAGTTGTTATCCCCACCATAGCACTGCCGTTTTCGGCATCTATACGTGTACATTTGTGTGTATAACGGTTTTGGAAAAGATGCCCCTTCGGCGAGGGTTCTTCGCTCATTGTCAGTTCAGCAGCGTCTCTTGAGTGAAATCGGTCGTTTACAGAGCCTCTTAGAATACGAATAAATTGAAAATGAGTCGAAAAGTTCAAGATAACAATCCTAATTATCGTCCGAATCGTCCCAGACGGCGAAAAGCTCCTAAAAAGAGTGCTGAGATAGAAAGTGAGGAGATGAGCGGAGGCGAAGGAACGAGCTCTTCTGCTAAAAAAATAAAAGCAACGTCGGCAGATGTAATTATTAATTTTACACACTGCTACCGGATTATAGAATTCATAAGTGTTTTTACTGCATTATCAGATATTTCTGTGTGCAAAACATGTAAACGGAAACAAACATTTGGAGAAACAGGCAGCCGTGGATTAGGTTTTAAAATCGCCGTTACATGTGCGTGTGGGACTGTTTTAATTAATTCGGGACCTTTTGTAAATAACAGTTTTGAAATTAACCGCAGAATTGTGTTTGTGATGCGTTTATTAGGCGTGGCACGTAAAGGAATAAATATATTTTGCGGCATGATGGATTTAGGCTGTGAATTGAGTGTAAGTGCTTATGACGGCATTATACAGCATATACATACCGCAGTGCAAAAAATGTATAATGATGTGTGTCACAAAGCTGTTGAAGAAGAGAAGCAATGCAATGAAAAAAAGGAACAACCCTTGAAAAATTTCAAAGTATCTGGAGACGGCTCCTGGAAAAAGAGCGGATTTTCTTCACTCTACGGTGTAACGACGCTCATCGGTTACAGCACGGGGAAGATCATCGATTTATTGGTGAAAAGTAGCTATTGCCAAACTTGCACATTTTATAAAAACGATAAAAAGAACCCCGAATATTTAGAACACAAGGAAGATGGGCATTGTGCAATAAACCATAGTGGCTCTTCGGGTAAGATGGAAGTAGATGCTGTGGTAGAAATGTTTCTCCGCTCTGAAGAATTACACGGAGTACGCTATAGTAATTATATAGGAGACGGTGACGCTAAAACGTTCAAGGCCATATTGGATATTGAACCGTATGGTCATGATTTTAAAATTAAAAAGAACGAGTGCATTGGACATGTGGAAAAGAGGATGGGTAGTCGGTTGCGCAATATAAAAAAGAGTGCAAAATTAGGAGGAAAAGGAAAGCTGACCGATGTGTTAATAAAGAAATTAACAAAATACTACGGTCTCGCTATCAGGCGTAACAGTGATTCTGTTATTGCGATGAAAAAGGCGATAATGGCAACGTTTTACCATCTGTCTTCTACAAACGAAAAACCGCAGCACGACGACTGTCCACCCGGCGCCGATTCGTGGTGTAAGTGGCGCGTCGCACAAGCTTTGGGGCAAGAATTTGAACATCCACCTCCACTACACGAAGATGTAGAGAAGCATATTCGCCCAATTTATGAAGATCTGTCACGGGATGATTTGTTAGAGAGATGTTTAGGTGGGCATACGCAAAATGCTAACGAGAGCTTTAACGCTCTCGTTTGGCGTTTAGCTCCTAAACATCTCAACTGTGGCCATAAAATTGTTGAAATTGCTGCTTTTTTGGCTGCCGGCATATTTAACGAAGGATTTTCGTTCATCCTGCAAACAATGCAACAGCTTACCATTGTAATTGGACAGCAGAGCAAAAGATTTGCCGAAAATGAGGACAAACGCCGTATTAAACAGCACGAGCGCCGCAGTCTTCATTGCGCAAAAGAGGCTCGTGCTTCTCGAAAAGAAGAAAAAACGGCTGAATTGCAACATTTTGGGGAAGAGGGAGATCTGTTCTATGGCCCTGGAAGCGCAGATTAGCAAAAAACCGCGGTAAGTTAAAATGAATTACGATTTTTTCACGACTTTTCTGTTACTCAAATTTTAAACGCATTTTTCTCGAAACGCAAAATTTCGCATGCCGTGCAACGTAGCTCAAAAACTGATTACTCGATCTTTATGAAACTTGGCATACATATTCTATAAATAATTGGCCTCAGCATGACGAGCTCCGATTTCTTTATTTTTTATTTAAAATATTGTTATTAACAATTGTTCATAACCGAAAAGCCGCTTTTTTCTTCAAAACTTTGCCATTTTTGCAATTTTGGAAATTTTAATAAAAGAAGAATGTTATGCTGAGCGTTTTTGCATAAACTAACTATACCATTTTGATTTTTTTGTTTCAGATCATTTTTGTGCATTGTACACTGCACGGCGAATTTACAGGATGCCATTTTCAAGCCGCCATTGCACCATTGTTACTAACAATTAAAATTTATAAAAAATATTTTTTTTTACATTATAACGTTAATAAATGATACTTCAAATTTTAAATCAATCTGCGCATTACATTTTTCAAAAAAAATTCTTGAAAAACAGACTATTTACATAAGGTTCCCCCCTTAAAATATGACAAACACGCCCCGTTTGATTAGATTCGAGTCTCCAGTTAGTGCAACAATGAGAATTATATTAATATCTCACGAAAAAGCAAGAAAAAGCAACATGTGCTTGGATAACTATAATCTATATTCTTTCTAGAATATAATGGTGAAGAGTTTTGTGCGCGCAATCCTGGTCAATTTGCGTAATTAAGTAATGTTTATATGACATTTATTATGAAGTAAAACAAAGCTCCATTTTCAATTTTAAGTATTTTTTTTTAATTTTGGAATTATTATAGCTGCAAGATTATATACTGCACAAAGGTTTTAAGTAAAATCGTTAAATAGACGTACTAAACAACAAATAAAGAATTTTTTTTTTTTACATAGGTATTTCTTATTGGCTACCCTGGATTATCTAGTGTGAAAAAATGAAAAAAAAATTGTTGCACATAATTGTAAAAGGTTCATAGTTTCTTGCCTATGAAGTAAAGTTTTCAAATTCGAAAATTTTTTTTTGCCCCGATGTCCAACGGAACAATAGGGTCGTCCCACTGTGCGGCGTATTGCTTTTCTCCGCGTGGCAGATCATAGCGAGGGCATGGTTTCCCATCGCTAAGTGCCAGCGGCGTATTGCTTTTCTACGCATGACGAGTCATAGCGGCGACATGGCTGCCCATTGCCATAGTAAAGCATTAAATAAGGCTATAAAACGCCACTAATACGATGGCGGGACCTCAATAACCATAGTTACCATCATAGTTCCTATGTATCGCTGGGAGCACCGTGAGGCAAAGTATTAATAACTAGGCCACGGTTTTGGGCTTTCAGGGATCTTGCTGGGCACATTGATCTTTGGTCTTAGACCCAGGATAGGTGCATATATCCCGTGTGGCTCTTTAACATCCATACGCGCACCTTGCATACGTATTCATTCCTGGTTCCCGAGGGTGACGGGCACGACAGACGCCGGCGTTGTCGTCCTCCTGTTAGGATTCTACCTGGACGTAATGCTGTTAAACCGTCTCCAGTTCATCCATGAGCCCCATAATACTCGAGTGGTTAAGCTACGCATCTGGGCCCGTGTTATACCCAGTTGCAACAGCTCTCTAACACTCTGGGAGCTCCAAACCCCCCGCCACGAGATGGTTATGGCGGAGAAGATGACATTTCCACGTGGCACTCCTGCATGGGCTCCAACCAGATCGTAGAGTTCCGAAATCGACTCATACTTCGCCACTTTATGCCTGTGTGCTAGATCCAATGCCCCTTCGCTGGATACAACTTGCGCATCAACAACAACTGCCCTATCACCTAGGACAGCTGTGAGATCCGGTTTACGGCGCCCGACAGATGTAGAGAAGGCTAGCTCCTCGTCCACCTGCCATTCCTTCTGTCTAAGAAAAACAGCAACTCGACGGCACAGGTCGTTGTGCCGCAAAATCCTCCCGCCGTGCGTGCGGAAACAGCGCTGAACGCAGTGCGCCTGAGTCTTCTTTTCAGGACACCCAGCGCGACAACGAACATCGCGTCCCTCACGACCACGGAAGACTCACTCTCGACGGTAGGCAGTTGGCCCGAACGTGATGGTAATGCACGTAATCGGCCCCTGCGATGCCAGAGGAACCCTCCGGCACCCAATCCGAACTCATGCGAGCGTTAGCAGACTCACGGAGCCCACTCCCGTCGCATGAGGCGTGCAACGCTGCAGCCCAACCTCGTCGGAGTTCGGAAGTCGTAGATACCCTTTGACCTCGCAGGCGCATCTGGTTTTCACACCAGACCAGCTGCCGGGCCATATAAGGCGTCTCGGCAGCTGCCCTCGCCGGAGGGAAGGCACTCCTACATAACTTCTAGAGTCGCTTGCATTTCAGCATCGGGATCAAGGTTTTAAGTTGGGGCAAACCGAGACCGCCCTCGCGTATCTGCGCGTGGAAGTATCCAGCTGGAACGTCATGGGGCAGACGTAGCCAGGTTCGTACCGAGGCACGGTCCCGGACGTCGGCCGTCTTCAGCACCTTGGCACATACGTCACCCACTATCCACCGATGGTAGTAACGGGGTAGTAGGTAGTCCCGAAGCAGCCGCAACCTCTGCTGAGGCTTGAGCGGTGCCCGGGTTACACGTGTAAGCGCAAGGTCCAAAGGGACCGGCTCTACGAAATCCCGCGTTCCTTCGAATGCTGCGCCCAAGTATCTCCAGACGTCAGACGGGGTCACCTGCCTTAACGGCACATTCCCAAGATGGAATGTTGGGTCTGTGATGACCCTCACCTTCTTCTCACTGCCTTGTGATGATACTCGTAAACTGCCTTTATATACTCGAGGAAGCCAGATGGTAACTCTGCTTCCTCGATGCCCCTTATTATGGCCCGGTAGGCAACCGTATCAAACGCCTTTGATAGGTCCACACAGGCCATGTGGACTGACGGGCACTTCCTACGCGCTTCTCGCAGCACCGCCGACAGGATTGTGACGTTCTCACATACCCCATCGACGGGCCGGAAGCCTCGTTGGCGCTCGTCCCAGATGTCCAATTTTGACAGTCTACTCGCCAGTATCTTGTGGAGCTGCCTCAACGGTACGGATCCTACACTCAGGGGCCGGTAGTCGGCAGGTGTAGGCCTGTCCGGCATCCCAGCCTTCCTGAGGAAGACTGTCCTGGTAGCAGCTATACGATCAGGTGCCTCTCCTGTAAAGAGCAACAGGTTGAACAGCAGTGCTCGCAACACGGCTGGAACAGAGTTCCACAGTCGCGGAGACACGCCGTCGGGACCTGGAGCGGACGCGGCCCTTACGGCATGCTTCTCAACGTCTTGCAACGTGATAGGCATGCACAAGGAGGACTTATCGACTACGGTGGGATCACTATCCCCCGAAATCTCGCCCGAACCAACACCCTCAAGGTGAATACCCCGAGAGGTCGACTCACCGGACCGCCTCTGCCTCATACTGCCCGGCTGTCTAGGGAACACCGACTCTGCCATGTCTTCTTCTACGACACTGACGGTCTCCATAAGAGGCCGCCAGTATGCGTCGAAGTCGACAGGGGACGGTCGGTTCCCTTCGACCTCACCTTCCAGAATTCTAATGAGACAGGAGCGCACGTTCTTACGGAAGAGCTTCTGCATTTCTGCATATTCTTCCCTGCGCTTCTGCTCCCTATTCTCTCTGCTGGTAGGATTGCTTGGTCGATGTCTAGCTGTGCGCCGAGGATATCTCCTAACTCTGACCGGAAACACGGCACCTAACCATCTATTGACGGCTTCGATGTCTACGTTCCCATCAAGAGCTGACTGCGCTATTTCACGCAGCCTACCAGCCTGGAAGCTCTCAACTCGCGACGATCGCTCAATACGAATCGCTGAGCGGAGCTTCTCCAGTTGTTCCGGAAATGTCAGGCTGGCAGGAGGGCCGCACCGTTGGGGAGACGAAATGGTCGAGGGACCGGCGGTATCCTCGGCAGCAACCGGAGAACCCGGTGCCGTCTGCTGGCAGAAACTGTGGACCAACTGGGAATACTGGTCCTGACGCCGTTTACCCTTGATGGCCTCAACAGTCCTATGGGGGAACAGGCCATGCAGGTGGATGTTCATGAACCTGACCCCGGCTGAGCTGGCGGTAGCCTCAGCCCGAGCCATTCGTCTCTCCTCCTCTTCGCTCCAGCGGGCTCTGGACCTTTCAATAACGACCGCGCTGTTGGCTTCGACAGGGTGCGCATGACGTGTGTGGACACCTCTGCCAATCTTGGATTGAAAATCCCTACTGCAGTATTCGCAGACGAACGTTTCGGGCGCGGCGGGAATTTCCCGATTCGTTTCCTCCCGGATTCGTGGGACTCTTTCATCCGACGCACTGTCCTGCTCGTCACCCTCCTCAGCACACCTTCCACTCATGACGCATAGTGGCCGGGCCATCCGAGAACCCGGCCGTGGATCATTTTCTCTATTTTTCCTGTCCATTGTTGCTATGCGTTGGGGATCAGTCGGATTAACAACCGAAAGTCCCCAGATAGCCTGTTCTGTTTTTGGCCTCACAACTTCCGTGGAACTCGGCACTTGAGCACAAGGCCCTTCGAGGCGCTCTCGCAGCGGTAGTTGAGCGGTAGCTCTTAGTTTCCCTCGGATGTTCGGAGGTACTCACCGGGGGAACCTCGTGAAGGTGGCTACTTGCTAACTATGACTCGGGTTCTCTCGGATACTAGTACCGGCAAGCCGGCCCGACACTTCATCGATTGCCCTTATACTATGGCTATGGGGACTTAGTCTCGGATACTAGCGCCGACGAATCGGGCCGACACCTCAAACGACTAGTCCCATCACGCCCGGAGACTTAAGCTGCATTGCTACCACTATGAACTTGCCACCAGCGGCGTATCGCACGGCAAGATGATGTGAAGGAGCTCCATGAGACTTAGTTTCAACTTTAAGTTCATGGTGTTCCACCCCAGCAAGAGGTGAAAATTTAATGGCTGGTAGCCAGGTACTAGCAATACTGCGATGTTTCTCGCGCCGCGGCTAAGTGCCAGCGGCGTATTGCTTTCATTTTCTGGGCAAGTCATAGCGGCAACATAGCTGCTTAGGCCATAGTATAATATATATAATAATATACAGGGTGGGGCAGTAACTATTAGCACCTCAGATATCTTCGAAACTATAAGTTTCACAGAAATATTTGCTGAAATAAAATTGCACAGTACGAAGGGGGCCATCGGGTGGCGGTAATTGTTTTTTGCAAGTGGAGGTACTTCGGACATTTGAAGGTCACCTCCATTTTTTTAAATGGTTCGATATGTTTTTGCTTCCGTATCACGATAGGGGATCTTAAAACGAGTTCAACGACCTATTACATAAGGCCATTGAAGGTCACAGAAAGGAGAGAAAGGCGATAATACTTACGGTTTTGGTAGTAAATGAAACATACGTATTTTAAACAGTAGCGGAATGGGTAATGCTTACCGTTTACTTCACTGAGAATAAACACTGCTTGAAGGACACTTTAATAGTTTGCAGGATAAGTGTACTATTCAATATACAAATAGTAAAGAGAAAGTGTACAAAGAAGTACCAACTACACCTTATGTTTGCGATGGAGTGTTGAATGGAGGAGTCGAGGTTTAATGTAATTTGTAAGATTACATTCCTCTTAATAAATAATTTATTGTATCTTACTCGTATGGCTCCTTACTTCCTTAGCACTGATTATATGTTAAAGCAGCTTAAATAAACTTGGCACGAGTGAATTGTTGTAAATGAGTTGCAACAAGACTGCGGTAAGAAGAAGCAGAAGAAGGCCGATTCGTATCAGCGCGGCTCTATTTATAGTTAATTCCTTAGTGGAAAGGGAGCGCTCCTGCTGCCGCACAATAGGGCCGGGCGCAGGGGAACGCGAGCGCTCTGTTGCTACGCGAGCATAGCTAAATCTTGAACATTCCGCCCGCCTCGGCTCGCGGTCCGAGGCGAAATAGCAAGTACGGGAGATCAGTGCAGTGCGCCGGAAGAAAGGAAAGTTATAACAGTGTTTCCGGAGGTGCCGGGAGTAAACAGATTTTAGTAATAGGTCGTGTCAGCGTGGTAGCGGCGGTGCGGACGGTAACGACTCGTACACGTGCGTCGTCGCCCGCGTGTGTCGCCGTAACGCGAGCTAGCGGCCAACGGGCCGGTGGCGTCAGCTCGTTGATGACCAGGCACAGATCGCCGATCTTCACATTCGGCTGCGGGGTAAACCATTTTCCCCTGAACTGCAGCTGATGGAGATATTCCCTCGACCACCGAGCCCAGAAGTGGTCCCTCATCTTCTGGACCAGGAGCCATCGGCGGAGAGGGGTGACGGATTGTGGCGTTACAGCGGGTTCCGGAATTAAATTTAAAGATTCTCCGACCAAGAAATGTGCTGGGGTTAGGGCGTCGACGGAGTCGAAGTCGTCGGAAAGCGCCACCAGCGGTCGGGAATTGAGGCAAGCCTCGATCTGAGCGAGGAGTGTTGACAACTCCTCGAATGTCAATGGTGTTTCGCCCGTCACGCGACGAAGATGGAACTTCAACGACTTGACGGCGGCCTCCCAGAGACCACCGAAGTGCGGGGCAGCAGCTGGATTAAATTCCCACGACGTTCCTTCCTGGGACAGGCGACAGGCGAGCTCCTTCCAGCTGAGTTGAGCTGCTGAGAAAAGCCGACGTAGCTCGCGATTCGCGCCAATGAAATTTGACCCTTGGTCGCTGTACATCGTCGCTGGGGTCCCACGACGGGAGATAAATCGGCGAAAAGCTGCGAGGAAGGCAGCAGTGGTGCAATCGGAGACGAGCTCCATGTGAACCGCTTTCGTCGCTAAGCATACAAACAAAGAAACGTATGCCTTTCGAGTATGATGTCCTCTCCCCGACGAAGTTTTGACAAGGAAGGGCCCTGCATAATCGACACCAGTGTGCGAAAAGGGGCGCGATGGCAGAACTCGGGGAGAGGGGAGATAGCCCATTTGCTGGTGCGCCGCTTTGGCGCGCCAGCGCCAACAAACCGTGCACGAGGCGATCGTGCGGTTTACCGCGCGTCGCCCCGCGAGGATCCAGTATTTTCTTCGCAATGAAGACAACGTAAGTTGAATTCCTCCATGGAGCAGCCGATGGTGAGTTTGACGAATTAGTAGGGTGATCAAATGACCCTTGGAAGGTAGGATGACCGGATGTTTCTCCAGGTCATTGAGGAGGGAATGCTTTAGTCTTCCCCCGACACGCAGTAGGCCGTCGTCATCGACAAATGGCGCCAGTCGAGACAAGGGACCACGTGCTATATGGCTGCCTTGTGACAGCAGTTTCATCTCCGTCGGAAATACTGCTTGCTGATAAATACGTAATAAGGTAAGTTCAGCTTTGTTCAACTCCTTTGAGGTTAGGTAGGGCGATACTTGCGGAGCTGAGGCTCGATCCCTGCCAGTGATAAGAAAGCGAAGACACCACCCAACTGTGCGTAGCAATTGCGATAGCGTAGAATACCGCTCGATTAATTCTGTTATGAAACACGAGCTCGCGGTCGCGGCGAGACAACTCACCTGCGGTTTGCGAGCCTCCTGGTCGGTTGAACTAAGGCCAACTAAGTGCTGGTCATAATTATAGTCCGATATGGATAGGAAGGGCGGTCCCTTCCACCAGAGTTTTTGCTCCTGGAGCTGGCTGCCGAGCAACCCCCGAGACGCCATATCAGCCGGATTGAGGGCCGACCGAACATGTCGCCACTTGGCGGCCGGAAGGGCCGTTTGAATGTCAGCCACACGGTTGGCTACAAAGGTTTTCCATCTCGTGGAGTGCCCCTGCAGCCAGCTCAGCACAACGGTAGAATCCGACCATAAATTTAGTGCGCAGTCCTCCAGCTTTAAACTGTCAAGCACCGACTTGACCAAGCGAGTCAGAAGAGAGGCCGCGCAAAGTTCGAGACGGGGCAGAGAAACCTGCCGTAGTGGGGCAACGCGAGTTTTAGCAGCCACCAAAGAAACGAAAGGTTCTGCGTTTTCCGACAAGGATCTTAAGTATATCACCGCAGCATACGCCCGTTCCGAGGCGTCGGCAAAACCATGGAGTTCCATGTGCGTAACGCGCTCGGCGCTGAAGATCCAACGAGGAATACGAATAGAGGAAATTGCAGGCAGATGCTTATAGTAATTGCACCAGTATTGCGCCTGAGCGTGAGGAAGTGGATCATCCCAATTTAAATTGAGCAACCAAAGCGATTGCATGAAGATTTTTGCTGCCGCCACTACTGGAGCGAGAAACCCTAGAGGGTCAAAGAGTCGCGCCGCCTCTCGAAAAACGATGCGTTTGGTGACAGCAGAATGATCTGACACCGGCACGGCTAGGCACGGCCCCTCGACTGCAGCTTCGGAATTTCGAGGCTGCACCGTAAAAAGAAAGGTGTCGGCAGCGGATTGCCATTTCAGGCCAAGAAGAGACGATACACCATCGAAATTACAGGCTAGCTCGCACGTCTCCTTGCGAGCTTCAGCGGGAAGTGATTTTAGAAGTTCCGATTTATTCGACGACCACTTTCGCCTCTTCGGCTGTGAGTGTGTGAGAAGGCGTAGTGACCTCCTCAAGCAACCAGAAGCGTTCTAGGAGTGTGGACAGATTGTCCCCTAGTGAAGAATATTGCACCGTGATGCTCCGATTTTTAGCAGATTCGGAGTCCATCAACGAATTGCAATCACCAGTAATAATCCACCCGAGTGAGGTGAATTGAGCAATTGGAGTATTACGCGGACCTTTTCGCAGACCTTCCAGAATAATGTCGGCATAAACATCCGCGCCTAGAATGATAACAACCCGCTCAGCAGAGGAGAAATCAGGATCGGCCAGTTCCAAATTTCGTAAGTGAGAGAAGGAGAGCTGAGCAGTAGGGAAACGAGTGGGGCTGTAAGCCGACAGCCGCGGCAGTACGTACGCGGTAGTGGAAATTCGTTCGGAGGGGTTATGAATTGAGGAGAAATTCATCGTCACTCTTCCCCTCGTGCACACCCCGGCTTCCCCGACGCCCAAGACCGGGAAGCGCGCCGCGCTCCGATGCAACCCAAACGATTGAACTAGATTTTCCTCTATCAGGGATATTTCGGAACACGGATCAATTAACGCGCGCACGGCAAGTTTCTCACCCCGACCCGTTTCTAGCAGTATTTTAGCAGTAGCCAGTAATATTGATGGCCGATTCTGCGAATTTGACCAGGAGACTGGCGCGCAGTGCGCCGTTCTCGCTTCCGCTACACGATCCTGTTGAGCAATTTGTCGCGAAGAATTTTGTTCGGACTTTAAATGAAGTGACGTATGATGCTTACCCACGCACAGCTGGCAGCGCCTCGCTGACTTACACGACCGCAGAGGATGTTTACGTAGGCAATTAAAGCACAAGTTGTGGTCCGCAACCACTTGTTTGCGTTCTGCCGGTGACATCCGTTTGAAAGTAGAGCAGTATAGGACGAAATGATCCTCCGTGCACAAAGGGCATCTTGAGATGCTCCCTTCCATCCGCGATGTCGTGTGGGCCTTGAACTTCGTTGAGCTTGCCTTTGATTTTAGGTGTTCCGGCGGTGTAGGCGAAGAAGAATTGTTGGCGGAGGGATCCTCCATCGCTTCCAGCGCGCGCAGACGAGCGTTGAGGAACGTGTGTAGCTGGTCGAACGTTGGAGGGTCGGTGGAGGCGCCTATAGACGTCTCCCACGCCATCCGAGTCTCGGACTCCAGTTTATTAACAGTTGTGAAGACCAGCCAATCGTCCCAGTGCTGGACCGGTCGGCCCAGAGCTTGCAGTGCTTGAACGGCATCCAGGCTTCCGTTCAAGAGCGGTTTTAAGTGTTGTGCTGCTTCTCGCTCCATCGGCGGGAGAGCAGCGAGGGCGGCTAGTTGAGAACTGATTTGTAGTCTCAGATTCTCGTAGCGATCAGTTATTGACTTCCACGCGCCGCTGAAGCTAACTTCCGTAAGCGGGACATTTTGTATAAGCAAAGCCGGCTCGCCTGATAAGCTGGTTTTCAAGTAATGAAGCCGCTCCACTTCGGTGATCGTCTTATTTTCAATAACGAGTGATTTAAATAAGTCCCGGAAGCTTGCCCATTCTCGGTAGTCGCCCGAGAAGTGGGGCAGTTTGATTTTAGGCAGAGATCGCGGCGCGGAGGGAGTCAATGGGAAATTAGAATTTCCAGTTTTTTGTTCTATCTGGTCCAGCAGTGTAGCTTTCTGAACCAGATAGGCTTCTTCGCACAGAGCCAAGTAGTCTGTTTGGAAGTAAGGGAGAGTTTTAGTTTCCACGGTCACGACGTCCAGCAATTGGTCGTGTCCTTCCGTAAAAGCGTTCCAGTTTTTTTCGAGTAAGTCCAGTCGCGAAACCAAGACTCCTTTGGTGATTTTCGCGGCACCCAACTTTTTCATATTGTCAACGGTTCGGCTTATCCGGTGGTATAACGATAGTTGCTTGTCCGTACACTTTTCCATGGCGACTGTAAAGGTTGACTGTATTATGGCTTTTTTCCCGCACTCGTAGCCGTTCAGTACACCAAAGAAAGCCAATGCACTCACCGAGAAGGTCGATGAAAAAAGTTCGATACACACCGGACGGGTTGAAGCCGAACGTTCGATGTAGTTCGACCTTGTTTTTATGAACTATCACTGTTCGTGTGCCCGATGGTATTAACTGCGAATATTGTTTTAATTTCGCGATTAATTCACTGTGCGACTGTTTCACCACTTATCCGCGTGATTCGATTAATCCGTGTAATAAGATTAATCCGCGTAATGAGATTAACCTGTGTAATTAGATTAATCCATGTAATAGGATCAATCCTTGTACTCAGATTGATCCGGCTCGAAGGACCAATGTTTGCGATGGAGTGTTGAATGGAGGAGTCGAGGTTTAATGTAATTTGTAAGATTACATTCCTCTTAATAAATAATTTATTGTATCTTACTCGTATGGCTCCTTACTTCCTTAGCACTGATTATATGTTAAAGCAGCTTAAATAAACTTGGCACGAGTGAATTGTTGTAAATGAGTTGCAACAAGACTGCGGTAAGAAGAAGCAGAAGAAGGCCGATTCGTATCAGCGCGGCTCTATTTATAGTTAATTCCTTAGTGGAAAGGGAGCGCTCCTGCTGCCGCACAATAGGGCCGGGCGCAGGGGAACGCGAGCGCTCTGTTGCTACGCGAGCATAGCTAAATCTTGAACACCTTACGACATGCAACAGCGAATTATTGCAGCCTGTGCGTCAATAAGTTCTGACGCTGTAAGACTTGCAAGTAAATCAATCGTAAAAAGAATCCAATGGTGCATTGACAGTGATGGTCATCATTTCGAACACCTATTATCGCCTTTCTCTACTTTCTGCGACCTTCAATGGCCTTATGTAATAGGTCGTTGAACTCGTTTTAAGATCCTCTATCGTGATACGGAAGCAAAAACATATCGATCCATTTAAAAAAATGGAGGTGACCTTCAAATGTCCGAAGTACCTCCACTTGCAAAAAAACTATTATCGCCACCCGATGGCCCCCTTCGTACTGTGCAATTTTATTTCAGCAAATATTTCTGTGAAACTTATAGTTTCGAAGATATCTGAGGTGCTAATAGTTACCGCCCCACCCTGTATATAAAACGCCACTAGTACGATGGCGGGACATGTGTACATCTGGCGCCACCATGCACAAATGGCGCCTTAAGAGAGTCATTGTTACTCCCGCCGAGGGAGTAACTAAAAAAAAGCACTCATAAAAAAAAACATAATAAAGCATTAAATAATGCTATAAAACGCCACTAATACGATGGCGGGACCTCAATAACCTGCGCCACCATGCACGAATGGCGCTTTATTCCTTAAGAGAGTCATAGTTACTATTTTATAGGCGGACACACGCACCCAGCTGACCCGCGGGTGATCCGCGTCAACCACACCGGTGGCTTCCCCTTACACAGCTGGAGAGGCAAAAGGCGCACCCGTCCAACCCCAGCTGCCGAGAGTCTCGAAGACGGTGGAGGCGTCCAGATCACAAGGGGGACAAAGTCGCCCTGGGGGGTGTCGGAATTGTGTACAATACCCGGTGCAGACGGGACCCGAGGGAGGCGGCGAGGGCAGCTTAGCAAAAGAGCAGTCAGCGTCTCCCTCTGCCGCCGACATCCCTCCGGGCGGGATTCAGTCTTGTCCCTAGCCTTACCACCTTGCACCTCCTCTATCTAAGCCACAAAAACTGTGTCAGTGTTATAGTACGCAAAGACTGGACGCGCAAATTTCGTCCCAAGTTAGTTGTGGCTATATCCTGTACCTACGAAAGGGGTATACTCCCGCGCAATTATAGCCAGCGCGTGAGGCTCTAAAACTACTCAACAATAACAACTTTAATTAAATACTCAACGGGCCTACTTTCTAGCGTCTGCCGCCATGAGACCTGCCCGCGGTTCGTGGAAAAATTAGGAACGGGGACCCTTGCGGGAGGCGAACTTAGCCACACCGAAGTGTGTTGTCAGGGAATGCCGCGCGAAGGCGTCGCCCCGGGCTCTCCATGCATAGAGCCCGCCCCGCGCCCTACTATACAATAGTATAGTAGGACTCGCACCGCTTGGTGTAAAAGGCCAAGACGGGCTAATAATAGCAATCTGCTGGCAGCTGCTTCGTCAATCATTTAAGATTCCCCTCGGCTTGCGCCTTGTCAGGAATAAAATGCTTTAGAGTCTTTCCGGCAGTCCCAAACTGAGACATACTGCTCTGTTCATCCGGCCTTCCTTAAAAGGAAGGTAGAGTTCCAGAGCAGCGCCGTACGGACTCAGTCACCTGAAAATATGATTGCGATTAGTCTCCTGTGGCTGACGCCTTGTCTTATATAAAATGTATTAGTAGCTTTCAGGCAGTCCCAGACTGAGACGTACTGCCCTGTTCGTCCGACCTCCCTTAAAAGGAAGGCTAAGTTCCAAGGCAGCGCCTTCCGGCTACAGTCATAGAGTAAAATAATAAATAAATAAATAAATAGGACGTTCAAAAAATAAATTAACATATATCGTAGATGTGCCGATCACGTTATGCGATCATAGTCAAGGAATTCGTTTGCAATTTCAATTGACGACCGGAGGGCTATTAGTGAAGCCGTCAGATAATCTTTTCTTCCGAGCCCCAGGACTTTCATGTTCTGCTTAGTCGCTTTAGACATAGCTCCTCTGCATCGCACTACTATAGGTAATGTCTCTGCCCTTACTCCGTTCATTTTGATTCTTAAGTACTCCGCGGTGTCCTTATACTTCCTTTATTTTTCCCTATATGCCTGGGGGAGGTTTTCACGGTCCTCGTACCGGACCGTGATATCTACTACGTAAACCGTATCATGGTCTTTGATGACCATATCTGGCTTACGCAGTTCCCCCAGCACATTTATAATTGGCTCTTCGAACACCGCGCAGTGGCTAGGCACTTTACTTCTGACGACTTTACAAATCTCGTTGTGCCTTCTTATTCTATGGGCCTTTGTGTGGGTGCAATTGCCCAATATGTGTCCCAGGGTCTCGGCCTGGGCGCTACAACGTCGGCATTGGACGTCTAGCGTCTTCTTGGCTCTGTTTAGTACAACTTTGGTGCCGAACGTGTTAGTTCTTAATTTGAGCGCATCCAGGTATCTGGACGGCTTCAATAATTCGGGGTTATAGAGCCATTCGTTCCCGATTTTGTCCCCGAAAAATTCTCTTACTCCTTGTCCTTGGGAGACGAGCTGTCTCCATCGATCCGTTTCTTTCTTTCGGAGGGCCTTCCTTGCTGCCCCTATTTGCTCCATTGTTATGCCTGCATCCCAGCTGAGTCCTATCGATGCGGCGTACTTCCATACTGTACCCTCCTGCCCCAGGAGTGCTTGTCTTACTACTTCATCATCTGATTCTTTCATCCTGACAGCACTCCTGATTTTAGCCAGTTTGATAATGTTCTCCACTTTCTGGACCCCCAGACCTCCGTGGCTCTTGGCCGTGTATATAATTCCATCTGTTGTGGATGGGTGGAGGTGTATTATGTGTTTGATTTGCTGCCTGATGTCTTGATCCAGCAGCTTGGGGGTGCCCAGAGGTGGAGAATCCGCTACTAATTTGCGTATATATCTGGGCAGGAGATATGTACGTATAAGGTTTATTTTCTGGTGAGGCTTTAGTTTCATTCTCCTCACTGCTTTAATTGCTTCTATAATTTGATTTGTTGGGGAGCCTCGAAGGCCCTTCCACGGATCGAGCTTGATCCCTAGGTATCTAACTGTTGCTTCGGGATCTGTATAAGGTATTGTCGACCCTCCCAGCTCGATTTTTGGGTCGACCATATACCAAGTTTTGTTGCCTTGGACGATCTGGAACGCTGTGCATATGGAGACCGCTATACTCATGCCCAACTCTTTGAGATAGTTGTTGAGCATTTTATTTTGCTTGGCGGCCTCCTTTCTTGTCTTGGCCAGCAGGACCAGATCGTCCGCTAATGCTAGAATGGAGACTTTCTCGTCTCCCAATTGTATGCCCTCCGTCGCACAGTGGCGAAAAAGCCCGAAAACGTGGCCAAAAGTAAAAAAAAATGTTGTCTAATTTTTAAAATGTGTAAACTGTTATTCATTTATGAACTATTGCTACATCATATTCTATCAAATTTAACGTTAATAATTTCTTCCTCTACGAGATATGCAGCTTCAAACATACTAGTATTAGAAAGGGGATTTTTTCAACTAAAACTAGAAATTATGTTACGATTCACTGTCGATGTATTAAAATAATCTATGAATGTTGGTATTATCTAATGTGCTCTAGCATCATATTTCCATTGATTTTATTACTTTTAAAAAATTGCTAAAGCTGTGGTACTTAAAACTGCAAGATCTATATATTTTTTTCTTTATTTAAGCAAATAGTTGTGAATAAAGCAAAGTTAAGTTCTAATTTTTTGTTTAAAGTAAAGCTTAAAGGTCACAGAACAAGTTCCGATTGAAATTTGCTGCGACCTTTTGCGACCTTACGAATTATCGTCATTTGTTTATCGCCTTCCATTGTGATATTCCTTTCATCAGCTTTGGAATAGTATTTCACGTGTATTCTTTCAGTGCTTTATTTTTGTAAACTATTCGTGATGGCTTAGTTACTGTTTTATTATTGTTTTGTTATTCATTTATTTCTTACATTGTTGTTAGGACTTTGTTAGTTACACACTGGTTTATAATGCGGCTGCCTGTGCATTTTATTGAGAAACCTCGGGCACATTAGCCAGAGTTTTTTAATTACCCTAATAATAAAGATAATTCTATTCCAAAACACAAATCCTCACCGCCTATCGTCTCTGAATAACAATGGCCGTATCATAATCCCTTGATGCTTCGCTGGGGAGGCTACACTTTAGAACGGCTCTATGTATAGTAACGTTGGACATTGGGACTATATTTGGAATATAAAAGTCTAAACCTGAAATTTTACTGTATTGGCATTAATTACAATAAAATTATAAAATATTAGTTATAAATATTAATTATAAAATTAATAAAATATTGATAATAACTGTATTAATATTAAATTTTACATTGTTTACTTTCTGAAGTAATTTTATTATAATATATACTGTTTCGAATAGCTCGCTAAGATGTTAATTTTTACGCGTAACGGATTAGGAATTTATATTAAATAGGCACAATCCACGTATTGCACGAATCACTTATATTTAACGGTACCGAACAAGAACAATAATGTACAAACAAAGTGAAGAGAACAATAAAGCACAAGTAACGACGAATTGTATAAAGTCTCTTATTTTACGTAGAATTAGTTAAACAATTGTAAGTTGTTTAACTCCAGTAAGGAAACTCAGCAATAAATCTGCCGCCGACGCAAATCTCTCTTGAAACCCTCTAATCTCTCTGTTAATGTTAGTAAAACCGACGATTTGTATGCCCGCGCAACGGTATTTATACCGATGCGCGGGGCAAGGAGCGAGAAGAGATAAGAGGGGGAGAACGCTCGCGCTTGTCGCCGTGGAACGGCGCTAGGCGCGAAGCTAACGAGCGTCCTCCCTACGAGCGAATCCAGAACATTCCGCCCGCCGCGGCATGCGTTGCATGGCGCAATTATACCTAGTAACAAAGAGACGCGCTGTTTCCGTGAATTCGCATGTTTAACATGGGAGCGCCGTGGAGAAGTGAAAAGTGGACATCAAGTGAAGGAGTAGGTCACAAGGCTAATTTTCCTCGGTTGCTGGCGGTAGGAGGCAAATTTTCGTAATTGGTCTCCTCAGCGTGGTTGTGGCAGTGCGGACATCGACGACCCGAACAAGCTGATCGTCGCCCTTATGCGTTGCGGTGATGCGTCCCAGCGGCCATTGCGAAGGTGGTGTCAGCTCGCTCTTCACGAGGCAAAGGTCCCCGATCTTTAAGTCCGGCTGCACCGTTTGCCATTTGCCGCGCGTTTGTAGTTGGTGAAGATACTCCGCCGACCATCGCGTCCAAAAGTGATCCCGCATCTGCTGAATTAGTTGCCACCGTCGTGTGGGAGGAATTTTGGCCGTGGACAAGGATGGCTCGGGTACCGCTTTAAGTGAAGATCCGATCAAGAAATGCGCGGGCGTGAGAGCGTCGATCGAGTCTAGATCGTCAGAGAGGGCCGCTAACGGCCTTGAGTTCAGGCAGGCCTCTATCTGAGTGAGCAAAGTCGAAGTTTCCTCGAACGTTAACGGCACGTTTCCCGCAACGCGCCTCAAATGAAATTTTACGGATTTGACCGCTGCCTCCCAGATGCCGCCGAAGTGCGGTGCACCGAGGGGATTGAATCGCCACGAGGTTCCTTCCTGCGAAAGACGAAGAGCAACATCCTTCCAATCGAGCAGCGCTGATTTAAGCAGCTCGCGCAGCTCCCTGCTAGCTCCCACGAAATTGGTGCCTTGATCGCTGTAGAGTGTAGTGCATATCCCACGTCGAGATATAAAACGTCGAAATGCGGCAAGAAAGGCGGCTGTTGTGGCATCAGAAACCAATTCCAGATGTAGGGCCCTGGTAGCTAAGCATATAAAAACCGCAACATAAGATTTTCGCGCATGTTGACCTCTGCCGGTTGCCGATTTCGTGGAAAAGGGCCCCGCGTAATCAACACCAGTGTGTGTGAATGGCCGGGAAGGCTGTGCGCGGGGAGCGGGGAGGTTTCCCATTTGCTGGTGCGCAGCTTGGGCGCGCCAGCGACAACAAACCATACACGAGGCTATCACGCGGCGCACCGCGCGACGCCCCGCCAGAATCCAGAATTCTCTTCTTAGCGTTGCTAAAGTAAGTTGCGTCCCTCCGTGTAACAGTTGTTGGTGTGCCTCTCGGATAATGAGGGTAGTAAAATGGGCCTTGGTCGGAAGAATTGCTGGATGTTTCTGCCATTCATCCAGTAGTGAGTGCTTCAGCCGACCCCCCACCCTCAGCACACCATTGCCATCAAGGAATGGTGCCAGCTTGGCTGTCGGACCGCGGGTAACCTGGCGGCCATTTTGAAGCATCTCCAGTTCCGAAGTGAAGACAGCCCTTTGGAAGCAGCGAATGCAGGCAAGTTTAGCATAGTTTATTTCGTCGATAGAAAGACGGTGCGATACTTGCGCGTGTGTTTTTCGATCCCTCGTAGTTCGGACAAATCGTAGGCACCAGCCAACCGTGCGTAGCAACCTTGTGATTGTAGAAAACCGGCTGGCAAGTTCTTCAAAAAAGGAACCGCCAGAAGTGATCGCGAGACAGGTCACTCTTGATGAACGAACCTCCTGGTCAGTAGCGAGGTTATGAACCTTGTGTTGATTAAGGTCGTATAATTGCAAGGACAGAAAAGGCGGGCCTTTCCACCAAAGTGCGTGGTCAAGCAGCACGTTGCTTGCCACTCCTCGAGATGCCACGTCAGCAGGATTGAGCGCAGATTTTACATGTCGCCAAGTGGCGGTTGGAAGTGAGGTTTGAATTTCTGCTACTCTGTTAGCTACAAAAGTTTTCCATCTCGAGGGGTGACCCTGCAACCAACTTAACACAACCATAGAGTCTGACCACAAGTGAATAGTGCAATTTTCCAATTGCAAACTATCTCTGACACTGATGGTCAGGCGTGTAAGAAGTGACGCAGCGCAGAGTTCAAGCCGAGGGACAGAAACTTGCTTTAACGGAGCTACTCTTGTTTTGCAAGCAACAAGTGACACAAAAGGCATTGTGTCGGAGTAAGAAGAGCGCAAGTATAGTACGGCAGCGTATGCTCTTTCAGAAGCATCCGCGAAACCATGAAGCTCCAACGTGTCAGTGTCTACGCGGTTAAATAACCACCGAGGGATGCGCAACGAGGATAGCAACCGCAGTTGCTCATAGTAATTCTCCCAAGAGTGGGCGAGTGATGGAGGGAGAGTTTCATCCCACGAGAGTTTTAAAAGCCACAAGGACTGCATAAATATTTTTGCGGTAATAACCACCGGTGCTAGAAAACCTAGAGGATCAAAGAGGCTTGCTACCTCCCTGAAGACGATGCGTTTAGTTACCGGTGATTCTGTGTTGCGTGGAGCTATAGAAAAATGAAAAGTATCCTCCGAAGAGTGCCAGCGGAGGCCAAGAAGTGTGGAAACGTTGTCAAGATTACAAGCGAGTTCCAGATTCTCCTGCCGAGCGTCGACAGGAAGTGCTTCCAATAACTCCCGTTTATTGGAAGTCCATTTATGCAGAGTAAAACCGCCCGCCTTGAACAACAGTAACAGCTCTCGCTGTAAGGCGAGAGCGTTCGAGATGGAGTCTGCTCCAGATATGACGTCATCAACGTAGACGTCAGTGGAGGCGCAGGCTGCAGCCAGAGGAAAGGCGTGCTGTTCGTCCTTACACAGCTGCTGCAGCGTGCGAACAGCGAGATATGGAGCACACGACATACCGTATGTCACAGTAAGAAGACGGAAGTGACGAGGAGCTTCTCCAGGATGCTGACGCCATAAAATACGTTGGAAATCACAATCTTCTGGAGCGAGTCGTATTTGCCGGTACATCTTCTGTACATCAGCCGAGAAAACTACAGCGTGTCTTCGCCATCGGAGTAGAATGTGGAATATTTCCGGTAAAAGATTGGGGCCAGTGTGAAGTAAGTTGTTTAACGACAAGCCAGACCTCGTTTTCTGGGAAGCGTTAAAAACAACCCGAAGTCGCGTGGTTGCACTAGAATCTCGCAACACGCCGTGATGCGGCAAATAGTATGCCGCCCGAGAAGATTTGGAATCCCATGGAACGGGTTCCATGTGCCCCAATTGCAGATATTCTTCCAAAAAGGAATCGTATAAGGATTTCAGTGCCGGCTTACCCTTCAATCGCGCCTCGAGTTTATGTAGTAACACCGATGCGGTGTCGAGCGAGTTGCCCAATTGGGCCGGGGAAGAAGCGAAGGGAAGACGCACCTGATATCGTCCAGTGGAGTCGCGGGAGTGAGTGGAGCAGAAGTGTTGCTCGCATTCGCTCTCCGCCGAAGTAAATGTACGTGGAGGGTTAGCTACCTCGTCCTGTACCCAAAAACGGAGAAGTGTTTCGGACAAATCCTTCTCGCCAGCGATGCACTGCAAAGTAACTGCTTCACGCCGTGAAGAGTGCGAGTAGGGAAACGAGTTGCAGTGCCCAGTTAGTATCCATCCTAGAGACGTACATTGGGCCACCGGACTGTTGGGTGGACCCTTCCGGAGGCCCTCAAGAATTATCTCGGAGTAAATCTCCGCTCCCAAGATAATGTCGACCCGTTCAGCCGAAAGAAAATCAGGATCAGCTAGTTCTAAATCCCGCAAGTGAGAAAGAGATAACCGAGCAGCGGTGGTTCGAGTGGGGGAATATGACGTCAAGCGCGGCAGCACGTAAGCCGTTGTGGAAAGGGTTTCCGTAGGTGCACGAGTAGAGGAGAAAGTGAGTGTCACGCTTCCCCTCGTGCGAGCTCCGGTCGAGCCCACACCCAAAATTGGAAACCGCGCGGTTCTTCGTTGGAGCTTCATGGCCTGCACAATATTCTCGGAAACAAGGGATACTTCGGAACAAGGGTCGATCAAGGCTCTCACCGCAACTCTCTCGCCTCGACTCGACTCTACCAGAATTTTCGCGGTCGCGAGAAATATGACCGAAGGTGGTCGCTTACTTGACCAGGAGGCTTGCGCGCAGTGTGACGGCCTTGACGCCTCCACGCAATCCTGTGGAGATTTTTGCCGCGAAGATTCCTGCTCCGATTTTACGTGTAACAGAGTGTGGTGCTTACCTACGCACAGTTGGCAGCGCTTTGTAGATTTGCACGAACGTGAGGGGTGGTTTCCTAGACAGTTGAAACATAGATTCTTGTCCGCGACTATTCTCTTCCTCTCGAGCGGAGACATCCGTTTGAGTTCGGCACAAAACAGCACGAAGTGTTGGTCACCGCACAGCGGGCATTTTGCACGTCTTTCTTCGGTGGTAGACGCAGTGTGCGTCCGGAATCTCGCTGATCTTGCATTATTTTTTAGCGATGACCCTGAGGAAGGTGCTGTAGCAGCGTCCGAGACGGCTTCTTCGACTGCTTCCAAAGCGCGCAGGTGTCCAGTGAGGAACAGATTCAATTGTTCGAACGAAGGAGGATCAGTAGTTGCACCAATTGAAGATTCCCACGCCAGTCTCGTCTTCGCATCCAATTTTTGCACAAGTCCGAAGACCAGCCAGTCATCCCAGTGCTCGACTGGCCGGCCAAGGGCTTCCAGTGACTGAACGGCGTCCAGCGTGCCGTTCAGAAGAGGTTTTAGGCAGCTTGCTGACTCCTTCCTCATGGACGGCAATGAGGAAAGAGCCGTGAGATGAGATTGGATCAAGATCCGCAGGTTTTCGTAGCGCGCCGCTATAATTTTCCACGCTTCAGTGAAATTGGCCTCTGTGAGGCGTATATTTTGGATCAGTTGAGCGGGCTCGCCAGACAAACTGATTTTTAGATGGTGGAATTTCTCCACCGCGGAAAGTTGCTTGTTGTCCATTACGAGCGATGTGAACAAGTCACGATAACTTGCCCACTCCCTGTAATCCCCGGAAAATCGAGGCACGTCGATTCGTGGAAGCGAACGCTGCGGAGGGTTGGCGATCGGAGCGGTCGGCGGCTGCTCCAGCGGTTTGCGGAGGTCCAGCAATGCGGCTTTGTTAACAAGATACGCTTCTTCACATAAGGCAAGATGATCCGTGACAAAGTAGGGCCAAGTAGCATACTCGGGGGTCACAATGTCTAATAGCTGGTCGTGACCCTCGGTGAAGGTGGTCCAATTTTTCTCCAGTAGTTCGAGCCGCGACGTTACTACTCCATCCGTGATCTTAGCGGCTCCCAGCTTCTTCATATTTGTCACGGTGTTGGAAATTCGCTTGTAAAGCGAAAGTTGCTTGTTAACGTATTTCTCCATTATAATTTAAACGTTAACAACACGTAACCGCACTTAGCCTGAGGGCGAGGTCGAGTCACCGAAAAAATGTCGAAAGTAATTCGAACCGCGTTCGACCCTGGTTATTATTGTCTTGCGGCGACCGTCTTTTCGCGCACTTTAGCTGTAACGACTTTTAGTTAACGGGATTAATTCGATGTATTTTTAATCCTTTTGTAAATTCCGTCCGTTAAGCTATCCGGCTCGAAGGACCATGTTTCGAATAGCTCGCTATGATGTTAATTTTTACGCGTAACGGATTAGGAATTTATATTAAATAGGCACAATCCACGTATTGCACGAATCACTTATATTTAACGGTACCGAACAAGAACAATAATGTACAAACAAAGTGAAGAGAACAATAAGGCACAAGTAACGACGAATTGTATAAAGTCTCTTATTTTACGTAGAATTAGTTAAACAATTGTAAGTTGTTTAACTCCAGTAAGGAAACTCAGCAATAAATCTGCCGCCGACGCAAATCTCTCTTGAAACCCTCTTATCTCTCTGTTAATGTTAGTAAAACCGACGATTTGTATGCCCGCGCAACGGTATTTATACCGATGCGCGGGGCAAGGAGCGAGAAGAGATAAGAGGGGGAGAACGCTCGCGCTTGTCGCCGTGGAACGGCGCTAGGCGCGAAGCTAACGAGCGTCCTCCCTACGAGCGAATCCAGAACATATACCAATTATATACCTGTTAGATATTAATTTATCCGTCAAGATTATTTAGCTCGAGATTATAAACGACTGCAATGTTCCAAGGTTCTGGGGTAAGTGCCATGGGGTACAACACAGTCCTCTTACCAATAGGCATAGCCTTCCCCACTCCGTGGCCAGATCCTCCAGGAACAGTGTCCCTATTCTTTAGCAACGTGACGTCGGATCACTTGCCATGTTTTAAACTCTCACTCTTCTATCTAATAAATAATCCCTCGACACTCGATAGCTGGAAGACCCAGAGCGGTCACCAGCCACCGCTTGCCGACAGGATGCTTGGTTTCATTCATTCATTTCCAAAACACTCTTCGGCCACACGTAGGACTGCGTCCCCATCATAAATTATACACAGGATGCATAGTATTTCGCCACCCGATCGTATTTCTTCCTTTAAAATACGCTAACGCTAACACGGCCAAACTGACATACTTCGCGCTCTCGAGAAGTCATCTTTCACTCAGCAATCATACTCAATCACAAACCGCTCGACCATTCCTGATTCAGCCAGTACATTGTAGTATATGCTACGAAAGTATTCCAATCAGATGCCAATGCAACACATGCAAACAGCTAGCAGCCACCAATAACGGACAGTATCATTTAATACTTCCAAACAGCGTAACACGCCCATGTCAAGAATACAATTCTTCCACATTCGCAGTGTCTCAGGCGTCGCCGCGAGAACAGACCAGCACACAGCACATTGTCTTATTAACGCTACCGCCAAACACAAAACAAAAGACAGCCACAGAGGCTTTGACTTTTCACAAGCGAGAACAGACCAGCACACAGCACATTGTCTTGTAAACGCTAAACACAGGACAGAGACGGCTACACAAGCCACGCCTCTTCACAAGCGAGTACAGACCAGCACACAGCACATTGTCTTGTAAACGCTCAATACAGCAACAAAGGCAGCTACAGAAGCCACGCCTTTTCACAAGCGAGAACAGACCAGCACACAGCACATTGTCTTGTTAACGCTATCCACAACAATAGAGACAGCCTTGATGGCTCACAATCAATACTCATTGACACCACAATGTCCACATTCTCATGCAATTTCCATACACATTCCAAATGGAACTGCAACAGACTTCATAATAGTCAAACAGCACAAAACAGCATCAACTAAAGATCTTTTTTGGTAAAAGTTACGTTTAGGGGAGGCAGTACCGATGACCTTGACCTTGACATATGTTATGAAGGTCGCCTTCTTAAGTAACCCCCAAAAGGTTTTAGCCGTCGCTCATTTTTTATTAAAAAGTTACTAATAAAAATGTATGGTAAATCTAGGGAAGAGCACAGACCTCACCGATTTCGATGATTCTTGAATATGTTGTAGAACTCAGTATTCTGAACAACTTTTTCCTATGCATATAATGGTCGCTCGGCCTTAGTTTTCGAGATATTTGCAAAAAACTATAGCTACTACTACATTGAATTTTGTCTATACGTGCACGCTCGGGGCAACGTGTGTGACCGCCGGAAGAAAAATCTAACCCAAACTCATATCTAATTAAATAAAAATTAGATTCGGGTTAGGTTTGGTTAGAAATTTACGGGGTGGGGGTGCAGGGGGAGGGGCAGAGCCCCTCCCCCGCCAATACCAAATCTGATATGATATATCCAGTTCTAGAGGTACAATTTTGATGAGTCCACCCGGTATACTGAACCCTCGCCGGCTGCCGGAAAAGCGACGCGTCGCAGCGGTCCCACACGTTGCCCCGAGCGTGCACGTATAGACAAAAGTCAATGTAGTAGTAGCTATAGTTTTTTGCAAATATCTCGAAAGGCCGAGCGACCATTATATGCATAGGAAAAAGTTGTTCAGAATACTGAGTTCTACAGCACATTCAAAAATCATCGAAATCGGTGAGGTCTGGGCTCTTCCCTAGATTTACCGTTGGTTCTATTCGTGACCTATTTTCAATAGGTAATAACTTTTTAATAAAAAGCGAGCGACGGTTAAAACCTCCTGGGGATTACTCGGGAGGATAACCTTCATAACATATGTCAAGGTCAAGGTCATCGGAGCTGCCTCCCCTAAACGTAACTTTTACCTCTTTTTTTTTTCTTGTTTCTTTTGTTTCTTTCAGTCAACCGATCAATCTGTGCACTCTCATTCTTCCAACCGCTAACACGGTTCATCCGTACAATTAACCATATTATTCTTTTTCAACGTCGAATCATTCCATCAATACAGACGACCTTTGAATACGATTTGGAATTTACCACTCATTCGGACAATCTACAAATTGTTACTAGGTAAAATTCTCAACAGGTAAACCAAACCGACCAATTTAAAATTGATTCCATAGACTCGCGTTTTAATCAAATTCAGTTTCTTACGCGACCATAGCTTCCTCTAATCTTTTAACAGTAGCTCCACAATCATAAAATAAAGTCAACAATGTCGACCCTTCGCCGGCCGTCGGCACGCAACCCTTGCGACAATAAAACAAACCTCAGTTCCATGTTTTATTACCATATTTTATTTTCCCTCTTTGTCGTTTACAAAGCATAATCAATAAGAATTGGTACACACTTACCAAACAGCCTTCAATCACCTCTATCGTCATTTCCTTTGTACTCACGAAACGTAGACCATTCCTTCTGGCTACCACATTTTCATACGTCCAAAGGCAAGCCCATCGCTGCTTTCCCAGGTCTCTGCACCACAGGTGTCCCTGCTCCTAACGCTACCTGGCAGCTCTCTCCTTCGCTCTCATATTTGCCTCTTCATCTGGTCGTTTTAAAGACAACAGCAAGGCATCGAAGATTCACAGGCTTCCGATAGCGTCCGTTTTTCGCACAATAAGAACAAGTAACCATTTTTATTAAATTATTCGGTGCAGCTGTGTCACCGTACCAGCCATAACACCACTGAAATCCGGTACAGCGTCCGCGGTCACTTTTTCACCCCACGCGGATCTAGCCGTCGCGACGCGTCGGTACCGCGCCAGTCACGATCGTTTCCATAAAACGACGGAAAAGTTCGTCAGTCGATGGCGAAGCCGATGTGCTCGGTGCACCTTCCATTGTAAACGTGAGTTTTAATCAAAACTGAACGTATCCCACTTCTGATGTTAGATATTAATTTATCCGTCAAGATTATTTAGCTCGAGATTATAAATGACTGCAATGTTCCAAGGTTCTGGGGTAAGTGCCATGGGGTACAACACAGTCCTCTTACCAAAAGGCATAGCCTTCCCCACTCCGTGGCCAGATCCTCCAGGAACAGAGTCCCTATTCTTTAGCAACGTGACGTCGGGTCACTTGCCATATTGTAAACTCTCACTCTTCTATCTAATAAACAATCCCTCGACACTCGATAGCTGGAAGACCCAGAGCGGTCGCCAGCCACCGCTTGCCGACAGGATGCTTGGTTTCATTCATTCATTTCCAAAACACTCTTCGGCCACACGTAGGACAGCGTCCCCATCATAAATTATACACAGGATGCATAGTATTTCGCCACCCGATCGTATTTCTTCCTTTAAAATACGCTAAAGCTAACATATATATATAACGCCAATAGTACGATGGCGGGTCGTGTGTAAACCTGGCGCCACCATGCACAAATGGCCCCTTAAGAGAGTCATAGTTACTCCCACCGTTTAACCGCGCTTGCTTGAATTTCTTCACGTTGACATTCAGAGCACTGGGCAGAAATCACATTTCGGCAACACCCGTGGGGGCCATCGCAATGTTTTGTTTTAATTAGACAGTCGGATTCTCCTAGTCCGTGCCAGTTCTGAGCTGAGCGTTGAATGGCGGCTGAAGAGAACGACCAGAACGGTAGATCCGCCACGGAAAGCCTCGCAGCAAGGAAGCTCCGCGGGAGGCCAAGACACGGGACCGAGCCCGGATCCTGGTTTCGCAATAATGCGTCCGTTCAGCTCGTACAGACCCGGCACTTACGAACATTACGAAAGTTAATGTGTGTGTCATGTGCGTGTGGAAAGAAGTGCGAATCAGATCTGTATCGATCGCCGGGCGTGGCATAAAATTGTTAAGATATGTCAGGATCGGTACAATAACCAAGTGCCAAGATACCGAGAAGCAGGTAAATTCGCGGTCGAATGGATAAGTTTATTTAACTACCCTTTTCTAACATTAATCATCCAAACACTTTTTTCATAATTAATAAAAGTATAATATATATATATAATATATATACGTTTCACTTTATACGTTTCAGAAAACGAATAAAAGTATGGAACTGTTATTAAACGACTTGTTAATTAAATTGTTATTCATGAATAACGAAGAATTACACACTATTCTTAATGTAAGATGATTGCAATATTTGCCGTACGTTGCCCCTCGATGCACCCGATCACGGCCGCGCGCAATTGTGATTGAGCTCGCGCTATACGGGCGCTCTCATTGGCCAGTGATTAAAGATAAAAGTACGGATACACGACGATGCTGGACGATGAACTACGCACGACACTTGAACACCAAAACGTTTATTTTTTCGACTCGACACAACACGTTTATAACAAGAATTGGATATGAATATATTGTAATTACAACGATCGCCTTTTGTCTCGCTTTACCTAATCGCTTTCGCTACGGATGGTTAATGAATCGCACGGAAGGTTCGCGTGAACGAAAGAGAGTGAGTTCGCGCACCTCGCGACCGTTAATTATGTTCCCTAGCTTCCCCCCGGAGAGGAGCCAGAGCAGGCTATTTTCTGCTCGGGATAAGGGCCTCTCCGGAAGGATCTAGAACGTAGGGCGACCAATACCGTTAGCCGATCGACCGGCTGATCGATTCCGACCCCGTTAATTGTCAGGCGAACTCGTCGTCACGTGTATAGTAAATATAGTGTATAGTCACGTGTATAGTAAAATTAGTATGCATGGTTGAATTCAGAATAAAACCCGTAATATTTTTAGTTATTATAAAAATGTAAAAATTCTTTAAAATAACGCAAAAAAAATTCTTTTGAAGGAACGAAACTTTCTTAAAATTTTCTTAATGTAATTTTATAGCCCTCATTGTATCATTAAACTTTTATCTATCTCATGTATTTTAAGAGATATACGCGAAAAAGTGGAAACGCCGATTTGACTTTGAGGTTAGTTTTCACACCCTTAAAGGGCGATTGGGCACGAATGAAGCATACCGTTATTCTTGTCTTGGGTCATTCTATAAACCTACGAAGTTTCATCCAAATCCGGGAGTAAGGGTTCGCGGTGTTCCCTCAGCAGAAGTACTGCGCGTTTAGTGATTCCGATACGCTGAGCGATAAGCGGGGAACCGCCGTCATAGAACACCACTGCCGCCGCCACGTGGTTTGCCAAACTGTTTCGCTCTCATATTGAAAACGAAAATGATTTTGTAACTTCCGTTGATGTTTTCCTTTGCAGAAAGGTCTGCTTTAACGCGCGGCATAGTTAGATTTTCTCCTGGACCCTTAGTTTTTGAAATAAATTGGAAGATATCAGCCAAATTGGGTGTATTTTCGGTGTCCTTTTCACATTGATCATTATTTAATACATTTAATTTTTTATAATCTCATTATTAATTACTATATATCATTTTATTCATGAAACTTCAAATAATCATTTGGCACCAAGCGAAGCTGAAGAACTATTACCGCAAAAGTACAAAACACTTCCATAGTTGAATATTTGCGATTTTCTTCAAAATTGATTTTTTCAAAAATGGTACGTCCTGGAGAAAAACGGATTGCAGATTCGTATTCAGCGCATTAAAGTCTACCAGAAACGCGTATTGATGGTTACAAAATCAGACCCGTGTTGAACAGTGTAATCATCGAACGTTTCATTCGCACCCCAAGTACGCCGTTCGAACTCACGTCTTAACGTAAGCGTGTTTACGCGTTGTCCGTATATCCCTTGCAGCCCTGCTAGTAGCTGGGCACATGACATATCCACGCAGTCCTCCCTCGAGTGGTACCACTTAAAAGCCTTTCCCTTTAATTTCTGACATACCCGTGCTTTCGCTGCGTAATCATCCAGCCCATTAGTATCGACTAATTTTCGCACATGACTTTCCCAAACATGCATGTCGCAATTTAAGTCGTCAAAAGCCCTGATCATGTCCTTAAGGGGGCCGACCCTTTTGGGGCCAACTCCGAATCGATCTAAGCGCCATTAGACAGAACGGGCGTTAGTGAAAACAGAAAAATCGTCTGCTTCGACATTTTACTCTATCTTTGTCTATCATAGCTTTCTGTTGCTTAGAGCGAAGCATAAAATGATCGAAAAGGACCACGGTGACATTGTATTGTTGTACAGACTACGGTCACGAGAGCTAAACAAAACAACTTTTTAACACATACACGCCGACATAATCATTTGAATACCTATTCAAACGCCTTCGATAATCTTACATATATTTTAATTATATTACAATTATATTATTGTTGTATAATATAGTTAACATATTTCATATATATTAACATAGCAGCTTTATTGGTAATATAAATGAAACATACCACCAAATGATTGAAATTTTGAGTTGATCATTTTGAGCTTTGACGTGTATACGCGTCCAAATGTTAGAAATATCAAACAGTTCCATAATTGGCAAGATACTTGGGAAGAAAACGGTAGAAAAAATCGCTTCAACTTCATATTTACGGATATTAAATTAAAGTATTTAACAAATATTTTTAAAACATTTGTAAACAAATATTGATCATTGTCATATACTTAGCAATGAAAAAAAAATGAATGTAAAAAAATTTACTCCAAGGGGACTCGAACCTACAAAAAAGTTTGCAGCGGCTACTCGAGCCGATTCATTTTGCTGATGCTTATGTTATAATTGTAACAGATGTGACAACAGCGTGACAGAGGTTTGATACGTGCCGGCAACTATGCCTTAGTGGTGTCTGTGTGCACGCATCACGTATTCACGTATGAATCGCCGTTCGCGGTGTGAAATTATAACTTACATTTACCGACTCATTTGTATTTTTATCGACCCTGACGGTAACTTGGCCAAATTCACTACAATGTACCATAAATGCCACCGACGGAGAATCATTGAACTATTCTTACGTCGGATGCGTGCAAATCGTATTTTACTTTCTCCGCTTTCCAGAAGTGATAAATTGTGAAAAATCGAATTTCTGTGATCTTGTGCTATTTCAAGGAAGCCCTAAAGGGTGTTTGAGCAGTGAATAAACTATTAAATCGTCCAATATTTGCTAAATGTGAAATGTGTCAACATGTCTGCAGCCATCTTGTTGCCTACATCGTTGTCTGTCTCAAGTTTGCCAGTTTCAGAAACTATTCTTCTCAACGAATGGTGTTCATTCGCGTTCAAATATACCTTTAGGGCTGTGGTGAAGTCTACCCGTGTGTTCTATATCCGCGAAAGTTTCATTAAGGCAATTATCGAGACAACAGTCGAAAAATTAGAAATCGGGTCTCTCTGTCGCACATGGCGTATACGTGCATGCTTTCCGTTGTTTGCGTGAGTGCACGCACACCGGTCATGGCGCCTGGAGTCGGCCCCCTTAATATCAACCCACTTTACCTCTTGCACTCGGACGGAAGAACGACCGTGTAAACCATCCGGTTGCGATGTCATATTTCGTGCCAACCCCGGCTCTCTTCTCAACAGCTGTATGTCGCGTTCTGCTAAATCTCTTTCCCGTCTTAAAATACATGACTCGGCTGGCAGATCCCTTGAGCGAAAGTCGTCCTGCGCCACTAAACTTGTTGCCACTCCGGGACTGGACATTGAAGTCGCAGTCAAACGTAGTGCCTCTTCAGGAACACCGGCTGCTTGTAATCTGTTTAGCAACTCGAGCTTCGTTCCCGACGTCAATAGATCCTTGGTTCGCAGCATGTCCTTAAGCTCGGCCACCTTAAGTGAACTCATGCTGATCTAGTTTTATGGTTTCTTTAAAAATATTCCTCTAAGTTGATTACGACACGTAAAATGTAATCTTTCACAGTCAATTTTCACACGCAACTTCCGTAATTTTTGTTCCTAATCTTGCCCAACCTTAAATTTTGCGATTGCTTAACACTAAAAAGACTGAAACTTAGTATATACCAATATTGCCCAAAAGCAGTCAAAATGACTGCATTGTGAAAGAATAACTAATGTGTAAAGAAATTTGTCTAAAATTAATTTTTAATATTTTTTATATTATTTACAGTTATATAACAAGTTATTAGTAAATATTAACAATAAAAAAAATTTACTTCACTTGGAAAAAAAAATAATTTATGCATTATTATTTGTACATTTTATGCAAATGAAAGTGGAAATCTTTTTATGTGTACATCTTCCGCAAACATAGTTTTGACATTTTTTACATATATTATTTGTTTTGTTGTTGTGGCAAAGTCGTACTTGACAAACTTTGCGTTTGTTAGAATGGGTTGCATTTGATGATGTTGCAATTGATCTTTGTGGGTCTTCATGTTCTGATGAATTTTTCTGTCTTGCAGCTCTGTATTCGGTGGAAAGCTGTTTTCATGAATTTAGGCCGTAAAAGAAATAAAATAAACAAGTGGTTAGAACAAGTATCACTGCATAAAGATTCGAATAACAAGTATTACTTTAGCTTATTGAGCAACTGCAACTTATCAAGTATACGCCCAAATCGACAATTTATCATGTACTTGTTTGCTATCATGTGACGGTAATCGAAAAAAAATGAAAACTGTTATTTCCATACAGAGCCGATCTGGTCACATAAGAAATTTACTCAATTCAATAATAAGAGTCATTTGACTATTTAAAATTTCCCAAGCAGTCAAAATGACTGCTTTTGGGCAATATAGGTATAACACACATATATATACCGGAAATGAAGGAGGGGGGAGGTAACTACAATTATTAATAAACGCATTTATATGTTGTACAAAAAGTCACAAAATTCTAAGAAATTGTGTCATTATATACATAATTATTTTTTTAATTGAAATTAAAAAGCAGTCAAAATGACTTCCTTGGGCAATCTAGTGTTAAACGTCTCATAAGAGTATGGTCACCACCAGTCATAATATAAACGACTTACTCAATTTCCGAATGTCAGTCCCGTTAACATAAATTCATAAAACACATACATAACATAAAAAGTTTGTCCATAAATTCACATAAAGTTTCACTAAATCGCGTTCAATCGCTCTATCCGTCGATCCCACTTCTGATATTTTGTAAAGATGTTCCAGTGGGTAAGGATAGTGTACGGCGGAAGAAGAAAAGAATCTATAATACGAGGATGGACCATTATTATATTTTATTCTGTATGTAAGATAATCGAACGGAGAAGAGGAGTAGTCTCTGTCTCGATTAGGTATTACTTATTACAATGATTTTGTAGGCGTGTATATGTTAAAAGGTGTTCTGTTTATTAAAACTGTGCTCACTCGACCGTAGTCTATACAAGTATGCCTTTCCTTGGCAAAAGCGTCGGTCGTGAGGACGCCTACGTCACCATGGCCCTTTTTGACCATTTTAGGGTTTTCCCCAAAAGAAAGCTACGCTAGACAAAGATAGCGTGCATCGGCAAAATGCACATGGCCCGCCTCGGCCGTTCCTGTACCTCAAATATTCTAACATGTACAATCCACTTAACACGTTCGTCTTGCACGAGCGTCTGGGCAAAAGTCCTTTGTCTACGCCAGGCCTCGGAATTAAGTGAACTTTCGGGCCGATTTTCAGAGGCAACGCCCCCATTCTCCGGCCGCACGTCTTGGTCCCCGCGATCGCCACGCAGCTCGGAGGTCCTCAGGCCCGTAACCGCGGGGGTAGCATTACGGCGACCCCATGGGTGATGTGGAAACCTACGGATACGGGTGTCGCCGTAATGCGACCCGCGCGGTTACGAGCCTGAGGACCTCCGAGCTGCAGGGGCGATCGCGGGGGCCAAGACGTGCGGCCGGAGAAAGGGGGCGTTGCCTCTGAAAATCGGCCCGAAAGTTCACTTAATTCCGAGGCCTGGTCTACGCGAATCGTCCGTCTTCCCCGCCCACCGTCAGGTCGGACGTCACAAATTCGGCATCATCGAACGGTGGCCCGCCACGAAGTCGTTCGCCGCGACGCATACAATGTATGACCACGAGGTCAGCCGACCGTGCGTGCCGACCGAAAACCTTACATATGATACATAATATAATCTGTGTCTATCAAATACCTTACGAAAATAATGTACTGACTGGCTTCAAGAAGAATATAAGACTACTTTTAGGATATAATTAGACAGTAATGGTAATACAGTAATTTCTCGAAGAGGGATCACAGGTCCGGACCGGCCGCGATCACTAGGAGTGTAGAGATAACTTTGCCTTTTTAGAAATTTGGCACCGACATCGACGGCCGCTGAAAGGGACAGAGAGTGAAAGAAAGGTCAGATACCTACGTATCGGTGAGACAACACTAATGCAACTGTAAAACTTCTTTATTGTCAATTATTTCGTTCTGCAAATTTTATTAAAATATTGCTGACGCTGTTGTGATTAAAATAACAGCAAACGCGATCTAATTTGGATCATATTTGCGTTGATAAATTACAAAAACGGGTTCCAATATGAAGCAAATATGATCGTCTTGTCTCATTTTAAGCATACAAACGTTAACAATATCGTAATAAAATTTGCAGAACAAAAGAACGACCGAGCATGAAACGCTTCCGAACGATCGCTCCGAGCCGAGGCGAAACGCGTTTTGATCCCTCCGAGCCGAGGCGAAACGCTTTTCGATCCCTCCGAGCTCAGGGGAAACGCTTTTCGATCCCTCCGAGCCCAGGAGAAACGCTTTTGGCCACCTCGTTCTTTACTTGCCTGATTCTTTAAAAACATAAAAGCATACTACAATAATCATGGGTATCTTACAATACAATGGGCATACAATACAATACAGTTTAGCACTCTGTGAAAACGTTGACCTGAAATTAACCTCCGCGGTCAACCTGGGTTGTTTATGACCGAAGCGAAAGTTCAGTCTTGGATTGACTTTTCCCGAATTGTTATTTTCGTGTACCCCTAGTAGCACAAAAATATTGGATAAATATTTTTTTCTAATATTGAAAAAATATTTTTTAAGCCACACTTTTTAAGATTGAAGAAATATTCGATCTGAATATTGTACACATGTACAAGAAATATAAAATAAATATTTAGAAAACACGAGCTAAATATTCATAGAACATAAAATAGATATTAAAAAAATGTAAGGTAGATATTTAAAACATGTAAGATAGATATTTAAAAGATGTAAAAAAAATATTTAAATGATATTGAGTAAATACTTCAAATCTAAAAAAAAGTTAAAAAATTATAACATTCGAAATTGTACGCGTTGTCTGAGTCGACCCCGTATTGTGCCTTATTGTACACTACTTACTACTCTCTTAAACAATTTTTCAACCTAAGAAAATTTTTATTGGTGTCGACCGGATTCGAACTCGGGACTCATGGATTACGGACCAACGTATTCCCCAATGAGCTAAAACATATATTACATGATATAACTAACCAGTTACATGATATAAATATTCAGAAAAGAGACAATTTTATAACAAATATAATGTTTTAACTAAAAGTAAAATTCCTTTTCCCAATGAAGCATAGTATATTATTAACAAAAAAAGAGAATACACATATATTTTTCAAAATACTTTTATTATACATTCCACGATCATGAATTATTGCCTTGTTGCTAAAGAACGCAATCGGTCAATTGTTAATTATTATTTCGTCACGCAATGATTCGCAATCCATACATTCCAATCAATATTTCAATCGATATATTGAAAAGAGAGTACAAACAAATATTTTATATCTAATATAAATCAAATAATTTTTTCTAATATAAAATGAATATTTATTTTATATTAAGAAATAAATATTTTGCTGTGACATCTAATAAATATTTCATAAATATTCGAGAAAAAATATTCATTTCTAATATTGAAAGAATATTTATTTTTCTCTTAGAAAAAAATATTCTGTTTTAAATATTGAATGAATATTTATTTTACTCTTAGAAAAAAATATTTTGTTTCAAATATTGAATGAATATTTATTTTACATTAGTAAATAAATATTTTGCTGTGACATCTAATAAATATTTCATAAATATTCGAGAAAAAATATTAATTTCTAATATTGAAAGAATATTTATTTTTCTCTTAGAAAAAAATATTCTGTTTCAAATATTGAATGAATATTTATTTTACTCTTAGAAAAAAATATTTTGTTTCAAATATTTTGCTGTGACATCTTGTTGGAATTTGGCGCTAATCCCTGGCTCGTTGCGCTTATGTTTTACCCGAGGACGCCGCCTCGTGGTCAGTTGCGTTCGAGTTTTCCGGCAGCGTGCGTCTTAGCAAACAGGGGCTTTTGTTATAGCGAACCATGTTTGTGCGTAAATATTATATCCATAGCTTTAAGACACAATAAAAATCAACAGGTTATGGGCCCAGTCGTTTCGACTGTGCGAAGTGAATAAACAATAGTGTCTGAAGGCGAAACAGGATCAGTATAAAGAACAAAAAAAAAAAAAAAAAAAGGAAGACGCATGGCCATGATGAATCTAAACCACATACAAAGATTGGGAGAGAAAAATTACGAAGCCTGGAAAACCCAAGTGAAAAGCCTGCTCGTCTATAATGAACTATGGGCATATACGAATGGCGCAGAGGTAAAAACCGAGCAAAACGAAAACGAATGGACCAAGAAGGACGAGAAAGCATTGGCACTAATTCTATTGAGCGTCGAGGAAAATCAAATAAGTCACATAAAGAAAGCAAATACAGTAAAACCCGTGTATATACACACAGATTGGGACCCAAGCTGTGGCTATATCAAAGCAGGGTGTCGAATCTGTTCTCAGAAGCAGCTCGAGCCGAGCGTGAACGTAGAAAGGGACAGACAGTGGAGGAGAGAGAGAGGTCCAGAGAATCAAAGTGAGGCGCCGAAACGTATCGGTGAGACAATACTAATGCAACAATAAAACTTTTTTGTTTATTAATTTTTCTAAATGTAACTTTTACCAATGTATTTGCGAGATTTTTCTGATTAAAATGAGACCAAACGCGATATAGTTCGAATTATATTTACTTGTTGATACTCATTAAATACGTACCAGAAAGTGCAAAACGCGTTGCTCGTATTAAACTAATAATAACAGGATAACGTAAAATAATAAAGTACATTATAATAAATATAATAATAAAGTACATTATAATAAATATAATAATAAAGTACATTATAATAAATATAATAATAAAGTACATTATAATAAATATAATAATACATTGAAATAAACAGGATACAATTTAAATTATATTTACTCATTAGAATAAGAATAAAAGGATAATGCAAAATAGTAACGTGCATTACAATAAATACTGTAATACATTAAAATAAATCATAATAGAGCGTGACCTTAGATTGTGACCGAGGTGTCGATTCACGCTCGGCTCGAGCCGCATGTAAACATAGATTCGACACCCTTCTTTACTATATGCCCCACCTCTGTCGCCTATAACGAAGCCGGGTGTCGAATCTGTCACATGCGCGTCCAGCCGTGCTTGAATCGACAATGTATGATATTGTACTTTATTATTTTACATTATCCTGTTATTATTAGTTTAATAAGATCAACGCGTTTTTGCGCTTTGTGGTAGGTATTTAATGAGTATCAACAAGTAAATATAATTCGAACTATATCGTGTTTAGTCTCATTTTAATCAGAAAAATCTCGCAAATACGGTAGTAAAATTTTTATTGAAAAAAAGTTAAAAATAAAAAAGTTTTATGGTTGAATTAGTATTAGTCACACCGATATTGCGGCACGGATCATATTACGCCGCTCGATCGTCGAGCGTCGCTATCGCGAAGGGGAATCCCCTCAAGTGGAGGGGATAGTCAATGGGACTATATCCAAGCACTGTTTTGTGTATATATGCAAGTTTTACTGTACATCACGGGAAGCATGGCAAAAGTTGCAGAGAATACACTTATCCAAAGGTCCGGTAAGAAAAGCTGCATTATACAAAGAATTAAATAGGATGAAAAAGGACGCGCATCAGACGATGACGCAATATGTAAATTCCTTCCAGAACAAGCTCGAACGGTTGGAGGAAGTGGGGGCAAAGATCCCCGACGAATTAACGTCGATAATGCTGCTAGGATCATTACCGACAGAGTACGAAAACTTTGCCATCGCAATAGAAACACGTGACGAACTACCTAACCTCGAAACTTTGAAAATAAAGCTCATAGAAGAAGAGGCAAGAAAAGCAGAAAACAACAATCGTGCAGAACTTGAAGATACCGACACGAATAGTGCAATGGTGATGAAGAAGAAATATAACAATTACTCAAAAGAAGGGAATCACAGAAATAGTGACAGGAAACCAAAATTTAATGGAAACTGCAACAAGTGCAACAAGTTCGGACATCGAGCAAGGGATTGCTATTCTAAAAACGACAATACTGCAAAGAAAAAGGGAAAGGATGCAATGTTATGCAAAGCGATGTACAACCATGGAAAAGAAACGAACGCATGGTACTTGGATAGTGGTGCGACAGCGCACATGAGTCATGAAAAGCAGAAGTTCAACAACATAGATGTCAAACAAAGGGACATATTCACAGCAACTGAAGAAAAGGTGGCGTCAACAGGAAGAGGAGAAATAAACATTGAAGTGAATACGCCGAATAACCAGAAAAACGATGTTAAATTAAAAGAAGTGGTGCTCGTGCCCAGTTTCAAGAACAATTTATTGTCGGTGTCACAAATCACGAAGAACGGATATAAAGTAATATTCAATAAAGATGGTGCCAAAGTGAGACGACCTGATGGCAGCGTTGCTATGACTGCAAGAGAACAAAATGGTTTATACATAGTCGAAGAAAGTACAAAACAGAAGCGACCAGAAGCAATGGAAGGCTTTAAGGAATCCAAACCATATGCAGTTATGTCGAAAATTCATAATAATAATTTAACAAAATGGCACAACAGGCTGGGACATCTGAACTTCAATGACCTCAAAAGGATGAAAAAGATGGTACAAGGAATAAACGAAAACATGGATGATCAAGTTGAGAAGTGTGAGGTATGCGACAAATGCAAAATTCACCAACTACCTTTCAAGTCATCAACCAGAAGGGAGAAGAGAGCCCTAGGACTTGTACACAGTGACATATGTGGTCCGATGCATGTAACCTCGCTAGGGGGAGCGAGGTATTTTGTTTCCTTTATCGACGACAAAACGAGATACACTGAAATCGCGATGCTAAAGAACAAGTCTGATGTGTTCAAGGCATTCCAAGAGTATAAATTCAAAGTGGAGAGACTTACAGGACAATTAATAACGAAGCTCCGTACTGACAACGCTAGGGAGTACTTGTCAAAGGAATTTACAAGCTATTTGAAAAGAGAAGGAATAACAAGGGAACTATCAGTTGCATACACTCCGCAACAAAATGGAGTGGCCGAGAGAGCGAACAGAACATTGGTTGAAATGGCACGATGCATGCTCCTACAGGCCAAATTACCTTTCGCCTTATGGGCAGAAGCCATTAACACAGCCGCGTACATAAGAAACAGGTGCCCAACGAAGGCATTGGATGAATATACACCATACGAAGGATGGATAGGAAAGAAACCGTACATCGGATTTATGAGAATATTTGGTAGTCGTGTCATCGCATTAAATAAAAGACACAGATACAACAAATTCGCACCCAAGGGAAAGGAATTCGCATTAGTGGGCTACTCGGAAGAAGCCAAAGCATATAGGCTATGGGAGAGAGGAACCAAAATTGTAGAGAAACACAGAGACGTAAGATTCCTGGAAGATCGAGAGATAGAGTCACTAGACAACCAGGAGACGTTATTCGAAATGCCCCTGAACTATTCAGTCGCAGACAAGAACGACGTCGAACAGGAAGTCCAACAACAAGAAGATGGACAAGGAGATTGGCAAGAAGAAGAGGAACTGCCAGCAAGAACAGAAACACCAACTACGCCAACAACAAGCAGAGGCCCTGGCCGTCCCAAAATAGAAAGAACTGGGAAAAGGGGCAGACTCAGAAAAATATTTCAGATGCGCCCCAAAGAAGAGGATGCGCTTGAGGAGCCAAGAACGATGACTGAAGCCATAAGTGCGTCGGAACGAGAGGACAGACTAGAGGCTATTCGCACGGAATACAATAACCTAATAGAAAATAATACTTGGACCTTGATAAGTAAACCAAAAAGCAAAAAAATACTAAAGTGCAAATGGGTTTTTAAGGTTAAAAGACACCAGGACGGGTCAATTCAAAAGTACAAGGCCAGGTTAGTTGCTAGAGGCGATCAACAAAGAGAGGGGGTCGATTTCGACGAAGTCTTCGCGCCAGTAGCGAGATTGGAGACGATCCGCACCCTACTTGCGTCGAGCGTCGCCAGAGGAATGCACATTCACCAACTGGATGTGGTGACGGCTTACGTTCAGGGAAACCTACACGACGACATATACGACATATACATATACTTGAATTCGACTTACCCCGAGGTATTTCCTTTCCTTTCTCTACTTACCTTTCCTCTCGGCGTGCGCGAATCTTGCATTCGACCCCGAGATTCTTCCTTTTCCTTTACTTACCTTTCCTCTCGGCGTGCGCGAATCTTGCATTCGACCCCGAGGTATTTCCTTTCTCTACTTACCTTTCCTCTCGGCGTGCGCGAATCTTGCATTCGACCCCGAGGTATTTCCTTTCCTTTCTCTACTTACCTTTCCTCTCGGCGTGCGCGAATTTTGTATTCGACCCCGAGATTCTTCCTTTTCCTTTACTTACCTTTCCTCTCGGCGTGCGCGAATCTTGCATTCGACCCCGAGGTATTTCTTTTCCTTTACTTACCTTTTCTCTCGGCGTGCGCGAATCTTGCATTGGACCCCGAGATTCTTCCTTTTCTCTACTTACCTTTCCTCTCGGCGTGCGCGAATCTTGCATTCGACCCCGAGATTCTTCCTTTTCTCTACTTACCTTTCCTCTCGGCGTGCGCGAATCTTGCATTCGACCCCGAGGTATTTCTTTTCCTTTACTTACCTTTCCTCTCGGCGTGCGCGAATCTTGCATTCGACCCCGAGATTCTTCCTTTTCTCTACTTACCTTTCCTCTCGGCGTGCGTGAATCTTGCATTCGACCCCGAGATTCTTCCTTTTCTCTACTTACCTTTCCTCTCGGCGTGCGCGAATCTTGAATTCGACCCCGAGAACCTACGTTCACCTTCCCCATTCAATTTCCGTTCCTCATCCTGCGTGCGTACAGTATGTCTCTTCCGGAAGTAACCTGGAACGTGACATATTAATTGGTGACATATTAACTCGTACATGGAGCAACCTGAGGCGTTCGTGACACAGGTTCAAGAAGAAAAGGTTTGCAAACTAAATAGACCATTGTACGGGCTAAAGCAAGCAGGTCGTGAATGGCATCGACGATTAGACGACTACTTAGTTAAGTTAGGATTTAAAAATACTGTAGTTAATCCGTGCGTGTATATAGACTCTAGCGAAAATAGTGATACTGTAATCGTTGTTTATGTCGATGATTTATTAATCGCGTCCGCAAATTTACCAAATATAATAGAAATAAAACATAAGTTAGGGCGCGAATTCAAAATGAAAGACCTCGGTAACGTTAAGGGAATGTTAGGGATGTGCGTAGAGAGACAAGGCGACCTCGGAAATATAACGATAACGCAGGAAAGATACATTCGAAATACGTTGCAAAGATTCGAAATGAATGATTGTAAACCGATAAGCACCCCTTTAGAAACAAATATATAGAGAGCGAAAGCGAAAAAGACGAAGAAATGGTAGATGTACCATATAGGGAACTAGTGGGATGTCTAATTTATCTCGCTAACGCGTCGCGACCGGACATAGCATTTGCAGCGAGCTTTCTGAGTCGATTCTGCAACAGTCCGAAATTAATTTACTGGAAAATGGCAAAGCGGGTGCTCCGATATTTGAAAGGGACGATAAACTACAAAATAGAATATACTAGGAAGAAGGACTGCTTAACGGCATACGTAGACTCCGACTGGGGAGGAGATACGACAAATAGACGTTCGAATACGGGGTACGTGACATACTTATCGGGGGGGCCGATTAGCTGGAACAGTAGGAAACAAAAATCGGTTGCACTTTCTAGCATGGAAGCCGAGTATATGGCGCTATCAGATGCAACCAAGGGAAATAATGTATATAAGAGACTTGTTAAGACATATCCGACATTATAATGTATTAAAAGAAGCTACTGAAATCTACTGCGACAACCAAAGTGCTATACAATTGTGCAAGAATAGTGTATACCATGCGCGAAGTAAACATATCGATATTAGATATAATTTTTCGCGAGAAGCGCAAGAGCGTGGCGACATAATTGTAAAGTATGTACCCACCAGCGAAATGACTGCGGACATACTAACGAAAGCCATATCAAAGATTAAGCATAATGAATGCGTGGAGCGATTGGGACTGTAAAAATTATTGTGAGCGCAATAACCCAAGGATTAAGGGGGAGTGTTGGAATTTGGCGCTAATCCCTGGCTCGTTGCGCTTATGTTTTACCCGAGGACGCCGCCTCGTGGTCAGTTGCGTTCGAGTTTTCCGGCAGCGTGCGTCTTAGGGTACGATCAGCTTGGCTCCGTTTTCCGTCCGTTCGACAGACAACCGGCAACGAGCTCACATGCACGATGCCTTGGGATGCATGCGCGTGTGTCTTTTCGTCCGACCTCGTGGTTAGAGTGGCACCGATATCAGGCGATTAACCCAACGTGTGACGTCAGCTACATGTGTGAGCGTTTCGATGTATTGAAGAGCATGTGTGTGGTTTATCGGTGTAGCCGTTTTCGTCGGGCAAGTCGAAAGCCGGACAAACTCAAACTATTTTGAATTTTATCGTAGAGTCGTACATACACTTGAGACGCCACCCGTTACTACAAAAACAAACCTTTCCACGGCCAGCTCGATAGACGTTGGGGTTCTCGAGAACACTTGAACTATGGGTCCGCTGATAACAACAATGAAACTTTGCTATTGCTCATTCTTTTGTTATGAAACTTATACCCAGACATTAGTGACATTTTTCTGATTACAATGACACCAAACACGATATAATTTGGACTACATTTACTGGTTTAATTGATGGTAATAAGTTTCGGGCACAGCCAAGGATGGCGCGAGGAAAAGAAAGAGAAGCTGCGACTGTGACAATCGGCAAAGACCAGATGCGTTTTTGTACTGATCAAGATATCAATGCATTGCAATCTTTTTTATTTTCAGTCCTTTTTTTATACAATTTTGATCAACATATTTGTGATATTATTCCGATCAAAATGAGTCCAAAGACGACGGTCTGTTTATGACTTTTTGAAAGGAAGCAGGTATGTACATGCGACCGGAAAGGTATGTAAGCAACAGCCTGTTTTCCCCAAAGCGGCCAAAAAACCTCAAGGACTTACCGAATATAAATTATTTCCTTCCTAAAACCTAAACTCTCTTTCCAGGACCACCTCCACCCTTGTTAACAACCAATGCCAATTCCTATTTCCACTCCCACACAATAGTAACGGCCAATAGCATTTGCCCCATAGTTTACATTTTTGCTTGTGCACCATCAAGAATCACAAATAATCCAGCATTCGAACAGTGAACAGTGAAAGCGAAAGTAAAGACGAATATTAGTCTACAGTTTTACAGTATCTTTTATTCGGGTTTGCAACAATGGACGTTGAAACAATTATGTGTTTGGAGACGCATCCTTTAATTAGATATTTGCTTCTACGCAGAAGAAAAAGATTCCATGTGAATCAAATTTATTTATTGCGAGAAGAAAGGGGCGAGTATCACACGCTCTTTCCTCAATTACTGGAACAGCCGGAAAAATTTTACGAATATATGAGGATGAAGAAGGAAACTTTTTTTTATACATTACGTGCGATTAGTGACATTATTGCCAAGCAATCCAACTTCCAGAAATGCATTTCGCCGGAGGAGAGGCTTGTGGTAACCTTAAGGTAAGTTATTTTTAAATTATCTATTCGCAACACATAAAGTATAATAAGTGTAATTTATTGTACAATTCGGATTAATTTTATATATATTGTTTTATTTAATTTAACTCAATCGTACTGATCGGGTCAGTTACAGTTCCTTCATGAACTACAGAAGGTGGTAAATTACAGACAGGTTGATTTTCTAGTATTATTTCCTGCAATTTCACCCGCGTCTGCAATTTCTTGTGGTGTGGTATGGCACGAAAATACGGAAGTAGACTCATGAAATAAAAATAGTCCTCGTCTTCCACAATCGTCCTCTTCTGTGGGCCCCCCTTTTGCTCCAAGTACGCAACCTTCTTTTCTTCCAAGTGAAGGAAGTGAGCCAGGGGATCTTTCCTGGTTCGAGTATACGTATTTCGTGAATTCATTACTTCCTCACGTTTGTTCTCACCAACAAGGGGGGGGGTCTGCCATCGCCATCCTGGTCGGTGTGGGAAACGGATTCCACTACAATTTCGGGATCCGATACCTCGATCGGTTCATTATCGCCGTTCCATTGCGGAGGTTGGAAAATATTTCCAACCAGAGGTCTACTTGTGTACATGTCTTTCAAAAAAGACATGTGTTCCAAATATTTCCATTTCGACTCATTGTTCTGTGACGCCGACCCTGTTGGTAAACGGTTCTTTCGCAACTCTCGCCGATGCGAGTCCTTCAACCGTTGCCACCTCGTCTTAACGCTCGTACCTAAAAATACATAAATAATGCAATAATTGGAGATAGGATAACAAAATATAATCGCGATAATTGTCATTGAATCATTCCTACAGTACAGTTTTGTGAGTGATATACAATATACTTTTTTTTCAGGTATCTATCAACGGGACTTGCTTTTCGGTCTCTAGCATTTTCCTTTCGAATGGCCAACAACACTATTGCTGGCATCGTCTACGAAACTTGCGAAGCAATATGGTTTAGGTTTCATGCGAAACATATGCCGTTCCCGTCAACGGAGGACTTTTATAAAATTGCAAAGGAATACGAGCGCGTATGGGATTTCCCCAATTGTATTGGATCTATTGACGGTAAACATATTCGCATCAAATGTCCCCCGCACTCTGGATCCATGTTCTTCAATTACAAGAAGTATTTTTCCATACATTTGCAGGGCATCTCAGATGCCCATTATAAATTTATAACAGTGGACATTGGAGAATATGGAAGACGGAGTGATGGGGGTGTTTTTGCACAATCAAGCGTTTATCAGCATATAGAAAACAAGACTTTTAATATTCCGCCCAATACTCCGTTGCCGGGAACCACGAATGCTGTCCCGTATGTCTTCCTTGGGGATCAAGGATATCCATTAAAAGAATATTTATTGCGGCCCTATGCAAGTAATAACCGTACCGATAACGGAGAAGAGTATTTCAATTATAGGCTAAGTAGAGCTCGACGTAGCATTGAATGCGCGTTTGGGATTTTAGTCAGCAAGTGGAGGTGTTTGAAAACCGAGTTACAAATGCACCCACGGAGGGTAGATAGTATTGTAAAATGCGTATGCTTATTGCATAATATTGTAATTGATGAGGAAGGAACGAACGAGGCGGTATTTACTTTAGGAATGCGGGAAATTGGTAGCGATAGCGCACAAAACACTACACGGCGGTTTAATTCATCATCGCGTAGGGCATATGAGCTCCGCGACTGGTTTAAACAGTTCTTAATAAATGTTGGATAAAATCATTTTATTTTATTTTACTTTACTTTACTTTACTTTATTTTATTCTATTTTATTTTATGTTATCTTATTACATTATACTTTATCTGATTGTATCTTACTTTATTTCAATTGTCTCAATTGTTATTCTTTTCTGAAATTCTGTTCTACTCTATTATTATTTTACTTTATTATTATTTTATCCTATTTCATTTGTTATTCTTCTCTGGAATTCTGTTCTTACTTTATATTGTATATGATACTATTATTCTCTATGTGACACAATCCCCTGTATACTAAAGGGTTTTCTAGCCCGTTGATTAATGAAATATATTATTATTATTATTAAAATGTAATTTATTAAAATGTATTGAAATATATTATTATTATTATTAAATATACCCAGTATCCTGGTCTTCAACAATGTGAGCATCATGCACACCAAACTGTTCTTCGAAGTCTAACTGACTGAACTGTTCCCATTCAAATGAATTATCTTCTATAGCTCTACGGATAATCTCCGCTAAATTGTCTTTCAATTGAATTTCCACATTAGTGATCGGACTTTCCGGCCAGCAATTGATAGAAAAGAGAGCAAGTAGAAGATTAATAACATTAATCGGATTAATATTCACCATTTTGCGGCTTCACGGCTAGTATGTGACGGACGATGTTACTTCCAATATTGTAATACAACGAATCCCGCGCTCTTTTTATACTGTGGTAGAAGGTAAAAGATAAGAATATTATTGCACACAGATAACATTTCTTGGTAAATATTTTGTCCACTGATGTTTACATATTCTGTGTATCACAATTATCTGGCTGAACTTCATTAGTATGCATTATGGCCGCAGCCGATTAACTGTAAGACTTAATCAGCACAAGGTGTCCGTGTGCAAAACAGTAAGATCATCAATCATAGCAAGGTCTTGTTTTCGCTGCATTCCATGTCACGTACGTCTAATAAAGGCTGGCATTGACATACAGGGTGTCTCTTAACTTCTGTCCTTCCCGGAAATGGGGGGTAGCTGGGGTGATTCTGAACAACTTTTTCCTTGACCAATGTGTGGTTTGCAGCTTCATTTTTAAGTTATTAACGAAAAACACTGGCCAATCAGAGCGCTCGGGCGCGTGGCTCTCAACCGCACTCGGTTGTGGTCACGAAGAAACGCGTTGGCTCACGCCACGACCGAGCGCGTTTGAGAGCCATGCGCTTGAGCGCGCGCTCTACGAACGCCCTGATTGGCCAGTGTTTTTCATTAATAACTCAAAAATGAAGCTACAAACCACATTTTGGTCAAGGAAAAAGTTGTTCAGAATCACCCCAGCTACCCCCCATTTCCGGGAAGGACAGAAGTTAAGAGACACCCTGTATAGATGTTAAGATAACAGAATTATTATTATGTACTTAACATATGTATTTTTATACGCACATAACTATGCGGTGAAGACCTATCCACAATATACGCAAATATTGCATATTCATTCGAAATGAAACGACATCAATTATTTAATTTGCCGAAATCATTTTCGTCCGATAGCGATTATATACATAAAAGTAGAGACACTGGTAGCCTTCTCGAATTTAATGTCTATTACATCTCTAATTTTTATACGAATTTTGTTATTAACGGATATTAATTTCCAAGCAACAATATCATACTGCAATGCATACTAATGTAATTAATATTACTATTACAAATTTTATATCGTCTTGTTATGATTAATAAATGCGTATCTCATAATAATAGCCGCCCGTATGCCTATACGTGTACACTTCGTCCGGCCGCAGCCCGGCGGACCCGTGCGGTCTGCGTATTATATGAAAATTTTGGAAAACTGTAGGAGGCAAATCCATCATATTATATAGCAATGGATTCAGAATAAAATTTCGGTTCTTTCTTGTCATTATGTAAATTGTTGTATCTCTGAAAATAATGTAACAATAAATTTGTTTGTTATAAACAAATTACTTTTTACAAAATCTGTGACCACTATTTATTTTACCTCAAAAAACCATGACACTTTTCCTTAAGAAGTTTTCTTATATCTGTGACAGTTTTCCAGATACCATTTTTCTGCTGAAACTTCAAGGGGTGAATTTACCCCCTAAACTTGCGATTGGGCAGCTGTAAAAAAATACGTGTCCCTTTTTTCACCTGCTTAATATGTCCACCAAGTTTAATCAAAATCGGAGGCGGACACCCGAATATGTTTCCTTATGAGTGGTGTTATAGGTCGCAAAGGCGAATACCCACTAAAACCCCGCCTTTTCCTTGTGCCTGTAAGGCAGGCAGCACCTAGGGAGACATCGGCAGTTCTCCTCAGCCGACACCCGATCCTTGTCTAACACTGGTGGACTTGTTAAACATCCAGTACGAATGTAGACCTCCTATCAGGGCGCGAGTCGACAGCACTTTGTACTCGCTTTTCTTCATTATGCCCATTTGCGTAAGTTCTTCAGGCGACACGGGGCTCCATATTCCTCGGCACGACAGCGTTATGGAGGAGAATCGCACATTCGAGACTCGGTACCGTACACGTACGGCACCCTCGAGCTCTTTATAGTAGGCTTTCTTCCTCTCGTGGACTGAAGTCAGGTCTACCTGCTCGCCCACGACTTGCGCATCAATTACAAGCGCTGTATCTTGTTTCTTAGCCACGAGGTCTGGCTTACGGAGCCCACTAGATGTTTGGAAGTGGGGTTCCGCATCGACGCATTCATGCGTCTTTTCTAGAGCCCTCTTTATGTAGGCTGCTATGGCATTATGCCGTGCTATTCTAGCGGCATGTGTCCTGTGACAACGTTGTAAGATGTGGTTCAACGTTTCATGCTCATTGCAGCCGGCTCTACATAGGCGGTCCGCTCTTGGACCCCTATTGCTCCTAGACCTCGTGGGGAGCGCGTTGATGCGTAGCTTCGTGATGTTAACGAAGTCTTTGCCTGTGAGGAAGCGCGTTCCTTCTGTGGTCCAATTGTTCTGCGATGGGACCCGGTTCGAGTGCTTTAGGTCTATACCATCGCACGATTTATGGAGCAGCTCTGCCCATCTACTATCAATTTCACGCTTGTGGTTGATGTTACTGCGGCCGTCAGTCAGCCTTCTCTTCGCAATGTCTATTTCCTGGGAGATGAAGGCGCCTGGTTGGACGCCACTCCTAACCAGGTTCTTCAATCTCTCCAATCTTCTTAGGGGCATTAGCCATCTAAGCGATGAGATGGAAAGCCGGCCATCTCTGACATTTGCGTGGAAGAAGGCGTTAACCACATCGTGTGGGAGGGCTAGCCACTTTCTAACCGCTCCTCTTGTTAGGGTGTCGACTTTCTTGAGCCGACTGAGGTTAGTACACCCTAACGTGAGCACATGGTACAAGGATGGAAGTACCATCACCCGCAGGGCAAATAGCCTCTGCTGGGGCTTAAGCGGGGCTCTTGATAGTTTTTCTAGGGCTTCTTTGAGCTGCTCTTCAGGTTTAGTCATCGTGCGTCCCTCGGGTGTAAAAGGGATCCCGAGGTATACCCACTCGTCCTGTCTCTTCATCGTAGGCAGAACCTTGCCAAAACAGCTAAATTTCACTGTATGATCCACCACAGACTTTTTCTTATGCGGTACATTCGTGATAGCCACTGTAAATGACTTGCCAGTGTTGACGCTTAGGCCACACTGGGCAAGGTATCCCGTGACTATATCAAGCGTTAGCTCGAGGCCATGTGGTGTTGAGGCCACCGGCACGAGATCGTCGGCGAAGGCGAACGCATTATGACGTTCGCCGGCTATTTCGACGCCTACCTCTTCGAGGATCAGCCGGAGTGCCCGGTCCACTACCATGTTGAATAGCATGGGGGACACCCAGTTTCACGCCGCACTTGGGGTGGATCTCGTCTGAGACCCAGCCATCACACGATAAGACGGTCCTACTGTGTTCGTAGGTGTGTTTTGTATATGATATCATTGGGCCTGGGACTCCCATGGTCGCCAATGTATCCAAAATCGTCTTGTGTGTGACTGAGTCAAACGCTTTGGCTAGATCTATTGATGCCATGTACAGCGGTTTAAAGTGTTGTCTGTGATGTCGTAGCAACATATCTACTTTGAAGGCGTTTTCGGCACACCCATCCGCCGGAATGAAGGCTCGCTGACGTCGATCGAGCTCGACTGTCTTTACTAGTCTCATGGCTAGTATTTTATGGAAAGTTCTTATTATGACCGATAAGACCGTAATTGGTCTGAAGTTGCCGGGCTCTGTGGCGTTGTCCTTCTTCGGGATCAGAGTCGGCCGAGATTTAAGGAGCCACTCGGGCGTCTTCCCGCAAGCCAACATGATATTAAAGACTCGGGCCAAGATTTCAAGAGGTACTGCCTTTAGCTGCCTGGCGGTAATACCGCCAGGGCCCGGGGCAGTAGTCATCTCAGGAAATGCTTTGCGAACTTCCTCGGTCTCAATTGGTTTCCGTAGCGATGCTTTCACAGGCCTTCTTTCTGTAATGCCCGGGGACTGCGTGCTTTGGCTGCTCATGACTTCGCGCCAGTAGGGCACCATCATGTCCTCGGTAGGTGACTGGTCGGGGCTCTTCCCTTTCAGGATGTCTCGAAGACACCTGCAGGGGTTCCTCCTCCAAGCCCGCTACACCCGGGCATACTCTGCTCTGCGCTGCTGTCTTCTAAATGGTAATCTGGGTGTCTCCCCAGCGCCCTTGTTTGGTGTTCTAACTGCTTTGGGCTGGGGAAGGAACACACCTCTGAGGTAGGCTGCTAGCTCCTCAGAGATTCTCTGTGTGTCCCAGCGCTTTATGTTGCTACACATAGTGTTCAGCTGTTTGGCGTGGAATAAGTCGTTATCCACTGGTTCCGCCTCTTGCAGAACATCGCGTATCTTATTTATTAGGCTCTCGTCGCCCTCGCCTGCCTGTTGGTAGGTAGGCGATGCCAGGTTTTCTGGCGGAGCGCAAGGTTCATTAAGTTCCTGGACAAGCTGCAGGACTTTTTCTTTGTGCTTTTTGTACCTCCGCTGTCCCTTGATTGCTTCAAGGGTGCGGTTAGGAAAATAGGGCGCCAGAGCCTGATTCATGAAGCGTTCACCTGCGATGGTCATGTGCGCTTCTTGCCGCACTAGGAGTGCTGCTTCCTCCTCGCTCCGTGGAGCTCTCTTGTGCGAGACACTCTGCAACGCTATCTCGTCGTGCCAATTTTTGTGCATACGCTGTTCATGCACACCTCGCCCTCTAGAGGTTCTAAACGTGGACTCGCATCCCGACATTCTACAGGGGAATGCCGGGTCTGAAGCGGCTTCGGCTATTGGGCTGCCGATGTCGGTGTTATGTGTTGGGCCGGATAAGCCTGTGGGCTCTCCGACGTTTGTGTCCATCCGAGGCTTTGTACCTTTCTTTGGGCCAACATATTAAGGTCGAGGGGGCCGGCAACCCACATGGACCGTTCGATCGCAGGGCCAGCTCTCAGTTTCCCCCCGGAGGGGTACTCGTGGCGGGAACCAACGTAGAGGTGGCTGCTTGCTAACAGTGACTCTCTCTCGGCAATACTATGTACCGATGGAGGCGGTCTCGGATACTAGTACCGATGGATCGGCCCGACACCTCCAGCGACCAGCCTCATCATGTCTAGACACATGGGCAGTCCACATCGCTCCTCGGACTCGTCTGCGGAATATGTACCCTGGCGCGGTGTTCTACAGCAGGCATAAATTTTTCCATGGCTAGGAGCCAGGTACAAGCACATTGCGGATTATCGGCTACGCACGGCTAAGTGCTAGCGGCGTATTGCTTTCATTTGCGTGGCAAATCATAGCGAGGGATTGGTTTCCCATCGCTAAGTGCCAGCAGCGTATTGTTTTGCTTCGCGTGGCAAAACATAGCGAGGGCATCGTTGCCCATCGCTAAGTGCCAGCGGCGTATTGCTTTTCTACACTTGACGAGTCATAGCGGCGACATGGCTGCCCATTGCCATAGTAAAGCATTAAATAATAATGCTATAAAACGCCACTAATACGATGGCGGGACTTCAGTAACCTGCGCCACCATTAAGAGAGTCATAGTTACTCCCGCCGTTTACCCGCGCTTTCTTGAATTTCTTCACGTTGACATTCAGAGCACTGGGCAGAAATCACATTGCGTCAACACCCGCGGGGGCCATCGCAATGCTTTGTTTTAATTAGACAGTCGGATTCCCCTAGTCCGTGCCAGTTCTGAGCTGAGCGTTGAATGGCGGCCGAAGAGAACGACCACGACGGAAGATCCGCCACGGAAGCCTCGCAGCAAGGAAGATCCGCGGGAGGCCAAGGCACGGGACCGAGCTCGGATCCCGGTTTCGCAATAATGCGTCTGTTCACCTCGCACAGGCCCGGCACGTCGGCCAACCCACTTCCCGACCAAGCCCGACACGCCCCGCTCCTCAGAGCCAATCCTTATTCCGAAGTTACGGATCCAATTTGCCGACTTCCCTTACCTACATTAATCTATCGACTAGAGGCTCTTTACCTTGGAGACCTGCTGCGGATATGGGTACGCACCGGCGCGACACCTCCACGTGGCCATCTCCTGGATTTTCAAGGTCCGAGGGGAAGATCCGGACACCGCCGCAACTGCGGTGCTGTTCGCGTCCCAAACCCTGTCTCCCTGCTAGAGGTTTCCAGGAACTCGAACGCTTATACAGAAAAGAAAACTCTTCCCGGATCTCCCGACGGCGACTCCAGGTCATTTTGGGTTACCCCGACGAACTCTCTCACGTGGGCCCGATTGGTATGCGGTTCCGCTGCCGGGTTCCGGAATAGGAACCGGATTCCCTTTCGCTCGACGGGTGTGTTTCTCTATCATATAGATTACATGTTTTAGGACACCTCATCTACATAGGATTTCTCTTAGGGATTAGGATCGACTGACTCGTGTGCAACGGCTGTTCACACGAAACCCTTCTCCACGTCAGTCCTCCAGGGCCTCGCTGGAGTATTTGCTACTACCACCAAGATCTGCACCGACGGCGGCTGCAGGCAGGCTCACGCCAAGGCCCTTCTGCGTATTGCTTTCGTCGATGATACGACCAAGTGCCAGCGGCGTATTGCTTTCGTCGATCATACGACCAAGTGCCAGCGGCGTATTGCTTTGCAACATGGTATACGAAATAAAAATTTATTTCGCGCGTCGACGAGGCGTCCCTCGAGCACGCTTCTCTCGCGTGCTGAAAGACGCGTATCGAAACGCTTCTCCCTCGTTACACGCGATCGACGATCACGTCGCCGATCTTCGTGTAACGCACGACTGTGTTTCGGGGTCTCGTCTAACCATCAAGACGAATCCCCAAGCATAGGGCTGAGTCTCAACAGATCGCAGCGTGGTAACTGCTCTACCGAGTACAACACTCCGCCAGGTACCTAAGTCGTCTACAGACGATTCCGAGTCTCGACGTCGAACTTGGAATACCTATGGCCGCCACAAGCCAGTTATCCCTGTGGTAACTTTTCTGACACGTCTTGCTGAAAACTCTTCAAACCAAAAGGATCGATAGGCCGTGCTTTCGCAGTCTCTATGCGTACTGAACATCGAGATCAAGCCAGCTTTTGCCCTTTTGCTCTACGCGAGGTTTCTGTCCTCGCTGAGCTGGCCTTAGGACACCTGCGTTATTCTTTGACAGTTGTACCGCCCCAGTCAAACTCCCCGCCTGGCAGTGTTCTCGAATCGGATCACGCGGGAGTATTGTCGACGATCGGCGCGAAGCCTTTCTATCTACTAGAAAGTAGATAGGGACATTTCATTTCATTTATTGTACTATACATATGCGGCTCTAGCGTAAGCTCATTACCGCCTTAATCTTAAGCTTTTAATTATTCTTTTCATTCAGGTTCTTAGGGTAAGTTCTCAATACTAGGTAAGTTTACAAAATTTTTTAATATTTATTTTAGTCTATAAGGTTTATCTTATTATTTTAAAAACATGTATTTTAATATTGTCTATTGTGTGTTTCAGATTATTGTCTAGGATCACTTAGCCGCTAGGACAGAGTCCCAACGTTGCCCGTCCCTGCCATCGAGGAGGCGGATCCACTACTCTCAAGCTCGACGATGCAATCTCTTTTTTTCTCAAATACCTGAGTGGCAAATTTGGTAAATTTTTTAAATTTTTCTTCTGTACAAATTAAATTTATTTTTTCTATATCTGAATTTAAAACATCTGAATATCTAAATTGGTCGTATTTTGGGTATTTAAAAATAATATGAGTTATATCCTCTTCTTCATTTAGATGGCATATTAGGCAATTTTTCTCCTCCGTACTTTTTCTTTTAAAAAGGGTACTGTTTATAGGCCCATAACCCGTTATAATATAGACACAGAATCTGTTTGGATTAAACCATTTATTTTCTATTTTAAATTTCACTTCAGGGTTAAAATCATAAGTGCATCTGCCTTTTGTCTCAGTATGCCATCTTACTTGCCACTCGTTATAAATTTGTTCCTCAATTTTTTTTGTTTCTTCTTTTATTCTTTTGGATTCATCAGCTAAACGGAGATTTTCTATTTGTTTATAATTATATCTTTTCCAAATAGTTGTTCTGTTCTTTTTAATTCGATTTATTAGGTCTTGTCTAATTACTGCTAAATCTAATGGTAGAGTTCCAGCAATGACCTGCATTGCTGCCGTCGATGTCGTTCTGACGGCCTTAGTTTTTAAAAGTAAGAAAGATCTCTGAGTTGCCATTAACTGCCTTATTACATGAGCCTTTTGTTCTTCCTGATACCAGATTCCTGAGCCATAGGTAGCGATTGGGAGAAATACGGCGGAGTAAAGTATATTTATCACTCCAGATTTTATGCCCCATGTGTCACGGGTAACGCGTTTTAAAGCCATTGTTAGATTTATTATTATTCCTCTTATATATTTAGTGTGCTCAATAAAATTTAATTTTCTGTCTATAATTATTCCTAAATATCTTAACTTTTCTGAATATTTTAACTTGTTGTTATTAATTCTTATTAGTGGCATTCTGTCTACGTTTAAATTTCCTTTCAACAGCATAGCTCGAGTTTTATCGATTGAAACCCTTAATTTGTGGTCTGTAGTCCAAGAATTTAGTAAATCTAGTCCTTTTTTAGATAGTTTATCTATTTCCGATCTTGAGTTTCCTTTTTTTAATATGACTAAATCATCCGCCTAGGCAATAATTTCCGCATCCTCTTCATCTACACCTCTCTGGAAGAACTCTAAGAAGGAGTCCATGCACCAGCCCCACGCCATGGGGCCGATGATGGACCCCTGAGGGCATCCCCTCTGCATCTTTTTTTATTAAATTGACCATGGTTGTACTGCAGTTTGCTTTTATTACCCGGTTTATTATGGCAGGCCACCATAGGCCATCGAAGGCTGCCTCAATATCTATGAAAACCGCAACGACGTATTTTTTGTATGAACTCGTTACACCTAATCTAAGCGCAATCAGTGCATCTTCTGTGGATTTCTTTATTCTGAACCCATACTGCTTCTGGCTCTCTAGGTTTTGGTCTCTATAATTACTTTGGACTCTTTCTATAATTATTCTTTCGAATCTTTTACCTACCCTTGACAATAGAGCTATAGGCCTGTATGAGCTCAATAAAGATTTGTGTTTGGTGGGGTTTTTTAATATTATTTTTAAAATAGCTACTTTCCAATCTTTGGGGACAATAGATTTACGCATGCAATTGTTAAAAATATTGAATAAAATAGTTCTGTCGGCATGCCATAATTTTAAAATCAACTCCACTTGGAAACCATCGGCCCCAGGCGCCTTACGTTTCTTACATTTACTAATGGATGAAAATATTTCCTCATGCGTTATGTCTGATTCGATGTTACTATTAGTGTCTAAATTGTTGTTAGCTTTTATAATTTTTTGCTCATCTGTTTCTGTTACTATGTCCTCCGGTACACATTTTTCTAAAAGTTTAATTACTGTTTCCCTGCAACTCGTAGTTGTATCGCCTGACGGAAGCCTGACCGAGCTAAGAAATTCCTCTTTGTTGATATTGTTCCTTATTATCTTATACACGATACTCCATGGATCATTGTTTCCAACTTTTGTAACGAAATTTCTGCACGTTTGTTTTTTTAAATTTTAAATCCTCCTTTAAATTTTTGTTCATAGTCCGGAATTAGATCGTTAAATTTGAGTCTTTTTGTCCTCACTAGCTGTTTTTTGTTTTTATTGACATCGATTCTTAATTTTTTTAAGTCTTCCGTCCACCAAGGAACCGCGTTTATTTTCGTTGATTTTCGAGGAATAGTTTTGTTACAACACGATGTTAAAATTTTTGTAAATATTTTTACGGCTCTATCTGGGTTGTACTCTTTTAATTTTGTCTTTATATCGTCAATAAATTTTTTCTTTATACAGTTTGCAAAACCATCCCAGTCGGCCCTTTTTATGTTATAAGGTCTTTCTATTTTTGTTTCTCTTTGCAGATTTTGGCCTTGGTTTTGACTACCTATTTTAACCCGAAAAGTTATCAAGTTGTGATCACTAGAAGAGCAATCGAGACTAACTTTCCAACTTTTTATATTGCAACTAAAATTGGAGCTGGCCAGAGTAATATCTATGTTCGATTGACCATTTGACGTCATGGAGGTTGGAGGATAGTCGCGTTCATTCAGGACCACGAGATCGTTTTCAAGAATAAAATCTTCAGTTAGTTTACCTCGATCATCACTTTTATTAGAAAACCATAATTCTGAGTAGGAATTAGCATCAATTGTGAGTATAAATTGTTTTCCTTTTATTTTTGTTAAAATGTTATTGATTAATTCTAAAAAAGCATTAATTTGTAAAGAGAATTGTCAATAAACATTTATAATATAAAATCTGCATGCATTTGTAAAAATTTCAAAATATATAATATGTTCGCTTAAGCCCGGAAATACTAATACGTTGAATTTTGTGTGATTGACTACTGCTGCCACCCAAGGGGTTTTGCCTACCGGTTGTATGATCCTTAAGTTTGGGGAGTTATAACCCCGAACTTGATTTCTATAGTGATATTTATCACTAACTGCATGCACTCCTCGGCCCGCCTGGCCACTAGCAAAATTAACACTGCTACTGCTCGTCATGGGTTCCTTCTGAACGACGATAATTTGACCACTCTCATTCGCAGAAGGCGGATATTAAGAAAAGTGGCTCAACGCCTGGGCCTGTCCCACCTCGGCGATGTTTTAAAAGACCTCTCCGCCGGAATCAGGAGACAAATCTTCTATCTTAGAAACAAAGGTTGGGTCGATAGACTCGGTTCCTTCCGCAAGGTTGACCCCACTTTCTGGGCAACCTACGCTGCTTTGTCCAAAAAATTCGACAAATATAAAATGCCGATCCTCAGCGATGGCGGCTCCAGCGTCTGCTCGGCGGAGGGCAAATCGGAGCTTCTGGCGGGGCAGTTTGAGTCCGTCTTCAGGGAGGCTCGCTCTCTTATCACTCCACGCGAGTCCGAGATCTCTAACTTTATTACTTCCTTTCATAACACCTCTCTCTCCCACTCTGACTTGCTTTGCCCTGGCTTATCTCCTCGTAGCATCTTCAAGGTCATCTCGTGTCTCGGCGACAAAAAATCGCCGGGAGACGACCGCATAAGCTCCTTGATGTTAAAAAATTCATCTAAAAAAATGATTTGCCAGGTGTTCTATATCTTTCGCTATTGTCTACGTCTTGCTTATTTTCCGGAGCCATGGAAACTGGCTCGTGTCTCGGCTATCCACAAGCACGGTAAACAAAAAAATCTTGCATCCAGCTACCGTCCAATAAGTCTCCTCTCCATTCTGGGTAAGGTTTTTGAGTCCATTATTTACGACCACGTCAGTAAATTTATTCTTGAAAATAACGTGATCATCCCACAACAGTTTGGTTTTCGGCGCAGCCATTCCACAATCCATCAGATTGTGCGTATTGCTCAAAGGGTTACGCACTGCTTTAACATCGGCCACGTTGCGCCAATGGTTCTTCTGGACCTCCAGAAGGCATTTGATTCCGTCTGGCACGACGCCCTAATATTTAAACTCCATGCCCTCGGCTTTTGGGACGACTTCCTGAAGCTGATGGAGCCGTACCTGTCTGGCAGATCCTTTTATGTTCGTGTCGACGGGGTTGCGTCGAGTGCTCGGCCGGTGCTGGCTGGCGTTCCACAGGATCCAATTCTTGGCCCTGTGCTATTCAATCTATTCATTAACGATATTCCCACCCTCCCTACATGCACGCTGGCGCTGTTCGCGGACGACACCGCGCTCCTTACCGAATCGCGCCGACCGTGGGTGGCGCGCGATCCCCTGCAACGTTACCTCGACTCGGTTCTTGACTATTTCAAGCAATGGAAGCTCGCCATTAACGCCGATAAAACGGAAGCCATTTTGTTCTCGAAGCAACACAATTGCACTATCGACAATCTTGTGGTTAACGGACACTTGGTCCCATGGTCCCGCAAGGTTACATATCTCGGGGTTGTCCTGGACTCCAAACTCACCTGGAGTGCGGCGGTCAACGATCGCATCGCTAAAATGCACAAGGTCGCGGCCGCGCTCAGGCCGCACCTGTCCCTCCGCTCCAATTTGCATGTGAACATCCGCCTTTCCATTTATGCCATATGCGTTCGTCCCGTGTTGACATACGGGTTGTTGGCTTATTGGGACTGTCTCACGGTGGTGGACCGGCGAAAGGTCCAGATAGCCCAGAACAAAGTTTTGAAACTGATTCTGGGTCTGCCTGTTTTCTTCTCCACGAGGAAACTCCATCTTCGCGCAGGGCTGCCATTAGTCAGCACGTACACCGACAGATTGATGGCAAACTTCATTTGCAGCAAGCATGCTAATCCGCTGGTCCGTCGCCTGGCGGACTTCAATATTCACAATTTTCCCTACCGCGTTAAATATAAGTTCCCGCTCCAGTCCAGATTCGACTGTCTCCCCGACTGATTCCTTCGAGAATCATCTCCTTTAATCGTTCCTTACTTTATACTATTTTATTTACTTTTCTATACTATAAATAACCATTCCTCATGTGCTTCGCCCGTGACACGTCTCCAGTACCTCACCCGCCTGGAGAAATTCACTGCTGCTTTTCTTTATCTTTCCCTCAGATCTAATTCATATCCTCGGCGGTTTTTTGAAAATTTTCCGCCATACCCCACCTCCTTTAATTTTCTACGAAAATACCTCCACCTCATGCAGTTAACTGCAACATACATTCATGTTAGCCGGTAAGCTGGCGGACGCTGGCAGGTACGGCACAAAATGCAAGGGGAAGGGGAAGACGGGGAGAAAGCACGCAACACGTTGCGCAGGTTTTCAGGGTGCCTCCACCTCAGCGCAGTCTCTTTGTTGCTCCCTGTTACCCCTCTCCCCCACCCAATCCCTGCCAATTATAAAAAAAAAAAGAGAGCAGGGACCAACTTCATTCGGCGTTCGGCGCTCGTAGTGTGCAGACGTGCCTGCTCGCTGCTCCGTGCCTCGTGTGCCTTTGTTCTCGCGCGCCTGCGCGTTGTCGATTCCTTACGCGTTGCGTTTCGCCGCGTCTCAATTCTGTTCTGTTCCACTGTGTTTTTTAGTGCTTTTCCTGTGATTTTCGTGGTCGTTCTCTCCTCGCGTGGGAGGGACGACCCCACCTGTGAGTGTGCCTTTGGGCAAGAACTCTGACTTACTTAGTGGTTGCCGAATACGGCCAATGGCCACCAAGGCTCGTCCTGGATCTACTTCTTCCGTTCCAGTCCCTACGGGGTCTCGCACAGCCTCGAAGAAAACATCTTTCTTGAGGAGGCAGGGTCCCTCGCTGTCCAAATCTTCCTTGGCTGCGGCTTCATCGTCGCAAAATAAATCAGACGCTTCCGCCCAGGTAACACGAGCGGAAGAGATCACCAGTCCGGTAAGCGCCAATCGTTCCTATTCGCCCTCCGGCGACAGAGTGCCCAGCAGGGATCCTGAGCCTGCTGTTTCTTCTCCCCGTTGTTCCACGGAATCGGCAAATTCCACGGAATCATTTGAACCCTCGCGGAAAAAGGCCGCGCGTATTATTAAGCAGGAGCTAAGCTCCTACGCATTAAATAGGTTTAGTAATAACTCTAATTTTAATTCTTCATTTGCTCTCGACGAGAACGTCCGTCGCGCTACTGCGCAGCGACCCTTACCAAGGGCAACCTTGGTAAATACCGGCACGAACACCAGCTTCGTCCTCAACCGCGACGTACAGTCTCATAACATCGTAGAAACGATGGAAACTTCCATTGCCCCTAATGTGCCCACATCTAACCGCTACTCCCTCCTCTCGCGCGCCTTCAACGAGGAGACGGAGGTCCCGCGCCCCTCTCGCCCTTCCACTTCTCGCCGTGCCACGGCCGACGAACCGCCGGCCACGAGCCAACCACGTGTTGCTGCTGACAGATCGACAGCGGGCCGCGTCTCTGCTAAGACCCCCCCTATATACATAACAAAGTACGCGTGCTCGGCACACGTCCTCGAGAAGCAGCTGACCGAGCTGTGTGGGGGCACCTTCAGGCTCAAGCTCCTAAAAGAAGGTATCAGAGTCCAATTTGATAACAGAGATTCTCATAATAAACTTATAACATTTTTGCGTGAGAACAACTTATCCTTCTTCTCCTTCACTCACAGTAGTGAAAAAATACTGAGCTTGGCCTTGAAGGGGCTCCCATCGACTCCGGTCGAGGAAGTGCTTGCCGAATTACGCAAACCGGGATTGCACCCAATCAATTGTTCGTGCATTAGTAAATCGATAAATAGGCCGGTCTATAGAGTTAATTTCCCTGCTGGAACGTCCCTGAACATGGTCAACAGAGCCGGATATCTCTTCAGCATGCGTGTCTATTGGGATAAATACTTCTCAAAAAAGAATTATACCCAGTGTTTCCGATGCCAGGCGTACGGGCACTCTGCCTCAAATTGTAATGTGGCACCGCGCTGTGTCAAGTGTGCTGGCGATCACCACACGTCCCAGTGTAATAAATCTCTTGACGTCGTTCCGACATGCATAAACTGCAAAGGCCCGCATACGGCCAATTTTTCCAAGTGTCCGGCCTTGCTGAACTATCTAAACATTCGAGAAAGTAAGCCCGCAAAGCGTGCAGGCGCGAAATCCGTGACCATAGCGGTACAGCCGGAAATAAATTCACGACCTGCGTCGGTCCTCGGGCGCGGATTGTTTTTTGCGGATGTGGCGAGAGGGACGGATGCGCGCGGAAGGGGATGCGACGTGCGACCGGCTCCCTCACACTTCACCGGCGAGGAGTCCGGAACCTTCCAAGATTTCGTGACCGAGCTCAACAAGCTCAAATTACTGGTTGATGTGAAACTCATGTTGTCTTCCATCAGAAAATTAAATAATAAGCTCTCGAGCTGTAACTCAAACAGCGACAAACTTCAAGCTTTCCTTGATGTGCTGAGTGATCTTGATTAATCCTTCATTTTGTAAATAATTATTCCTCACGTGCTTATGCACACAGCATACCTCCAGTACCTCACCCACCTGGAGAAATTCACTACTGCTATACTCTATCCTCCCTTCAGTATTAATTCATATCCTTGGCGGTTTTTTGAAAATTTTCCGCCATATCCCACCTCCTACAATTTTCTGAGAAAATTTTCCCTACCTCATGCATTTAAATGCAATCTACTTTCATGTTTGCCGGTAAGCTGGCGGACGCTGGCAGGTACAGCACAAAAATGCAGGGGGAAGGGAAAAAATGGGGAGAAAGCACGCAACACGTTGCGCAAGTTCCCAGGGTGCCTCCACCTCGTCGAATTCTTTGTCGCTCCCTATTACCCCTCTCCCCCCCAAATCATTGCCAATAATAAAAAAAAAAAAGAGAGCAGGGACCAACTTCATTATCATACACAATGCTTCCGATGCCAAGCGTTCGGTCATTCGGCATCAAATTGTAACGTGGCTCCGCGCTGCGTCAAGTGCGCCGGCGACCACCACACAAAAAAAGAGAGCAGGGACCAACTTCATTTACTTATTGGTTGCCGAAAACGGCCAATGGCCGCCAAGGCTCGTTCTGGATTTACTTCTTCCGTTCCAGTTGCTACGGGGTCTCGCGCAGCCCTGAAGAAAACTTCTTTCTCGAGGAGGCAGGGTCTTTCGCTGTCCAAATCATCCTTGGCAGCGGGCTCTTCGTTGCAGAATATATCAGGTGCTTCCGTCCCGGTAAGACGAGCGGAAGAATCGAACAGCTCGGTAAGCAATAATCGTTTCCATTTACCTTCGGGCAAAGAAGCGTCCAGCAGGGATTCTGAACCTGCCGCTTCCTCACTTCATCGATTCGCGGAATCTGTAAATTCTGCTGAATTTGTTGAGCCTTCGCGTGAAAAGGCCGCGCGAATCGTTAAACTTTTCAACGTTCCTGTACAGTTGCAAGAGCATAGCTCTCATAGTTTTGATAATCATAGTAATAAGCGTAGTAGTAATCTTAATTTGAATTCCTTGTCTATTCCCGACGCGAACGACGGCCGGGCTCCTGCGTCTTCACCTCTGCTGAGGACAAACCCGGTAAACACCGGTACGAATATTAGCTTCGGCTCGAATCGCGATATACAATTTCAAAACAACGTAGAAACGATGGAAACTTCCACCGTCCCAAATGTTCCTACGTCTAACCGCTTCTCCCTCCTCTCGCGTGCCTTCAACGAGGAGACGGAGGACCCGCACCCCTCTCACCCCTCTACTTCTCGCCGTGCCTCGGCCGACGAACCCCTCGCCGCGAGCCAACCACGTGTTGCCGCTGACAGATCGACGACGGACCGCGTCTCCGTTAAGACCCCCCCCCATATACAGTAATGTCTCGATAGGTGCGAAAGCCTCGGGACTGAACGTTCGCAACTAGCGTGTAGTTCCTACGTCGTTTGAAATTTGCCGACAGCGTCGAACGTAGAAAAGGACAGCGAGTAAAGATAAGCGGCCGAGCAGTCAAGCCAAAAGACGATCGCAGCTTCTCTTTTCTTTTCACTACCTATCCTTTTCTGCGGTCGAAAGTTATTAACTTTAATTAAGCCAGTAAATATATTCCGAATTATATCGTGTTTGGTGTCATTTTAATCAGAAAAATGTCAGCTATGCTGTGTAAAAATTTCATAAGAAAAGGATGAGAAATGGCAAATTTTCATCTTTGAATTGGTATTACCTCACCGATATACCCGACCCCGGATCGCGTTACACTGATCGGCAAGCGAGCTTCTTGACGCCTCTAGGGGTATACCCCCCAGGAGTGGGGATAAACTCTTTGCAACTATCGTCCAGCTCTTCTTCGCACCTATCGAGACATTACTGTGCATAACCAAGTACTCGTGCTCGGCACACGTCCTCGAAAAGCAGCTGACCGAGCTGTGTGGGGGCACCTTCAAGCCCAAGCTCTGGAAGGAGGGTATCAGAGTTCAATTTGATAACAGAGAATCTCACAACAAACTTATCCAATTCCTGCGTGAGAATAATTTATCTTTTTTCTCCTTCACTCACAGTAGTGAGATAATTTTGGGCTTGGCCTTGAAGGGGCTTCCATCGACTCCGGTCGAGGAAGTACTTGGCGAACTGCGCAAAGCGGGCTTGCACCCAATCAATTGCGCGTGCATTAGTAAGTCGGTGAATAGGCCGGTTTACAGAGTCAATTTCCCTGCCGGAGCGTCCTTAAATATGGTCAACAGGGCCGGATATCTTTTCAGCATGCGTGTTTATTGGGATAAATATTTCTCAAAAAAGAATTATACTCAATGTTTTCGCTGCCAGGCTTTTGGGCACTCTGCCTCCAACTGTAATGTGGCTCCGCGCTGTGTCAAATGTGCCGGAGATCACCACACGTCCCAGTGCACTAAATCTCTCGATGTTACTCCGACATGTATAAATTGCAAGGGCCCGCACACGGCCAACTTTTCCAAATGTCCGGCCCTGCTGAACTATTTAAACATTCGGGAGAATAAGCCTGCAAAGCGTACAAGCGCAAAACCCATGACCATACCGGCTCAACCGGAAATAAATCAGCCACCTGCGTCGGTCGTCGGGCGCGGATTATCTTTCGCAGACGTGACGAGAGGGGCGGGCGCACGCGGAGAGGGACACGATGCGCGGCCGGCCCCCCTACACTCCACCAACGAGGAGTTCGGAAGTTTCCGAGATTTCGTGACCGAAGTTAACAGACTCAAATCTTTAGTCGACGTCAAACTCATGCTGTCTTCCATCAGGAAATTAAACAATAAGCTTGCGAGCTGTAATTCTAACAGCGCAAAATTCCAGGCTTTCATTGAGGTGCTGAGCAATCTAGATTAAAATGGCCCCCCTCCCTAAGATTCTACTGTGGAACATCCGATCGTTTAATCTAAACAAAAATGAGCTTCTGCTCACCATTGCGCGCGAGCAGCAGGAACCACGCGGGGGGTGGTGTTGCGATCCTTATTCATCGCACTCTTGCTTTTAGAGCCATCACACGTGTACTCCCCGTCACGGCCGAGCACTGCTTCGTTAAGCTGGATTCATCTTCGATATACATTGGCGTGGTTTATGTTTCGCCCGGAACCAAACTGACTCCTTTCATGCTTGATATGATTACAAACGTGGGCTCTCCTTTTATTGTTGGAGGCGATTACAACGCTAAACACCCACTATGGAACAATTACGCCTCAAACCAAAGTGGAAGGATTTTGCACAAACACTTTTCCAATTCCTCCTACGATATCATCCACCCGGATAAATTTACACACTTTACTCCTCGGTCTCGCGCGTCCACCCTGGACATCTTTCTATCCTCGGTTAATCACTCCATGAACTGCATTGCTCT